>OY720144.1:84061028-85261028 GCA_963082955.1 Cheilosia grossa
TGAGCAGCTGTTTCAGTTGACGTTTATGGAGGGGTAGCCGACGAATTTAATCAAGAAATTCGTGACTGAATACTAAGTTGACAGTTCGGACATGTGGATGACGTAGGTGAAGCGACTATCCCGACCAATCTAGTTTTTGCGTTCAGGTTACATCTAGTCCAGACCAATCTAGTCGACTAAAGATAACTGGATTCTTGAATGTGCCCATTTTCGTGTGCGTTTAATATGTCAGTTCGTTAATTTCTGTATTAATAAGCCCTTCGTTAAGGTTGTCAACTATTTCATCGTTGACATACCCCAGCTAACTGAATAATTCTGGGTCTTAGAATAATATTAAAACATTTTGTGGGATTTAAAAAAGAATCTACATTCACGCATAAAAGAAACACATGTGACAGCTAAATCAGTTTTTTTCTAACATTTGCACTGAATTTTTATGGAAACAGTTTTCAAGATCATTTCATTTTATCAAAAATATAACAAAGGGAATAAAGTGTTGATGTCGCAGCCGAAACTGACATGTCACACCTGAATATTACACTTTAGATTCTCAATAAATTACCAGTCTACTTTGATGTAACATAACCCTAACATCACTTTAGCACATTAGCATATCGAAAGCGCAGCCCGTTATCAAATGCAACGATTTCCCAACTAGTTCCATTATATAGTTAGTCACTATCGCAGCTGTCACTGACAGTGTCTGGGAGAGCAATTCATTTTAATTATCGACAAGAACCCTAAAACACTTCAAATCACCGATTAAACCAAATTCGTTGTAACATTTTCTCAAGAACTACAACTCTCATCCGGTGCGTAATAACGGAACATCCATAACAACGTCATTAGCTGATAAGCAACGCATTCCACTTCGCTTGTCCCTTTTGTTTTGCCCTAGATGTCAAAACATGCCACGACAACTCATCTAATTCTCTCAATTAGCTAATTCGTTGGACAATATCGCCTGGGCGATCCAATATGGCATCGAATCGGCTTAAGAACGCATATAGGCTTCTCGGTTCTTTCGTGCTCCAGATCAACAATACACGCGGCTATCTGAACTAAATTTGAAAACGCGGGGGATTTGTATTGTCCGCGGACGAGAGTATACAGCGCTACTTGTCAAAATGCTATCTGTCAGTTGCTGTAAGTGGCATATAATAGATAGAGCGAGTGGGGAACGTACACACAACTTCTCATACTAGGTCAGTGGATCGACGAGCGGCCAGACCACCGAAACGACACAAAGGCTCCTCTAAGCATTGTTGGTCTCATATTCTTGTTTTACTAGCGGTCAAAATGTGAAGACGAAGCGTTTCTCTTTTTTTCAAATCTAAACTGCCAGTGATCTAGGGATTACAACAGTATGCGCGGAGGAGGGCCATTCCAGAGAATCAAACACATTTAAGTATATGCGCGCCAAAGAATCAGTTTGATCAGTGATCTTCTATATTTATGACGATTCGAGGGGAGAAGGGCATCTCAATTGAGTGGGCAGGCAGCCCAGCAGTGTGCAGCTGACATAGGAATGGAATGTATCTGGCACCGCATCGCAGACAGCGCCTGTTATAATCGTATTTATTGCATCGAAGAAATTTTTGACCTTATAACTGATCCTATGCTCTGATTACAAGTCGTTTCTTGACGCCTACTTGAGAATGTAATATGATTAGAGAAACCGACATGTTCGATCTTAACGACGAAGAAAGCATAATTTGACGGCGTCCACTATATGGCATGCAGACACCTGCATTGGCAGCACGCTCTTGGTGGTACTGGCACATCGGGCGTCTCTCACTTTGAGGCCGGTAAATGATGAACGAGCATGTTAAGATAAATCAATTTGACAATCGGACTCGATCTGCGTGGAATATATCAACAAAATTTTAAATTTGTTAATAGCGTTTCGAAGATGATCTCTTTTAACGATTCGCATGTTGTTCTTGCATAAATATTTGCTTGGACGCGTGCCAGCCCGTGTGCGATGACAGACACGGCTGTTAAAGTATATCGACTGAGGGGCTTTGTTTTTGTTTTCGTTTTGCCGGGCAACTTTCATTAACTTTACGGTATTCGAAGAACCTGCCAGAGTGCAGAAATAGCTGGTATATAGCGTTGAAGCTGGAGTTTATAAATTAATTTATTTTATATTAGGTATATCATGTCGTCAAAAAAGTGTACACCCCGGTTAGTATTTATCTCGATTTTTATTGGGAAATTCAGTGATTTAGGGCAGATAATAAAGTAGCATAGCATATACAGACTGAATAGCATATGTGTCTATTAATTGCTTCGCAGACATCAAATATACGAGAACACTATAAGAGAGAAAATAATTTATACCTACACGATGGCAATGTGCCACATAAAAAATATATTTTATGAGCGATTTCTTTTTAAAATACTGCTCGAGTCAAATTCAAATTCAATTATCTGCCAAGGGGATAAGAGTATATTTGAAGTGTAAACAAAACCGCACTACCTACTTGTGCTGTAGATTTTGATTGCCTTTGACGTTTGCATAATGACAGTTTTTCATTGACAAAAACAAAATGTTGTAGATTTTAAAGTCTGCGAAACGAAACTTATCAAAATCATCAGCATCACAGAATAATTTTTGAAGAGTTCCACCAGAAAAAAATACGATATTAACGGAGTTGAGTTATTCGAGGTGTTTCTAAACAATTCTTCATTTTAACTCGCATTTTTGCAACGTCCAGCCGTCAATAGCATAAAAACAATATACAAAATGTCTACATTTCGAGAGCAATAATACAATATACAATACAAATATACAATAAATTGTGAATAAAAAGAGAGTGGATACTTCTACGTGGTGATCTATTACAATTACCCACTAAAGCACCATTTTTTGCTGTGCAACAACTTACTCCAAAGAAAACTAGGGTTTTTTTTTTTTGTATTTTTAAAGAGTTAAAACAGAGGCATCAAATCACTTTTACATGCGGGCCGAGACGAGTATGAGTTTCGTTTTTCTTTCATACTTACGTGGTCACAAACTACTCTATTACAACATTTGTGATCAGGAACCACGTTAATGAAAAAATACCCGCATAAATGAGTATCCACATTGGCAATGTGTTCCTTTCACTTCTAAGATGGCTACCTAGTCTTCTTCATTAAAAAAAATATATCCATTAGTAACCTACTTTAATAAAAAGTAATAATAACAGAAAATGATTCAAGTTTCCTAAAGGACAATCAACAAACAAACTGTCAATATGTATTGCGATTAAGATAAGCAAAATTGGAAAAACAAAAGTGGATATCGAATTCGGCGATAAAGCGTAAAATTATATTTTCTCATGGGGAATTGGTTTATTTTTGTAATGGAATGTGAAATGAAACGTAAACAAAACTTTGCGTCTGGCGCTTAAGGCTTAAAAGACAGCTCTGCACATTTTTTGCTGCTCGTAGACGTCTTGCAATGACAGCACATTATGTTTGTTAAATGTTTGCCTTTCATTTAACCGCTCGATGACCAACGGCACGTCATATTCACGACTATATCCATATAAATACGGATTGATATCTAGCATGTCATCGTTTGATGTTAATATTTTTATAGGTAGGTAGGTAGGTGTGGGCATTTATTTGCTAATTGTCTTGGGTCAATGGAACGCTTTATTTAAAAAAAAAATTGGTTGGCCAATAAATATCAAATATATCACAATGCATCTAAAAATTGCCAAATTGACTGCAGATAGGTGTTTACTCAATCCAAACATCCTGCCCCGCGACTATGATCCCCTCATTAGGTAGTCGTTAAGACAAGTCAGTGCTGCGAGAAAACCTATAAGAACAGTTTCATGAACAGGTTTTAGGCTGAATGCAATTAGTGTCCTTTGTTATATGAGATTTTCGGCCGACATTCGTAATTGTCACTTCGCTGCTCTGGAGACTTTTCACTTAACCTGTCAACAAGCTTATCTAACCTATAAGACTTTAAGCCTGTGTATTTTAAACCTGTTATAGAGCATGCCACAGAAATCAACAAATTCATATGCATATTACAAAGAAATATATTCAAATGAAAGCCTGTTCTTTTTAATTTCTTTTTAAGACGTTTTTTACGACCGATTTTTATTTTGCGAAGATTCCAACAAAAATAATGCTCTCCGCAAAGTACATTCAATGCATTGTTGTAACAAAGCAAACTAAACAAACAAAGAGACCAACTAGGTACATATGGAACTTCTTTCTACCTGCACATTAGTATTAGTATGTTTGTACCCTAACCCAATCCACTTACAATGGGATGTTCGTCTCTCTTGGCCATGATCGGGGGCATTTTCAAAGTTGATGCTTTTTCAACCACTACATACGAGCATATTTAGCAAAAGGAACCAAAAACTACAACCGAAAACAAAACTCACCTGAACTAATTTTCATTCCCGACCGTGATGCTGCTGCACCTGCACCCCGACCTACATCCGGAGATGAGTAATTCCTAGAACTCAGCATCAGAGTAGTTCCTCCGCCGTATACAGCGGCTGAAATCGATTCTAACGAACCAACCGCTGCCAAAATGCATAATAATCCAATGAAAGGATGCTGACCGTGCTTCTTTCGTCTCCTTCTGCTTTGATTTCTGTCCAAACCGAAACGAAATGATCCACCAGAGATCACTGGAAGACAGATTCTTTGCGCCATGTTACTGCTGTTGCTGTAGCTGCTGAAGATCGTTTTTTCGTAGAGATGTTGGGCATAACAAACAATGGAAAAATCGCCCCAGAGATGTACGGACGAAGAATCAAACACTGGTATTCCTTTTTGTATTTTCGTTGTTTACTGTTAAATGCTGTAAACACTTTTCGCGATCACATGTGTGATCACATATATTATATTTTTTTTTTTCCTTGCACAATATACACTATATGTACACTCAAGACCAATAAAGTGATCTTCACAACCCTCTATGACGACGTTTGGAGGACAGATGGACACTTGAGGCTATAACTATATTTACGTAAAAATTAAATGCACCACACAAGATTTTCCCATTGGAGCTGTCCTACGTTCACAACCCGCAGCGAAACATTGCAATCGCAGTCAATTAAACACCACCGACTGGCAGGAAATCCCACGAAAACAACACAAAGGATTTACGATCGTTTAGACTGTATATGCGACTTAATAATAAACTGCCAAGGAGCAGGGAGCACTATCAAACGTTGGTAATTAACAACATGACATCTCTCCCGAATGAGATGCTATCATCTCGTCCGTCACATTACCATGCAACCAAGCCCCGACATGACAAGTCCCATTCATTGCAGCACATCTGGCGCAAGCAGCAGCAACCAGTGTTTCGCCGGACTGGTAATCTTCAGCAATAATTCTGCATGCGATCTTGGAGCACCCCCGGGATGGCTGCAATAAGTGAATCACCTACGTTGTGTGCAATGCGACAGGGTAATTTATCGCATATGCGATCTATAAGAACGGTTCAAAGAAAACGATGATATCACGTTCGCGATCGATTGTCATCCGGCCAACCGATTACACGTCAGTACGATCATTTGATAGCGAATAGAATCGATTTAACAAGGGACTTGTCGTTGCGATAAATACGCAAATTACTTAATCAGATTCCATATAAAATTACTGCACTGTAATGCGATGAGGTTTATGTTTTCAAATTTATTCACGTTAAAACCACCGTAACAACAATCATTTAGAGTGCACAACGACAAAATTTAAACATCACGAACGAAATGACCAATCTGACAACCGAAATGCGCCACATCCACTCACGAAAGAAGATCGAGATAGACTGAACGCGGCTCGATTCGATCGTGGTTATGTTGTGTTGAGTTTGAGATGATTGCGCTGCTCAGCGTGACCGTTGCGCGACTAAAGTTGATTTGGCACTTTTTTTAGAGCCTGCCACCATTTTTTTTTTTTTTTCTATTTTGGGCCTTTGTTTTGTTTTAGAAGTTGCTTCAAAATGTTTTCAAATACTATTATTAACAAATAAAAACCTTTGAAATGTAACGCAGTTGCCTATAACAACACTATTGTATTCGTTAGCGGGCCAATGCTTGTTAAATATTGTTAAAAAATTCAAAATGTGCTGAATAGCTTCATAAATGACACTTATTTTTCTCATTGGCCCTTTTTCTTGAGACTTTCTGGAATCTACAGCGGTCACACTGGCACTGCTGTTGCATTGAGTTGGAAATGGTTTGTTCGATACCGAAATAGAGTTGCCAATTGCGAGCATACAGTATTTTGGCATAGTTTCAAATCAAACAAATGGCAGTGGCAGCTGGCAGGTGACGTAGTTCTTGCATCTTGAATTCAAACAGGTGTTTTTGGTGAGCTAAACAGAGATGGCAAATAATAATAATAAACAAAAACTCAATTGGAAAAAAATTTGATTTTTGCCTGCAGATTGACTGACTGCCAAGATTAACTTCCAATTAAAAATTTCAGTCACTATAAACCGTCTACTTTACTTTGCTGATTTATAGGTAGTTGTCCAAAAACATAGGCCTTGTGCAATTCGAATAATAGAAGAATGTTGAAAATAATGCAATAAATATTCAATTACCTAGTAGAAAACTAGAAATGCTCTCGAAAGGAAATTTTTGTATTTAAACGGCGATTGGACCCCAGTTATGTACGTAGTGGGTTATTTAAATTGTTTTTATTCTAAAAATGGTGTCGCTTTTAGAAAACTTAAAATTGTTTTTACCTAGTACATAATATACAAAATTTAAAATTGCAGATAGTGAAATATCCTCAAAACATTTATCAAAATATAAAGATACAGAAGAAGAAAAGAGACTGTATCCTCAAAACATTTATCAACGTATAAAGATTCAGAAGAAGAGATTCTGCGTTTTTTGTTTTCCTCAAAATCTACATTTATGTTCATGGTTTACAATAACAGTGGGATAGAAATCAATTCATCAGGGATAATTAAAGAAAACATATTTTCTATGTGTAAGAATATTAGTAATGGACGTCCTCAGATCATACCCTTAAATTCAACAAAGAAAATAAACGCACTGGAGTGTCTTAGTCATGTAGACCCATTTCTTTTTCTGGGCATGCGATGAGCTAATAGGCCTTTTTATTTTGCCCACATGATCTACATAGATTATAGATTTCCATGGTTTAGAAGGACAGTTGGATCTCGTACTATTGTTGTAAACCATGCAAATCAATGATCATGTGGGTAAATAAAAAACGCCTATTGTTACAAATTTTTGTTTTTAACTGGATGTTGCCCACGAAATCGAAGCTGTATTTATAGTTGATTCTATTTCATAAGCCATTTATTTTGTAAGCGCACCGATTGTTTGTTAGGGAAACAAACTCTAGCATTTTGCAGTTTGTTTTTGTATTCTATTAAAACATAATTATTATCATGCATGACCTACTATTTTAACAATTTCTGAAGAACAGGAGTTCGGAGATTGATGTACTTTATTCATATATTTAGATCATTAGGCCAATTCGTTTGAAGCAACACCCAATAGTAAATAATTTTGCTTTTGAACAATCTAAAAATCTGTAGGTACCAATATCCAGACCACCGCATTTTCACTGTCTAGCCGATAATTCAATTACAACGTAGACACAATATGAGACACTAGTTAGTGTGTTCATATGACGGCAGTTTTCTCTCCGGATGTTACTTCGAAGATTTTTTTAACTAATTTACATAACAGCAACGCCGTCGTTCAGTGAACAATAATTTGTAAATTTAATTTACTGACGAACAGCTTACAAATTACTCAACTTTTCTGCAATATGAATACTCCCGCTGCTCTGATCTAGATTAAAGATAAACAAATGTGGTATTCGTTTGGGCTTCTTCAGATTTGCCCTCAGATTTCAGATTTCGTGTGCCTAATCGAACATAAAAACGCTCTTGCTCTTTTTTTGTGTTGATATTCGTGCGACTGTAATATGTGTAGTCTTCGACACTTTTCTATGCGCTTTTGATTCACTGGTTAAATTTTGTATTAAAACATTCGAAATTTCCGTCCCGATTGATTTCTAAATGTTTGCACACAAATAATTTACGAAAATAGATTCACCCGATGCAATGCCTTTCTTTGCTGTAGAAAAAATTCACGCAAATGTAAACAAACTCCACCAAATGTCAAACTCAAATGCACTTGTATTGGTAAATCTGAGGGCAAATCTGAGAAAATATCTAGATTCGCAAAAGTGCTCTGAAATCTGAAAAAGATTGCTTTTTTTGGTACCAAACGAACATAAAAATTGCTCTGAGGGCAAAAAAAGTGCTCTGAGAGCGCCCAAACGAATACCACAAAAGAATAAAGTTTGTCAAAAGGTGACGTTTATTAACAAAAAAAAAAAAGCACACACGTTCAGGGAAGCGTTTAGTTACAGTCGGGCAGGAAACAAAGAGACAAAGTAAGTCTCCAAGGCAAAACGAAGTTGAATGCTTGTGACATAGTTCAAAAGAAATTTCTAAAAATCCTAACCACCGCTTGCACCCATCGCGGAATCGGTCGCCTAGTTATTTCCGCCTCTGCCATTGAACCTAAACTATATAACTTATCAGCCTCCTCTTGCAATCGACTCTGTAGCAACTTATTCGACGTCACCAGGCACACTTGCGTCTCTAGATCGCGGTTTACTGATCGTTCACCGAAATTCGAGGAGCCGATTAGAGTGAGATTCGGATGAACAGAGTTCGGCAGGTAGTACCTAGAAAATAGACTTGTTAGTTCAAATATTTCAGTGCAGACAAACGTGTTGGTCTTACCATAAGCCTTTCGCATGGTAGCTCCATCCGTCTTTTTCGTATTCGAAGAAGTTCACTCGATGATTTTGCCGCGCTCTAAGTAGATTCTCGTAAAAGTGCTTCGCTATTAGCGTGTATGCAGCTGGAATGCCACCAGCAGGGCCATTTGCTCCTTGGAAACCGTTTGCCTAAAATGAATTCACAAATCAGCTTCTATTTGTAGAAATAGTGTTCAAACCTGTACTTACATTTGGATGAGCCATAAGGATACTGCATTGTGCTAAGCAGTTGTTTGTGATTGTGTCCATGTAGTCCTGAGTTAGATTAAAATATCCAGTTGCTAGCTTAAGTTTAGAACCGCTCACGGAAGACGAGAGCAGTTGCTTTGTAACGATACTGTCATGATGGATGCCAATTTGGCCCATTTCGATGAGGGGGAATATCCATGTGTCTGCATCTAAAGTAAATCTTTCAGTCAATCATTGTTATGGAAAATTTAAAACAAAATGCGATTCTGTATTTAATCTAAAATAAACTTAGTCATCATTACTTCCGAATTTGTACCCCAAAGTCAATGCTTATCAGTTAGGTTAGTCTTGTTACTTCGAAAATAGCAATCCAACAGAATAACCCTTTTGTAGTGTTGACACTGCATTCGTTGGTGTTGAAATATTTTAACCCAGCCAATGTTACCTCGTGCAGGGGCGTAGAAACAGTTCAAAAGGCATTGGATTTCCCTCTGAAGTTTTTGTTAAGTGTCATCTTCCAAGTATTTCGGCGATCGTCTGGCTTATCTATTGCATAAGATGATAAGGCCATGTGAGCTAGAGGATTTGATGATACATCTAATAAATTCAACTGATTGTGTCATATATTTCTACATTCACCGCACGAAAAGTAAATCGAAAAATATGTCTTGAGTCAAAATGTTGAAATCAACAATTTGCCAATTTGCATTGAAGTTAATAATCGCCATTCGAGGAAGAGTCTTACTTATGTAGCCGAATGGAGTTTATATACACGTCACAAAGACAAGAAGAGATGTGTTACGTAAACTAGGCTTTCTCACATTAAAATAAGAACAAGTTAGTTTGCAAATTGGAAAGTTTTAAGTGCGCCTTCAACGTCATCGCAGTGATACCTATTCACACCATTTCTTCATGTAAGGCAGCTCTTGCGGAACAAACATATTCCCAGGGTTTTAAGTCTGATTCTTTTGGCAATAGACTTTAACATGAAAAATCGAAATTGTGTTTGCCGATGTCGAGACCCTCGGAAACGCACAATGTGCTATGAATTACTCATTTATATATTTCCGCCAAAGAGCTGTTACCACTATTGTGGACAACCCTGCCAAATCGAAAGCAACTGATGTACGGAAGCTCTATCTGCGGCCACTATTGCCTAAATAAAATTACCTGAAAATCTATAACTAGTCCCACCAACGCAATCATGTTGATAAGAACAAGTGTCTACATTTTTAAATGCAACAGTATCTGAAATTGGAAAGCGAGAACAGATTTACAGTATTTAATAGATGACTGCTCATCTTCTAAGATTCAGCTGCTCTATGGGTACAAACACAAAATTTGATAGTACAAAGTGTAATAAAATGAAAAAAAAAAAAAAACCAACAACAGAGTGAATACAAATATGCACAGTCAGCGGTTTGAGATCATCGCTATTTGCCCCTAAGCCGATCTCCATTAGACAATTGCTGTAAAAATACAGAGACCCAGTTGAGAAGTCATTCAAATTGGTGAAAATAATGGCTTCAACACGACATCGGCACATTTAGTATAACCCAATGCAAAGTAAAACAAATTATCAAGCGGCTAAGAAAAGAACTCACTCACCTGGTCTCGTATCCACGACCGCCTTTTGTTTACTAAAGATGTCCTGAAAGAAGTCCGTAATTCGTTTCTTTGCCGTATTCATGAACTCCTCCTTATCACCCTCATACGGTAATACTGACCAGCTCTTGTGTAATTCCATTTCAGCATCTCGTCGCACTGATAAACTGAATTCTTGAACTTTGGCAACAAATTGGGCATAGAAATCCGCAAGACTTTGGTCCTCAATAAGGATATAACGATCCTGTCGATTTGTAAAATAATCGTTTGACAAATTCGCTCCGCTAATCATAACCGAATTATCGAAAAGGTACACTTTCATGTGCTGCAGTCCCAATAGCTCGTTCCATCGCGGTGGCACGAATCTCTTCGTCAGTCCGCGCAAGTCTGGCGTATGATACATTGACAACGACACGTTCTTCTCGAACTCAGTCAGTAGAGGCATAAGCATTGTTTTGGAATTAACTTCCCCCCGTGTGCCCCGTGTGAAATCCAAAAGAACATTGACTTTTAGCGCATCATTCTGTTGTAGATTCGCCTTGATTGTTTGCACGAAAGCAGTCTCCAGATGGCCTGTTCCCAAGTACAAGCTAGCTAGCACTATTCGCTCTTTTGCTTCGGCACTTTTTTGCACTAGAGTTTCATAGAATTTACTAGGTTCGTTGATGATTTCAATTTGATCGCCCTGCAGAGGGAAGCAGGGCGTGTGCGAGTACAGCCACGACAGACTTTCCAATCCCGGCGAGTTGAAAGTTTGTACAATCTTCGGAGAACTGAATATTAAATCCGGCGTTGCGGTGAGCTGTTGATCCATAAACGTTGCGAAGAAGCGGCGGAACATTATTCTTATCCGTTTTGTTAAACGTCAGCAAATTTATGAATATTAATTTGAAACTTTACTTATTTTTAGCGGCTTAGGGAGAATTAAATAGATTATTGCTTAAAGTTGTAGCTATTACTCGAGTTTGTCATTGTTACGAACTAGTTTAGGTCCTTTGCAGTTCGCAAAAAAAAAATTGTAAACGAATGAATGGGTCTGCACGAGCAAAAATAATAAAATTGTTCAAAGCAGAAGGGAGAAGTGACAAGAATATCCAGAAACGATCGAGCTGATTTTGACATTTCAGTATTGTAGACTTATGACTCACAATCGTTAAGGCTAGCCCACACGAGGGTAGGCGAGCGTAATCGTACAGGCTATACAGGTTTTCGTGTGCACACTTCAATTAGACAACATATATTTTGTATTTTTCCTCATAATCCAAATAAATTATTTCCTAGGCTTACAATAATAGTACGAGATCGAGAAAAGAAGCTTAATTCAAGAGTTTGCGCTGAACTATCGTGTACAAAACAAAAAGGAGAAATACTTTCAGTGAACAATAAAAGTGGTATCCGTTTTTTTATGAGTGGATATCTGTAATTATAAATTATCAACCATTTACTTTAAGATTTCCTTTTTTTTTGGCAGGTGATTCACCAAAACCTTCATAAAATCGAGGCTAAAAATATTACACCAAGACATCTTGTGGGTACGTAATCTATTCATTTTCACTCTTAAATGAAAAAGGATTTATTAATTATGTTTGTTTTTTATGCTTTATGGCTTCCCTTGTTGAAAATCACACAAGTTTCAAGTTTAGTTTAAATTTTAGTTTAGTTTAAATTTTCATTAGTCAAAATATTAAAATAAAATATCATGCATGTGTGTGTATGTAATCGACATTTGATTAAAAATATTTACTTAAATTGCAAGAGGAAATTAAGGAATATTTCTGATATAAGTTTGATAGCTCACTGTCTAATTTCTTCATGGCTTGGCTCTGGATTCCAAAGCAGTTATTTTGTATATACCTACCTACATGCAATTATTTATATGCTCAAACAAAATTTTGTGTAGTATTTGATTGGGTTTCTTCAGATTTTCTCTCAGATTTCGTGTGCTAAATCGAACCTGCTCTTTTTTATACATTAATAATTTACAAAAAGAGATTCACCCGATGCAATGCCTTTCTTTGCTGTAAAAAAAATTCACGAAAACCTAAAGAAACTCCAACAGTTCTCAAACTCAGACGCACTTGTATTGGTAAATACTTTATTTGTACCAAACGAACATAAAAATCAGAAAAAATTGCTCTGAGAGCGAAAAAAGTGCTCTGAGAGCGCCCAATCGAATACCATATAAATATTTTTAAACATATCGAACACTCATGCCCTGCTCATGCCATCATCAAAGCAAAACCATCTTCTTAAACATTCCCCAGCCCATCTAACTTCTGACTCTTTGTTGCATTTCAACGTTACGTTACTTGACATCAATCGTCGTGTAAACGTCAGTGCGAAATGACAAAACTTTTCTCAACAAATGTCACTGCAGTTCGGTTTCTCACTTTATTTTTGTCCATCATTTTTCAACGTTAAAGATATTCCTTTTGTAACAAAAATGAAAACATTTCAAAATATTGCACTAATATTTTTGCTGCAAATAGTACTGTGTGGTAAGTACAATTCAATTCATATTGCTAGAAAGAAAGAGCATTACTTTGTATACCTACTGCTATTGGTTTTGAGCTCAACAAAACAATTGGGATAGGCGTCGGATAAATAGATAACGATGGTGGAAAATCGCTTGTTTTGCGAATAAAAAGTTCGCGCCGAAGGTTGCTATCCATCGCATAAATCATTTACTCTCGTCCTGATTTGGCAACTTGCCAAGTTTTTGACCCACAATTTCGAATCCAAAGAAAACATAAATCGACTTCAACAAAATTTAGTGACTTCTCTTCTATTAGATATGACTCACTTCACAATCACAATTGATGCGGATGCATCTGTTCGGAATGGTTATAAATTTTGTTTTCATTTTTTGCACTTATCGTAATAATCACTGCTGGGCGTCTTGTGCAAACGAGAAAGTAGAGCTTTCTATTGTGGGAGGTGAAAAGGCCACTCGTGTACCTACAGCTTGAGATTTATTTTCATTTACTCTACTTGGTGGAGTAGAGGGGGACTATTAACTTGAAGTCTGCAAGCGTATCGACAGAAATGCAGACACGTTGTAACTTACAAAATTCATCACATTTTCTGTCGCTGGGGATACTTATCTTTTCCTGATGCAGATATAAAATGTGTTGGCAACGCACTGATCTTAGAATGTTGTTATTATTATTATTCAATTGTTGTTTTTTTCTATTCAACTGTGCATGAAATCATTTCAATAACATTGGATGGCAATAACAGTGCCAGTATCTTAGGCGATTAGGAGTCTCACAACCATTTGAAGCAATTCGAAGGCGATGTATGTAATTATGTACCTACCTCCCTAAATATGTGTATCGTAGTGGTTTGACTGGAAATTTGAAAAGAATGCCTAGTGATGTCACCATATTTGATAAATGAAAGACATGATACTGGTTAAGGCTGTAATTGCCTGAGATAAACCTAATTAAAAAAGTAAACAAACCATACCCTTACCAACTCTTTCCACTCGTCTTTAGTTTATTTGCCGGTGAGGGCTGAAAGAACCCGCGAAATGATGTACATTCCGATAAGTGGAGCCAGCTGTTTTCGTCGTTTAAACGGAACACACCAAACCGGTTGCTCCTGTAAGTACAAACAAATCAAATGATCCTGCAGCAACGTAATTGAATTGTTTTCTTTTCCAGCTTCATCATCGGGCTCCACAGGTGTACTTCATGTGGTCAAATCAGTAGAAGACATTGACTTTCTTTTAAACAATCCACCATCACCACCCTATGCACCAGTTGTGCCACCGCCTATGTTCACTCGCACCCATATGCTGCGCCTAAAGAACGAAGGCGGCAAGAACATATCTGTAGTGATAGTTGTCAATCGAACTGAGAACATGACACAATTCAGTCATGAGCTAACTTGTCCCAATCAATACAGCAACATCAACAATGAAAGTTGCGATGCAACTCGGCCAGAATCTCTGTGGAATCCATTCGGTACTGGCTTGTTGCACGAGGACTTTCCCTTTCCAATCTACTATGTGGCCGATCCAGACGAGAAGAAGAAAATCCTAGACTGTTTTGAGAAATTCAACAATTTCGACTATGACAACCATGGTGTGCGGTCGTTGTGCAGCGTCCAAGTGAATACCTTCATGTCGGCGGCTGTAAGCTCAGAGGTTTGCATGCGCCGGACGAATTTTTTGAATAACCTCAGTCGGACGAGGTATTGTGATCCTCTGGAGGGTAGGAATATTTACGCGAGCCTCTTTCCACGAAACAACACGGTGGAGACACGCGACATTGATCCGACAGAGAAATTCATTATGGTCACCACCCGATTGGATACCACTTCTATGTTCGATGGAGTAGGACTGGGAGCGATGGACTCCCTCCTGTCATATGCAACTCTGGTCAATGTGGCCCATATGCTTGCGCGACTTTTGCCGCAACACAAAAACGAGAAGTACAATATTCTCTTTGTCGTCTTCAACGGCGAGTCATACGATTACATTGGCTCTCAGCGGTTTGTCTACGATATCCAAAATAAGGCATTCCCCACCCGAAGCACACGTACAAACCCGATTAGTTTTGAGAATATTGAGCTCATGATTGACATCGGTGCATTGGATGAGATCAATGAAATCAATCTGCATTCGGTGCAAAATATGCAGATTGCGTCGGAGTTCCTGGGAAAGATTCGCAACTACTCGTCGAAGTATAACCTGCAGGTGAAGTTCAACTCGGTGTTGAGCGATAATTTGCCCCCAACGTCCGCGCAGTCATTCTTGAAGGCAAATCTCTCCTTTCCCGCTGTGATTTTGAACTCGAAACCAACGAATAAGTTCTATCACTCGATCTACGATGACGGATGGAATATCGGATATAGCTATGGAAACACCACGATGGATTTCAGCGTCTTGATGGAGAATGAATTGGCACCTGACCATTTCCAATTGGATTCGGTTCAAATGAAGATCAGAAATATTTCCTCGGCGCTGGCCTTAGGATTGTACGAGATGTTGTCCGGAGTTGTTTATGACGACAATAAGCTGGTCAATCCGATTCTAGTCGATGAGTTCCTCTTTTGTTTCCTGCAATCGTCCGATTGTCCATTGTTCAAAGCGGCATCTCATCCCAGCAGCCAGATTGGAGCACCTATTCCACCATTGAGGTGAGTGTTGCTCATTTGGTGTATGATTACGCGTCGTCACTTTCAAGGCAAATTCTATATTTATAGGTACATTAGCGTCCAAGGTGCATCCCAGGAAGCATCTGGCTGGTCTCACAGACTTTTGGGCTACATTCTGTCGCAAAAGATCACGGATGTTAAGAAGGAAAACTGTACATATCTACCTCTGCATTGGTTTGCAGGTTACGATGGCAAAGGCGAATGCCGCTTTACAACTCAAAACTACAGCGTGGCGATGAGTCCCGCGTTTTTGATCGAAGGTAAGTTTTATTTTACACATTTTGTACTAGTCAGACCTCTCGAAAATCAAACTTATTCGCCTTATTTTTCATGTTTACAGATTACGACTGGAAATCTGGCCAATACTCGACTTGGACTGAATCGACATGGTCACAGTTCAGTGCAAGAATATTCCTTAGACCGTCCAAAGTACACGAAACAGTTACTCTTGCAATTGGTATTGTTGTTACGATATTAGCATTCTGCATAGTTTACCTGATGAACAGCAGATCAGAGGTTTTATTTGAAGACGCACCCACGAGATCATCGTAAGTAGCACCCAGTAAATGTTTCAACTCGTTCTTATTCGTTTTCCAACAGGCTTTTTCTGTTCATAGTTTCTAAATTTAGATTGTAGTTCGTTCTCATCACATTTGTATCTTCCTTCTTCTCATTTAGGATAGCGGAGCCGGCGGCTTGTTAGTAGTAATGAATTCTATAAGCAAACAAAAAAAGAAACTTAACAGAAAGACTGCCCTTACTTAGGCGAAACTTGAAAAATAGTTTTTTGAGTAATTGTCATCATCATAAGAAATTTTAATTTAATATTTTACAACCCTCTATGAATATTTTTTTTCTTTTATTAAACTTGCATATTCCATCCCAGAAGAAACAAAATTCGTACGTAGCTTAGTTCTAGTTAATTATTTGTACGCTTGAAAACCGACAAAAAAGACAAAACTCCACGTCGACTGACAAGGAGTTTAATCAAATGTTCTTCACCTACAACGCTCCACTTTAGACAGAATCACCCATCCATCTCCAGTTATGACATTTAGTTGTTTGTTGAATTCCAAATGTTTGCAAGTTTGTGAAAACCCATTAGAAAATAAGCTGATAGGAGGGTTATAGTTAAGCACAGATATATAAATACATATGATCGTTGCTAGGAATGTATGATTTGATTGAGACTAGATAAAAATGTTGCCAAAATTGCATAGCACTGGCAAGTAATAGATTGAAAATAGAATGCTGGAGAAAACGTAGGATATGTGTAGGGATTTGGTGATTTACGTTTTACCTATAACATTGTTTGATTCTATAAAGCTTTGCAGTGGGAGTCAATATGAGGAATAGACCGCAGATATCGATTATTAGATGCTGAACATACAGGGTGGCTACAGATTGCTTCACCAAAATATAACAAAGTTGCTGACATGTGTTTGTTTATACAATCTATCGCCTGGACTCTGAAGAAAACAGTGATTAAGTTTTATTATATTGCACGAGTACTTGATGGAGAATATATGTGTTTGATGTGGGCAAATCGAAAAGTTGAGACAATTTTCTGTTGTCTACTGATCTTTTTGTTAATTTGTAATCGAAGGACATGTCACTGCCTTTAATAGGTTCATCTCTATAGGTCCATGTAGCAGTAGATTGGCAATATCATCACTCGTGATGTGGAAAGTTAGGCTAGTCGCCCACATGTTTGAACGACCACATTTGAGCGTTGCCATTGCTGGACGTCACATGTACTCGTTCACATTCAAAGTTATGTGTTCTACTTTTTGTTGAGCAATGGGAAACCTTTTTTTGGGCTTAGCCTTATATGTTGTTCTATTCCATGATATGTTCGAGAAGAAGTGCTTGGGGTGAATTATTAATTCTACAATTTTGATGTCACTTGTTTGTAAGACTAGTAGTAGCAAAGAGTTTTCATATCTGGGCTCTGAAGACTAGCTGGCATGTTTCTGTATAACCGGGGTGGCTGTTAAGAGTAAACGGAAATAACCTGTTAGTTAACAGTCCAAAGTGGTCTTCCAGCAAACTAGTGAAAATTTCGACATTAATTTCGCAAAAGATGTTGTCAAGGACCTGACCAAATTGAAATGAAGAATGTTGTTGCTCCTCGCTTTTCAACATCTGCTTCATCTTACATAGATACGTGTTTAAACATGTGACGGTATATGCGCTAAGACGTCTATTACTCTGCTGACTCCTGAGGTGTTATTGTGGTTGAAATTCCTCGCCCAGTAGTTCAACACTAACATTTTCTGTGATGCAGCTCAAAAACAGTAAAAACGTTTAACTCCCCAAGTTGACAATCAATTTATTTAGCTTTTTGTATTAATTTAAAGTCCACCACAATGTGTTTCTTTCGTATTAAGTTTCCTGCGGTATTATTTGTCTACAAATATTTGCATGCATGGATGCTTAAAGTTGATCCTTTGAAATGACAAGTTCGCCAACAATCACAGAACCGTTTGATTCCATTTGTCAATGTAAACGTTAAAATTAACTTACAAGCAAGCATATGAAAGAAAAAATGGAATAAGACTACAAATTGTTCTATCACATTTGGTTCTATCATCAATTTTACAGTCTGAAATATCTCCATAGGTTCCCGTTCCAAGTACTCGTGTCATTTCTCTGACCAACATGTTTTACTCGATTAGGTAAATTTCTTTTTTCTTTTTAATAGTAAGAAGTTAGCTAACATTTTAACACAATAACATATTAAACCACGAAGAGTCCTAACCAGAATTACAAACTAAAATTGAATAAAACCTAAACCCACGTTGAGATGCGTTAAATGTAACACAAATCATGATATTAATGTAAACGACTAAAATAATAATAAAAATAAGTTACCAATTTAATAAATATCTATAATAAAAAAGCGTAATTTTAAAACAAAAATCAATAAAGACAAATATTAATGTGAAACCCTTTTTTTACAAAAAAAAAAAAAAAAAAAAACAATTTAAACATAAAACTAGAGCAAAACATTTATATATGTATGTATTTAACTTTTAAATAATGTGTATATAAAATGACATATTTTTTTTCAATCTATTGAATAAGATCATTTGTTGCTGTAATCTTAACTTTGCTTAGTGTTTCGTTGTATCTAAAATAAAAAAAAATTGGATGTAAAATGATCTTTCCTTTTACGGAAAACCATAGGTATACAATTATCAATGGTGTGTATTCTTTGTTCGACCTTATTTTTATTGCAGCAACTGTGAATTAGAATTTAACAATTGATATATGATATTTTAATTTAATGGTGATTATTAAACGAAGATAATAATAATTATTAAAAGGAAACAAATTGATTTTTTGTTCTTTTTTGTAAAATGTGTAACAAAACGTTCATAAAGTTATTGCTTTTAAATAAAATATATAATTAAAGAAACTATCCAAATGTTTTGATTTACCTTTTGCTTAGACTTCACAGGGTTTCACAAGAATCTGCAAATGGAGCGTGTTTTCAAGTAACGAACATTTCTATTGCGGTCGTCGTTTAATTACGTCAATTAATTACATTATCCAACCTACTCAATAAACGTCGGAGACATCCGGAATTCCGATGTCAGACCGAATAAACCATTAAAGGACTCAAGTTAAGTACTTTCGTCCACCAGTTTTTCAAACTAAATTAGTTTCCGGTAAAGAAATTGCTCGTAGTACGGTGATGAGAATTACTAGAATTAAATGCAAATAATACACACAGCAACGGATCCAACGTGAAAATACTGCATCTCAGTCTATTAGCAACTGGATATTAAATAAAACAGCCAAGCAACTGGCTGATGCTTTTGTATTCCAAAGAGGTTCATCTTCCTCCAAACAGGACTTTAACTTTATATCTTGTTCACAAATAAAAATCTGTCAACACTCTAAGACAACACACACAGCAAGTTGAGAGAAGATATCGCGTTCATCTACCTTGGGCAAATCATCAACTTTATAGAAGACATCCTAGTCAAGATGCGGTGATTTGTTCAACACGGCTGATAATGTAAGGCTCTTAGCTTCTCCCTAGAATTAGTTGTTGATTTCAATTTAAGAAAAAAAAAAACCAAATCTTTTTTTTTCTTGATTTATAGTTTAAAAAACATTATAATATTATAAGCACACACCCGCAAGAGAAAATTCCAGTTTATTTCTTCAGAAATATTTGTATAAAACAGCAATGCCAAACAAATATTTCTACTTCTTCCCTAATCAAGGAACATTTTAAGAAACACAGTCAAAAGCGACTTACACTATAGCCAGGCAAAGCTATAGAATCCGTAAAATAAGTAATCCCATGCGAGTCTATTTTTAAGATACGCCTTCCAAAAATCCACCTTGTGACCTGTTCACCTGCAACTGTAATCGAATATTGAACTCACTTGAGAGGAAGCAGTCCTTTTGCCTTCAAATTCATTATGGAATCGGCAATTACTTTTGCAGAAGATTTCAAATAGCCGCCACTTAGGAGCATGACGATTGGAATTTTCCTGTTAATGCACGTCGAAAATACATGTTCATCTCGTTCAATGACACCCTAAAGCAGAAGATATCTCGACAAAACTCACAATTCATAACTGGTATAACTAACCTGTGGTGTAATGGAAAGCAGGCCAAGCGAGTCACCTTTCAGGACATCTGTGCCAGCGTTGTATACTATAAAATCAGGCCTGAAAATATCTATGGAATCCTTTAGACATCTGCAAATATGACGCAATAAAAGAAATTGCTTGTTGGCAAAAAAAAAAACGAACTCAGTTAGCTTTTTAAGGTAAACATCATCTTCCGTAAATGGTCGCAGCTCGACGGCACACTTAATGCTTAGTTTGGCTTCGTGGTCCTTCGGATATATTGAAGCGTTATACATGTCCATGATGAATACATTTTTATTATCAACAAAGTCTCGTTCATGTCCATTGCCCTGGTGAGCATCTAGATCTACAATCATTACTTTTGCTATTAAATTCTCCTCACAAAGCAACTTCATGACGAGCAGAGTGATGTCTGCGTAAGCACAAAATCCTCCGCCACGATACGAACAACAATGGTGAAATCCACCACCTAAATTTATAGCCCAACCTGTTTCCAAGGCTAATTTGCCGGCGAGAATCGAACCGGCTGTTTGAAAACGCATAGGTCTTAGATAGCCACGCTGTACGAAATGATTGGGTACCAAGAGCAGTGGCACGATTTCGGATATTTTCGCTGCGTTGATGCTCCACTAAAGTGGCGAGTTATTAGTAGTCAGATTCTGTAATCAATATGTACCTTTAAGCTATTGATATATTTCCTTTTATGCACCTTCAGCAGTTCGTCTTTGGTAATCTCTTCAGGAATATAGAACCTTCCTTCGGCCAGCAGATTTTCCGCTTTCAAAATCTACAAATTCAAGAGCACTTACAAGCTGTGCTTAAATCTGCTATCATTTGCATCACCTTTAAAATGTGGTGTCCTTTGGCGGCATCAAATGGGTGCAATTTCTGAAGTCCACAAAACTTCACTGCGTACTGTTTGGAATATACAAATGGTAGCTTGAATTCCTCATCTCTTCGGATTTCTACTGGAGGTTCGTGGTGAACCTTTTGTGTACAAAATTTCCGCATTGCAACCCAATTCGGCAGCAAACACACTTGTTTACCTTTCAAATGTACCTACACTGGATGCGGATTGACAGACAGCTGTTTTGGGGCTTATTTTTCAAGTTCAAGGTAAAAAGCTCCGCAGCCGGAGGGTTGACTTTTGTGAACAAAAGCACTTATCGGGCAGGTATAATTCTATTCTAACAGTTCACTATTCTGCATACAGTGGTGGCCAGGGAAATTATACGCTACTTTATTTTTAATTTTTCGAAAAGTGCTTCCAAATTCATTCATAAAAATTTTGATAATTAACAAAAATTGACCTAACCGATGTAAACTATTTCGATGCTGTTGAAACTAGAACTTACTTGTGATAAATCTCGAACAACTCTGAAAAGGCCGTGCTCTTGAATGTGTGCCAGAATGTGTCCAGAAGCTCAATCCTTAAGCCAGCTTTTTCCTCGAAACGACCAATTACGCAATTACATATTCATCTGCTTTTGACAGAGACTACTTGGTCGTTGGAGCTATGAGCTTAATATATGATATTTTATCATTATCATATATATAGTTTTAGCTGTCTATTGTGATGATTCGTCGGCCTTAATTGTGCCTTACTGCTGACAGAATACCGCCGTCGTTAACCGCCTAACTTATGTTTGCCAGAGCTTACGTTTCAATACTCCCAAACGCAGCATATAATCGTTGGCTTATTCAAATGTGGATATGTATTTCGGATAACTCACAAGATACTTGATGTGTTGTACCATCGTCATCGGTTATGCTATTAAACGATTCATTTTCAAATAAGACTCGGGTTTCGATCTAAAATCTGATTTATTTATAAAACGGACAAATAAAAATGAGATTTCTGAATATGTATGGAACACCAATGTTCCTTGTTAGTTTCTTAATTTAATTGTACAATAATCGAATTTAAAATAGTTCGCTTAGCTTACATTATTTATATGGACGGACAAATTAACTAGTATTCGTTTCTAACTTTTCAACTCGCTTACACATGAATAGAAAATTCATAACTAAATTATTTCGTCAAGTGTCGAACTATTCTCGTTCCAACGAATAAAATGAAAAACGTCATGAAAACTCCAAAATTTACATTTTTCACCAAACGGTTAGCGCCCGCCTTGTAAAAGTCCCAATCGAAGATTTTAATGTAATTCTCCGACTCCAGCCACGGATTCGCACCGTCATCAAAATGCATTGGACACTGATCACGTTCACGTTCGTATTCTGTCATATCGATTGCGACAGCAGCCCCCTCAGTATAGTTCCACGAATTGACATCTTGCTTCAGGTTACAAAAGGCACCAACAGCTGAAAGCGACAGATTGTATACATGTTTGCTGCTGGCAGCAAATGAGTTCTACTTACCTTGCGACATTAGTACACGATTCAAATCGGCTCTCTGATAGACCCAGCAGCGATACTTGGAAAGCGGATCCAGGGAATCGTGAGTGATTAAGTAAGATTTGAGATTCTCCTTCCAGAAACCAATGCATTTCATCCTGTAATCGGGATCACCTAAGCGAAAACCATTATTACATATTACAAGAGAAATGCTGCTCAATCATTTACTGTAAATATCAACAGGACGTCCCAAATGGTCAACAGACAGGCAATAGTTCTCATCGATGGCCATTTCCTTTTGATCTGTATCACAAACAGACAAATCTGAAATATTCTGCTTGCAACGGATGTCTGGCCTTGGACTCAGAGTTACACCGCCAAGTATCCTGCAAAAGAAAAATCGTTGCGGCAAGCACTTAAGGTATTTTTCAATCAACACTTACCTCGTTCTAAATGGGTGCTCGCCACGCTGTGTAAAATTGAATTTGCCGGCTACTGGACACCGTACCGGAACGGGATTCCTAGCCAAAAACAAGTCATATTTCCATGCCTCCTTATTGGGAAACTGAACCCATGAACAAACCGTACTAAAGTCATCCTTTATCACAGCCAATCCCTTGCGATACCGGATAATGTTGTGATGCCGATCCATAAAGTCAAAACACACATAGTCCTTTTGACAACCGTCAACGGTAAGACGTGCCATCATAATGCGGTTTCCTCTTCTCTCACGGCAGATATAAATCGTGCGACGGTATCGAGACTTGTCGGGATAATAGGTTTCATTGATGTGCGTCTCACTAATTGTTACATCAGCGTCGATATTTGCGGTGTTAACCCATTCACCGGTAAAGTTCTGTGGCAACGTACAACCAGGCTCAACAACCTCCGCCTTGACAGGAGTGAGTTTCAAGCGCTCTGGTGAGTTTTCGGGTGTTTTTAGTGTATTACACTGCGCTGTAATGGAGACACCGATGTACAGATCGTCGTCACGATTCTTTAGGAAGCAGCGATATTTCTCGTCTTTACGACTTTCCTTGGTATTTGCCACGGCGAAATAGTGATTCTTTCCAATAAACCAATCGCCGAGGCAACTGTACTCAACAATACCGGTAAAAGTGCCATCCATACCCTCACACTGTTGGTAGGATATATTGAATTTTTGATTGGTGATCAGAAACTGAGTGCCTGCGGTTTGGCATGATTGTATACGAGCGTCTGGTTTGTTGCACACACCGGTGAAACGGAAACGATTCTGGAAAAGGGAGCGATGTTAAATTACAAGAATTTTCGGTAGCATCTTTAACCATTCAGTCATTACAGTGAAGTACACTAATATTATATACTATAATCGTTCTTAAACTCAATAGCACTATTTAAGGAATAAAACATAACACTTACTTGGTAAGTAAAATGCCAAACACCTTCCAGCGATGAGCGACAATTGATTGGAATGAAATTCTCGTTGAATAGCGTAATCAACTGAGAATCCTCCTTCACACCCTTGCAAACATTCTTAACGGTTGGATTAACTCCATTTGGTAGCGATACACAAGGTCCTAAGCGAAAATAATTTTATCAACATACACATTTCGCACACTGCTTTCTAACAAACCTTCATATTTTTCAAAAACATTTAACGTTCTTGGGAATGTCTTAACACAATGGTAGCAATCAGCTCTTCCCTTAAATACGAATGAGTAATCAGCACCATGGTGTTCGATGTCGATGCAATAACCTCGTCTCGACATTGAATTTGCATCTATCACTGTTTGCGTTGGTAAACCATCTTCCCAGGAGAACCAAGACCCACGAAGGATCTGTGGCATAGTACATTTATTTCCGTCAGTCAAAGAATTTACTAGAAATTATGAGAAATATTAGTTCCAACGTAAGTAAAATTGTGCGCTTGGGGTGTGGCAGTCAGTACCTTGGCTTAGAACGCCAAAAAGGCACATTAATATTAAATTCTTCATTCTCAATGACACTGTTTCTACTTTTTGTTTTTTTAGTAATTTAGACTTATATCATTTTTGTGTACAAATAAATTAATTAAAATACAATATTCGACACCAAACAAAAGGGAGGAGACGCAAAAGCAATTAACATGCAAACGGAAAATGGTTTTAGAAAAAAATATAAAACATAAAAATGCAAATGTCAAATTTCGTTATACCAGGGCTGTTATTTTCAACCTGTTATGCTTGGGGATGGAATCGTCCAGCAATTAAAAGACATTTACAATCAACAAGTTACCTACCTAGAACCATTTTCGTTTTCTATTGTCAGCTGACTTGCATAAAACACTTGTTGAGTGTTTTTCGAGTGGATTCTACTCAACAAACACATTGCATTGGTTGATCTAGTTTTGTTAATCTTTTATATACAAATGTTTCGAATAATAATGATATGAAAACGAACCAGTTAATTAAAAATATGAGAATGAGTAGCAAAGGCCACAGCATTATTCCGATCGATTTATTTATGGTTCGATTGGACAGACACAAGAAAATAGATGTCGTTTTTCATTGGGATATTCAGATTTCAGATTTTTCGTGTCCAATGGAACATAAAAAGAAATTTGTCTTTCTTTGCAACATTGCTGGCGCTAAAAGTCAGCTGTTCTTAAATTGTAATTTATGTTTATAAAAATCCATTCATTTTATGTTGATATCCACTGCAGCTTCCAAATATAAATTTTTCTCTACTTTTCGCAGACTTGTCGCCTAACAACGTACAATTGAAATTTGAAAAATTAGGAATGTTTTGGTGTTATGTTGTATTCGATTGGGCGCTCTCAGAGCACTATTTTCGAATGCAATTTTTATGTTCGTTCGGTACAAAAAAAATCAATCTTTTTCAGATTTTTGCGAATCTAGATATTTTCTCAGATTTGCTTCAGATTTACCTATACAAGTGCATTTGAGTTTGAAAACTGGTGGAGTTTATTTACATTTTCGTGAATTTTTTCTACAGGAAAGAAAGGCATTGCATCGGGTGAATCTATTTTTGTAAATTATTTATGTACAAATATTTAGAAATCAATCGGGACGGAAATTTCGAATGTTTTAACATAAACTTTAATCCGCGTTCGGCCATTAGCAACATGCTTTTTTGTTGGTCACATGTATTCACAGTCGGGGCTTGAAATTACAAAAACAACAATGTAATAGTTTTTGAGGGGATAAACGTACGAAAGATATTCATCTTTTTAATCATTCATCGCTGGCTTCGATTAAAATAGAAAAAAAAACTGTGAAATTCCACTGGAAAGCTATACATCTCTGTATTTTATTATCTTTGGTTCTCAATATATATATAATTATGGGAACAGGCCCTTTAGACTTAAATGTCAACAATTAATAAATTTAAAAGCAATCGTTTTTATCTAAGAAAAAGTAGGTTATTTCAAAAATGTTTTCAAATACAATGCTATACAATTCAGAGGACGATTATTTTTCCAATATAAATTATATGAAAAATATTGAATGCATACTTCCTTCAAGTGAACTTACAATAAATATCCGCACGGGCGGCGTATCATCCAAGAAACAATGCTTTGTATATGCCGAAAAAATCGACTTCAAGGGGTTAATTGTAGGCTACTCTAATAAATTTTTGCTCTTCCTAAATCTTATAATGGAGTTTTTTAGCAACTAAGGATAACTGAAAAAGCGGACCATCGAAAAATGTATATTTCTACCGTGGACACAAACTCCTTCCATGAACTCAAACAAGATCAGTCGCTGCATGTAACGTTCGGGGGCTTTGTTGAGAATTTAATAAAAATACTGCAAGACTGCCAAAGAAATCTCTTAGATGTTGACCTCATTCAAAGCAGAGATAATCAGTTCATTTTGCAATTCTATGAAATGCGTTCGTTCAAAAATCTTGTTCATTTGTGTTTGCCCACAAAGCCGGCACCGCTTAATGTGATCTTGTTTTACATGAACAATGTTTTGCATAATTTACAGGTGAGCATTGGTATTGCACCCACGAAAAATCTTTAAGTGTTTTTTTTTTTATTTCTTTAGAAGAAAAACTCGGCTCATGAAAATAGCATGCAGGCCATGCAACACGAACTGAATTCAAATCTAGGTCGCATGTCTCAGTTGGAAGTAGAAAATGCAAAATTAAGAGAATCGCTATTGGAAAACAGTAAAGCCATGACGAATCGACATCAGGATGAAATTCTACAAATGCAGGAAGCACTAAAAAAAGCGTCCGACCAGAGGCACACGGATAATGATAGGAATATGAAAACGATATCTGCCCTCCAAGCACAACTGGATAAGGTATCTCATGAGAAATCGAATTTATACTCTGAGAAGTGGTAAGAGCATGAGTTTAGATGTGTATTTCTAATATAACCTATGCAACAGTCAGGAAATGAAAAAATGTGATCATCTCCGTGATGAAATTGCATCTTTGAAGTCCACAATCGCATCTACTAGAGAACAGAACGATAAACTTATTTCTGAGATGACAGCACTCAAAAATCTCGAGCGTAAAAACGAGATGCATTTCAATGACTCACGAAAACATATTCACGAGTTGCAGGATAAAATTAAGAAATACGACAAAATGAAGGTAGCGTAGGTAGCCCTATTTGATGCTTTAGTTCACCAATTAATTAATCACCCAGTCTGACTTAATAGCCGAGTTGGAGGCGGAAAAGAAAATTTGCCAAACTAAGCGCCAGGCACTTGAAATCACAACGGAGGAGATTTCAAAAGCAAACGAAATCATAGGCAAGCAGTCGCAAGAGCTTGCAAAACTAAAAAAGACAATAGGGTGGCGTACTGAAGTGGCCCTCCACCAAGAGAAAGCTATCAAAGATAAGGACAAGAAACTAATTATTTGCACTGAGCAGATACATGGACTGCAGGTAGCAATTGATGCCCTTCGCAAGGATATACCCTTACAACTGCAGTCTATAAAAGAAGTCGCAAATTCAATCGAAACCAAATATAGCGAGAGTATGTATTGTATTGCCATTTTGGCATTATAATAAGATTTTCTTTGCAGAAATTTCAGCCCTGGGTCAGAAAATTGCGTCAGCAAATAAGGAGAACATCCCTGGAAGAAGAACAATTCGATAGAACTAGAAGAATCCTCGTTATTTGTAATTTATTATATTTAGTGTTACAATTTTATGAAAAGAAAATTAAAAGCTAGACAACTTCCGACTCTTCTTTCGACTTTATCGCTGCGTCTACATGTACTACTTGAGAAAGATCTTGATTTTTTTTGAGTCGCTCACGTATTAGTTCGGCGATTGCCTTTTGTGTGCGTCGCTCGAGCTTTTCTAATTTCTTGGACACATCGCGTTTAAGATCCCAATCTGGTTTACGTGGAGCAAGATTTGCAATGTCAATTTCGTCAATGACAATTGGAGTTTTGAGCAATTGTAGCTGTGTTTCTACTTCTTTTTCGATTTGACCCGTTGGTCCCTGATCGAGAATATTCTCACTAATATTTTCATCATGAGGCTTATAGCTACGGAAGACTGGCCTGCAAAATGAAACAATGGATTCAATTGGATTATAATTAATGAGGAGTGTACTTTACTTTGGTAACTGTTGAGCCGCGGACGTTGATTTGTCGGTTTTATCGGCAAGATTTCTTAGCCGCTTTAGTCTTTCTTTTCTTTTGAGAGATTCCTCTGTGAGAGATCCTGCTTTTTTCTCATTTGTTTCCATTTTATAATTTCAACAGTGTTTTTTTATTTGCGGCTGATATTTTTGTTTACTTCCTATAGTTAATATCAAATGTCAAAGAACATGTGTCAAAATTTGACTTCCTTGGAACTGTTTTATTTGTTTTGCAGGAATCAAAGATAATTGAATAGAGAGATACCTACATACCTTTCCAGTGGAAAGGCGGCTGTCTACAAGCTGTTTTCCAGAAAAATTCATGAAGTCACACACACTTGCTTATTTCTATTCTAATGTGGTATTCGTTTGGGTTTCTTCAGATTTGCCCTCAGATTTCAGATTTCGTGTATCAAAGATAATGGAATTCATGAAGTCACACACACTGTCAAATGTGACTGGAAGTGTGCTTGTACATGTGTAATCATCTTTTTCATCAGGTTCCTCAGTCAATTTATTCTGAGCTCATAGAGCACGCTCTGATCATGCTCTGAACGAAAAAAGAAACACAAATTTGAGCTCTGATGTATCTGAGCTAAAAAATAAACACGAACTTTTTGTATAACAGTTCAGGTTCTGCTCTGAACTAAAAAAAGAAAAACGGCTAATGTTGATTACATATGAACACAGCTAAAACGTAAACTGACACAATCCACTCAGGAAATTCGAGTCTTTTAACGACTAGATTCAATTATGTCAAATTGTTGTTTACAATTCTCTGTTTGGCGAACATTAATCGGGGATTCCTTCCTACAGTTGTCTCAAAATTATAAACGTTATTAGTTATAACTTTTTTGGGCGTTGTGTTCTAAAAGTACATTTCAAATGAATACCCGCGTTATAGGCCTTTTGATTGGACTTGTTGTATGCCAAATTGGTGCAAATTTTCGAGAGGATGTATGGCAAGAGCCAAATGCATGGGAGAGGCATTCTCAATCCGTTTTGAAGCCTAATACATGTCCTGTCTGTGATGTAGCTGATGATGGCGCCTTAGCTGTATTTTATTACAAAAAACTGGTTTCCTATTTATTCAAAAAGAATACTCTAATGGTAAGCTAATAGACAATCATTAAACAATACGTAGGCTTCAAAGTATGACATCACCCTTGCACATGTTCAAATTTATTCATAGAAAGATGAACAAACTGGGCACCTACAGAAAGGAGTTATTTTTTCTCTATCTCCTGCTCAATTGGCTATTATAGAAAGTGCCACGGATATCCGTGACTTAGATGCTGTGATCACAATTATTCTTGGCTCGTCTAGAACTCCTCCTAGATGTACACAGGAATCAAGTGAAGGCGCAAGCTTTATCAGGTTGCCGAAGGATATCAGTATGGATTTACTCCAAATGTTACGAATAGCTCTAAGTAGCTCTGAGGTAAGCATTTGTAACTTGTTTTGTGACAGCTGACTATAATTTCGGAATTTTATAGATGAGCTTTATGTGTTTGGTATTAGGAGTTGTATTGCTGATTTGGTTTATACACAAACGTTACAACAGGAGTCTTATTGCGGTAGTAATATTTTCCTTTCTGGTATTTGGATATTTCTTCACTTACCTGGAGTGCAACAGAGTAAGTATGCCCAAAGTATTCATTTTTTTTCTGCATTCACTATATGGTTAATAGCAATACTATCTATGAATATTGGTCTATTCTACATCAATCAATTATATCTTCATTCTTGTGAGTTATTCTTTATAACACAATATCCACGACACAATAATGCAGTTGCTAAAAATACATTTTCGATAGTTATTGTCATATTAAAAGTGTGAGTGATTGACGAAATAGATAATTTTCCGATACCGACTTTTTTATTTAAATAGCAAAATGTACAGCTACATTCGTACTAGTACAGAAAGTTTACTGAAATATTAAAATAATTTCTAATAACCTTTTATACAGCACGTGTACAAAAAGTTGTTTTCGTACTTATAGTATACAGTTTAACAAAAACAACAATTGATTTCTATGTATTGCAGATTTTTGATTTTTTGTCGAAGAAAAAAGGTTTTAGGTTGATCACTTCCTTTTAATTTTCATAAAAAGAAGGCAAAATAGAAGTACCTAATATATTTGAAACTACAATATAACTCTCAAGAAAAGAGCTACAACCTTAACATATAGAAATATATCTCGGAGCATGACCTATTTGGCAGTTCCTGACGATTGTAATATCTCTCAACATGTTTTTTTTTTAGTTTCAATAAAATCCTTTTTGAGGTAATACGAATCGCTGTTCTCAGTTATCATAGTAAATATTGTTTGTGTCACTCCATCTCATTACGCATTTTATTTTAGAAACTTGAAGCGGAGGATTTTGTTTCATTGGTCCAGGAAAGTGACCCAGAAGCAGATGGATGGTTAAGAAGAACATTCAACTTGTTGTTTTGGTCATCTAAAAAGGATAAACAAATTCTGAATATTCAGTAAGGGATTCCGCGTCAAAACCGTGGCCTTTTCATTAACAAATTATTTCACATTCTAGGAAGGAAGCAAAAATAAAACTACCCTACTGCAGACCGGATCATGTCCTCATGATTTACGTCAACGACATGTTGTTGAATCAATTTCAATTGATTATAGAAAAATGCATGGAGATGATAATGTCGTTCAAAAGTATGTCGTCGAATTTAATGTGCAATTAGTTTTTGTCTAACTGATTCCTCATTTCAGACACACTTTCATTTCCCTACAATATCATCGCTATAATATTACTACCGATACTATTTGGTTATATAACTAAACTTATGTTTGAACATGTTCTTAGTCCTGTCGTATGGTATAGAGCCATGCGTGGCGACAACACGCATCAACAGCAATTACCTCAATCAGCTTCAAATCCAGACAAGATATCTGGAGATAATTTGAGAATACTCTTAGAAACCATAAGTTCTAGTAAGCTTAATACACAAACGCAACTGGATTCTTCTGGTGTGCAAGAGATTAAAGATTCTCTTGAGGCAGCGCCATTGAAGCTAACAGATGATCAGTCCACCAGTGATGATGATGTGAAAAGGAACAACAACGTAGCAATCAGTGATAATGTGTATAATGAAGATAAAACAGAAAAGAAAGCTAAATAATTTAATTTATATTTTTGCAGTAGGAATTTAATTTCTTAATCGGTATTGTTGCATTTAAATTTTTTTTATTCATATGTATATATTTTTACTTAATCTTAGGCAAAGCAAGTGAAATTTGGAAAAAAAAAGTTTTCTAATAATAAATCGAAAATATTTATGTATTTGTTTGTATTTTGTTTTCTCCTGCAATAATCGATTACAAATGGATTACGATGTTCATTTTGAAAAAAATTGAGGGAATGGAAATTGGAATTCGGCATAAGCCCTAACTACCTCAGTATATAAAACTATTATCAGTCAGAGAAAGGAAATGCCATTTTTTTCACATTTGCTCGATTCCTGGGTGAGGCCTCTTGCAACAGCTCAAAAGTTTGACAAGTAAAACTCTATTTATTTTCGTGTTCAACGATGCCGGAGGAAGCTTTTAAAAAATTCAATTCCAACATATTTTGCAGATACTGCATTTAAAGAGAACCTTGCCAAATGTCAAAATCTGATAAAAATTGCTCTGAGAGCAAATCGAATACCACATTAATGTTTGTTTCAGATTTGCTCTCAGATTTCAGATTTCGTGTGCCTAATCGAACATAAAAACGTCACTTGATCTTTTTTGTGTTGATATTCGTGCAACTTTTCTAATCGATTTCCATCCACTGGTTAAATTTTATATTAAAACATTCGAAATTTTCGTCCCGATTGATTTCAATATTATACATTAATTATTTACAAAAACAGCAATGCCTTTCTTTGCTATAGAAAAAATTCACGAAAATGTAAACAAACTCCAACAATTGTCAAACTCAAACGCACTTGTATTGGTAAATCAGAGGCAAATCTGAGAAAATATCTAGAATCTAGATTCGTAAAAGTGCTCTGAAATCTGAAAAAGATTTTTCTTTTATTATTTTAGAGGAAATTCAAATTTCGTAAGCACTCGGAAAGTGAATGACAGATTTGTATTTCTTTTTTAACTTTTTAATGTATATCATTTATTATATATATATATCTATGTATATATACGACATGTATATATACTTTTAACAATAGTAAGTATTTTATTCAATATTTTTCTTGTATTTATGGTAATTAAGGGTATAATAATAGCTCAAATATATATGTATATAAAAAAAGTGTTCATAATATATTAGCAATTAATTTTATTGTTATACAAACTTTATTACTTAAAATTTCCACACATCCATGATTTTTTTTTTAATCTTATCGTTTTCAACAGTTCTACCCATCGTCTTGCTAATCATTTCTACGAAATCTTTTTTATATTCTTTAATATAATTAAAAAATAAAATGCAATAAGACAGAGCAGTACATAAACATATGGTTTCCTTTTTGTATAGGTTACTCAATGTTTACACACAAATTTATTGTGTTTTTTTAGTAAGCCAATACAGTTTATTGTTTGCTTCTGGTTTTAAATTTCTACATTTGCTTTTTCAAAGTTTGTATTATTAAAATTATTCGTTGTATTTCTCAGATTAAGTAATTTTTTTTTTTAAGATTTTATTTTTCTTATGAATAACATAGCGTTTTTTAATTATTTATAACAAATTTTATCTTGCTGACATGCAGGCAAAAGGTAGGTTTTATATAAATTTAAAATTCTATGCAAAGTTAAAATTTTATTGTGTTTTTGGAATTTACTTTTTGTTTGTATGTAAAATTTAATCGTTTTACTTGCAAAAAATGCGCATTAATGTATGTATATACATTTCTATTTGAATATGCATTGCATAACAAAAATATTTTCAGAACAGAATCGTTTTTTTCTCGGTTATAATTAGCTAACATAACGTTTTTAATTAGCTACAATTTTCACTTAAAAATCTAGTAAATATTAAGGCAATACACTGGAATATGCTATTAAGACATTTTTTGTTAATTTTTGTTTAATTCAAAATTTTAACGTTCTCTTATTTATAACTTTTTCTTTTTTTTTTAAAAGTCAATGGATATATTTTAGTGTATAATGCTTTAGTAAATTATTTTTCCAATATGTTTTAAAAATGTAATTAACTCTTAATTTAAGTGTGTGTTAAAGCTTTCATCAAATCTATAAACAACAAAAGTATATCTAATTTCTACAAAATACCAATATTTACATAAAATATAAAAAAAAAGTAGATATTGTTTTATATATTATTTATTAAAATTACAAGAACTGCAGTTCTATTTCTATATTTATAAGAAGTGGCTTTGTTGAGAATATATAGTAGAAACTTGGTAATAGTAGATTTTTTTCTATTGTAGGTACGCTCCTTCAGCAAATTTATTTAATTTGTTTTAAGGAACAGATTTTTACTACTTTTTTTCTTTTGTTCTTATTTATGTAGTTTGTCATTTAATGTTTTATTGTTTTTGTTTGTAGGTATATAATTTGTAAAATAAACGTGTAGGTATTGAGTTGTGCAACATAGCCTTAATATTATTATTTTTTTATTATAAAATATTCACACTTTTTATAAATAACTATAAAGTAAAATATTTTCAATGGAAAAATCTTATTAACAATTGGTCCACTTTTAAAATTTCATTGAAAATTAACTTAACGAGAACGTACGTATATAGTCGATGTTAGCAAATAATTTAGTTGATAACTAGCCAAAAACGGAAACAAAATATGGTAATACATAGACGAAAGCGGATGCATCAGTTTAATTTTGATTATATTCTTTGTTGGACTATGACCTTAAAAGTGGAGACGTTATTGTTTTAACATTTTTTTAAGGAAGAAGAATAAAAGCATTGAATGGTAGTAATTTATCGTAAACGCGATCGCATTGAAATTAAATGAACTGCACTTAGTATAATTAAGAGCCTTCAAGTGGCTGACTGAACTTAAGTGAGTATATATATATAATACTCTTATTAAGGTTGGCACTAAACGTAACTTAGAATAGGGTACCCACAAGTCGAATTGAATGTTTCCCATAGAAAAAAAATAGCTAAAAAATCTCTGTGATGTGGATATGGGCTGAGCATAGCCCAATTCAATTGTTGACACTGTTATTTGAGAAACTGTTACAGTGTTATTTGAACGAGAGATGATCAAATAACATAAAGTCGACAAACAATTGGCAAATATGCGTTGCCTATATGTCCAAATAATATTAATGCAATCACTTTCATCTACGCAACACAACCCGAAATTTCGCTGACTAGTGTTAAGATTCTATCATTATACTTATTTGATACTTTTTGGTTTCCATTAAATAAATATTTTGGATTAAATTAAAACTTCTTTTAGGCATAATAGAATTCAACGATTAACTGTATTGGTCTGCAATAAGTGAAATAAATGTTATAATATCCATAGAATAAATTAGTTAGTTAGGTTCTGGAATCCAATACAATACCTACCAAATAATATGTAGGACATTTTGTAAAACAATCCCATCCAAAAAAAACTTACATGCAAATACTTATTTTCAGTTCTAGTGTATGTGTAGTGTATACATCAATATTTTTGAATGGCAATAGCTAAAAAATATTTTTCCTTGGTGTAAAATACGGTTGTTCTGTTATAATTTCTATTAAACAATTTATACACGAATATTAAATAGTAATTAATAAATTAAATATAATATCAAATGGACTTACACATTATTTAGTCTAACAAAACATGAATAAAAAACTTTACGGCTAGATTGTGCTCGCAAATGTTTGAAGTTACAAAAAAGAATTATTTAAATAAATAATTAAAATAATTAAATCCATTTACTGAATTTCATTAAGAATTTAAAACAAAAAGGGCAACCATTTTTTTCCTCTAAGGGGAAATTATTGTTATTTTGATCGTACGATGTAAAATGTTTGTATTTAACAAAAAGCCGTCTCAAAATTTAAGCCAGCAACTGCAAAATGTTTTTTTTTTTCCTCGGAACGTACAACAAAGCTTACTTAGATTAAGAAATGGAAAGCCAATTAATTTGAGCTTTACAGCGTACTGGGCTTTAATATCAAAACCAAACAGTTTCTGCAGAATGTTGTAAATAAGTAAGGATTTGTCTGCATTTTGAACAAATAATTTCTATACAATTTCACAAATCTGTTATGATTATGGTTAAGGGTGCATCTTCAGGACCGCGATTATTAGAACAAAACCTTCCTCGGCGGTTCGGTATAAACATAATTGCAAAATACTAGGTTCTGAAAATCGAAACAGCACCACCTCGTTCGACATTTGGGTTAATATTAGTATCAACCCAATAAATATGTCTGTAATATTCTGAGGCGAATTTCGAATTATTTTGCATTGGGGACATTGAATTTTAGCATAAAGTAAAAATAAAAAAACAAAGCTCCGAAAGTCCATGAATAATTTGAATAACTAGAATGCATTTAGGATTTTAGGAAAAATTCAACTTAAACAAAATTGTCAGTTAAAGAAATCATAAAATAAGCGGTAAAAATCATTGAATATATTATTTGTACAAAATATGAGTATTTAATATATTATATAATAAATGCATGTTTTTTTTTTTTAAAAATACCTATACTTAAAATAGTGCAAACAAATAACAACTTCTTATGTAATTTCTTAACATAGAAATAATAGGTACCATATAGTTAGACATAGACATGTAGATCCTTCAAAAGAAAAAAAATTGTCTATGATGTTATTAGGAAATAAAATACATGAATTCGTTTATTTATTTCAAAATATATTTTAATGTTTTCTTATTCCATGCAACTACCATTTGTTTCTTCCATTTCTTAAAAACTCATCATTCATGTTTGCATTAGTGTTTAAGTGTAATAACTGGTACTTTTTATTCATAATTAAAATGTCGGCTTTCAACTGATTTGATATGTATACAGTTCGTTAATTTTTTTCCATTTGTTGCCTATTTCTAGGGGTTATTTATTATTTTATTCTGTAATAAAATGTATAGTTCACATTTTATTGTTTTTTTTGTTTTTTTTTGGCAAATAAATTGAAGGAACGAAATCAAGCAAGCGGTGGCAGCGTTTTAAATAACGTATAGCAAATCGATCATGTGTTCAATTAATGTCTACATATTCCAATTCTATAGGCTTTTAACTATGTAAATTCCTTCTTATTACTTTGACTTTTCAATATATTGTTGTGTAGGTAATTACGTATTCTTTTTTTTATGGTTCTAATTCAGCGTTATTTAACACTGCAAATATGTAGGTACCCACCTACAGCATGTCCCAAGAAAATCTCTTCACAAGCTTAATTTAGCAGCTCCGACAGACAAGTAAAATTAAATTGATTTAAATGGGTTCAACAATAAATATATCTTTCATATAATTAAGCTACAAAAAACTGTCTCATGTTTCGAAGTAACATCGTTATGTTTGCTCGCTTTCAAGATCTTATGATTTATTCAACAGTAAGGCAGTTTTCCAGCAGTGTAAGGCCTTATGTCAATTGCGTTTGGTTATTATCTTCGGCTAATTTTCTGATAGCAAACATTTGAGCGATAAAAAGATAATTTATTTCATCGCATACATTTTTCTAACTCGGCGATTTCAATTAATTCATGTTCAGTGCTTTATTTATTCCTAAGGAATTAAGTAAATCTAAGAATTAGACAGAAAAAAAAAATAGCGTAAGATAATTTCTAACCTCGAAGAGAGAATAGTTTTTGGATAACTTTATTTTAGTTTTTGTTTTTTTGCAGTGGCTACAACAAAAGAAGTCTTTCGATAGTTTCTACTCATTCACAACTGCGTTGAGTAAAATAGATTTTATGTTCATCACTAATAGACACATCCTCGTCCGTTAGATTTAGAATAGACACCGCTATAAAAAATACGAGGAATTTTGTAGAGACCAGCGACAGCAATTTGACGAAGGTGTCGCTTTTGAAAACTGAATTTTAAATAGAACGTTAGCACATCTTAAATTATTATTAAGATCAAATGGCGTTTTTATTTCTTTTAACAGTTATCGCTGTCAAAATACGATCATCAACATGAAATATTTCTGTTTGAATATAAAAGTCTATTCGCGCCCCTCTCTGTCATATTAGGCGTTTTTCTTTTTTAATTCGATCAGAACCTGAACTGTTATTCAAAAAGTTCGTGTTTCTTTTTTTTTTGCTCAGACACATCAGTGCTCGAATTTGTGTTCCTTTTTTCGTTCAGAGCGCGCTCAAAATGCTCGAGCTCAGCTCGGAACTAAAAAAGAAAGACGCCTATTATATACTGTTAGAAGGTAGTGAGCGAAGAGTACATATGTTAAAGGAAAGAAATAGTTCAACCACAGCATTACTACTGAAAATGAAAATAATTTTATGATAATTGTTCTTCATTTTCACTGAGAAAATAACTTTTCTGTATATTTAAACTATTCTCATTTGATAAATTGCCAGTAAAATATTGCAGATAAAACACTCTGAGCAAACAGAATTAAACCCATACGGCGATACATATAATTGACAGAGGCCCGACAATATTGAGTTCTGTTTAAATTGTAATTAGTTTTTATTTTCTATTTCATACCTATCAGCGATCGCACACAGCTAAAATTTTACGATATTGATGGCATTTGGGTAATAATTATTGTTCTAAAAGTATTATTTTTTTGTTTGTTGTTTCCTATTAGTTTATAAATACTTGTCATCTAGTTTTTATTTTATTTCTCCATATGGTATTAACATTGGTTGGGTGGTTAAATGTTTGACTAATTTTTACTTTATTTTTTGTGACCTCGTATGCCGGCCAACTATGGGGTGGGGTGATTAAACTTGCTGTTGATTTATTTACAAACTGTAATACACTAAATTGAAACGCATTTGTTTCATTACCTCTCGGGTATACCTTAAACATCATTCAGCTACTTTTCTTGAATATATTGGTTTTGTTGGTTTTAACTTATACTACTTTCTTTAGAACAGAAATTTAAAAATAAATAATTTTAATTTTATTTAAATAAATAAAAACTTATTTGTATGAATATTTACATTACGTGACACTTTTCTTTGGCATTTCCACTTGTACCCTCTCCTGCGGCAGCGCTCTCAGCAATGGATCCATTGGTCTCTTTCTTTTTCTTTTGCTTTTGTTTTTTCTGTTTTTTGCCATCCAATTGCAGCGATACGCTACGATTTTTCTCCATATTCAGTAGTTCCTACAGGGGAAAAATGGTATAAGTAAATTGATGAGTATTCGATGTAACTGTTTGAAGTGGGCAATTAACCCGGAAATGAATCAATTGGGTTTGCGTTGTGTGCAAGGCAGACGAATGCTAAATAAAACAATTTATGCTGTTATAAACTGGTATACTTGTCGTATGCTATTCAGGTTCGCACTAAAATTCAATACTTTCATGTAACATATAAAACAAATAAATAAATAATTAAATATTCGCCGGAAAAAAAGGCCTAGCTCTGATAACCATTTTTTTTTTGTGATTTTTTTAATTATTTAGAACCGATAGAACAGACATACAATTTTATACCAAGTCCGAACGACTGATTTCAGAAGCATTTTCACGACAATTATAATCTCGGTCAGTAAAAAAACATTTTAATATATGTGTTTTCCAGGGATCGAGCTTGATACCCTCGTTCTGTAGTCCAGCACACTTATTATACAGAGGCCACATGAACTTTACAGCAAGAGTTCCTATATATGTCACTTTAATCCCAGTAAAACTTTACATCTTTTGCGTTTGATTAAGGGTGAAAATCATTAGAAAAAGCTGGTCGATATTAAAGCATATTTCCCTATTTACTAATAACAGTTTGGATAAATACTATAGTACAGTACAAATGAACATAACCAAACATAACTGCAAATGAACTATATTACCTGAAACAATTCGGTGACATTGTGATTTGTTTTTGCCGATGTTTCCATAAACGAAACTCCCCAAGATGCAGCTTCAGCTTGGCCCTCACTTTGAGTGACTTCTCGCAGTTCTGCACTTTCATCGCACTTATTACCCACTAGCATGACAGGTATTTGAGTAATGTCTTGCCCCTAAATTAAATATAGGTTTGAAAAGGTTTAAACAAATGTTTATACTTATTATAAAAAAGCAGTGATGCTTTGCTGATGGCAGTCACCATATTAATCTATAATCTTTGGAAAGATTCCAAAACTATCCCTAATTTGGTACTAGAAACCTACATTACCAAATTTAATTTATAGTGACTGTGTCAGTACCAATACGCAATGCAAATCAATAACAAACGGCAATTCCTTTAAATATCGTTGTGTGTATTGTCGCTTGCCAAATAAACCTTAGTAGTCATTATCTCTCGAACAATATAAAGTCTGCCAATATCCGGTTGACTATTTGCAAAATTAGAGACTTCATGAATCCACTCACCTTTAATTCCTTAATTAGACTCCAAATAGGTCGCAATTCCTCCAGACTCTGCTTGGAACACATCGAGTACACTAATATGAAGGCATGTCCCTTTGTTATGGACAGCCTCTGCATAGCCGGAAACTGATGCGATCCTGTGGTGTCGGTTATTTGCAGTGTGCAAATATTCTTATTACAGCTTATAACCTGCGGGCAATGAGAACACACAATACACACTCCATTATATTATTTTTGTTCTTGTTTAATATTCTGTATTTAATATTCTCTATTGTAGGGTGTAATAGGGATGTGTACTAAAAAAAGGAGGCTCCGTCGATGTCATGCATGAATGATTAATAAATTCGTAATAATCAAAAGGATATCAGCATTTTAGACGAAAATAGACACTCAGGTCCCTATACAAGCAGGCGAGGAACATCCTATACACAGTAATTGTTTTTTTTTTGTTATCCACTTAGCTTATTAATAATTTACACAAAACGAAGCATAATGGAGGTGCCTGGTCTGTTATATATCATATGTCTTACCTGACGGTATGTGTCTTCAATGGTCGGTATGTAACTTTCTCGGAACGTGCCCTTTATAAAGCGTAGCACCAGAGAACTCTTGCCAACACCACCCGCTCCAAAAACAACCACCCTATAGTCGTTGCTTTGTTCGGGCATGTTTGGGGCTGGGGAATACGTTTTCAACCCTTGCTAGTTACCGCTGTCTTAACTAGAGTTTGCGTTCGCTGTTTAGTATTGTGCCACTTGTTTTTAGTCGACCTTTTAACTTTAATTTAACTCCTTGGGGGTGTCGGGTCACAAAAAATAATTCTCACTATGCCACACTCAATTAAGCTCTGATGCTTGCAACGGCAGCAGCAGGGCAGAGATAATTGTTAAATGTCAACATGTGGGAGTCACTGTATGTATTGAAGGGGATGATGTTTTCTTTTTTCTCACTTCCTCTCCTTTCGGTTCTTTTTTTTTTTTGTTTCACTTGCAACTTTTTCTGGTTCTTTTTTTTCTCTGCACAGCTATTTCATTGCACTTTGACTTACACAGTATTATTTATATGGAAACGACGTTGCTTTAATTTGATTAAAAATAACTTTAATTTGTGTTTTATTCGTGGGAATGGTTTCACGCGTGGGGTTTTCTCCGTTGGGGTGAAAAAAAAATTCCTAAAATGCAGCAATTGATTTTGTCATTCGATGTATACCGGTTGGCAGAATGTTGATAAACAATTTGGGGGTAATTTTTTTTTTACTTTACTTGAGGGTCACAGCACTGTGGACGCAAATTTCGTTCGTCTCGAAAGGGTATCCTTATTGGTTGAAGAATAAAATCAAATTCTATTCGATGAATTTATAAATAAGAGTTGTTTCGTACCAACATCCTAAAGAGATGAATGAAGAGCAGTTAGAGTTTGACATAACAATTTTTGTTGTTCTTAGGCGCAAGTCAATTGGAAAAATCCCTTTTTATTGGGGTTGGATAAGTAGTATACAACGGAAAATATATGGGGTTTTTTTCGTGACTGGGTTTGAATATTAGATTTCTAAAACAGTAGCGGACTATTGCTCAATGCACCTTTATTGTTTTACTAAGCAGTAAACATTGATAGGAGTCAATGAATGACAGTTGGGCTTGAAATTGTCTACGTTACGTTTGCTTCGATTTTGACTATAATATAAAATGTAACGATTTGATATAAAACTGAACACTTCACTTAAATAAATTTTTGTTTCAATATTATAAATATTATAGATCTCTTTCGCGGGTGTCAAAAAACTGAAGCCCAACCAATCTTCGCAACTTAATTTTAAATGCAAATAAATAGCATATCGCGGTTAATGCATATGGGGTCGAATCGCGTCATCAGTGAATTATTAATTTGTTTTTGTCTCATATTTAAAATCAATTTTATTACGTCAACTTACTCGTTTTGTTTTTGGAAGTGGCAATTCGGAAACAGATATTTTTATATATAAATAGTACGTATACGCCCCGTTTCGTTTTTATTCCTTAAAAAAAGCTTTTGTTCACAAAAATGTAATTTTGCTTGGAAAAAATGCTAGCCAAAAATAATAATTGATGAATTGAAAAGAGAAAACACAAATCATTGATGTACAATAAGTATCGTTGGTTTGAATTTCAGCCTTTCGGTTGCTTGCAAGTGTTTAAACTCAAAAAAAATCTTTTCTGGCAGGCAGACTCTATGAGATCTTTTAACTTTTTATTTTATTTCCATTTATCATTTCACATTTTCATTTGTTTTTGACAGTCATGTTTGGCAGCCGACAAGAAGCCCTTAAGATGTATAGGAGAATAGGAAAGACAGTCATCGTTGTTTGTTAAAGAAAGATGAGCGCAATGTTGTATAAATGAAGAAAAAAATAAATAAAAAATAAACAACATCGACATGAGTTGGTTCCAATACGAATTTATTTTGGAAAGTGTTTCATATACCAAACTAATAGTTTTGCAACTTCAGTTTGGGAACAACATTCATACTAGTCAGTTCCTGAAAGAGCAACTTGCAAGCGTATGGCATAGTAATCTTGGACACATTTGCGGATGACTGGCAGTAATGACACCATGAGCAATATGCCAATCGGCCGCATGTCTTGCAGACATCAACATCGAACGCGTCAGAAGAAATCATCAATCGTTCCATAATAAGCATACTGGCGCCGTAGGAAATGAGACAATCACGTTCCATTTCACCCAATCGCAGACCTCCTTCACGACTACGACCTTGTGTGGGCTGTCGTGTCAACACCGCCTTTGGTCCACGTGCACGTGCGTGCATTTTGTCCTGTACCATATGCTTCAGTTTCTGATAATAAACTGGGCCGGAGTAAATGTAGGCCTCCAGAGACTCTCCAGTAATGCCCGAATAAAAGTAGTCCTTACCCATGTAATTAAAACCATGTTTGAATAGCTCGTCTTGAATATCTTTGCATTTAGATCCACCGAATGCGGTGCCGTAGTGAAATTTACCCTCCAAAAGCCCAGCCTTCCCGCCAAGCAACTCTAGGGTTTTGCCCACTGTCATTCGAGAGGGAAAACCGTGAGGATTCATCACCATATCAGGGCAGATGCCGTAGTCGTTGAATGGAAGATCCTCTTGATCGACAATGAGACCGGTCACACCTTTTTGTCCGTGACGGGAACTGAATTTATCTCCGATTTCTGGACGTCTAGTTTGTCGGAGAAGAATTTTTATCAGGAAATCCTCTTCACCATTGGCTGACACCATCACCTTCTCGATATAACTTGGCTCTGGACCTTTGTAGGATATAGGGACAGCTGTGTAAGGGATGGAGGACTGACCGGGTTCTTTCTGTTCAATTGGATTGATTGAGGTTACAGCGGGCATTTCCTTGTTGATAAGAATCTGTTTGTTCACCACCATCTCTCCAGGAGACACTATCCCGTCGGTATCAAGTGCTTCGTGTTTGAAAACAACCTTAAAAAATGGGAAAATGAAAAAAAACGTTCGTTTACGCAAAATCGGTTCTTACTTTGTTAGTTGCGGAATCTTTTAAGGGGCCCATGATCCTGTCATAAGTCTGATTGGCGTACCTCTTTACAGTACACTTGGAGTTTTTATATACTAAGCAGCGTCCGTAACCACGATCAAGTGACGCCTTATTCAAGATGAGAGCGTCCTCAATGTCATAACCGGAGTAACTCATTACGGCGACCGTTGCATTCTGGCCAGCAGGGAGCTTGTCGAAGTTCGTCAGCTCAATGGTTCTCGATTTGACCATTGGGGCTTGGGGATAGACCAAGTTATACATAAGAGTGTCTATCCGGTTTTTCTGATTGTATCCAATTACGCCCATTGCTTGTTTACCCATAGCGCATTGGTACGTGTTCCTTGGACTTTGATTATGATGAGGATAGGGAACTAGCCCAGCACATACTCCTAGGAGAGTAAATGGCTCCACCTCCAAATGCGTGGTGTTTTCCGCGTTGATGTCCATCTCATTCCAGCAAATGAACGAGTCATTCTCCTCGTTTACATCGAGGTATTCAATCAGTCCATCGGTTAGAAAATCCTCAAACTTGCGTACGCCACGCTTCAGCTCTTCAATGTGACACTGTTGAACTGCAGGCTTTCCCTTGATTACGATGATGTAGGGTCGGCACAAGCGTCCGCCATCTGTGTGGATGTACACACACCGCTGAGTATGCGAGGTGTGGATGGACACAAAAGGACCAAGGAGCCCTTTACGGCGCATCATTCGAAAGACTTGCACCAACCTTTTGTAACTAATGGTAACACCGAGGATGTTACCATTTATAAACACCAAGAAAACCTTTGGATTGTTAATTGCATCGCCTCCAACCAAGCGAATGTCTTCCACACCGGCGTTGAATGCAAGTCGAATCACAGGTGCTTCATCGACTTCGGTGGTGATATGTGTCATGAGAGCCAAGTTTTTGACTAAACCACAAGCCTCTCCTTCGGGTGTATCTGAAGGGCATAGCATACCCCATTGACTTGGCTGCAGTGACCGTGGACCTGATACTTTTCGTGTTTTTTCGAACTGTGAGTTAACTCTAGTCATCATTCCCAGAGCAGAAATATAACTTAACCTTGAAAGTACCTGTGTAACACCAGCTCGCTCCATTTTAAAACGTTTAATTGTCCAATTTCCAGAAGAGATTGCTGACTCCAAGCCAACTGTGATCTGTGCTGCTCGCATGTGCTTCACTACATCGAATTGCGCTGCTTTGACTTTTGGTATATTCTTGTCCGCAATCATTTTCAACTCCCAGTTGAGGCGCTTGAAGAGATCCTCAAACATGAGGGATATCAGGGAGCCAGCCAACTCCAGCCTTTTATTTCCATAGTAGTCTCGGTCATCGAATGCCGTACTGTCCAACTCGGCAGCCATTACCCGCCTCACCATCAAAGACACATAAATCGATTTGATTTGGAAATTGAAGCTCTCCACTGGGACATGGGCTAGAATAGTAGTCATTAGAAGCTCCCTTGCCTCATCTGCTGGTGTTTTCAATTTTGAAGCAGATGTCTGGAATCGTTTTACCACTAATTTTGATCCCATATACTCTAGTGCTCGCTGCTGTGTGAACACTTTTAAGTGAAACGCTTCCAGAAGTGATGGCGCAAATCGATTCTGTGTTTCCGGGTCTGTACCAACTAATGACATAATCTCTTGATCTGAGACAATCCCCATAGCTTTGAAAATCACAACAATCGGTATGTCATCAACCATAGAATTGTGTTTCAAATAGTATTTGCCGTGCTTGCTCAACAACAGCGTTCGTGATTTTTTCTCGTGAGTCGAACTAGTTACCTGGCACTGCACTTGGTTGTTGAACTCCTCTGTAATCATCTTATTCCAAGATAGCTGTTCCTGAATGAGAATCACTTTTTCTTGACCACGGACAACAAAATAGCCGCCTGGATCTAATGGACACTCATTCATCTTGGCCAACTCAAATTCAGACTTACCACTAAGGACGCAGTTTGAAGATCTGAGCATGATGGGCATACGTCCAATTAGTAGATTGTTCCTTATAATCCTTTGCGAGCCCCGAGTGTATTCAATGTCAACAGTAATCGGGGCAGAGTATGTGACATCCCTCAGACGGCATTCATGTGGAGTTGTAGGTTTTGTGATGTTAAACCCATCTTCGATGTCTGGTGTGCCAACTTTCACATCCAAATATTTTAGATAGAACATAGGGTCAGCATCACTTACAACAGTTTGATTTGCTTGAACAATCTTTTTGATGTCCAAATTAACAAAATGATTGAATGAATCGATGTGCTGTTTGACGAGTCCTTTTACTTGAAGGAATGCCGGCACTAGCTTCCATTTTTCTTCGAGTGGTTTAATTGGTTTGGACCAGGATTTCGGGTCACTGTCCCAAGCATTTTGATTGCTTTTGTCAGGCATATGTTTAATATAATTAATTAAAAATAACTATTTGTTAAAAAATCACATGGAACTAACAAAAACACACAACTTCGTGATAGGTTTTCATTCGTTTCGTAGTCTGATATGTCAAAAAATCCATTAAATCCAGGTATGGCAATGAAAATTTGAAACACGAAATTTTTGTATAACAGTTCTGAACGAAAAAAGAAAAAAAAATTTTTAGCTCTGATGTATCTGAGCTAAAAAAGAAACACGAACTTTTTCTATAACAGGTCAGGTTATGCTCTGAACTAAAAAAGAAAAACGCCTATTGTTTTCAGAAGTCCAAACTGGAGCAGCCTTAAAAAATCTAGTGTTGGCAGCAGAATCTTAAATCTCAGCTGAAAATCTGAAGAGCCGAATCGAAAAAGACATTAATATATTTACGCACCGAGCGGAATTTCATTATTTTGACTTATATATCCAAATATACGGAATTTAGAACAAGAAGAATTATAGCAAATTCACTTTTCAAATATTAAAATTGTACGCACAAACTTTTATGAGTGATTTTGGTATAGCGTTTGCCAAATTAAAGCTTGTGTTTACAAAATGCAAAGCCCAACAAACTTAAAACGCGATCTAGAACAACAAAAATTCCACATCCCCGACCAAACGAAAAAAATAGTGGATCTGTGAATCTGTTATAAAACTGGGAACAAAATCACATTTCTTGCGAAATCCATTTCGCTCGTGGTATTTTCGCCGCCAACTCCACAGTAAACTGTCAGATTTGACATTATTCAGCGAATGTGACGTGTAATAAATAAGTGTCTGCAAAAATATTTCTTTCCTGAAGAATATTTTAAACATAAACTACTGTAAATTATTTTAATTGATCTGTTGCGAAAACATCTACAAAAATGGGTTCTTTTCGCCGTGATAAAGATGACGAAGATGAAGGTGAGATAAGAATAAAATTAAACTTAATAACCGGGCCTTATGTTGCATTGTGCGATTCATGTTTTTAAGACAGTTTCGATAAATTAATTAGAACTATTAATAATCCTATAGTTATGTTCAATTGGATAGATTAAAATAGCATCTTCTTCTAAATAACAAACTTACCATCGATTGGAAGATGGATTAACGCGTACATCTGAAGTTTTCCACATACCGTTGTACATACAAGATGTTACATACTGGTGAGGCTTGAGGAGACTGCATTTATTCTTAAAGCAGGTTCCTAAGTGACCAACTCAACAACGAATATAAAACATAAAGATAAAATAAAAGTTTTAATCAAGCCTAAATACAAAACTTTTCTAATTTCTGCGATAAATAAGAAAAACATCAGTAGACCAAAACCATATGAATTCTTTTATTTTTGAAGTCAGTTGAGTCGCGGACGTGTACCTACCTGTACATATTACAGGAATCGTTATTAATGGAAGTTATTCTGCCTAAAATGTAAACATACAGAAATTTGGCTTCGATTGCTGAAGACGATAAAAAGGCAATATTTAGATACTTAACTTATGGTCACCAAATGGAGACCTGGATTTTTTACAAATATGCCTTCAAGGTGCTCAAAACGCCCCTCAAGCTTCTACGCCATATAGTGAGACTGGGAAGGGGATGGAAGAAATAGCAATTGGCAAGCGTTGAATTGTGATGTGGTATCAGTTTGTGTCGCAGCCGAGGGACTCGTATATAACATACCTAACATCATTATTCTTCTATTAGAGATAATAGAGATAAAGATCTTGTATGCTTGCAGTTAGAAGGTGATTGTTTTTTTTTTTGTTTGTAGCTAAGCAGTCTGCAAAAATAGTGGTTCCACTGACTTCTGCTCAACACTGAGTAACATATGCAACATATTCAGCATTAAGGTATAAGCTATGGCTGATGTCAGCGAATTCAATATCACATTCAATAACGTCTTGTTTTGACTCTAGGACAGCAGCCGGACAGTTGTTTTTTCAATCTAGTGAATTCATCCACCTTACGTCCTCCTTCTGTTTGATTTTTATTGTTGGTTGACTGGACTAATCGCATTCTATTAGAATTATTCTTATTTATTGTTTCCAGTGCCATCAATAACTCTTCTGTCATGCATGTCCTTATTATGAAAGTGTTGTCAAGAAGTGTATTTTATTACATTCCGAATACGAACAACTCAAATTTAAATCAAATTTGGAACTCCTTTGGTAGTGGCACGCGGAAGATGAAGTACAACCTTTGAAACTTATTTCCTCATCGCTCAAGTCATTTCACTCAAAAATCATTGAAAGTGTACTGATGTCACACGGCCAAACCCTAATAATAGGATACTGATACATACCCAAGCGATTATTCTCTTTTTTTGTCGTCGTGCTCACCTGTTGAAAAACTTGGCGTAAATATCACGCCTTTCCACCCACAAACATAATTACAGGAAAGCAAGAAATAAATATGACATTGTCATAGCAACTGCAAACTTCTGTCAATCGAAATAAATTCTACAACGCAAATCATGCACCGTGTACCAAGAAAAAGTCGGTATCCCAGTTTAATTAATATTCGATTTTAATTAATCGTTTCAGGTCCAACCAACATCTACCAGAACTTGGAGAAGACCTCTGTTCTCCAAGAAACACGAACATTCAACGAAACCCCAGTTAATCCCCGAAAGTGTATCCAAATCTTAACGAAAATTCTCTACCTCATCAACCAGGTAAGTAATCTTTGGTGGATTGCTCATTTGATATTTTATTTGTTACCATTTCTAATTTCAGGGTGAGCAACTGGTTTCTCGGGAGGCCACCGATTGCTTTTTCGCCATGACCAAGTTGTTTCAATCGAAAGATGTGGTTCTACGTCGCATGGTCTATTTGGGAATCAAGGAACTCAGTTCGATTGCAGAAGATGTCATTATCGTAACCAGTTCATTGACGAAGGATATGACTGGCAAGGAGGATCTGTACAGGGCTGCGGCTATTCGTGCACTTTGCAGCATCACAGACAATACCATGCTGCAAGCAGTCGAGCGTTACATGAAACAGTGTATTGTTGACAAGAATGCCGCTGTTTCGTGTGCCGCTTTGGTAAGCTCTCTACGTTTGGCTGGCCAAGCAGGCGAAGTCGTTAAACGTTGGGCCAACGAAGCTCAAGAGGCTTTGAACAGTGACAACATAATGGTGCAGTATCATGCTCTGGGCTTGCTGTATCACATTCGTAAGTCGGATCGTTTGGCTGTTTCGAAGTTGGTCAACAAACTAACTAGGAATTCTCTAAAGAGTCCTTATGCTGTTTGCATGTTGGTAAGTCGTTGCGAATGTACAAAGCGTTTGTCTTTTGTAATCAAGTGCTCATTGCCAGATTCGAATTGCATGCAAATTAATCGAAGAAGAGGACTTCAATGGGGATGAGCTTTCTGAATCGCCAATGTTCAATTTTATTGAGTCCTGTTTGCGCCATAAAAGCGAAATGGTTATCTATGAAGCCGCACACGCCATAGTTAATCTAAAGAACACAAATGCGCGTGTTCTATCGCCAGCTTTTAGCATTCTGCAATTGTTCTGCTCTTCCCCAAAAGCTACTTTGCGATTCGCTGCTGTGCGCACTCTCAACAAGGTGGCAATGACCCATCCAGCTGCCGTAACTACTTGCAATCTGGATCTCGAAGGCCTAATTACTGATTCCAATCGCTCAGTGGCCACTCTTGCTATAACAACTCTTCTCAAGACCGGAGCTGAGAGTTCAGTTGAACGTCTGATGAAGCAAATCTCATCATTTGTCGCCGAAATCTCGGACGAATTTAAGGTGGTTGTCGTACAGGCGATATGTGCTCTGTGCACTAAATATCCGCGGAAACATACCGTACTGATGAACTTCCTCAGTGGTATGTTGCGCGAAGAAGGTGGCTTGGAATACAAAACGTCCATTGTTGACACCATCATCACAATCATTGAGGAAAACGCTGACGCTAAGGAGTCTGGTCTTTCGCACTTGTGTGAATTCATCGAGGATTGTGAGCACACCTCCTTGGCGGTGAGAATCCTCCATCTTCTCGGCAAGGAGGGGCCATTTGCCAGTAACCCATCCAAGTACATCCGTTTTATCTACAACCGGGTGATCCTCGAGAGCCCAATTGTAAGAGCTGCAGCAGTTACTGCTCTCTCCCAATTTGGGGCATCGTGTCCGACGTTGTTGGCTAATATTTTAGTTCTCTTGGGCCGGTGTCAAATGGACCCGGACGATGAGGTGCGCGATCGCGCTACATACTACTGGCGCATTTTGATTTCGGACAAGCAGGATCTCTACAAAAGTTACATTATTGAGCGATCCAACTGCTCGTTGCCCTTGCTGGAGAAGGCATTGATTGATCATTTGAACGGCGATTTGAGCGAACAATTCGATTTGACCATTGTGCCCAAGGCAACCATCATTAAGGAAGAGGTCTCAAACGAAGCAATGTTGATTTCAAATGGTAAGTGCATGAACATATCGCTAGAAGGGTGGGTTTGATTTGGAAATACACATTTGTAGCACCACGAGTGCCGAAGGTGACCCGTGAGGAGGAGAGTGCTGCCCGACTGGCACAATTGCCTGGGATTCAAGTGCTTGGCCCCATCCATCGCACGACTCCGCCAATACAACTTACTGAAAGCGAAACAGAGTATACCGTGCAATGTATTAAACATATTTTCAAAAGCCATATTGTATTCCAGGTAAGGACTCTGTGGTAAATATCTAAAATCTCACTTAGTTTGTTCGTATCACTTCTCCAGTTCGATTGCCTCAACACGTTGTCCGACCAGATACTGGAGAATGCTCGTGTTGAACTGACGATTCCGGAGGGATTCACCACCCGAGCTGTCATCTCCTGTCCCAAATTGCCGTACAATGACCTAAAAACGACATTTGTTATTGTTGAATTCCCGCCGGACTATGCCAGCTCAGCTGGTACGTTGTTTACCGATGTCATTCTTCAATTATCTACATGCACTTTTCTATTTGACTTTCAGCAACATTTGGCGCAACCCTCCGTTTTGTTGTGAAGGATTGCGATCCAACAACAGGTGAGCCTGACTCTGAAGAAGGTTATGACGATGAATACATGCTGGAAGACATGGAGATAACAGTTGCAGATCAGATACAAAAGTCGAAGAAGAGCAATTTCGCAGCTGTTTGGGACGCAGCGGACACCGAGGGTGAGCATTTTTTCTAACTTTAAGGATAGCATATTTTATAAATTTCTATCCAATAGAATGGGTTGAAGCTGAAGACACATACTCACTATCTGCTGTAAATACTTTGCAAGAGGCCGTCAACACGATATTGAAATTCCTGGGACTTGGGCCGGCAAATATGTCAGAAAAAGTCCCTGAAGGGACTCATACCCACACACTTCTATGTTCCGGTAGGCTCGACAATATATATTTACTTGTTCTTCCTAGTAATCTGACGCGCTATTTCTTGAAGGTACATTCAGAGGTGGTGCTGAAATTCTGGTACGAGCCAAACTAGCACTAGCCGATGGTGTTACAATGCAGTTGACCGTCAGAACGACAGATACAGATGTGGCAGAGCTGGTAACTTCAGCAATAGGATAAACTACACACTTTCTTGTTGATGGAACCGTTATTGCAGCGCTGCCTTAGGCTTCAATGTTGCGTTTTTATTTTAATTTCTTTTCAAATACAAAACAAGTTATAGATGTAAACATTCAATCAATAGAGCATTTATTAGAAGTGCATCAATGTATCGATCTACTTTCCTTTTTTCTTTTGATAAACATTTAAATAATTATTATTATGTTGAGCATATATGAATATAAGTAAGTAATAAATAACTTTACACCCAATGGAAAATGTCAATAATCAAAATGCGAATATGTTTGAGAGAAATGTTCATTGCGATGGCGAGCTATAAGAGAACGCATGTATTGAACGCAACTTGATAGCATGGAGAATCTCACTTTATAACTAAAAAAAGGACACGGACTGTCCAAAGTCGTTCTGGTGTCAATATTCAGCTATCTAGTTTCAACTGGTTTTACTCAGGAATATGTATGTATGCATGTAAAACGGATTTTTAGATTTGTTAAATGAAGGTCTGTTACCGCACTGGTTGATTTGAACAGTTTAGTTACTTTAGACAAACAGAGTCCGAACGCAAAAGTGAGGCAGACGAGAATCACAGAAACGGAGCATAGTTACTACTTTCGGCTGCCGTTTGACAAAATACAAACTACACTTTGTTTTGCTTCTTTTTCCCACTGAATTCGTCGCAGCCAACAAAAATAAAAACTTAACATATTGTATTTAGTATATTTTTTCACAACCTCCGTAAAAACGTCGCATGGACGTAGTATCATAGATGTACGCATTTTGTTCTTGTTTATAAAAATTCTTTAATGCACCTCCCCGGTTTCACCCGAAAATTATGAAATAAAATCCGTTGTTACAAACCCTCGAAATGTCTTTCTCTGATAAGGACAATGGGTTATCAATAGCCTAGCACTCTGATGAGTTAAGTTGTTTATCTTTATCACTCTCGTAATCGTGTGTAGAAACATTTAGGCACATTCAAAACACAAGTAGCCTTATCTAGACTAGATATTTCTATATCGGCCGGTAACGTCTTACGTTTTACTACGGCAGTCATACAATTCCAATATCAACTTATGTGATTTTCATTTGGGCACCTATAACAGATTTTTATTTTAGTACTTGGATCCAGCTCGAAGGACCAAATGTTAATAATATTTGTGTAGGTAATTTTTTTGCTAGTTGAAAAGGGAGTTAAATCTTGTTGCACATTTAAAACTGACATTGACACTAAAGGATGAACAAGTTACATTTTATTGTAATTGCTGGTCTAAAATTCTTTCCGTATAACCGTCGTGCAAAAGTTGAAGTTTTAACAAGGCATCGGATTTTACTCTTTGAAGTTCACTTTGTTCACTTATTTATGGTCAAGTCTTGCAGCCTAATGAACCCTTTAAGGTGCTTTTCCTTACCGACATAGTTGGTCTGAATGCCAATTTAAAAATAAATATAATTCATAAAGCAAATCGTTAAGGAGATGTTTTTAATAGACATCTTCCACTAAAATCAACTGTCTGATCAAAAATAACTCAATATTCCTTTAAAAATAAATCTTCTAACGTATAGGTACATACGACCACAACTCTTCCTGTCACTTGTTTATTGACAAGGTCAAGACGTGATTTTGAGTAGGTGAAGGTAAACAAGTTGAACATGCTAAATGTCTGACACTAAAAGCTGATTCACCCTATCCTTATAAAAATAACATTTCATGACGAGAAAACGTGCATCTGCGATGCATTTTAATGCAACTAAAAATAACCTGGCCAAGCTAATAGGCACAACATCTGGTCGTGTTTATTTGTAAATTACAAAAATTAAATCACAACAATTTAGCCCTCCCCCATTTTTTTTTTTTTTTCAGCTTATAAGCATGAGTTTATTTTTGGGAAACTAGAAAAAGTATGGTGGCACTCGTATAATCTAAACATCATCCTCAACTATAATCTGTGATGTGTCGCTATTTGTATACACATACCTACATACCATAATTCGAAAGTATGTATAGGTAGTTTTAAGTTTAATTTGACTGCTGCACTATGAATGGAACGATGAATTCGGCTGCCGTTTCCAACCATCACATGGCCGTGGGCAGTTTTCGAAATACAAACTTGTTCAGTGTATTTTAATATTTTGTCACGGTATAACCGAGCGGGTGAATTATTGAGAAAGTAAAAATAATTTATCAGTCTTCAGTGCGTATACCAGGAGGATTTTGTTGGCTAGCTCGTGGAAACGGTTCTCATTTTTTTTTTTTTTTGTTTTCCAGACACGCTTGCCAACAAATTTAATAAACTGATTCATACGCAGCACGCGCGATTCCTTCTTTTAAGATATTTACAAAATTTTGCGGAAGCATTATGTTCAAAGCATCGCAGGAGATTCGATTGGGCACCAACAGTGAGTCTAATAAATCGGATAATGATATTACGTTTGGAAAATATCAGAAAACACCTGACATAGGTTAGTATGAAATTGGATGTGTGCGCGAGTTTGTTTTCGATTTAAAAAAATGTATTGGAAAAAGAAACAAACCACACTACAGTGATGCGATGGTTTCTAAAAAAAGACTTAAATTTATACGTAATTAAATAATTGGGTAAGCTAGGACAAACGTTTGAGTATCCGTTGGGTTTGCCCAATAAGTTTTAGTGACCGTTCTTTTTTAAAATTCCTAATGAAAAGGAGTTTTTCTTTATGTTTCCATTTCTATAGTTTAATCGGGCATCTTTTCTGTGCTAGTGTGAAACACAAAATCAATAGGTTCTTATACAAACAGGGTCCTATGGCACCTTCAATGACTTTAAAAATTCCTCCGTGAACGCAGTGCTATATTGATCAGCATTTTTCGAGAGTCGATTGGCAATCGCGATTGCCTTTTGCCAAATTAATGTTAATCTTGTTCGAGACTGGAGTATCAAAGCCAATAATTGACTATCTATCTAGGAGCCATTGTGTACAAGCCTTGTGTAAAACAACGTGTGCCAAGTTAAAGTAAACGCGGACGAAAACTCTGGCACCTAACATTTCGTTATGAAACCTGGTGCTTGCTGGTTCCAGTTACTTACAGTTGCTATAAGTTTCTGATCTTTCTTAGCTGAATTATCCCCCACGTGAGTGTACTTCATAGAAACAGGGCATGATGACTGTCCTGACAGCTCTCCGCGTTCTAACGATTGTTGCGATGTTAACATTCGAAGTTTTGAGTGGCCCATAGTCGTACGTTAACCAAGAATTAAGTGTATGGGTAAATTATTTTGTTAAACTTGCTTCAGAAGGAAAATTCGTGTTAGAAACTTCTTTAAGGAACAATCTAGTGTGCATTCCCTTAAAACGCAAAATTTAAAGGAAATTGTTTCTACCGCTTCTATGTTGCGTTTTCCACTCAAATAATGTTGACAAATCTATATTTCAGTTTGTGCTAGTTGTCTTTTCTTTACGTGTAGGTAAATAAGGTAAATTATGTCGATCTAGAAATTTCCAACAAAACACGTCTATCTTCAATGTGGTATTCGATTGGGCTTCTTAGGATATGCTCTCAGATTTCAGATTTCGTGTGGCTAATCGAACATAGAAACGTCACTTAATCTTTTTTGTGTTGATATTCGTGCAACTTGAATATGTGTAGTCTTTGACTATTTTCTAAGCGATTTCCGTTCACTGGTGTAGACAAAATTCACGAAAATGTAATCAAACTCCCCCAGTTGTCAAACTCAAATGTACTTGAATTGGTAAATCTCAGAAAATATGTAGATTTGCAAAAGTGCTCTGAAATCTGAAAAAGATTGCTTTTTTTGTACCAAACGAACATAAAAATTCTTTGAGAGCGCCCAATCGAATACCACATAATACTTGAAGAAATATTTTGACTGTTTTTTTTTTTTTTCAGATATCTATCCACAAAATGCCAATCAGAATCAGGTATTCATTGCTCCTGAACTAACCGAAGTTAGCCGAGTTCAACTTCTTCACTTTCCCAATGGAGCGGTACGGGTGAATAGTGATGTATCCTTTATAATCAAACGCAATGGTGTCAAGGGCAACTTCGAAGTCAAGGTATATTAACGATATTGTTTTTTTTTTTTAATTATTCCTAAGGAATAATAACTAAAATGTTTAAATTTTTAGTTAGAAAACCCGTCTGGAATTACAACGCCCGTACCATTGCAAATAGTTGATCCGGAACGCTTTGAAGTCTCCATAAATTTATGCCAACTTGGACTGTATCGAGTTCATATTAAATGCAATACAGTGATCTTGCCAAGATCACCTTTCATAATTGTTGTGATTTCGGGAGAAACTGATTCAAAGACGAAACCCGAAAGTAAGTCTAGATGGAATGATTGATATAGGTCACATATGAAATGCGTTCTATATTTTCAGTACCCTTATTCAAGTCTGACGCATCCAAGGTAACATATCGTGGCGACGGTATTGACTCAATAAAAATGGATCAACGAAATGAGTTTATCATCGACGCCTCAGAAGCAGGCAACAACATACTGTTTGTGGGAATTTTCGGACCGAAAGGACAGTGCGATGAGGTGGTGATAAAACACATGGGAAGAAATATCTATAAGGTTACATATCAAGTACAAGATCCCGGAGAGTATATACTAGCCGCAAAGTGGGGTGATGATCACATTCCTGGATCACCGTTCAATTTAATGACGATGTAGATTTATTTTCCAATTAAGTTTTAAATATATGAAAAAAAAAAAAACATAAAGAGGTCAACATGTGTAGGTAGCTATTGCATTTATTTGCACTGATTCCGCAATCCAATTGAATAACAAATCGTCTGGTTGACTAAACTCATGTAGGTACCTAACCATTGGTGAAATATCGAAAGTGAACTTACATTTGTGTACCAACGTCAGTTCAGCCGAACCATTGCGTTATTTTTAACGGCTAGGCATTCGTAAAATAGATAGCAAACAAACTGATTTTTACTTAATGAATAAATTATAATAAATTATCGTGTGCAACATGTATTCTATACCTAATCGAAGTTAATAATATTGCTCAAGCAGAAAATACACAACCATGTTTATCCTAATATGTTTCTAGTATATAATACATGCCATTTAGGTAGTTTTATTTAACCAAACACATTATATTATTCGCCTTTTAAAAATATTTAATGACTAGCCAATAGCATCCAGTAATTTAAGAATGTGGTATTTCCGAACTCTATCACATTCCTCCACGGTTGGCAGAGATTGCTAGCATTTTTTATTATATTTTTTTTAACACCTATAGTTAAACAAAATGGCGAATTTGAAAAAAAATTGAGGGGGCCAGCGGCAAGAGGATTGCGAGTTTGGGGTCTCAAGGTAAGGTAAAATGCCAATTTCTGATAGTTCTCCTGTCAAAATATGGTCATACAATGTAATGGGCATATCTCATAATATGCTCTAATGACCTGAATGCCACACATGACCTGGCTGATTTTGACAGATAAAAAGGCCCAAATAGCATATGGTGTAATGGGACAATAGGTACGAATGCCAGCATTATAGCCTTATATGCCCATATGCTTTTATTTGAAATTTCGTTATGCCATGATGGAAAAGGAATTATTTTGTTGTCATCGGTGTTTGAGTTCGTAGAATTGTGATTAATTTCCATTTTCGTTCTTTTTGGTAATAAATACCTACCAAATGCCTCAAATGCCCATCAAGTCAAATATGACGACATTTGTAATTTTGGTCATAAAGTCTAATATACAGTTTTGATAATCCTGACATTTTGTTCATTTGACAGCTAATCTGGTCATTTGCCTTTTGGCATTCATATGCTTAATTGGCATACAGTCTAATCTTAGCTTCAGTATTGTCTCTGGTCTAAACGTTCTTTTCTATGGAACATAAAGTACTTAATACCTCTTGCTTAAGCTACTACCAGACGGTTTGTAGATATACACAAATTGCATTTGGGTATCGCGTTCACTTATTCTATATACTGTGTTTATACACAAATTCGATTTATATAATTTGAGGTTCAGACGGTTTGTGCACATTATAGGTATAGGTACCTATCTACATAAATCTATTCACAATATTTTGCGTATACACAAACCGATAGTAGCTTTAAGCTAAGTATCCTGCTCGCGCTAAATTTTAGCGTCACTAGTCTCCACTCCGTTTCTCCACAAGCAAAGATAAATGGTCGCTAAATTTTGAAATGCGATAGATGGAACAAAAACCATATGTTCATGACAGATGTGGGTAAACGACATTTTAATTATACAAGTAAAAAGAAATTCAAACTTCAAGGACATTGCAATATTTAAATATCTGCAAAACAATGGATGCAATAAGAATTGAAGAAGATGTTATAATTGCTGCAGTAGCTGAAATAATTGCTATAGTGGCAAGTAGAAGACGACACTTAACTTCGTGTCGCGTAAATCCAATCAATCAACCAGTGAGATTTGTCCTGCAAGTTCCATATAGTTGGCCGTTCCTCCACAAGCCCCGCAAGTTTTTTTTTCTTTTCATCCCATGAAAAGGGTATTTTGGTTTTGCCTCTTCTTTTAGTTATACCGCTAATGTGACTACACACAGCTTGGGAAAGAGAAATAAATAAATAGTTTGAGATAATAAATTCACCCGGCAGCAACAACACAACACAAACTTTTTCTTCTGTCGGAATTTATCTTCGATTTAATGTACCGCACATTTATTTCGCGAGCTAAATGAGTGGAGACTTGTCATCGGCCCATCTATATGAAGTTAAGAATTTAGCGAGCGAACAGGATACTGCTTTGCTAAATTGTCTCGCTAAATTTTATCTTTGTAGACATTTTTGTATGGGAGATAAAATTTAGCGCGAGCAGGATACTTAGCTTTACTATAAATATTTCTCCGCTTTGTTGTATGTATAAAGGAGCAATGTGACATGAGGCAATTCAAAAATGTATACTTACCCAATGACTGGCACTATCTGAAAAGCAAGCAATTTAAAAATCAAATCAACATTATTTAACACTTCTGAGTTGGCAACTCTTTAAATGCCTTGTAATGCGATTACTATTTTCGTATCCTTTCCATCCCAATTGGAATATTCCGTAGCTCCTATCTGATTTTCCTTAAAATACCTCTTCCCCATTTCCATGAAAGCCATTATCGTCTTCTTTGCCTTGCACACTGAATTTCCCCTCCACCTAATGATGATGATAATGGCCTGACATTTGGGTAGGTATTTTTGTTGCTTTTCTTGCATAGGGAAAAAACCCATCAGTGTTCTGCCAGCATTATTAAATCCAAACCTCAATCATAATAATTCTGTAGAGAGGAAAGCACAGCAAAAACGAAAAACACTCAACGTAATGATAATGATTGCGACTACGCCGAACGACGGACAATTATCGTTAACTCCACTTGTCCCCTCGTATGTTCGAAAGAGATAGCAGCACCTGGTGCTGCCGTTGATGTCTTTGCACAGGGATTTTTTTTATAATGCCATTGGTTCGAAGAGAAACATCATTATGGAAGAAACTGCGTATGCTCATTGCCATTAAATTAATTACATCATTTATTTTCAGAGGAGAGCCAACGAACAGCCAATTCTCTCTGCTGGTCGCTTGCTCTCTCTAAACTCCATCCAACAAAACCCAGGGAGAGTTCATTGCAGTTTCAAACTTCACGAAAAGAAGTGCTTTCGTATCGTACTCGGCAGAGTAGTTAAATTCAATTTATTCCCCCACAACAGAGGCAGAACACAGGCAAACAGTTGGAAGAACTAGAAAATCACAAACACAAAATAAAACACTTTGGGGGGGTGTAGGTACCTTCTGTCAAAAAAAGCCGTGGAACAAAGTGACAGCAAAGCCGCCATCGCTTTGTAGATCTCGTCGTACACCAACCAATTGACAAATGGAGTTTTCGTGTTCTGTGACGGTGCTTTTGCTCTTGCATGCCAGTGTTGGAGATGAATTTTAATGATCATTGAAATTCAATAATTACAATCATTAGTGCACTTAATTAGTTTGATATCGTAATTGTGTGTATGCTGGTTCTGGTTGTGTTTTTTTTTTACTTTTTCATTCTACCATTGTTTTGTTGCACTACTCCAGTCGTGTGCGCTGTCAAATTGTGTCCAAAAGAGACTTTCAAGTCATCGACGGACGGGAAACAACCTGGCTGTTGATTGGCCATGGATGTAAGTTGAAGGAGGCCATTTGGTCCACCTCATAATATGTGCGAGATAATGATGATGATGATGACAAAGATTATTGCGAAGTTTGATTGGGAATCCATTACTCAATTTGTATGTGCAGTGTGTTGATAGGAGGATATACATAACTCATTGACATTTCGTGCTGTGCCAGTGTGGTACACCAACAAAGTGTACACCACCGAGAACATAATTTATGCTTACTTTTTTGTTTTATCTCTCATCATCATCGTTAAAGAGAGAACTAAATTATTTTCTTTGATTCTTGTTTATTTTGGTTTTGTTAAACTTGTTTCCCTTTGTGTTTCTTCCACATTTGCAAAACCGACACTGAACTTCATACAACAAGGGCCGCGTAAACGGGGTTAGTATCATACATATTTTTTATTTATTAAATCCTACTTGTAAGATCAATTTGCTAAAATGCTTGCGATTGATTAAATTAATAGGTAGGTACCTATTTCATTTAGCAATTTGTAAGTATGTACAAACGATTGTGTTCATCATTACATTTTGGATACGCTCTTAATGGATACATTTCGGCCTTTTCAGTGTTGATGTGTGTTGGACTCGGCAGTGTAATAAGAAGTTTTTCGACATCATAAAATAGATATGTATATAAACTGAAGTTGTCGTGGCGTCCGATTGTCTCCCTTACTCATACATCTCCTGGAGCTTGGAGAATGGCAAGAAATCGTGAAATGTCGAGTCGATAGCGTCACATCGTTCATGTGGATGACATTTTCAAAAGGTGCATTCCACTTTAGTTCATGGCCTTTCACATTGAACAGCTTTCACTGCGTACACATATTTTTCTTTTACAGAAATTACTGAGGATTTCAAATTGAAACTGCACCTACAAGCATCGCCCCAGTAATAAAAATGAATTAAAATCCATTTTGGTAAACCATCATTTACATTTCCCTCTACTTAATACCATAGTCGCGAGTGTACAATGCTTAAGAGGAACCTGTATATTTTTGTATTTGCAATCAAACACTCACATTGTCAAGACTTGACATAAGACTTGCTCCAAACATTTCATCCTGGCCAGCCCAATGCCACGTATTGGAATCCCAGTTGGGAATTCGTTTAAATTGTGCCTATATCTTCTTATCACTCGTTTCGACAATTTATTAAGTAAATAGGGAAGTAGGTACCTATATGTTATTCCCAGCTGAAGTTTACAAGTAACCATCAACGGATGATGTAGTACCTACGCAATGTGCATCATTTATTGAACAATTGAACAGATGCACTTTAGCATTGCTTCTTTCTTGTCACTTGTTTTAGAGATAGTTTTCGAATTATTCATTCACTTGTACTTTTTCACCTTGGCAAATTGGTGGAACAAATCAAAACCACACAGTTTTATCATTGATCTCTGATTCCTTATGCTTCTCTGCAGGAATGTCGTCAAGACCAATGGTTTTCTTTTGTAATAAATTTTGCTGCCAAAGTTATTTCAGTTCTTCTCTTATTGATTTTGGAAAATTGGTAAAATGCGCTTCAAGATTGATCGGTTTTACTTTTTCTTCATAAGCATTAACGCTTCATATTTTCCTTTCAGTAAATTATTATTGTCGACAAACAACCTTTAGCTTTAAAAAAAGAATACACAGACAACCAGCTTGCGGTAAAGTTGTACGTCGACGTTCAAAACCAGCTATAGAGAACCTTAATCTCTATTGCTCACACAAAAAAAAAAAACCTCCCACATAGGAGAAGAAACAAAAAAATATAATAATTATATGTAATTTTTTTTGTTGGGAAAGTAGGTACCTAATACTATTATAAATAATGTAATCTTTTTTATTCATAGTATGAAAAATTTGGAAAGAAACGGCGCCAGTGGGAAGACACCGGAGTTCATGAACTTATAAAGCTTTGGAAGTGTTGTGCCTATGAACTGCGAACAATAAAGCGAAATGGGCATCTCTATGTTGCTATGGCCAAGCAGTTATCTGCAATAGGAATACCTGTCACAGCATTAGAAGTGCACTTTAAAGTGAACAATTTAACACAACGTTATAGGTAAGTTGTATGCCTATAACTAAAAGATTTGGATTTTCGCCTCTGTTATGTAGGGTGATAAACTCAAGTCCGCATTATTTAAAATGTTTGCAACAAGTCCAACATTTTATCTATATTTTAGACAAGAATCAAAAACATACGAAACTACAGGGATAGTGAGTACTTGGAAATTCTATAGTTTAGTGGATGATGTATTCAAAAGTTTATCCGGCCACACATCTAATACACCCGGATTTAAAACGTTCGAAGATAAATATCTAGCGTAGCTCTTCACCATCATAATATTCTTTACATTTCTTTAAATTTCAAAACAGTGACAAACGAGTGATGACACCCGCGAGTAATGCGAGCAATATATCCGATTCCTCAGTGTGGAAAAATTCAATGTCCGAGCCAGAGTTTAGCAACAACTCCGAACCGTTCTATAAGTACATATAAACAAATTCGTCATATCTTAATGAAAGATCACTACAGAAAATACTTTATTTAGATCAGAATATTCGATGCAACCCCGTCACTATATGGAGCCCTCCCCACATGGAAACTCCACTAATCCCTCCGAGGTTCCAGCATTCATGAATACCTCTCGAATGAATGAGGGAAACATGAATCCAATGACACCGAGTGTACCCAACGGGGGGGATGATGACTTTGTTGGTAGGCTAAGTAAAATTAAGAAATCCGATGACTATGAGAAACTAGTTGACATTGTTAAGAACATTGTCGATACTTACAAAACTGGACAGCCTGACAAAGTCGATTCGTTTACTGATTTTCTAAAGTCTTACTTACGGAAATGGCCAGATCGCATGCAAGACGAGGCGATTAATCATATTACAAATTACATCATTGTCAAAAATATGGAGCACACAATTAGTAGCGCGGCTGCTAATAGACAATAAATGTCGAAATGTTAGGATTAATGAACAGTAAATTGACTTTGTATGTTAGGATGTAGAACATGTAGATGTACTTAAATATTAAATACACAGTATATGCATATATGTATTTTAAATAAAAGACACAGATATACATATAGAGGGACGAGCCACAGAGTTATTATTTTTTTTTTTTTACAAAGGTAAGCACTTTGGAAACCGAAAGGCAGGACTTCATTTCGGATTTGTGAATCAGCCTCATGTGTGTATCAATAAGAACTAGAATTTTTGAACACCGCAACGGCAAAGCCAGTTCTGATCGAACACACCATATGCACCTAGTACAAAACAAGCTTTTTAACAGTGGCATGTATTTATTTATCTTTGGTTCATATAATAATCAATTGCTGTGGAGAACGCCGCAAATCCAAGTGCACCAAGAACACCTGCCTTTACACCAGCCCGTAACCCAATTATACCTCCTGTGACTCCACCAGCATAAGTACCATTCTTCCAATCTGACTTTCCTCGACTCTATACAAAACGAAGAGTATAAGTAAATGAATTTGTGGGCATGAGTCTTAATTTTACCGATTCAATTGCACATTCTACCACTGAAAACACGGTTCCAATCATCGCGAAATTTTTTCCAGACGAATGTGTTGTCGTACGCATTTCTTTAAAAATTTGTCGTGCTGTCTGTTTTTGCTCATTTGCCAAAGGATCTGTCATATTAGGATTAACTGAGGAAGTAAACAAACCAATCGCAGCACCCAAACCGTAGCCTAGAATGAATCACCAAACATGATTAAAACGTAAATGGAACCACTGTTTCAAACTCACCCATAACACATGCCGTCACTGATTTGAATGCACAACTCTCTAAAGTTGATTCAACTAATTTTTCTTGATCACTTTTGATTACAACTGGTCCTACATTTTTGGGTATTATAATGTTTTCCCGAAACCTATTATAAAGAGAAGTATTTAAGTTCATTAGGTTTACATATAAAATGTGATGGTTATGGCATCGTAACTACCTGTACAGGTTCCCAATAAAGTGCTTTGCCATCTCGTCCATTTCTTGATTTTCGAAAAAGGTTGCTTTATATTCAGGTTTACTTTTCGTTGGAGGTGGCAATAAGGACATTTTTAGTGAAATATTTTACTTTCAGTCAGAATTTTACAAAATAATAGCGTTATTTGTATAAAGTGGAAACTTATCTATCAATAAAATATTTTGACACAAATCTTAAGACAATTTGACATTTCAGCATGGAAGAACACTGGAAAGAAAGTGGTATTTTTTCCAATTTGTGGTGCGTTCAAAATAGTATTAAAGTTGGTTTTAGTTCTGTTTTTTTAATTATTTGTGCTCTCAGCAGTTACATAGCGTAGGGTGTTTTTCACATTGTTATTTATATTCCTGCTTTTTTGAGCTTCGATTTCATTAAACCAAAGTAAAGTAAGATTTTCAGTACGCAATTGCAACAACTACGCTGTGCTTAACACTTCGAGAACTTACAGGGTTTTTTTTAATTTTTTTTTTCATTTTAAAATTCATTTTTATTCAATTCTTTTTTTTTAAACCTTCATACTAGACCAAAACGATTAAATCTAATTTAAAACTACCATTTATCTTATTCTAGCTTACTGGCTCTTAGTGAGCAATCCAAACTAAACAATATCCTTAAAATTATTGCCTTTTGGCCTTAAATCTATCAATCTATAATTTGTTTTGTTTTTTAATTTCCAAGAAACTTTAGAAAACTTGGATTCTGTATTATTTGTTTAACCTAAATTACATATAATCAGGGTGGTGAGCAATCTCATCGATTGGTCACCAGCCTGATTGTGTCCATGGGCCTCACAGCCGCCAACAAGGGTTCACCCGTGCCGCCGAGCCTCAAGCGAGGCCTTTAGCGTCGTTCGAGTCTCGGAAGCATTGTTCATGTTTTGCAAGCCCGGCCCCTCTCAAAGCCCCCTACTCTAAACCTAAACCTACCAACCTAATATCTAGCTTAAAACTAAGGAGGATGCTACCTAAGTAGCGCACCGGCCCGGGAGAGTGTATCCACCCTCACCTCTTCCTCAAGCCACCAAAATTCGGTGAACTGCTTTAGGATATCTGTTTTGTCCCCTTCCGCAATTGCGGTACTAAAACAGAGGAGCTCCTGAGCATTGGCGGCGTACCCGTCGAGGATGAGCCGCTTATCTCTCGCGCCGCGGTGGCTGTGGTACAATATCGGCACACCATCATTTGTCTGGACTAACCCTTTCATTTCTACATGGAGAAATGCCTCAGGCGGAATAAAGTCAAACCGAAGCGTACTCTCGTGGTACATTAAATTGGGGTAGTAACACTAGTAAGCCCATGAGATCATGTTATTATCACTCGCCATCGCCCTTGCAACGTACCTACGATTTTTTTTTTTTATAACTCACAGGGTTGTTGGAGTTGCGTGCTAAAAATACTACTTTACTTTGCGTTGCTGAGATCGAAGCTCAAAATAACACGTCTTTTATAGTAGATGATAAATTTTCATTGTTTACAACAGTTCATCTGTGAACGAGCAATAGGTGACGGATTTTGTTTTTGTTTTCCATGTGAAATCGACTTAATTCCGTGAACGCATAGCTCGTTCAAGGATGTCACGATGCAACCCTTGTTCTGTTGTTGATATATCACACCGATGTAAGAAAAAAATATTTTTATTTGGAAAACGTTTCTTTTTACAATATTTTCACCATAGAAAATTAAAGGTGTATTTCCCATTTGATAGTTTTAGTCGAAAAAGAATGCTGAAAGAGGACGAAAAAAAAAAAACACAATTTTGAACATAATAATATTATGCATATTACTTTTTTTATACCTATTCGAAATAATGACTAATTCAAATTGCAAATTCTTCAAATTCGAATTTTCATTTAGAGACAGATATCCAATCATATACAAATAGAACTGACAAAATCTACATACTTTAGTCAAAATATTGATATCTTTAATAACTTTATCACAAATTGCACCTAAATCATCGTCTCTACTTCGTTTTTGGAATAAAATAAAATATAGATTGGTAAATAATTTCTCACGACTGTCCACAAGGGCCATGAGGCCATTTCGAAAACCAAATTGATATGCTCAGTTAAAGGCATATAACAGTATTAGAATAGTGCAAATTCCGATGACAAGCCCCAAAATCATAGAGTCTCGACGTTTCTTGATGTTTATTCTCTGAACCAAACTGCAAATTATTTTAAAATTGTATAGCAAACTATCATTTTAGCGAATGGTTCGCACTTACCTAGAAATCAAAGGAAATCTATTGGAGATATCATTGAATCGAGTCTGCAGACGTTTAAAGGAATGCCTCTGCGATAGCAAGTGTTCCTTTGTTTCCATAGCGATACTGATCTGGTCGTTGATTAAAGCATTCGAACTGCAAAACAACTCGTGCTTAAGCTAACGTTTCGAGTGCAAAGCACACTTACCTGTTGATATGGCCACTCTCCTTCAAGTACATATCACGTCTGCTCAGCCCAGAGCTAGAAGGACTGTTTAGATTTGTCGACAGTCCTGATCCACGCAACAGTTCCTCTCGTTCCATGCGTGTGGTGTGATTAGCGCAGATTTTATTGAACTCTTGTCGATAGCCTTGAAGGATCTCTCGATGCCTTTGTAAAGTATGCATGGCTGCAGCACCTGTAGTTGGAAGTTCTGACATGTTCTCATTAAGAGACGAGAGCTGCAAAATTTGTTCAATGTGATTTGGATCTTTCCTCACTCATAAAATTTATAAACATACCTTATCTAACATTTGGGCAATTTCCTCAGACAAAGAATCGAATACATGTTCTCCAAGGAGGGGTGAGGTATCTGCTGAACTGTGACCCGTAGTGGTACCTGCACCTATCTTACTAAACGCTACAAGCTTTAGATCAATTTCATTCTCAAGGTGCCTGGACTGCTTCCGAAGGGCTGTGGATTAGATTTAGGAATGACTCGTTATAATGTTTTTTAGTTTGTTTACCATCGTAATTGGAACTGCCCATTATGATAACAAAAAATTTGTACGAAACACTCCAAGCTAATTCGTATGAAAATTATTTTGACGTTTAAGGGGAATGTCATCAATTTCAAGAGACTGGAATGTTGTTTTGATTTGCGGTTGCGGTAACTTCAAAAGGTTTTCGTTTTGTTTAATGAAATATTTAATTTTCACATTCACTCGTCTCGCAACTGTCGGATAAATACTTAGCAATGTTATTAAACTTAAGTTCTATTTAGTTTCTATAAATGTATGATTTATGTTTACCTATACCAAAGATAATGGAATACAGAGATATATAACTTTCCAGTGGAAGGGCGGCTGCCTACAAGCTGTTTTCACGAAGTTTTCCAGAAAAATTCATGAAGTCACACACACTTGCTTATTTCTATCCTTGTATATGTGAGTTCATGAATTGGACTTTAATGCAAGTATTCGATATTCTCTACTGTGAATTTCACAATTTTTTACATTTTGATCAAATCTCCACAAAAACCAAACAAATTCAATACAAAACACAGAATAATTAAACACAACGATGCTCATAAAAGCAAGATGACTCGCGGTCGGCCATTAGCAACATGCTTTTTTGTTGATCACACGTATTCACAGACGGGGGTTGAAATTACAAAAACAACAATGTAAACAAATGGGTTTTGGGGGGATAGACGTACGAAAGATATCCATCTCTTTTCATCATTCATCTCTGCCTATACTTTCTTAAGCAATTGGAAGAAATTCTGACTTCCAGTGTGCATGCAACGTCAAACTATTCTACAGTAGCGATCAGAAAATTAATTTTTAAATGAGGCGTTGTTGACAGTGGCATGTGGCATGGTTTGGCCACTGATGGACTGAAAATAAGTCTCCGATTCGCCAGGAACTCCACCATTTTTAGGTGAATTAAGACTTACGTATTCGGAGTTTTTATTTTTAATAAAGATTCCAACCGCTAAACCGACACAAATATCATATTCTGAAGAATGGTCCATTTTTGTTTCTTTTTGTTGTAGGACTTAAACAAACATCCTATATCATCGAGAGTAAAGTACAACAACTAATGTCACCTACTCCTTGATTAATGTCGTTTTCCATTTGGATAAAAATCAATCTTTTTTTTGATCTAAATCACTTTTCATGTTCCATTGGGCAAAAAAAAAACAATCGTTTTTCGATTCGGAGCACTTTTTGGGGATCTTATGTGGTATTCGTTTGGGCTTCTTCAGATTTGCCCTCAGATTTCAGATTTCGTGTGTCTAATCGAACATAAAAACGCTCTTGCTCTTTTTTTGTGTTGATATTCGTGCGACTTGAATATGTGTAGTCTTTGACAATTTTCTAAGCGATTTCCGTTCACTGGTTAAATTTTATATTAAAACATTCGAAATTTCATTCCCGATTGATTTCTAAATATTTGTACACAAATAATTTACGAAAATAGATTCACCCGATGCAATGCCTTTCTTTGCTGTAGAAATATTTCACTAAAATGTAAACAAACTCCACCACTTGTCAAACTCAAATGCACTTGTATTGGTAAATCTGAGGGCAAATCTGAGAAAATATCTAGATTCGCAAAAGTGCTCTGAAATCTGAAAAAGATTGCTTTTTTTGTACCAAACGAACATAAAAATTGCTATGAGGGCAAAAAAAGTCCTCTGAGAGCGCCCAAACGAATACCACATTATTTTTTGTGACACACTCCTAAATTTTTCATTGGTAGCTTGGATGCTTGGAGTGTATTTTTAGGAGTAAAACTATTGCAAAATGACACTGTTGAGATTCACACTAAGTATACCCTGAGAAGAAGTGATTTTTAGTTCGTATTGGGATCTTTCTGGTGATGTGTTCAAAAATGCTACTAATATGTACATAAACTGCTTTCAGTTTCGGTGTCATTCACTTTCAGCAAGAGCGAACTAGGAGAACATTAAACCAAACTAAAAGTCTCGAGAACAAAATATACCACTACCACTTTACCACCAATGTGCCTGAAACTGTTCAATTGTCTATTTTGATTTGGCATCAGTGCTGAGCCAAATATATCGTTTTACAAAAGTACCGAGTTCAAATATATTATGTACTATCAAAAGGTGCCAGAATGCACTTACACAAAGCAATCCGTATTAAGTGTACCTACATTTTGACTGCCATTTGGAAAAATGGGTATGCCAAATTCCTAACGCAACGAATTTAAAAGTTGTTGTTGTATATAGATATAGTTAATAATTAACAGTTTGGAACAAGCCTCTGTCTGATAAGTGTCCAAAATGTTATTCATAATGTCCTTTATATGAGTTATACCTATGTATTATGTCCTTAGGGCCCATGCTGGTTCAATCCGGAGTGGAGCACGTTTTAATCAAAAAGCTTGCAAGCTTGCTTAAGAAATATTAAAAACAATATGCATATTTCCTTCAGGCCGAAAATCGAATGTTAATAGTTAACATCATAAGTCTGCAACCCCACGTGGATTATGTAATGGAAATGCCAATAACCCCTTCTTCATACCTACTCAATTGGTAAAACGTTCATCATCCCATGCACTGCATGTGGTTTGTTATATTAACCTTTTTACCTCGCACTCTGTCGAACTACATTGGAATAAAACTCACAGCTACCCTCACCTCCCATGAATCATGATTCACCAGTCATTTATAAACAAGTTTCCAATTACCTATTCTCTCCCACTTTGCCGAACTCTGAGAATAAAATTTGTTCATCTCATCTGGGCATCGAAGTTATCAATGGAGATTGTTTTTAGCTGAATTGGTTTTGATTTTACTTTTCAGTTTCATTTGGATGCAAGTAAACTTAGCAGTTGAAAAATTTCAAAGTAACAAAAATGAGGTTGCTTTTGTAAGTATATACCTTCAGTTAATGTTGTCTGTCTTAATTTTAATTTCCTTTTATGTCCGCTCTTTCATAACCTCTTTACCAACAATAGTGGACGCTATTTGTTCATAATGGAGCTTTAGATCTATCTCTTTAAAACGGTTCGTATGTGAAAGTTGTGTGTAGTCAGTCAAACGCAACAGGGATGCAAGTAAAAAACTTAGAGTATCTAATATAAGTGTTTTAGCCTATCATACTAACAACCAAGTTACCTTACCATAACATTTAATTTGTAAAAAACGTCATTAGGTATTTGTCTAATTTCAATTCGTGTCGTTGCAGGTCCGCCATTGGGATTTTCAGATTTTGCTCTCAGATTTCAGATTTTTCGTGCCCAATGGAACATAAAACGAAAATTTTCTTTCTTTGAATTTGTAGTGGTGCGTGTATTAAGAGTCAGCTCTTTTTAAATTGTTATTTGTGCTTATAAGAATCCATTCAATTTTCCTTATGTCATTTTCCATTGGGACCACCAGAAATCTTTTTCAGATCTCAGATTTTACGCGGCTTATGGAACATGCAACGAAATTGATCTGATCTGGATTAGGTAGTGCATTATTTGACAGGAATATAAGCTGTTCAAATTGCATTCGTTTTTTGGAAAAATCACAAAAGGATATCGACTTGGAAATGGTCTTCAGATGACTAGGAAGACGATGAAATTAATAATTATTCCCGAAGTATAACTATCCATGACTGTTTATGTGTTTCGCTATTTTGGTTTTCGTGAAACTTTGCCTATTTGTCTTGAAAGCAAACTTCTTAAAATGGTGTAAAACAGCTGTGCACAGTGTATTGGTATTGTGGTAGTATTTGTAAAAGCTGAAAAATATCGAGATCTGCAAAAAGTGATCCGAATCGAAAAAAGATTGATTTTTTTGCCCAATGGAACATGAAAAGTTATTTAAATAAAAAAAAAAAATTATTTTTTGTCCCAATGGAAAACAACACTAATATCTATTCACAGATTTCTCGTCTCTAAAACCCTAAAATAACACAGTTTAAAGTTGCACAAATGATAAATGTTTTGGGGTTAGAGTAAGTAGGTGTGAATCTCGCTCAGAAATCGAGATTCGTAGAATTGTTTTTTTCTGTCCCAATGGAAAACGACATAAGAATAATGTCAAATACGTACTTATAAAAAATTGTTTCCTTGGCAAATTTAAAATTCATATATAACACATGACACATGACGCCGTACCCCGGATGTATAAATCCACATCGAAAAAAAAAATTAAATAAAATAGCTGATACTATAATTGACACCAGGCTTCAGAGTTGTTGGCGTTATTCGTACAAAAATCACATTATGATTGTCATGAAGAACTTCATTGGCTATCCTATTTATTTGTGCTAAAACCGAAGTAATTGATGCGGAAACTGAAATGCGTCTGAAAATTATATGAATCTACCTACTCACCAATATGAGCATCATGAACAAGTTTGAACGCCACAGCAACAATTTATGTAATTTTGACATATTATTTGCAATGGAAATCAAATTAACCTCAGCTTCATCGAAAAGCTCCAACAAAAAGGTCCAATATTGAGAGCAAACGAAAACAAAATCAAAAATTGAGCACTACACATGGATGTGTACATAATCCAAGCTATAGGGGGCAACTTAAGACAAAGAGCCACCAGTCCAGGCGGCAACTTGTAGTTAGGAAAGCACGGTTCAGTCAAAACGTGATTCGAGGCGGAAAATGAAGCCGTGGTGCTGTTGCACACTCTTGTTTCTGAATTGTTATTTAAGTTGAACTTTATTATACACTATAACCGACGGTGCGCAAGGTGTTTTCTAAATGCGATTAAGTTCCGCGAGGGTAGGGGTTAAGTGGAAAAGAAATTAAAGGAAAAATCAAAACAATAGTCAAATGGAGTGGAAATAGGGTCAATTCTTTTAAGCCATCGATTACATTGGCAAACGAATGCAAATATATTATGTGCGTTGTATAGAGGTAAATCGATTGGGTGAAAAAATAATATCGTGTGGGTTTAATGAAATGAAAAAGTTTTTAATAACAACAGTTGCGGGCGTACCAAAGACAAGATTTAATTGTGTTATGGAAGTGACTGTCCGATGAGCTGCAATGTGTTGTTATAGTTGATTTCGGTTTGGATATAATATTACGTGTTTTTTTCACAGATTGCAGTGTTAAATTTTGAAATGAAACCGTTATTCAATAATCACTATGTATAGAGGAGGATAATAAACCCTTGAAGTATTCAATTCATTAAATTTTTAAAACAAAGACGATCTCCAGATTTTTTGATGAGGATTTATAATGCTGTTCAGTGATAAGATGGTAAGCACAACAACTTGAGGTGGGCTATTTAATTATGTACTCGTACTGCTTATTGGTGTTGAATATTATAAATATTAAGGAAGCTATGTCGCTTCGAAGTCTTGTAAGTTACGTGTTATCACGCCGCACCTTTAGCTTAACCATAGGCAGTTTGCCAAAGAAGACTTTTAATTTGGTCACTTAATTCAATTAAAATTTGTATAATTAGCCGGGAAAATAAATTCGGTTGAATAAACAATGAAATATTGTTTTTTTTTTTTTGTAGTCGACTTCGTTAATCTAAGAAGTTGTGTGACAAATTTGTTTGATGAAAATATGATTAGGGGATAACATCAACGGTGTGAGAGCGTGCATCAAACAGGCATACCTATTGTGATTGCAAAATGTACCCATTGGCAGCATTATAATCTAATGTTAAAGTCGACACAAGAATTTGAACTTATTGTTGAATGAATAAAAATAGCTACCAGTGTTTTTGTTCTTTATCATGGCGAATCTAATGTATTAAGATATTCACATGAAACCAATCACAAAAGAGGGCAACTTAAAGTTCGGTTACCCTGATGGCGGGGTCAAAGAAAGATTCCTAGGAATTAATCGTGAGTCGGAGTTATGGACATGAATCATTCTTCCGGTGAATCATATACATATATTTTCGTGACCAATATCTACCGATTCTCAAGTTCCGACTTAAATATTATATTACCCAGCGTGTATGAATACAAAGAATTCTAGACGCAGCCATGCGACATTTTGCACATTTCGATGCAAGGAGAATAACTGATTGAAAATATTTTTTTAATAAGCAAATGTTCTCCGAATGTAAACAATTGCCAATAATTTTAATTTGTGAGAAAAGAAGTTTTACTTCGGTAAAATGATTAATGGGGTGCTGGTGCCCAGTTTCGAGAGTATTTATGTGTATATACTGTATTATACATGAAGAGTAGATATACAGTATACACGATTGTTATCAACTATCTGCTTATCACTATACCTTCCCAGAGTTAATATAAAAGGGTAGGGCAATTTGTATGTTGTTTTAAATGCAAGACACACAGTATGTAATTTATTATCTGTGGATGGAAACATGGACAAAAAAGAAGCTAGTGTGGGTTGTTTTATTGCCATACTTTGCTGAAATGGGCATAAGAATACACAATTTTTGGAATCTAGATCTAGATCACTTTCTTCGAACCTCGACTCATTGTTAGATTTGTCAAAACAAGTAGGTGTAAGTTCGACAGCTAGTGGAGTTTTCATAGCTTTTTTTGTCAATAAATTACGGAAGAATTAAAAATCCATATTATAGGGTACTGCAGATACATCATGCAACGCGTAATACTTCAACAATGTATTTGAAGTTATAATTTTTAATAATATTGCTATCTTATCTACGACAGGTACCATTGCGATCCATTTTCCATGGCTTCTGATGTATGTGCAGGCTTCAGCATTTGGCCGCGCTGTAGTATTTCGCGGGTACCGATAAAGAATGAATGCGCGGACTGACGATAACTTATTGAAGTTTTTAAACTAAATAGAACCGACGTACAAAATCGCCAAATACACACAATCTACTAACTTACTTCAAGGAGCCGTCAGAGAAAGCATTTTTCAAAATCATTAGTGTAGTGCTTTTTTTTTGTTAGTACTTGTGAAAGGAATAATTTTGAAAAATGAAAGGATTATAATTCAAAGAATTATATTCCGTGATGATATTCTAGTTCTATTGATTTTTTAATTCTAATCTAAAGTGCCATACGTATAAGGAAATCAGATACGAAAATAATATTTTAAATGGATTACGCATTCCTTATTTTGGTGAGTTATTTACATTTAGTTGTTATTTTTGCTTCGCAAGTGTAGGTGTGTTGCAAATAGAATACTCATACGTTTCTAGAAATCATTTATGATAAGATCTGTTCGTTATTCGTTTTCGTATTCCGTTCCATATTTGATGAGGTGTAACGCTACGTCTTGACTAGTTTTTATGCATGCAATGGTAATGGCGGCATTCTGCAAATTACAACCGTCCATTTGACATGCGTTTGTGCAAGTATCACAAATGTGTGCACACAAAAACGCGGAGATTTCAGCTCATTTCCTAAGGATCTCATGTTTGGTATCCATTGTTTCCAATCCAATTTATGTTTGCTAGATTTTACTTTGAACATGCTTTTCCGAATTGGATTTGAATGTGTAAAAGGGCCTTTTTTTTTTTTTTACTTTAAAAATTCATTTTTTATTTTTTCTTTCTTTAAGCTTACACACTAGACAAAAACGATTAAATCTAATTTAAAACTAACATTTATCTTATTCTAGCTTACTGGCTCCAAGCGAGCGCTCTAAACTTATCAATATCCTTAAAATTATTGCCTTTCGGCCTTAAATTTATCTATTTCTATGATTTGTTTTGTTTTTTAATTTTCAAGAAACTTTAGAAAACTTGAACTCTTTATTATTTGATTTACTTAAAACTACTTAAGGCTACCTAAGCTACTTAACCTAAATTACCTATAATCAGGGTGGTGAGCAATCAAATCGATTGGTCACCATCCTGATCGCGTCCATGGGCGCCTGACAGCCGCCCACAAGGGTTCATCAGTGTCACCGAGACTCGAGCGAGGCCATAAGCGTCGTTCGAGTCTCGGCCGCACTATCATGTTGGCTAGCCCGGCACCTCCCAAAGACCCCCTACTCTAAGCCTAAACCTACAAACTTAATATCTAGCTTAAAACTAAGGAGGATGCTACGTAAGTAGCGCACCGGCCCGGGAGAGCGTATCCACCCTCACCTGTTCTTCAAGCCACCAAAATTCGGTGTACTGCTTGACCGTATCGACCCTGTCCCGTTCCGCAATTGCGGTGCTAAAACGGAGGAGCTCTTGAGCATTGGCGGCGGACCCGTCGTGGATGAGCCGCTTATCCCTCGCGCCGCGGTGGCTGTGGTACAATACCGGCACACCATCTTTTGTCTGGATTAACCCTTTCATGTCTACATGAAGAAATGCCTCAGGCGGGATAAAGCCAGACCGAAGCGTACTCTCGTGGTACATTAAGTTGGGGTAGTAAGCCCCTGAGATCAGGTTATTATCGCTGGCCATCGCCCTTGCGACGTGCCTCCGAATCACCTTAATAAGGAAATTATCAATCCTATTCAATCGAGCCCCATTGTATAGGGTCCTGTTGGGATAGTATTTTATGTACTGAGATTCAGGAGTTCTAAACAACCCTAGACAGGCCCTGAGACATTGTCTCTCAAACACCCGAATCTTTTCCATATAGGACGGCGCTATATTGAACCACATAGGACAGCCATAAGCGATGATAGGCCTTATAAGGGCCACGTAGCAGATGACCTTCACCCTAGAGTCAAGTTGACTGCTGCGAAACAGTCTCCTTGTCAGAGCGTAGGCCCTCTTAGCCCCAGCAAGACAAGCAGCTATATGTTTGTCAAAATACAGATACTGGTCGAGCCAGATGCCAAGATACCGGACCACGCTTTTCACCGCCAATGGTCGCCCCTGCTGTCCAATAATTGTTAATTTTCTCCAGTTTTTTCTGGTATCCCCAGAGGCCCCAGCCAATGTAGTTCTGAACAGGATTGTTTCCGATTTTTGGAAATTGATTTTCAACTTCCAATCATCGCAATACCTCTTAATTTGGTCGAAGTCACGCTGCAGAAGGATGTTAATGACCTCGATTTTTGGTCCTGACCTGTACGCCACTAAATCGTCCGCGTACGCTATAGCATGTCTGAGGGAACCCACCAGATCACTTGTGTAAATATTAAACAGGACCGGAGAATTCACTGCTCCCTGTTGTAAGCCGTTTTTAATTTCGAAAACCTTGCTCGAAGTCACGTTGCCAGCTTTGACAACGAACTTCTTTCCCATAAGCATGTCGTAAATCATATATAGCAAAGGTTTTTGAATGCCCAATCTGGTCAGCTTGTAGAAGAGCCCCTCCAACCATACGGTATCGAAGGCCTTCTCAAAGTCGACCAGGCAGGCACCCGTGCATTGTTTCTTACTCTTATTCCACTGAATGTCGGAAACCAGTTTCGACGCGGCATGAATAGTGTCATGCCCCGCTCTGAAACCAAACTGGTTGTCCGGAATGATCTTATTTTCCTCAACCCATTTCAAAAGAGATCTATTGACGACTTTCTCGAATACCTTGCTAACATTCGGAAGCAAACTAATTGACCGGAGATTAGCAGGGTTCGTCCTATCTTTATCCTTTTTCGGGATAGGGTGTACCACCGCTATTTTCCACTGCTCCGGATAATATGCATTATTCAGCGCATTGTTAAATAGTGTGGCGAAGATATCTATCGCCTCTAACGGCAGGTGTCTTAATACGACGTTTGGGATACCGTCCACTCCCGCCGACTTTTTGTTTTTAAGTGATTCAAAGATGCACCGAAGTTCATCTCTACTCACGAACAGATGAGTATTTTCATCGGCGACTGTGCCGTTTGCACGGTTGTCGTCATTGAACCCGGTAAAACCGTTGTTCTCGGATCGCCAATCTTGAATTTCGGTCCGCAGATAAAAGTGGCTAAGAAAGGCCCTCTCCTCGAGGTCGCGGTTACGGCAAACAGGGTTGTTCACCGTATACACAGTCTCAAAGAAAGCTCCCATCAAATTCACCCTCTCCTGCGGGTCCTCGACCACGAAAAAACCGTCGTTCGAGTCAGCACTTTCCGGGCTTATGCCAGCAGTCAGTAGTGTCTGTCTGTTCTCGTTCGTCCGAGGTATTCGAACACATGAAATGTCGTTATGATCCTTCCGCCTGAACAGTTTATTTATTTGCGGGAACATTTTCGGACTACTGGCTTTTATAGCCCGAATTTTATTGCCCCAATAAAAGGGCCGCGCGCTGTGACCGTTGTGCGATCAAAGTCGCAGTTTGACGCTTTTTTCGAGAACCCTCCCACAACTTTTGGCCTTTTGTGATTTCCAAATACCGAAATAGGTTTAAGAGTGAGCGGTTGTCTATCACAACATTAAAGGGCTTGTTTTTTTGAGCTTCGAACTCACCAAAGCAAAGTAAAGAAGGATATTCAGCACGCAATTACAACAACTACTGTGAGTCCTCAATGTGTCAAGTGAAGAGGAGCAGCTGGCAATCAATCACTCACTAAATTTACAACTACTCTCGAATGCGGTGTGTTTTATTGTTTGCATCTGTTGGACAAATACACACATTTGTAGGCTAATTATAATGCACATACATAACTAAGTCGTTTTTAAGTAGAAAAAAAATAAAAAAAATCCACCGAATGGAGATGCCGGGGTTTGAACCCGGGACTTCTCACATGCGAAGCGAGCGCTCTACCACTGAGCTACATCCCCAGTTGGCAATTCTGTGCCTAACTATGCATTTCAGTCCGATCAAGTAAATACCATTATTACCATGTACATCAACCCATCATCGATGAAATGGAATAAACCCTATAAATGTGAAAAAGGAACATTATCCGTGCGTTATTCGATTCACTTTGAGGGGAACACATGCTGAGGATATACAGCGTGTTTCACAAGTGCAATCAATTTAATTTATATTTGTTTGTTGACTTCATTTTACATTAAGATACGCACACAGTAAATAACTTGTTATTAGTTGGCAATCACAGACAAACTGGGTACTTACGAAAGAAAATTATGGGGGTACGAAGAATGTAGATGGTAGAAATAAGTAGTTTTTGACAAGATGCTTAGTTTTCAAAGGAATTCTACTGATATTTTGCAACAAAATTGTTTATACCCTTTCAGTTTACAATCTTGACAGTGGCTGCTTTGCACACCGCTTTTGCACAGCACGAGGATATACCCTATGAGGACGTTGAAAAAATCTGCCAAACATGTGTTTGTATGACCGCACAGGATGCCGATAAAAAATTCCATCACTCGTTGGATTGTTCTACGAGAAATTTCAGTCACATCCTAGCAAGATGGCCGGCTGAGTTTGGCTCAAATCATAATGGTAACTTCTTTTTCAGCTATAAATAAAACGAAACTGCATCCTTCTTTGTTGCAGGCGTAGAATTAATTGCAACATTTTCTGGAAATAAAATCGAACTCCTGCAACAATTGCCAGCTACGAATGGATCCCTATCATTCAGCTGCAGACACTGTAACATAAAGGATTTTCAAGCACCGACTTTCATGGATGTACCAAATATAGTTCGACTGGACTTGAGTTGGAATGAGTTGACTGCAGACGCATTAACGCCAGATGTTTTCCGGGGCCCGTACAAGAACACCGGCTATGAGCCTATTGCGATACGTGACTTGGATTTGAGTCACAATAAAATCAGTTCATTAGAGAAACTCTTGTTTGAGCACACACCACAAATTGTTAAACTTCATTTAGGCTACAATAACTTCAATGTGCTGGACACACCTTCTGCGTTAGCAATATCATCAGCTACTTCGTTGGAGGTTGGTACATTACGTATTTTTAAATGTATTCGCTTTAAATACAGGTACTCGTATCAAGGGCATTGCCTAGGCATGGTTTACTAATAATCATTTTTGGAGTTCATTTGTCGCTCACATTCCAAAGTTTATTCGTCTAGAACTGGAATAGATTAGTCTTACCAAATGATAACGAAATATAAAATCATTGTTTATCGTTTTCTTTTAAACGGAATAGAATGGAAAAGAACACAGTGCTTTTTCGCCAAACATAAAACATCCTATTAGTGATGGTTTATCGTAAAGAGCAAGTCGACTGGCAAACGGTAATAGAGCCCTTAGCATGTAGGCAAAGTTGGGTCTACCTTTTTCTGTTTTCACTGAATATACGATCATATTTGCCACAACTATGTGGGAAAGTAAGAAGATATTAAAAAAATTATAAACATATTACTTACAGTTTCTGGATATTTCTCACAATGGCTTGAAAGACTTACCTCAAATGTTATTCAAACCCCTGATAAACTTAAAATCGCTATCTCTTGATGGCAACCAACTGAAAGCGATTCCCGCAAACATAAACATGATCGGCCGAACTCTGGAATATTTTAACTTTGCCGAGAACCCGGTAAAAAGCTTCAACGAAAACAACTTTACCGGGCTAAAGGTGTTGAAAAAACTCAACATCAGCGCTATGAATGAACTGACCACTATCGAGAATGGAACCTTCACTCATTTGGAGTCTCTAGAGTACCTCCAGTGTAAACAAAACCCCAAACTGAACACGTTCGACGTCGATGGGCTCCTGCATAGCAGAAATCTAACTTTCGTAAGTTCAATAAAATTGAAAATTACTTATATAATTTACTGATTCAACTATTTTATACAGTTGGATATATCCTACTGCAAACTGGAAACGGTCAATATAAATGTAGATCTTTCAACTGACTTTCCGACTAACTTCACTGCCCAATGGCCAAAGTTGCGTGTCCTGCAAGTGGTCGGCAATCCCTGGACCTGCGATTGCAAGTTAATGAAAATTCTTGAATTCTGTGGCTCAGAAGTCTTCAAGACGGATCATCTTGCTCGTTGCCACTCGCCATTCGGTCTATCTGGTATACAAATAGGCAATCTAACGTCGGAGTTTGTTTGCGATCTGCCCAAGGAACTGATTGTGCCAGACAACGATGATCCTCCAAAGTTTCTGCGTCGCAGTTATCTCCTACTGACATTAGTTACAATAGCTTTTGTTCTTGCAATCGGCCTTCTGATAGGATACCTTATAGTCTGCGTACGCCGTCGACTGCATCGCGACGAATTGGGCGTGGCCCCAATACGATATACGAGCGTACGAAGTAGCAATCTATCTGCCATATCTGTCACAAAATAGTAAATTTTGTTAAAAATATCACACACACACAGTGCTGAATTTTGCCAAAGAAATACATTTATTTTTTATAAGGAAAATATAAAAAAAAAAACAGAACTCGCTTTTTTTGATTTTGTATAAATTTATAATTTATTGCAAAAAAAAACAAAAAATCAAAATATGTATGTACTTAGACTATTTTTAAATAAACAAATTTTTTAACATTCTTCTTTAAGTTTTCAAATACAACACATTACAGTTTTTTTTACGCTTTACAAAAGTATAAACGGAAATTTAGCAGAGGAGATAAATTGAACATTTTTAACGTCTTATGGGCGTAACGGAGGTAAATGTCAAGCAAACATATGCCACTATAGCCATTACAATTACATACAATTTTGTATGACTAAAGATGGACTTGTCAACCTAATCGTGTGAGGGCGAAACAAATTAAAATATAGGAAGCTTGTAATGCTCGTTTAAAATCTTAGGATTAAAGTCTAAACATAGACTAGGACAAACTAGTTAGTTACAATTGAGTTTAACACTACTACACAAATTGCAATTTTACAGAAATGAACAGAAGAAACAGGAACATTGTTAACGAAACTTAAACTAATCCAAACAGGTATGAAGACATTTCATATTTAGGAAGGACACTTTATGTATTTACATTTGACGAGCGATTTAACAAAATCTGTCTTTTTGACATTGCCCTTTTTTTTCAAGGCTTTATGATTTTAACGCAAATTAAAAATGGGTGAGACTTATTACATCAAACGAATTATGTCATTTTTATAATTACTTTCAAGTGCACAAACATGAGAACAAACAAATTGTAAATAAATTGTTTCAACTAAAAAACTTAAGCACTTGAGTTGGCTTAGGGCTTTGATTGTGTTTTCTAGGTGGAGCGCCTTAGAGCAAGAAACCACAAGACACCTTTCGCATATCAAAAACAAACCCTGGCCGACAATTTCCGTATGCGCTGCAGCTGCTTTTCGGTCAAGTGGCGCCCAATTCATGTCTTCGTAATGGAAAACCAGATAGACAAATGCATGTGTTGGCTGAACAGACCGGGGAACCAAAAAGGCAACGAAACGACAGGCACATAATAACCTATAACCTAACCTAATCAATTAAGAAAAATTATAGTACATAATATCCTTCTCTGTAATAAGTCACAGCGCACAATTATTTAAATTTATGTTTCCCATGGTTGTTTTATACAAAATATACAAATCTTTTCCATTTTCTTTACACTTAACACACTAAGACTGGACAAATTCTACTCGAGAATGTCTTCGTTTACGCGGGCACTTTGTTGAGGTAAGTCAAGTTGAAACAAATTGATTGCTTGTTTTTGCGCTAAGAAATTTCTCATCTCAGCAAAGTTGTCGCGATCTTTTAGTTTTTTACTACGCTTTTCAATCTCATCTGCAGATCCGGAATCACTCTCATCGCCGGAGCTCTGGACGCCTGTCCGTTCGTTTCCAATGGCAAACAGCTGATCAACATCAATGCCTTTGGCTTCAAGAACTCGGCGCTCCTTTTCGAGCATCTCCTGACGAATGGGATCGATGCGATCCTTCAGCTGCCTAAGAACGGGTTTGAATTTACTCTTTGTGATCCGCTTTTCAAAATTGAGAATTTCATTGTCAGCGCTGGTCGACTTATTATCGACAACTTCGGCAACTTCATTCTCGTCGAACATGTAGGCATAGAAATCATCCTTCTTTTCGCCATCATTGGCGGCATTATCGTGAGATATTTCTACGCGCAAAATACTTTCGTTACCATCAGCAATAGCGTCGATGTCCGCAGGTTTTTCTTTTTCTAACAGTCTATTGTCTAACTTACTACTCAAGAACTTATTATAGACTAACATTAAACGATGAAAATCATCAAAACATACCGAAAGGGTACTCTCGATCGATCGCATACTGTTGGCAACGTCGATGAGGTCCTTACTTTCGTCCTTTTGTACAGCTTCGGTTTCGGTTAGTCTTTGGAGAGCTTCGTCCAGTTGTTGGCATTCTTCGGCTACGGCAACCATACACGAACTGAGTTTTAATGATGAATCTTGAAGCACGGCAACGGGACCGGATTTATTTTGCATTGTTTTGGTTTGGTTGAGCTCATTTGGATCGAGCTGTTTCTTCTTTCTGAGGTCAATTGAGAGATTTTTGAAGTGATTCTCTTCTTCGTTGACAAGTTGCCGTATTTGGTATTCTACATTGCATAGGTCGTGACTTAAAGCACTCAGCGAGGGCTTCTGCGAGACTGTCAGTGCTAAACGAAACAAATATTGTGACTGTACATAGGCGAATATATTGTAAAAGTCCTGAGAAAGAAACAAACAAAAATGCAAAAATGTTTAGTTAATTTTCGTAATAATATAGGTAGTCGTAGAAGAATATGTTCTACAGAGGCTTGGGTAGGCTATGAATAGATATAGTGGTTTAAAATGGGCAAGTTTACTGCTGCTAACTCCTTTTGTAGAATAATGGAGGGTTCAAACAAGTTGCTTGGTTTTATTTTGGATAAGCGGACAATAGAAATGATAATGATAAAACTTCGCCACTGCGAAGAAGAAACAAAAATTCTTTCTATGGAACGACAAATCACTAGTTGAAATCAAATAATTCAGAATTAATCATCTAATCAAACTAGACACTTACCTTAATATTCTTGGGATTATAATCCGTAATGTTGTTCCTGAAGTAGTCACACTCCTTCAACTCTTCCATCGGAGAGTAATATTCCGTAAATCTTGATGGCATAGGGTACAACGCTTCCAATTTCCTTGTAGCATCGAAAAGTATTTCGATCACTTCCTTCACAGAAGTAATGCAGTCCCAAGCCCGCTCGATCTGTCGCGACCTAAATGACAATAAATCAAAACTAAATCAACCAAGACCCATCTTACTACTTACTCAATAAGTTCAGATGCCTTCATTACAAGAACTTCGTTGAAATAGGTCATGTTCCGACGAATGCAATTGCCAAATTCGTCAATGGATTTAACCAGGCTGTTCAATTCCCGCTCAACAACGTTATTACGAAACATGAATATATTCTTCACCAGGTACATCGCACTAAACCCACCAGTCAATACAATAGAAGGAATCAAAGTCAGTCTGAGAGACTTTGGCGTAATGATGTGTTCGATAATAGTCGAACCCAACAACACGCACGTGTTTCTGGCTGTGAAAAGCTCAACTGGATTTTCTACTTTATTTTGAACTAATACGTGGGATAAGCACTGCTCTAGTGATTCCACATGATCGGCAAGCAAGCGCTTAGAGTACAGTATTCTGTTGATTAATCTATCTGAGATCTCCTAGTAAAAAACAGTTATTTTAAAAATATAAAAATAAGCTTGTTGAAATGTTATATTTACTTGCTCCTGCTTGAGCTCCGCAATTTGTTTGGATATATCTAACTGAAAAACAAAGTCATATCCAAGTTACATTTATGGAAATGTGATTATTAATAAAGCGAACTTACTTTCATTTTTACGACCAATTTGTTAATTTTAGATTATTTTTTAGTTTTGGAAATTCTCAGCATATCCTTGCGGCGTATAACCTTTTCCCAAATTTATCTAGAAAAAAAAACTTCTCAAGAGAATTTTTTTTTTTTTGTTGTTGTCTACCCAAAACAATGTGGTGCACTGGGCCGGAAAACAATTAAATTATGGGAACTAAATGATTTTCCAATTTAACAACCTGAGTTTTTGAATTAACTAGTTTAGAGTGCAGATATATCTTATCCTCTGAAAAAACACCATATAATATGAGTTATTAAACACAATTTTAAAAGTGCATTATGTAAAAATACTCTTTCAGTAGTCAACTACTCCATTGACAATTGCTCCAAGAATGCTGCCAGATCTCTTTTTTTTTCTGAACGTGTCCAGGCGATAATTTATCGGTAGGGTACCTACCATGTGTTGTTTGTTTCCAAAAAAAATAAAAAAAAATAATTAGATAATGGTCTTCACACAAACAGTCGACAGTATTGTTATATACATGGCTAGCTTCTAGCACTATGTGAGTACTTCCGAGTTCCAACTTCATCATCGAAGATTCGGGGCACACTTGAGCTTAATTTTTTTACATACCTACAGAACTTAATTTTGTAAAGTGTGTTTTACAAATCTTTATCAAACTATTGTGATATTTATTAAGTACATTTATCAAAAATTACTGGCCGCATTTTGACGTTTGTCATTGTGCAATACGAAATTGAAGGCTCGTACTCAAATAAAGTAGTATTTAAACGAATAAAATTGTAACTAAACGTTTAATTTATGTCTCTATTTCTGAAATTTTCGCAAATTCACGCCAATTCAAATTGCTAGTGAGTGTTACGGAGCCATACCTATGGACATAAAAATTGTTAATTTGATAGGCTAAATTTCAAATATTTGAAATACTCACCAGAAATAGCAGAGATAGCTGGGGTACCTGCAAAGAAAAACAAAAAAGACAAGAATACAACAAAAAAAAAAAAAACGTAAACAAAATCTCACACTGGAGTTTGGCCGCACAACCGCATATCCAAGGCGCGTTGAAAGGACAAACCCCAATGAAAGGAAGATAAACTCACCTGTGCAATAAATTAGAGAATATCTGAAAATTAAATGAGATAAATTAATTACAAACAATAAAATAATATAATTTCTTACCATGTTTACGTCCATCTGTTGCACTTCCTGATTTGACTTTGACGTTTTGTCTTGTCAATCGTTTCCGTCGTTAAGTTTTTCTTCGTTCCATTCCATTGTGTTCCAAGTTAGTGGGTGATCGTGAAGGTGTAGTTGAAGATTTTTTTTGTTGTTAGTTACGTTATTTTTTCTATGTTAGGTATCGTTACTTTATGTATGTATGTTATTAGGAAATAGAGAGAAAAGACTTGACGATTAGGAATTAAGAGACCCCTCGCTCTCATTCCAAGAAAAGGAAGCAAATTTTACAAAACGAAGGAGAAATAGGATAACAGAAGAAAATAAAGAAAGAAACAGGAAATACGTGTGAAAAAGAAAGACAGGGTCTGCGGAGATTTTGGGAAACAAAGGAAGGGGTAAAACAAATGCACCGCAAATGCAAAATTGGTTTGCCGACGGGCCCTCATAGTTAATTTTGACGGCAAGCGGTCGATGCCCCCATAGTGGAAGATATTTTTTTCTGGTGTCATAATCGTACAGTGGCGAGAAAAAAAAAAGTTTTTTTGATAAGCTAATAAATTTATTCGTGGGTGAGTTATAACTATTAATCCTTTCGATGCAAAACATTAAATTGTAATTCCTCATAGTACAGGTTACAGCAGGTATATTGGTAATCAATATAGTTACCCGAAATTACCAGGGACCCCTAACTGGCGTTGTAGAGGTAGGCAAATTATTTGACATTGCCCTTTTTTTTTTTGTTTGAACATCTCCCTCATTTGGAAACAGGTAACTCCTGAACGCAAAGGGTGACTCGGGTTGCTGTTAAGCCTGTCTTAAGCTGTGCCAGCAAAATTTCTGTGGGGCCGTAAAGCGGAAATTCTGCCGTTGGACTGCGACACGCCAACATATAGCCAGCCAACGGTCTCCAAAAAAAAAAAAAAAAAAAAAAAAAAAGGAAAACGCTAACGGGTCCAAAGCCCACAGTTGCGGCACAAAGGCGCTTAACAGGCCCGAAAGCTTACACTCCCATCCAAGGGAAATTTCATCGGGGTGCAAGGAAGACTAAGCTTTTCTCCTCACCCCGCCCGAACAACCAACGCCAACCAAAGGCAACAGCAGGGTGCTCCGCCACCGCTGAACACCCACCATAATCAACTGCGCTTATAGCGCACCCGCAGCAGCAATCATCAGCAGTGAATTTTTTTTTGTGAAGTGCCATTGCTTAATTTTGGATTTTTTTTTTTTTTTTTTTAACGTAGTTTCTATCCTTAACGTAGCTTATAATTTTTTTTTTGCATTTTTTTTGGTTGGAATCTGCTGTTAATATTTTAGTTTTGTGCGCGTTATAGTAGTGAAAAAAAGGTATTTTTTAAACCAGCAAATTGACAGAGACGGACCTTCTTGTGCTGGCGCCAGAACAACGGGGGACGTGAAAAACCGTGAGTAATTTTAGTTTTTATTTTATTTTTGAATTTAGTTTTATAGTTAGTTTCAGTTTTTTTTTAACATAGTATTAAGAGCAGAGGATTTTTATTTCGATTTTTTGTTGTATCCGTAAGATACAATCTCCTCTTAATTATAGTTTTATCTTCTTTTCGTGGTTTGGTTTTTTTTATTTCCTTTTTTTTTATAGATTTAAGTTTCTTTGAATTATTTTCTTGTTTTTTTAATAAAAGTGGCACTGTTGTCCATGTATCCAAATAGTTTTGGTGTTTAGATATATTTCAAATATGAGCGGCTAGGTCCAAAAGCTCACGGTGTGTGGATACTCGGGAAGGCCGTCCTTTTGTTAGATCGACGATGACAATACGCGACTAACTGACGACTTGACATGACGCTTTACAGCGTTGCTTTTCAGCCATTACGGCTTGACTAGTGTTGTGACTGGAGGGTTATTAAGGGGCTATCTCTCACAATTCCGGCCAGAGAGGGATAGCTACTGGATATGTCTAAGGACATGAAGGGTGGGTTGGCCATCCCTTGCCATTAACATCTGGCGTGTTTCGAGGTCATGACGAACCTCTACCTCCAAGAGACTACGGAAGGACAAGTTGCGTTTAGGGTAAGAGTAGATAGGTTAGGTTTAAGTTATAGTAGGTATAGTTTAGGGTTTAGTTTTTTTTTCTTTTAGGTTAGTCTAGATATAGATTAGGCTAGATAGATTAGTTTCGCGGTGTCTCTTCCGTTCTTTCTTCGGGGTATTGGCAGAGGTCCTTGGACATATTTCTTTTCTTACGCTATCTTTCATTTTTAGTTGTCCGTCCGTCAGTCCGAAGTCAAAGTAGAGTAGCTTTCTTCCTTCTTTTTTTTTCTCTTTTCTTTCACTTGGCATGGATAAAAGTTTGCTGAGCAGGTGGTATGTGGTAAGGGGGCAAGAACACCCCCCGTCCGACGAGCTTTAGCCGAGCAACCACAAGCATGCCGCGCCCTCCTTACCTGTACCGAAGCTGCCCCTGTGGCTCGACCCTGGCTCACAACATGAGAAAGGCTATTATTGTTTTCTTGTCTACATTTGTTTCGTATGCCGACGAGCTCTCTTATTATTATTATACGCAATGCTTGAGCAAAACGCATGCAAGTTATTACTCTTCCTGAAATTGAAATAGATGATAAAACTCGATTAAAGTGTATAATATGTATATAGATATTTTATTTATTTCTTTAAGAAAACTATATTTTAAAAATCGATAACGAAACAGAAATAAATTGAAAAAAATAAAGTAAAACTAAATAAACATGAAAATCAAATAGACATGGTGTGCATGTATTCACGCAACATTAATGGAAATATGAAAGCATTCCTTAAGTATGACACCTATATCAATTGGTATACAATTATGATCTACAATAAGTTTTTATTTAAATAAAATTAAATTCTTTGTTTTAGTTTTGTTTTTTTTTTTTGGTTAAGTTGATGGTGGCGTAGATGTGCAATTTATGAATTTTGCAGTGAAATAGCTTATTACAGCTTATTGCTCCACTGGTACACCTCTGGGATGGCAGGTGAATAGCTGAGTTCATACATTTGCGACTTAATGAAGGCCAACTTGTCCTTGGGTTCTGGTTTAACTGTAGCAAGACCTAGACAAATTATCAAACATTAATAATCAGATACAAATTCAAGTTCAACATTTTAACTCACCCTTTTCATAGGCGTACTCCATAATCTTAACACCGATCTCAATTGAGCATTGAGTGATCGCAGATAGTGGTGGGTAGAGACTTCCCTTGGCAAGATCCTCTTCCGAACAGTTTTCAGCCAATTTCTCGGCAGATATCAGGAACACCTCTTCTGGAATGGTCAACATACCAGCGCAGATGACTCCCAACGCAACTCCGGGGAAAATGTACGAATTGTTTCCTTGACCTGGATAAAAGGTCTTGCCGTTGTATTCGACGGGATCAAATGGTGATCCTGATGCGAAAATGCATTTTCCCTTTGTGTGTGTGTATGCCTGTACAGCGGTGCATTCGGCCTTTACTGTGGGATTTGAGAGAGCAAAGATGATTGGGGCCTCATTCAATTCAGCCATCTTTTCTAAAATCGCCGGAGTAAATGCTCCACCGATAGCAGCAGCTCCAATCAGTACTGTTGGTTTAATGATATCAACTGCCTCGGCAAGTGTGTCGACTGGCTCGTGCTCGTGGGCGAAGTGCAGCTTGTGCTCGGAAAGCCCACCACTTGGACGATTCTTAACAATAAGGCCCTTGCTGTCCACAAGCCAGACGTGCTGCTTAGCGTCCTCCTCACTGAGACCCTCTTGCTGCAAGGCCATAACGCAGAGATTGGCAATACCAAGAGCAGCTTCGCCAGCTCCTTGGAAAAGAATGGTGTTCTCCTTGAGACTGGTGTTCTTGATTTTTAGTGAAGCTAAAAGGCCGGCCAATGCCACCGATGCGGTACCCTGAATGTCATCGTTGAATACGCAGTTGGTGTCACGATACTTGGACAACAGATGGAATGCATTGGCGTTGCCGAAATCTTCAAATTGTACCAAACAATTTTGGCCAAAACGCCTAACCACAGCCTGCATAAATTCTTCAATGAACTCGTAGTATTCAGTGCCGGTAACACGCTTTTGGCGCAAGCCAATATACAGAGGATCATCCAAGATTGATTGAGTGTTGGTTCCCACGTCCAAGGTGATTGGAAGGCACTGCTGTGGTTTAATACCAGCCAATGCAGTGTATAGGGATAATTTACCGACAGGTATGCCCATACCATTGGCGCCCAAGTCACCCAATCCCAAGATACGTTCACCATCGGTTACCACAATGGCGCGCACATCAGTTTCAGGCCAGTTCTGAAGTATAAAATTAGAAGTTAGTTATGATTATTTTGCCTTATAGCTCTGTCTTACCTTTATCACGTTATATACGTGTCCCTTATCCTTGATGGTGATGTACATTCCCTTAGGATTTTGGAATACTAAACTGAACTTTTGGCACCCCAAGCCAACGACGGGCGTATAGACTATTGGCATACATTTGCCAATGTCGGCAGCAAGAACATTGTAAAACAGACGTTCATTACGATCAGCTAGACCGTTCAAGTAGATGTACTTATCCAAATCGTTATCCAAGCGATCGAGTAGGAGATGAGCATGTTTCACTTGTTCTTCCAGTGATTTCACGACTGCGGGCAACAGTCCTTGAATGCCCAATATTTGACGTTCCTCTAGTGAAAATGCAAGACCCTAGAGTTAAAAAAATTAATAATAAATACAGGTTAGCTTAAAGAACGTTTTAACATATTATATTAAAAAAAGGCTATACGTCTGCACTATATTGGAAAGAATATGAGTTCTTCTAAATGAACGTTTTGGGAACGCCACGTCGTTTGAATAGAAAGAGATCCAACATGTGCAATAACGAGTACTCCTCATTTGAAAAATTACATATCCTTCACGATGAATATGGACATTGGGTTATTTTGAATCCGTTCTCACATAAAAAAGAAACGTACATTGGTGTGGAATGTAACTTGGAACATGAAATGGTGAAGTGGGAATGAACAAACAAACCTAATTATAGAACCAATCGGAACAAGCTAGAAAGTTCTACAAAAAGTTTAATAAAAGTAAATTTAAGGGAGATATAGTTGATTTTCAAACAGTGATTGGGAAAGGTCGAAAGAATAATCGTGTGTGAAGATAAATAAGTGTAAAGTAATACAGTGAATTAAGTGATGGGTTTGAATCGTTTAAGATTTGTTTTAAGTGATATTGTTTTGGTACTTAATAAGTGAACTATTAGAATTATTGATAAAAGTGTAATAAAAGTGATTTTAGTAGAAAAAATCAACAGAATAGTGTTTTATCCTTTCTTCTGTAAGCGGCACCCACAAACCGGTTCCTTGGAATTTTGGCTAAGTAAACTGGGCACATTCAAAAAATTTACGTTTATACATGAATAATTTACAAAAATAGATTCACCCGATGCCTTTCTTTTTTCCAGAAAAAATTCAGGAAAAGCTAAACAAACTCCACCAGCTGTCAAACTCAAATGCACCTTGTATGGGTAAGACTGAGAAAAAATCCAGATTCGCAAAAGTGCTCTGAAATCTGAAAAAGATTGCTTTTCTTCGTACCAAACGAACATAAAAAGTGCTCTGAGAGGAAAAAAAAGTACCTACTGAGAGCGCCCAATCGAAAACGACATTACTAAAGCAGATAAACGTCCCCAAGGAAAACTCTGACAAAATAATAGCGTCAGCCGGCTGTCAGACTAAATTAGTATACTCACAACAAGTTAAGCTAATATGATATTTATTACAGCTATTCATTCCTAAATTTAACTGAGCCGTCCGTGAAATAAATGTACTCGTTGTACTTCCATTCCTTGCCCTGCATGCACACTGCACTCTATCTAATTGTTGTCCTCAGCTCTTTGCTGCACGCGTTCAATCAAATTATGTACTACTTTAGGAATTGAAAATTTGTGAAGCAATTATTCAAATTATTACTTACTGCCATTATCCATTTATCAGTCATGGGTTTTTTCTTTTGTCCGGTACGTGACAGAACTGTGACGTCAGTAACTACACCAGTTTTAGCATTACCAAATAAATCAAATCGACCGCAATGTTAATGTATCTCCCAATTAAACCAAAGAATTTGCAAAATACATTTCAAGCCCGTGCAAACTTAAATTGCTGCAATAGCAACACCGTGCTACTAGCCACTAGTTGTGAAACAAGAAATTGCGAAAAAGTAAATTGCGTTAAGGTTGTAACAAATGTTCGCCGATTTATACGCACACATTAGTCATGCCGCAGCATTGATGCCAACCTACCTTGTGAAAGGTAGACATTGTGGTCGGGCAATTTAATAATTTGAATTACATAAGCTTTAAATTCTCTTTTAATTGCAACTGGCTGCGCCGGCCGCTCTCAATGAGGCTCACGCATAACCTCAAAAGAGTCAGTGAGCGTTGTCGCATACCTTGAGCAAATAACAGACATTTATTTCAGTCTGCCTAATAATAATTGCATCAGCTGACAAGGTTTATAAATATTACATGAAAAGTGCAATGAAAACAATTATTACAAAGTGACACAATGGACAAGTTTCGGACTGATCAGGTGTCGTTATTAGGCTGAATGGTTTCTATTTTTATAGAAACTACGAATTGACATTGAACTTCAAAGCTGTGAGCTGACTCAGTAACTACCTTGGTGGTGTTGCTTGAAAATTATATTCGAAACTATTCGCTTGTAGCTGTTACTACGAAGGAGTGTAATAGGTAAAACATTGATCGCGTGATCGTGATTATGTAAATTATAATTTAGATTGGAGCGAGGCTCGTGTCAGAAAATTATGATGTGAGATTTAAGAATGTATTTAGGTTATTTTTGTTACCGGAAGTTGTAGTTAATTGCTAATAATAATAATTGGCATTCATTTGGGATACAAGTTCATCACAGTGGAATTGCCGCCGGGGAAGTCTGATTGCACAAGGGAAAGCTCCAATCAATCAGTATATCAGCCAGACAGTTTTCTGCTCATAAATGCTACCATTTTTTTTTTGTTAGAACTTCTCGATAGTAACATTACCTACATGATTCTCTTCACGGTTTAGTGAATCGTTCAGAAATTTACTAAAATCTTTTAATCATTCAGAATAGTCTTATATAATCGTACTGCAGCTCAATCGAGCGATTACGGATTACGTGAGCCTTAGCTTGTGTCAAAATCTAGACTAAAATCCATTAAACCACAATTAATCGCTTGCTAAAACACTCTAATCATATTATGGCGATGAGTGAGCTAGGCTAAAGGTAAGATTAGACGGTATGCCAAGTGGTCATAGAATATAATGGGCATATCTCATAATGCTGTAATGACCTGAATGACACATAAGACCAGACTGATTTTGACAGATAAAAATGCCCAAATAGCATAAATAGTGTAATCGGACAATAAGCACGAATGCCAGCATATAGCCTTATAAGCCCATATGCGCTTTATTGAAATTTCGTTATGGCATTGATGGCATTTTTGATGGAACAGGAATTATTTTGTTGTCATCGGTGTTTGAGTTCGTGGAACTGTGATTTATTTTCATTTTCGTTCTCTTTTTGGTAATAAATAACAAATGCCTTAAATGGCCATCAATGCAAATTTTGGTCAAATAGTCTAATATACAGTTTTGATAATCCTGACATTTTGTTCATTAGACAGCTAATCTGGTCATTTGCCTTTTGGCATTCATAATTGGCATACAGTCTTATCTTGGCTTAAGTAATCACAGATTCATTTAAGTAAGATAAGTCCGACGGAAATGCTCACCCCACATTGTAAATTTTGAAGTGACATTCCTCTCTATTTTTATTAATGAATACGAATGTCACTAACTATTCTCTGAATCTTAGATACTTATATAGAATAACTTGAAAATTGTAAAATGAATTGAGAACAAAGAAAATGTAATAATTGTTCCTTACTGTCTAAAATGTTAAATTAATGACAGCTATACCTGGTATATGCCACGTATATATATAACCTTAAACCGTATACATAATCATATTATACAATAACTGCCACATTACAGTGACAACTTAATACCAATTATATTCAATTATTTTAATTGTACACGTAACAATACGTGCTTGAAATCCATGTTGTTGTTGGATGACTGTACCGCCTTTCAAGACAAGTTCTATAGCTCGGAAATCTTATGTCAACCGCAACCTTATCTTCAGTTTATGTTTAGCAATTATTACGCTTATCGAAAAATTAAATAATTACTGTTTCTATTTACAAAAAAGGTGCCATTTTCTGATTGTTTCTCCGCACACTTACGTTTGCATGAGTTTTGGACTTTTTTTTTTGACAAGTAAAGGGTTAATGTTCTAAAATAGATGATCAAAAAAAAAAATGTATACCTACTATGTGCTTCAAATGGGGCGGAACAAATTATTTCATTACTCTTTCCCAAAAAGACAGGCGCAAAAAAAAGAACAAACTCATTTTTATGGCAATTTTATTAATAAACTATGGCCACGCGTAAAACAAATGTGGGACGCATACTTTCTAGGCGATACAACTGACCTTCATATAGCTCTGGAAGGACATTTGTCAAGTTCAATTGAAGATATTTGTACGTAAATTAACAACAACTTCTTGGACAATTGACACGGACCGTTAGTTAACGAAACTTAAACTTTCTGAGGCGCTTGGTCTTGCCATTTTTCTCTCAGGCGAATTCAATTTGACTTTGACACGGAGCTTGTGGTATAGATAAATACATTAATAATTCTAGAAGCAATAAATTGAGATAATGATATGATTCTATAGAAACTTGTTTGCCAAGTAATAAGCGAGTAGGAATTTCTTGTTTTTTTTTTTTGTTTTCTTGTTTTTGTATACCTAATAGAGATTGGTGGATTAAATGAATGCACAATTTTTGATAGCAGACAACTGTCACGCCCCATTCTGGAATTCTAATGAAATAGAAAGTAAAATTTTTTTTTTCTTTTCTCATTTCAGTCGATATTCAGGTTTGTTCAATTCTGCTGAAATCGAATTGAGTTTAGAGTAAAATTTTCTTTCAGTCGAAATTGGGCAATGTGTCCTATAAATAATGATTACACGCACACAATTCAATGAAAGGTATACAACCAACTATACTCCTCTTTGTGACAGCTAAGACCTATTACAATTATTGATAGTGATAGCGTAGTGCTTAAGTATCGAGTGTAAAATTCGAGTTTGAGGAATTTTCGGTTCAATTAAATCTCAGAATTTGCGTGCGTGTGTATAATTTATTAGTGTCAACAAAAATGAATGAGGATTTCATTTTATTTTTGCCGGAATATCAACGAAAAATCCGGATGGACTATAATGACATTTTAAATATAAACAAATGTGCGTCAGGCTAGAGAACGAAATTTTTAGCCATTCCTTTTCCGTTAGCAATAAATGCATACATAAATACTGTCTACAACAATTAGCTTTTCATGTCGTATAAGTAAGTATTGATACGTCAAATGAAGCTCGTACATAGGGCGAGAGATTGCAGGTATCTGTAGTAAAATCGGCTGACTTCATGTTTATTCTAATCAATCGGCCGATAGAAAACCAGCTGAAGTGATGCATCAGGTGACAACAATAGAATAGTTATAATTTCTTTTAAATTGTAATCAGTATTGAGGAAATAAATTTGTATTCCGTATAATCATACATAACAGAATCAAATCACTGATTTTTGTGATTTTGCAATGGGTACGTTTACGTATCTACTTGACGGACCAATCTAGTTTTTGCGTTCAGGTTATATCTGGTCTAGACCAATCTAGTCGACTTAAAATAACTAGATTTTTGAATGTACCCAGATTTCACAAATGGCAATTTTTAAAGCCAAACAACTTTAGGTCGTTGTGTAACTTTTGTCTGTTGGCACATGACATACAAAAAGCATACAAAACAAATCGTATCCACAGTAAGTAATAAGGAGAACCTTATCCGCATTCGCATGTAGGTGATAAGGCAATCGAAGCTGTTGTCATTACCTTTTTAAGGTTTCGTAGCCAGAGGGAAAAAACGGAACCTTATTAGTTTCGCTTTTGTCCGTCTGTCCGACCACCAGACCAATTTTGTACCTAGGTCTATCTCAGGAACTAATAAGTGATTTGGTGAGCAAAATATTTTCATTCGAATAAAAAGCTGTTTATTTCTTGATTTATACCTTCTCTGTAGATCATGCTCGTAGCTATATATGTGCACCAACTCTACTCGATCTCATTGGAATTTTTTGAATGTTAATTGTTATTTGTTGGTAATTTCCAACTCTTAAGAAGTGCGGAACCTTCGGTGCGCGAGTGACACTCGCACTTGGCCGGTGTTTGCTATTGATAAAACTGTAGACAAAGTATCGGGTGACTACTACTACTAAACCATTTGGAAACATCTGGATAAAAAATCATAGATTAGAAAAGCCAACATATTTCAAAGTTTAAAATTCAAAATTTTATCGATTTTATTTCATTTGAAGAAAGCGAAAGAAGTCAGCAACAATGTGAACGATTCACTAGCAAACAAACAAACCACTAGTGAATGCGGTCATTATACGCGTTCAAAAAGTGCACACGATATTATAATATACACCCCAAGGAAATGCTATATAATCCATTCAACTATAGTTCGTAATTTTAATACGTAACCAAAAATGTTAAGTATACGACACCGTGAAAGTGGCCACAAACAGTGAACCCATATACAAAAAGCAGCCCACCCACAAACCAAATAGAAACTTTGAATAAAATGGCAAATGCAAAATGTACTACTTGTCGAAATCTTATAACTCAATAGGTCTTACCAATAACCATTTTTAGTTTCGACTATAAATTTTAGTAGTTCACCGTGGCTATATTTTCCATACAAATTTCGCTATTGTGAGTTTTTGTAAATTCAAAGTCGAGACTATGATTTGTTATTAGAACAGCGCAATGTAAACTAGTGTTCCATGTTGAGCGCAACCTATGCATATTGCATTTTTCTCTTTCGTTTATCTACAAACAGAGAAAACGATTTAGGTTGGGCAAGGTGGCTGTCTAGAAAGACACACATACACCAAATTGGTATAATTCCTTTGTGATATCACATAAGTGAGGGGAAAAGGTCGGAGTATATTGCTTTGTTTATGCTTGTGACGGTTTGTATTGGGGTAGGCGAGGGGTGACCGAAACAGTCCGCCCCTCGTCTAGAATCATCCGACGTTTCATTGATAGAAAACACGAAAAACGACATGTTGATGTGCGCTCATCATCAACACAGTAAAGCAAAACCACGACCAAGAACTATCGTTGCTGATACTTTACGATTTGATAAAGAAAATGTAAATTTGGACCTTCCAGATGTTGGTTTGTAGCTGAGCTTTTAGGTAGTGTAAAGTTCCATAGTTCCGACTTTGCATTTCTAAAGTTCAAAGGTAAAACAATAATTAATTATTAATAAAGTGTTTTTATTTTTGTTTTTTAATTTACTTTACTGATCAAAATTGTGCATGTTCCAAATTAAGTTAAAAATGGAATCACGCTATCTACTTGCGTATGGACAGAATCAATAAGTTGTCATGCCGCAATAAAACATGACATCAAACAGATATTCCCGCTGTCAAAGTCACCAAAAGGTGAATGAATGCCGGGTATTAGTCATACGTTATTTATCTACATACTGTCCACAAAATATACACATCTCATAGCTTGTAGGTACTTTTTTTTCGTTTAAACGTCGGCATTATTTCAATAAATGTTTCGCTATTATTAAGGCAAATAAACTCTAATTGACAGGTCTGTTTGCAAATATACCAACAGTATGTCTAGTATGTGAGTAATGCCAGACATTTCCGGTTATGGCAACAGTTGATAGAAACAAGAGAATTTGACCCATGACCAGAAGGCTCTATAAGTATTTTTTCCACCATTTAATTTTTTTTCTTTGGCTTTGTCAATTTGGTCTCTGTTCCACACCGAATGACCTTGTCCACTGTCACCCATACAGTGGCATAACTATAGTCAGCTGTGAAGCGGTCTATCATGCGCGCGAGTTTTTTTGTTGGCTGTCACTACCGTGTTTAGATATAGCTATACACGAGTATACTTTGAATACTTGCATGGCAATAACATTTTCTATCAACCCTCAGAAAGCTGCGGCTGCTATTGAAGAATGAAGCGTTTGGAAAAATGAAACGCATTCTAATAGAAGTAGGTATGTATCTACATAGAGCTGTGTTTGTGATAACACGGCGGCGCGTATAAGGAAAGACGTTAAACGATTACAAATAATCGAGAGAGTCTACCTCCCAGAGAGAGAGAGATAGGAACAGTAAAATCAATAGATTCCCAAACCACCGTATAACGTAATAGCAAATGTTCAAAACATTACATTCGAGTGAAACAATTGAATTGGCAATGAGTTTCATCTGCGGATTACTTCAGGTAGAGGATACCTACATTTGTATCTCACAGATGTTTCGCAATCTCTAGCACAAACCGAGCAATCATCTTTTATTATTCTTTCGAATCTATTTCCTTTTCCCCGCCCGAAGACCCATCGCACAATTTTTTTTAGAATATCTAATGCAAGGGGAGGAAAAGTTTATCTGCGAGATACCTTGTGTTTGACGCAATAATTTTTGTTTGTGCTTTCCGTTTTCGTTACAAAGTTATGTTCGTCGCCGCAAATATGAAATGCTGACAGAAGCATACACTCGGGTACAAATTTTTAGATGACTTGCACTATTCGCTGTTGCCGGCCAAACGGAAAGATAGTTTTCAGCGACTAAACTTTGAATTAATATGCATAAAAAAATTAATATGTATATCAAATCGATTTCCCACTGAATTCGAATGGCAACTGCGGAGAGCCTCATTCTAGTTCTTTCGGTAGCGATGACAAGTTACCACAATCGCACTGGTAAATTTCCATCCACCCCTTATGATTATTCACTCTTTAGTCCTCCTACCTTATTGTACCGCTTCTTCTGAAGACGATCCAGTCCGGATAGGCTTCCGGTCACTTCATTATCTCCACTGGTACCCCAGAGTCCCAGGCGATCACGGTGATTCTCGTACGACATTGCTGTATCTTCTGCGCTACTTGTTGAGATGCCTCTTAATTTTCCACAATATGTACTGTACGCTCGATGGACGTTATTGAATATAGTATTATTGTTCAGAGTACTAGATCTGTTCGCGTCAGCTAACGAATACGACGTCGGCAACTGAGTGTTTCGATTCGAACTAAATTTGCACAGTTTTGCCACACCGTCTGAGAGCTCGTACTCAACGAGGGTCGTATGATTTTTGTGGTGTGCTGCTGCTGTCGTATCTGCGGCGGTATTTGTAGGACGGTACAATCTATTCGTGCTGCCATCTAGGTGGGGGGAGGCAGCGGTGCTGGCGGAGTTGCGCATATGATGAAAAGCGTTGTTGTTGTAACAACAACAACAGTGTACCACATTAGAGGGGATTCCGTTGTTGTCGTCATTGGTCATTTGCCGTATTCCAACAACAATGTTACGGCCGCTGCCAGCTGATTGATTCATTTGATTGGAACAGTGACATTGGTGGTTATTCACTGGAATGGTTGTTTTATACATGTTTTGTTGTTGCAGTTGCTGCTGCTGCTGATTGGAGGTGATGTTCATTTTGTCATTTCCATTTTTGAACAGATGTTGAGGAATGAATTGAGTGTGGTCGCCGTTAGATGCGCTATGTGAAGCATTTGCAGTTGGATAGATTGGCCCACTGAAAAGGGAGTAGATCGTACGTTTAGTATTAGAATGAGTTAAATTTCTCGCAGTAAAATTAAATTGATAAATTCGTAGTTGAAATAAGTATATACAAAGTATAGTGATGACTTTAAAATTACGGGAGCGCACAATAATTGGCTGCCAAACTTGTAGATATCGAAAATATAACAAGCTCTTTAATTTTAAAAATGAATAAAAACAAATTTGTACTGTAGCCAGGCGTAATATTTTTGCGTATATGTTTTTCCAATTATGAAAATCGTTCAATTCAAAGGTGGGCATTTATAATTACCTTACTGTTTTGTAGGCACCAATAGGATGGGTTCTTGTAATTTATGAAATTATAAAGAAGGAATTTTTCAATCTTATCAAACTCGATTTTGCAATAAAGTGGCGGCTCCTTATAAACAAATTTATTTGCGCAAGTCTGCTAATTACGTACCAAAAGTTCAAGTTGAAGATTTAATTTTATCGTGCCGTGCTAGTAAGAAATGTATTTTCTTTGTAATAGAATGTGCTTGGTAAGTAACACATTGTCAAGAACCGTTATGTAAAAATGCGTTTGATTCCGAATTTTTTTTTAAAAATATTCCCATTGACTTAATTATTTTTCACACTTCTCTTTTGGCTTTATTTGTAGCTCAACAGAAGTTAGCATACCATAGTTTCCGCTGTTTGTAGATACCTACTGTTAAGAACACAGCCACGTACCTATTTAAGAACTCTATTACATTTTCAAGTCTCACTTGGTCTTATTACTTTGTCAAGTCCCACTTAGGGTCCTTACTGAGCGCACCCTCACATTTCCTAAATTGAATGATTTTTAAATGGGCTTTGGCAGCACCTATAAGAAATAAGATGCAAAGGATTTTCCTTTTATTTTCACAATTGCTGGACATTAAAGTGGTATACCAAAGGTAGTTACTTCCGTTGTTACATAAATTATAATGAATTTATTTGTTTAACTAAGTTTCTTATGGAACTTCGTGCGCAAATAAGTATCGGTATTTTTTTGAACGAAATCAAGGAGGCACGGACGCTGATATCATTGATTCCCGAATCCAAAATAGATAAACTTGTTTCGTCATTTATAATTAAAGGGAAATAATATAAAGTTATAAAATATCAGAAATATTAACGACCGCATTAATAAAAAAAATTGCACAAGTAAGTTAGCTAGTAGACGTGAAATAGCAGACACAAATTTGAAGTCACTGCTGGGTAGCGAGTTGATAGCTCTTATGCCCAAAACACAATGTACAGAATTCACTGCGTAGCAAGATTAGAATACACATGTTTATATGGATATATGCACCATTGTTAAATTTCCTTTTGATGGTTTTTCCCTGGAACAATTCATTTTTTTTCCATTTTTCCTTCCGTATCTAGTCGAAATTACCACAAAGTTCCCACTAGAGTAATTTTGAATGTTAAAAAAAATCACACCTTATTTTCAATATTTTTATGAACAAGAAATTATGTAGTATTAAAAACGGGTGAAAAATATAAGGAATTCAATTGGAAGAATAAAATAAATTGTTTGTACTAGATTAAATATGATCTTAGGTTGAAATTGAAATACAATATTCTTATTGTAAGTAAACCGAATGTTCCACTAAATTGTACTTCTTCCTTTTTTCCCACGAGACTGTTTCGTATCATCGAAATTCCCACGAAAAGGTTAATTTCAAACGAGTTATTAGCACGCAAATTCTGCACTCACTGCAGAACTGCAACATGTCGCTATTTCTAAATTCGCTGCAAATTTCAAGCGTCAACAAAAGAAAATAAATTGCAATTTCAAGTATTTGGCATCATCGCCGTTTGACATTTGCTGATCGTGTTTGTTTTTGCAAATGACAGTAGCCCTATTAGCCGATGCAATACATGTCAAACAATTTTCTGCACATCTGTTTTACTTGCAGCACTGCACTTTCCGCTGCATCTAAAATTTCAGCACATGTTTTTTGGGCATTACGTGGTCTTTATTAATCTGAGGGTAACAAAACAGCAACTTTAGGGGGTTAGTAAATACATTATTTGTTTTTTTTTTATGAATATACCACAGAGCAAAGCGACAAGAAGTCAAACGAATGATGTGTTTATTAGCTGTTTGGGGCTGAACAAAATTGTTTTCGAACATTTTTTTGTTTTTTTTTCTCTAAATCTGTAAAGTAAAAACTCTCACAAACTGATGGTTGTGAGAAATCAGGGCCACCCTCTAAATATTCATTTATTTTATTTAAGTTTATGTTTGCTCTACTAATTTAAACAAAATGATTGCACTGCAAGTAATTTTGTAGTATGCATACCAGATTGTGCAGTAAAATTGTAGTACGAACTCTGAAATAACGTGTGAAACCTTCAGACGACGGACTAGTTATTATTTTCTGTGTATAGGCTTTTTTTTTGGAGTGCCATTGATTCCATACAGCTCTTAGCTTTCTTCGGTAGTTACAATTATTCTATCTCTGTAATTAAGTTCAACAAACTTAATGTTATGAAATTATTCCCCGCAACCATTTATAATGTCTAAAATGGAAGAAATTCATTTTCCATCAACCTACTTGTACACTTTATTATTTTACTTTCATTTTGTTCATTCAAAGTGCTCAAACGAAAACATTTAATTAGTAACACGGTTCGTTGAGGGCTAAGGTGCAGAAGCCACTGAAACAGAAAAACCATTACTTTTAACCAGGCTGTTCAGTTTAACGATCGTAGAAACGTAAATTAACGTTTAAATGGTTAGAATAGAAGTTCATGGAAAAAATTGTCTAAAATTTGCCATCAAAAGATCCAAAGGAAAGAGCACAAGTCTACAGTTTGGGGCAACTATGCCATCGTCATAATTCTTTCTATATTTTTCTTCATGACAATTGTCGCGTAAAATATTTTTTTGGCAGCTGCTGCAGTCACCACTGCAGTCAATGCAAACTTTTGGATTCTTACAAAGATTTCGTAATTATTGCACAAAGTTAAGAACATTTTTCGACTCAATACTTTTTAAATCGCACATCACTTGGATTGGATTGCTCCCTATACCTATGTAAAGAACTTTGTCTTTTTAGTATATCTTGGTTCGTTGAGGAGATTTTTGAACTCTTGCAATAAAAAAATCATATCAGTTTTCAGCCAGCTAGCTTTGCTAAAAACAGAAAGGAACGCGAACAAACCTATTGTCATTAAGTTCTTATAAAATAGTTCTCCCAAAAAAAGCTTACTTTTTCGATAGGCGAACCTACCTTCTTTGAAGATCTATGTGGTATTCGATTGGGCGCTCTCAGAGCACTTTTTTTGCTCTCAGTGAATGCAAAGCGCTTAGGAAAGGGTTGAAGACTACGCATATTCAAGTCGCACGAATATCGACACAAAAAAGAGCAAGTGACGTTTTTATTTTCGACTAGGCGAAATTTGAAATCATAGAGCAAATCCGAAGAAGCCCAATCGAATACCACATTAGTGATGGATCCAACTGTCAAAAGTACTTACCAGAGTGATTTCGATTGAAATGATCTCGTAACAAATCGCGCTGCACCCGTACCAAGAAGGCATCGTGTTTGATTGTATAGGAACATTTTTGAACTATTTTGCTATATTTGTCACTTTAAAAATTGTTTATTGTTTGTTAGTTTTTCGTGTCACACTCAAGGGAAATTTTTAATTTTTTTTTTATCAAATAAGACATTGGACTGAATTATAAACATTTTTGAGATTGAACTTGTTTTGCACAACTTGTTAACACTTTGGACTTGGCTCCATTTATTTTTTTTATTTTTTTATTAAAAACAAAGATAATTCTCAAGCTAAGAATTGAAAACAATGTTGTACAAAAGAAGCTTATCTCCTCAATCGAGGGGGCACATAAAAGATAAAAAGTCTACGACAGCTCGTTTTCTTGAGTGACCATGGAATCATTCCTTCATTTCAAGTGCTAGTCAGATATTGTTTTTTTTCTGTTTCAAATTAAAATTAAATGATTAAGAAAGTACTTGTTTTTGCTCCGAATGAGGATCGGTATCGAACACCAAAAGCCATGGTCGTTTAGGTGAACAACAACTCAGTCACAGCAGTTGACAACACGCACGTCTTCCTCTTGGAAAGGAATGAACAGAGTTATGAAATATGCGAACGTGATGATTAAGATTCATTGTGCTTCCAGTGAATGTTTGAATGACGATGACGCGACCGATAAATCCCAAATAAAACTGACGCAATAACCTTTCAAATTCGCTAATGGTTAAATACAAATTCAAAGCGAACAAGGATGTGAAAGGCCCAGTGATCATGCCACTAAAACAACTCTTCAAATTCGCATGTCACTACTCACTACAAATCAAATGTTTTACAGGCGGAACTACCGTTGCTTTTTGGCCTTAAACATCAAAGGTAACGAATCGAATGATGCCACAGAGTGCATCGCTTCACTACAAGTCAATCTCTTGATTAGTTTTCTGGTGAAGCGATTAGGTGCCCCTTACTTTGACAGATAAACCACAGCCTGGTTGATTATGCGAATGCCACACGCTAATTGCATGTAGTGGTAGTCGTAGCACAGCTCACGCTCCTAAAGTGTGTTTTTCAAGAACACAAGTCGTCTGCAATCTGCAAATCATATGTTTTTGGCGCCCGGGTGGGGTGGGTGTCTATTGATTCACTGGTTAGGAGCGTGATTTCTATGTTTAGTATGCCACTATCAACTTGTAGCGATTAGATTTTGTTCAGACAAAATAGAACACAGGGAACTGAGTTCACAACGTGCCCATAACCATTGTAGTTTGATAGTTGATAGATGAGTAATATTTATTTTGAACCTTTCATTTGGATGTGGAAAATTTCAACTTCGGTTGCTTTTAACCGAACAAACTGGGTACTTTAGTAGTGGTGGTAAATTGTTTTGTTTATTTTCACAAAAAAAAAAAAAAAGACAAAACGGACTGGGTATATAACTTTTATTTATGAATTCATTGTCTTTATGCAATGCAATCACCCTGACGATGAGTCCGTGGGAAGAAATAAAAAATCACCCGGAGTTTTAAAATTCACGAACTAAACTACGGAACTGAGTGAACAAACGAACGATATTTTTAGCGATAATCACATTAGGTATCTTGTTTGTAGGCGAAGGAAAATCAATAGCGGCGCGCCGCGATGCGAATACCTTTTGTACTTCACTTTGTAGTTGATGTTTCTGCAGAAATGTGTTCACTGAAAGAGTCTACACGCGAATGCGTACCATAAGGATATAGGTATTTTATCAACATGTTTATCAAAAAAAATGTTTTCTCACTAGTCGGTCTTATCAAAATTGCATAAAAGCACATTACCTATTGTTCGAGTAGGTATGTGTTTTGCATGATGAATGAGGTCGACGAAGTATTTCGACTTTAGTCCCGTGATTATATTCACCGGCTGTTGAAAACAGTCTAGCCTTTGGCTACGGCAGGGTCAACGGATCAATGATTAGGTTTGTTTTGCAAAACAAAAAACATCCAACACATGTTATTGGATGAGCTACGTTTTGGTATATTTTGTTTAAAACTTCCACGGTGGCTGTGGCAGACATAGAATTTCCAATTCGGATTTTTAAAGGTGTTGTCGGTTGCAGGGGACCTGGAATGTTTTTTTTTAAATATTGAAATAATGTAACAAATAATAATAAAAAAGTTATAATGCCTAAATTCAACTAGTAGATCAAATATGCAGCTTAAAACAGGTATTACACCTTTTGGAACCATAAAGCATAGGATTGCATTGCATTGTGGATCCAAAAAATAGATAGGCATCTCTTCTATTTCTGTTATTATGGGTAGGTAGTTCAGAATCCAGATTTGAGGCAAAATTGTGAAAGGATGTAAGCATTACTTGGTTTTTAAAGTGTGATCCAAATCGAAAATGGAGTTTTCGAGGGATAAGCAGTTTCAAAAATCAGCGTTTTCGTGGTTGGAATTGAAAATTAAGGACGCAATAATTTTGAAAACGCCATTTTTTCTCTAAGTATGCCTTTTGGTCAAAATCGTTAGCGCGTGCTGTTTTCAGGTACCTATATAGAAAGTTGAATACAAACACACACTACAATATTATTTTCTTAGTGACTTTATTTCTACGTCTGCTTCCTTCCAGATCGCACACCAGAATGCTGAATTATTACCCTTTCCCATCGACTTCCCCTTTGACACATATCTTTTTCCCTTTCTAAATTGCTAAAGGTAAACTAAAGGAAAGGTAGTTTTTAAAAAAATTACATTTTTCAAAAATCCATTGCACGATTATATTCATATAAAGAAAAACTCAGTTTTCTATTAAATTCCATATTACCGTAGGAAAGAGTTTTTGGTTCAATTGTATGGACCGTTTTTGAGATATGTCCAGATTTCAAAAGTAGCTACCATTAACCAATTTTTTTTTTATCCAGCAACTGAGTATGCAGTCAAGTTAACCTCACCTACTTAAGTTCAAATATAAATTTTGGTTGTAATCGTTGGAGCCGTTTTCGGACAGATCAAACTGGTATACAAATTTTATAGGGGAAGTACCTACCATTAGTATTGAGGTTACCTTTGCTTATTAACATCTAGGATTCTAAGTTTTCTTTGACTACAATACGTATTGGAGAAAGTTAAAAACAACATCAGCTGTAGAATTTTTAATATTGAGAATTATTGTCGTTTTGCCAAACCAAATATTATAAAAGCTCACTTTTACAAAAAACTAATGAATTTCTTCGATAGGGACCCCTAGCAACTTTGATTGGAAAATTCGAAAATAGACAGTTTGTATGTTCTTCTGCTGAGTGCTCTCAACATTGTTATTGACCTAAAAATCGCCCTTAACATAGAGAGATTTTCGTACAATCATACTTAAATTCACGAAGACCGATGGTGTGTTCTTCATAAGCTATTCCTATAATAAACTCCGAATTTAAATTAAAAAAAACAGCTACTTGGTTCTAAGCGAGAGTTCTTAAAAAAATTACTAAGCGAAAAAGGAAATATTACAAAATTTATTGCTCTGTACATGAACCAACAACAATGTCACTTAAACTTGAAACACCCTGTATAACTAATTATACAAACAATCAAGCTGAACGTCATAGGAATGAATAAATATTTAGCACTACAGATGTTTGATTCTGATAGCATTCAACTAGTGAGTTGTTTCAGGTGCTGTAAACTGTTTTCAAAGTTGTTTACAATCGGCGTCCGAATATCCCCACTCTCAATGCCAAGGCCAACACACACAAAGATCCTTCCCTTTCTATAATTTTTCCTATGCAACAAACGTCAATGATGTCACAACTCGCAATCATCAGAAAACAGCACGCCACCCATCGGCTGACTGTTTGCGATGGGAAAGAAAATCAAGAGTAACATTTTTTTTCACATGAACACTTGCTAATTTGTTCATGTCGTTCAGAACTTTGAGTCACACTGGAACCTTAATTAAGTCACTTGAGCAAAAAATAAAATGCTAAAAATTAATGAATCAGTGGACGACCTTGGAGCACTTTTTCGTACTATTGAAACAATGCCGCTCACTGCTTTGGAACATTCGTTTATAACCAACTAATTACGAGTTAACGACTTAAACACTTAAAGAATATAGTTCAGGAGGTGGGGAAAAGGATTACAATGATTTAAAGTTTTACCGAACCGATTGCAAGTAAACAACTTGTCGTACTAAAACACAAAAGCACAACCCCTTTTACAGGGAAGTATTAGCAAATGAAAAAAAAAAAAAAAAAACACCACAATTGAGGAACTCAGAATTCAAAACTGTCCTTAGCACTGTGCACTAGCCACTAGGTTATCTCTGTTGTCACGTGTAAGCATTTCCATTTTGCAGTTCGATTCTATTTTCGTATCAGTTTCTCTGCCAAATGATTTGATGAATTGGCGCAGAACACATTACCCGTCACACAGAGCATTAAGTAGGTAATTAAAAATAATAATAATAAATAAATTTAAGACAGTACCCACCCATCGTCTCCATAGTTTTGCACAGACTTTCTATCCTTACACATGGAACTGGAGTTACCCATTGTAGTATGTGGATGAACTGTTTTTATTTTGTTTAAATTGACTTTGGTGTATACATCAAAACGAAACAACACTTTATTTTGAAATTTAAGTTTTACAATTTTTTTTCTTTCACAGGATTTACATTCGATAATACTTCTGGGTTCACTGTCAGACGAAAAAGTTAGCCATGCTTAGTCGGTTAAATCCAGACTACAACTGACTTAGCTAATTGTTTATAAGTGTTTCTTTCGGTATATCGCGCTGAAAGTTAACAAAAAGAAAAACTCGCTGTGGTCAATGGCGGCAACATGCTGCTGCTGTTGCGATGTCTGTGCCGCCTGGTTGGAACTGAAAGTGATTAACTGGGCAAAGATTTAGTGTTAGCCAGGTTGAAACAATGCACATGGAACAGGTGATTTCGACTATGCATACACAAATTGATCTAGCGTTCACTTTTTAGACGATTGAAATAAATGTGAATGCGATATGGACAATCCCCGTTCAGTTTATCCTCCACTGACCAGACTAGTGTAGATATAAACATATCTATAGGGTAAATGTTCAACTAGTTGCGGTGTTAAACACCATGCGCGGTACTACTAATCATTTTTATGTTCAGGCAACATTTTTCGAAACTACTAATTGTGGCGGCCTACAAAATATATAAAGTGAAGGTTAAAAATGATTATTAGTATGGCCCTATGTTTTTAAATACTAAATATGGGATTGGTTTGTTTGACATCAATATCTGACGCTTAGTGTCATACATTGAATAATGCTTTATTGAATTTAGTAACTGTTATTTGGTAAAATAATAATTTCGTTTCGCAGGCCAAACGCAGGTCAGATGGTTTGACCGGGGCCGAGGACTTATTGAATTTCTCTTTTATGTGTCTCGTCTATAATTTTGGTATGGGAAAACCTAGAGACACTTTACCACTGTAAAGAGTGTCAGACTTAAATACCTCAGTAAACATGTCAGTTTAAAAAAACATATAACTTGAAAATTGCACGGTCTGACTAAACGCACAATTTTGTTTGGCTTACAGAGATGCTGTCAAATATTTCGTTAAATATATATGTACAAATATGACGAAATTACAGTTTGGTATCGTTTACAAATGAAAAGTGTTCTGTATTTGACGTTTTGTTAAACTATTTACTCGCAGTCTACCTATACGAGAAGTGTTAGTTAATTTCCAGACAGACGATTTTAGACCACTCAGCACACACAATAAATAGAAAAGTTCGAACAATATCTGAATATCGTTTATACAACGCCATAAAGCATAAGGCGCCGTACTAAAAACAAACTTTAGTTTTGACTTTAAATTTACGTAAGATAGCGAAATAAACGATGACCGTTCAAAAAATTGCTCAAAATGCAAGCAACTGTCATCATTTGTACTTTTTTGTTCGGGTCATGACAGCACATTCACAGCAAGTAATCCATGGCCAATTCATTAAACTTTAAGGGCTGCACAATTCCTACGACAGAAAAACTGTAAAAAGGATCACAAAGAACGGAAATGTTGAGTTGTTGTAAGAAAACATAATGCGCCGTACTATAGTAACAAATTTTTAGTCTCGACTTTCAATTTACGAAAGCTCATAATAGCGAAATTTGTATGGAAAATATAGCCACTGTGAACTAATAAAATTAAGAGTCGAATCTTAACATCTTTATTGGATGTACAAGGTAAGTTTTAATTAGATATAAAAATTATTCGGTAAGTTCTTCATTCTGAATTCGTTACTATTTATTTTCGATAATTATACGGGTCTTGATTTTTATTTAACAAAAAGCCAAACCACAGTTTCCACTAAAAGAAAAGAACGTGAGTGGGTTCCGCAAAAACATGACTGCGGAAAACTTCAACGCCATTACTAATCGAGTGCAGCTGTCCATAACCACTGTGAGTGTTAATTTATGTCCAAGCTTTAATAAAATTAAAAGGCAAACAGTAAAAAACTGACTGCGACTAGAAGTTTACATTTACCGAAAACAGTTGACAGCTTTTCCGTTTAGTTTTATTTTTTTTATAAAATTTACTTAACGCGCTGTTCACGTCACACCATTTGCGTGCGATAGCGAAAGGACAACCAATGACCTCAATATTCAGGCAATCGAGGCGAGTTTACTGCTATTTATGAAGTCAAGTTGATTGTTAGTGGATGGCATCCGTCTAACGAGGGCTTCTTAAACTTTAATTACATCCTAGTACATACTACACAGTCTTGTATGTATGAATATGAAAATTGTTGGGGGTGGTACGCTACTACTCATATTGCGATCGATAATACAAAAAAAAAAAAAACACACGTGTACCCACATACATAATGTACATGGGCAAGTATCATTATTTCATTCACGAACTTGAGCGGTTGTTTAAACTAGATATTATTCAAATTTAAACTAATTTTCATCTTTTTGACGTTTGGGTCGAACGACTCTGCTGCTTCCAAATTAATTTATGCATGAAAACGTTTTGTTTCTGCTTTTGATTCCATTCCAGATGATGATGAATGCTTGGTAGCAATTGGCACCGCTGACACAGTTCCAAAAAATTTACGAAATATTTAAATTATTTAGATCAATGCAAAAAATGAATTTTTATTATATTTTAGACTATGACGAAAGGCTTTTGGAAGAAGGCGTATGTTAGCCTTCCTACTTTTATGCGAATTACCTGATGAAAATGATGTAAGTCATTTTGCTCCTCATGTCAATTCAAATGTGCGTTTTCAACAGCAACCTACTGAGTTAATAATAGGAAGTACTATTAATTGAGACTGTTAGTCCGAAGCTAAAACAAGCCCACAGCCCCACAAGCTTGCTGCAGAGTTATTTATTTGTGCCAAGTTAATGGATTTAGGTACACATTCATTTGCGCCTTACGGCTTTGACAGTTTGTTGTGAACACTAGTCCCAATATTAAAACACAAATGTGCACAAGTAGCAGACGTCCGTTAGCATACATAAGTTGATTAACTGATGTTGATGTGAAACCAGGAAATAACTTTTAATTCAGCCTGTACTAATGCGGGCGTAGGTATACGTAGACATTTTTTGCGTAACAATTTTTTTCATTTAGATTAAAATTTTTATTCTGGAGAGCACTTCTTTATAAGACTATTTTTTCTTAAAGTGTAAGATTTCAAGTAAAAACAATTGAAATCAAAATCTTATTCAAATTATAATGTAAATGCTTGATTTTGTAGTGGCTGAAGTTATTTTACTCCCTAAAATCCACTCCACTTAATATATGGTGAAATTACGCCTAAAAATAGACGTCTGTTCAAAATGTCTAAATACTAAATGCAAATATAAAGAACACTTGTAATTTCGAGATTTTTTGTTTTCGACATTTATTTACGTTTTTTGACGAAAATTGTATTGGCAGTATGAGAAAGATGTATTTTTTTATAAGATGTCTACATTTTTAGGCGTATAAGAAGCCACTGGGTACGGCTAAAATTTGAAGAACGTAAGACAATTAATGACCAAGAATTCATTCTTTATAAACATACAGGTTCATTCACATTTTATTCTCTATTTGTTCATATTCGCCAGTCGTCTTGCCAGACGTGCCACATATTCCTAATGTACTTTATGTATTTTATGTTTACATTTTTTTTAAATTGAACTTTTTAATGCAGTCAAATTTCGTAACGATATGTACATTAAACATTATACAATGTTCAGTTCAATTCGAACTAAGAAGTATAACTGCGTGCGAAAACGGCTGAGTCTGGAAATCAAAAACAAAAAAACATGACCATAAATGTGAACTCATTAAATTTTTTTATTAGATTCAATTATTTCACGTAATCTTTCAGATATAAATTAACCATTTTTGTTTTCACGTAGTTATTGTTTGCAGCAATCTACAATCTGTATATATGTATAACAATGACCAAAATGATTTATTATGAACTTTTACTCTTACAAATGTAAATGGTACTATCGTATTAAACGAGTGTGTACAAATCGACAGGAAAAAAAAAAAACTAAATCTTTGTTTCACCTAAATATTAACATCAAGTATGAATATTTCGTTTCTACATAGTATATAAATTTATATATTTATAAAACACAACAATAATTACTATCAACCTAACTATCATAAGTAAATATAATGTTTTGATCTTGTTTATTTTTAAAAAATACAATTGCAAAATTTCCACTCATGAAATTAGTTGTTTTATATAAGATATATATGTATAATATTCGTAGAAATGATATAATGCACAATTTTCTTTTTTGTATTAATAATATGTATTAGAAAAATGTAATATATAACAACAATAAATTGCACGTTAGATGAATATGAATACAATAACTAAACTTAAAGAAAAATTAAAAATACAAATGAACCATTAATTTTAAATTCATAAATATTAAAAAAGAATAGAAAACCGATTTTTATTCTTCAGATGGAAGAGAGATAGTTAAAAAAAGAAAAACTACCAACAATAGTAATTTTTAAATATAATTTACTTAATATTTAGTTTTCTTAAGGCACAATTTTCTCTTGTTTGTTTTGATTTTATTCAATAAAAAATATATTGTTTTACTTAAAACTAATGCAATATGAAAAATATAAGTATTTAATGAAGACAATGTGTTTTTGTTTTGATTTGTTTGTGGTTTTTTATACGTATATTTAATATATGTTCATTCAATGATCTGTGTATTTTGTAGTTTGCAATGAATTTCGTTTTTTTTTTTAAATAAATGTTATTTTACAATGAAACAAGGAGAAAATATTAAATTACTGTTTAGTTGGATCTTGTATATAAAAACATTTGTTGTGTGTAAATTGTAAACAAAAAATTTCGAGATTTTAACATTAATAGTGTAGGTGAATATTCATCAAAATTGTGATTTTTTGGGTCGACCAATTAAATAAGTTTAAAAAAACCCACAGGACTTTTGAAGTCGCCGAAAGACACATACCTGTAGTGAGAATGAGCTCTTAATTTTGTTTTCGAAATAAATCGACAGGTAAAGTATGGCATAGTTTTTAGAAACTCTCACTTATCTGTGGTATTGGTCTAAATGTCGTACATAAAAGCTCCTACGATATTTCAAACGAAAGTGTGTTGCGTTACGAACAACAAAATGTATCCCCATTGTTGATTGCACTGGGTTCCATTGACAGAAAATATTTCGGGCCGTTTTTAAGGCAAGCTTATGCTCGAACATTATATACAAATTAATATATAGCGTTTTGATAAATCGACAACAAACTTTTGCGGAGCCGAATACAATCATTCTCCCAATACTTTAACTGTGGTTATATAACTTTAATAGTCCCATCACAAATGAATGTTTTTATACACAACTTTTTTGTATTGCTTGTAATAAATGATTTACTTTTTTTATTTTAAAAATATAAAAACATTTATAACTATTTTTTAAACAAATTTTAACAACTAAATATGGCGGTTGATTTAATCAAATTTTATTATTTTTTTTTGCTTTGTTAAATTGTTTCCTTTATGCAATTTCTTAAATACTTTTAAGTTTTATTAAAAAACAAATTTTATTCTGCTAAAAAATATTGAAGAAATCAACAGTGTATAAAAAAAACCTGATTTACGTATCGCTAAAAATTGATCTTCAATGTAGTTCAGTGAACATTGTATATCAGTTTAAAAATTATCTATGTGAATAGAATTTTTTTTATAAATACAACTAAATTTACTTACATTTTTAATGTAAAAAAACGACGACGAGATTCTTTGTGTTTCCAAAATTATGGGTGGTGTCATTGTAGATCAAATTCAAATGTCCATCAAAATGTGTGCTCCAGAGTCCGATAGCAGCACCGATTCTGTTGTGGGAGGTCCCCCATTGAACTTTCGGGGTAGGAAGGTCTCTAAGCTTTTGTTTTCATTTCCAAACTCACGACAATGGCATGTCGACGGAGTTTTTGGTTTAGAATGGCGATTTGGAATTTCATGTTAGCAGAGGTTATGGGACGACAGATTTTGGTTTAACACGAAACATAGACATGAAGAAGGGGAAAGCAGTTTTTATGATGGGTTGATATTTTTTTTTTTTTTTTTTCAGTTTGTAGAAGGGATATGTATTGTGCACATATATATGAATACTTTTAGCTTAAATCATTCATTTTGGAAAATATTGTTTTTCTGTTATGAGTTAGTTAATAATAGTTTTTGTTGGCTGTTGCTTTGCACAAAACATATTTCAATCGCTTCAAATATACGTTCAATGTTAGATCATCTACCATGGTACCACGTTGGTTAGCATGTAAAAAATAGAAGAAAAAAATAGAGATAAACAAAAATGTTAATGTTAGTAAATTGTTTTTTCTTTCTATAAATAGATATTGTTAGTTTTTTTTTTATATAACTGATAATTTTATGGAAGTGGATGCAGACACGAGTTTGTACAATTTACTGAATGTATACTGTTTAAAGTTACTATATCAACAGAGACCATTAAAAAAATACACTTGAATAATGAGGGCCAGGGGCGGCATATGGAACTCGTGATTGTCGAAGCTAAGGTTTTCTTGGTTTTTATCTACACTAATTGGCAACAAAAGTATGAGCCAACAACGAAAATTATTACAATTAGTACAGGCGTAAGCTAAAAATGCTGCTGCGTTGTGCCGCATTATAAGCGACGAAAAAGTATAAAAAAGGAGCAATATAAAATCACCGATAAAGATAAGCATAATGCCCTCTTTAGAGAAACGGAAAAAACAAAAAGCTTAAGCAACGTCACATGTGTAATATAAGCCACATGAATTTTCGTACGAATTTTTATATGACTTCCCAATTCAAAGATATTGACGGATCCTCGTCTGTGCTTTAGAAAGTTTTGAAAAAGAAATATCATATCCGCGTAAGTGATGAAGATTGCAACACAATTACCATATGACTTTTCAAAAACAGTTCATAATAGAAGTCATAGGGAAACCCAATCATTTTTAACACATTAATCGGTCTCATTTTATGATCACGATATTTTTGTCCCCACAGCGGGTGGAACTTTGTCCGCTCAGGTCACAAGCAAGCACTCTAATCACTCCACCGTGCTTATCACTATTGTATGGTCAAGACAATCTCTTGCGACTTATGTTGTTATAGTTTGATTGGAACTTAACATAGTTTATTAGCTTGATGGTATTTGCCAAGCTTAGACCTTAGTACTCAAATAGTCATAGTTTCTTAAAGTCATTAACTTCAATGCAATAAGTGCCAAATGAGTCAGTGTCAGTGTAAGTGTCTTTGGACACTTAGTGCAATAAACCATTACACAAGACTGTTTCAGTGGGGTTACGCACTCACAAATGACTCTGAGTTGGACAATCTTTTAACCGACAAATATCGCCATATATAATCTGGCTAAGGAACAATGAAACAAAATCTGCACCTGTGCCATAACAAGCAGCTTAAATGTGTACAGAATTAGACACGTTAAACACACTTATCTTGGTAACCTGGTAATGTTTAGTGTTTTGAAAAATAAAATATTTATATACATTTAGCGATCTTCCAACTTGTTGTGGTAAAAATAAAGCAAAGCCATCAAATAATTTGACAGTTAATTATATATGGTTTTATGGATTGAAGAATTCTCGTTGTTTTCATTCAAAATCAGTTATGAAAAATTCATTTGCAAAAGGAAATAATCTAACGTGTCAAGTAATGTGAACAAACAGACACCCAAACGTGGAATAAGTATTTGTTTTCAAGAGTGATCTGGTTATAAAATGTACTTTTAGCTACGCAAATAATTATGACTTAAGAGTCAACACATACGAAGCTACCATGGACTATGTGCAAACATGTACTTTTGTATGTGATGCGTTTTTTGTTGTTGTTGTAGGTATTTGAATCAGTTAAAAAATGTACACACTACTTCATAAGCAGTTTAAAAGATATATTTCACTGTACCTAAACTAAAAGTTGGAGCAAAATGCTGCCACGACAAAGGAAAGCAAACCCGATTAGTTGGTCGTCTAAAGAGTATGTATGAACAAGAATTGCAGTGGCTTATGTAATTTTTAAAGTTCTCTGTAGATAGTTTTGGAAATTGTGGATAATGTGTGTTTCATTTTTGCATGGAAATGATTTCTTACTTAAATACAAATTGTAGAAAACTCATGCAAGCATCCCAGTTATATACGAATATTTATAAAATGTAGTTTAATCATAGTTTTACTTAATAATAAATGAATAAAAAATAAAACATTCTCACATGTTTAATTGTCTCAGGACACAAATCAGAACAAGTCACGAAATGACAAAATCACATTGCATATTTTTAGGCGCGCATGAAAACTATTACCAAACACGAATATAACACATAATTTATAACACTTTATACAGTGTACACGGGGTGTATGCAGTATGCATTTAAAAATATATATATATTTTTTAAATGTTTAGTTACACAGCTTTTTAAACATAAAATTATGAATGTATCTCTTATTATCTACGATTTTGTAATTCATTTTGTCTGACAATTAAACACATAAATGTATTAGAATTTATTAGCTATTCATTTCGGTTGATTCTCATTCGTTTTTGAGTAAAGAAAGGTGTGCATTATAGGATTATTTTGTTTGAAAACGCTGAGATTAGATTTTTTTTGATTTTTTTTTTTGTGGTTTTCATGTAATAAGTACCGAATTATTTATATGTATATTTATATATAAAAAATGTTGTTTAGTTAACTTGGCCTTTGGTTAGTTAAATTTAGCAAGATTATTATTTATATTTATATATTATTATTTAAAACAAAAATAAAATTACTATGAAACATTTAGTGTTTAGGTTCTTGCATTTTCTAAACAGAATTAATTAACTTATCTTAAGTAAAAAGAGAAAATCAATTGTTATGTAGATTAATTGATTTATATTAATCAATTAACTTACAAAATGAATGTGTAATGGAGGAGTTTATGACAAATATAGTTGCAATTTAAAATTTTATACAATCAAATTATATTAAAAATGTTATTCAATGTTGTAGAGTATAATGTGTGTGCATAGCTTTTATTTTTATAACAGAGAATTTTTACTCAATTATTGACATAAGAATGTGCTGTGGCATGTTAGGATAGAACCAATTTTGTATTTCTTTTGTTTTTTTTTTTTAGAAAAGACAAAGAAAAGCGATGCAATGCAAGAAAGTGTATGTTTCAGATTGTTGTTGTTTTTCTTTACTTAAAAATTATATTTATACCCATAACCAATGTTATCATAAGTTTTAGTTTTAGCACTTAAGAAACTATATTCATTGTTTATTGGGATAAGATTGTTTCCAAGGAGGACAACATTGCACAAACTTTAATGAAGTGATGGTTGAGTTTTGTTTCGCTCATCATCCCCAGGACATTCATAATTGGGATTAAAAAAAATCAATCATGTTCTAGATACAACTAAAAGGGATTATGGATTATACTAAAATTAAGTTACAGAAAAAATTAGTTTTCACGTTAATTCGATGTAAGAAATATTATACATATCTTCTATTTAAAATTGTGTTTTATTTGGTTGTTAATAAAGATGAATGAGATATAATATGCTTTTTGTTTAGCGATTAATATTTATTATTTTCATTGGCATTCACTTGAAATTATTATTTTAAAAGAAAAATTATGACACGGATATTTTTTGTTGAATTAATTTGTAAGTAAAATTTGATCAATGTGTTAAAGAATGTTTAGACAGGATAGGAGTAGTTTGAAATGTTTCAAGAAAAAAAATTAGAAAAAAAAAAAAACAGTTTGTTGTATTTAAATTTTGATTTAACAATCATTGATCTTTATTTATGTTCATATTTATCGAATCGAATCGATTATATATTTTTATTGTATCTTTGTCAAGTTGATCATGGTAAAAAAAACTAATCAGATTCTTCCCCTTTTTTGTCAATAAAAATCGCTTACAATATAAACTTATTTTAATAACAAAAAAAAATATATATTCATTTATTTTACGTGTATTTTTTTTCTATCTGTATGAAGGGAAATTTAAACCTTAAAAATATAAATAACGTTTTTGTGGTTGTTGTAGAGTATAAAATTGATTAAAAAAATATCTTACTATCTAAAAAAGTATGTAGATAATGTATATATAAAAACACATTCACAAAGGCACAAGTCAACATCGAAACAATATATTTTATATATTTCTCCCATAGAAATGTTTTGTCTGCTCTCTTTCTCATAATTATCTTTTATACCAACTATCTTTTTGCAAGAGAAACAAATTTACAATATTAAGTAAAACTATAACTACAAACGATTTACTACAATAGAATTGATGTGCATCTTATTTTTGACAAGTGCAAATCAATTCTGTCATCTTATAGTAGTATCACTTAAAAGTAAAAGTAAAAAATATATATTTTGATATGAAAACAAACTAACCTGTGGGCTGAAAATTTTAAACAAAATTTAGAAGTTGACATTTAATTCTTATTGCTGCAGGGGGTCTCTCACAGGTTTAACGGAGATTTTCTTTTAATTAATTTTTCTTTGATATTTTAACAACACAACACTGAGATTTATTTATGAAATATTTTTTGTTCGTTCATGAGTCAATTCTTGTTAAGCTTAAGAAACTCTTTTTTAATAGAATTATATAATATATATATATAGATTTATAGAGAAAACCTCGAAAGTATTATTATTTTTATATTTTTTTGATTATTTTTTTTGTTGTTTTCTGTGGTGTATTCAGAATTTTTTTTTGTCTTACTGAATTTCAATAAAATTTGGTGGCTTATGAGAGACCCCAGCCCTCTGATACGGATGTTCTCTGTTAGTAAAACGTCTGTGTTGTTTAAGAGCGCCTACTGTCAAAAAGTGATACATTTGTATAAGAAATTGTTTCAATTAAGCAAAATATAATTAATAATAAATTTTCTACTTTATAAATAAAACTAAGAGAAAAGTAATAAAATAATAAAAAAAATGTTTACGAACATTTCTATTGCTGTAAGTTTTTCTGTTACTTCTGATTTTTCTTTTTCTTGTTGTTGTTCATATTGGCCAGCATATTACTATGTTTTAGTTTTAACTTATTGATTCTTTGGAATGAATTTATATTTTATCTTGTTGGTTTTATTGGATTTTTGTTTTGATAAGTGATTTTATACCAGGAGTTTTCAAAAGTAAAAGCATTTCATTAGAAAGAAGTTAGATTTACACACGAAACTAAAAAAAAACTAAATAATATAATCATGCGGATTTTATGTAATACAATGTAAACAAAAAAGAACATAAAACATCTTGTTTGACTAGCAGCTAAAAACATAATGGACGGAATTCGGTGAGCTTGCATTTATTTTATTTTTGTTGTAATAAACAATTAAGCTAAATAGATAGATTTGTATAATATTCTAATTAGGATATATATAGCACCATTTTGATTCAACCCGAAATCCTGCTGAGCAAGAAAAAAAAACAAATAAGAATAATGTTCAAATATTATAAACTATGTAAGCCAATAAAGTAGTTTTAACGTTATTTTTATTTCTTGTGTTTCTTTTTTTAAGAATCTAAGACTGGTATTAATGTTTTGGTAAGTAGAAATGCTGTTTAGCGGATGGCACTGTAAAATTATTGTTACGAATTTAATTCATGTTTCATCTATCCAATTGTTGTGTTTCGAACAGTGAACGGTAGTAAAATATTTAAAATAATATTGACAGGTTGAGAGGAATGTATTTATAAGCACTTCGACGAATAAAATATCGGGGACAAAAACGCGGACTTTCGAGTTCAATGAGTATAAATCAATAGATTTGGCAGCACTGTATGTATAAAGTTTGAATTGTAGTTTTAATAAAAAAAACTAAATGTTTTTCTGTAATCTTTGTGTGAACGTTCATATTTTATACTGTCGAAGAACATTCTTTCCGTATGTAGGTACCTACTTGCTTTTACAACTTTGCTATTTTCAGGTTAGGGCCCATTTAACTCGAATTGAACATAAGTTAGTAGAGTCAAGTTTCTAGATCACTTTTCCCCGAAAATTTGGCCCGTTCGATTTGACAGAAATACACTTTCTTAGTTATAGCCACGTATACGACTGAAGGCTCTCTTTATTTTTTAGAGCGAATGGATGGGATCTTTTATGCTGAGTCTGAATGGCGGAATTGAGATTTGCCAGGAAAGCTAAATGTTTGCCAGACGTTTGCGAAAAGTCCAAGGGAATAACCACAGACAGATTGAAATATACCAACAGAACAAATAGTTCAACTTACGACTGTATCATCAATGCGTCGTTCAAACAATCAAAACATTTCGCTGTCGAATACCGTCAACGTCCACACTCAATCTGTGTAAATAGGGATTTGCATCAAAATGCCATCACACCAAGATAACGAATTTGTGCCAAAACGTAACTTAGTCTAGTAAACTTCGAAGAATGATTATGACTGACAGTTCTAATCCGCTGTGACGCTTTCATGATTAAGAAAAGCTAAGCAAAACCGCGTGAAAATAGGTAAAGAGCAGTGCCACACAGTTAAAATGTCCATAACCGTTTCGACTTCAATAAGCGAGTTCCGACAGCAAAGAGAGAATCTCAAAATCCCCCAGCGAAAGATGCGAAACATAAATTAAATTCAACCCGTTTCTATTTCTCTATATGCGTCTATGCATTTTGTCAATTCATATACATGTATTTACACTACTATAGTATAACCCTGTATCGCCTGCATCATTGCAAATTTGAAAATGATTTTTATTTTCCTAAATGATAAAACTTACTGTATTTTTTTACAGGCTAGTTTGTTACTGAGTTAAAAGCGACAAAACAAAACAAAAATAATAAATAAGCAACATTTAAATAAGTAACAACTAAGAAGATATGTAATAATGAAAAATAAAACTACCTTCTAAACAAAAACTCAATCCCAATCCCAACACCGAAGGTTAAAATATTATCATAAGTTTATAGTGTACAATTTTTCATAGGGAAAGAAAGCAACGCAAAAGTTTAAACTAGAATATACTCATATGTCGGCGATATTTTTAAACCAAAAAAATAGATTAATAATAACCTACCACTGGGTAAAAAATCACTTATTACTCGGGGAAAATATAAATAAAAAAGAAATAATATGTATATATATTTACATTAAATTATTTCTTATTTGATAATTAATCAAATAAGTTTCTAAAACTGTTTCTTTCTAGTTTTTTTGTTGGCCCTGATTAAATTATTGCTCATGGTGCATATATTTATGAGTATTTTTGTTTAGACTTTCAAGTTCGGTTTTTTTTTAAACATCTTTGTGATGATTTTTTAAATAGCCACGAACTATTAAAAAGTTTCGATTGGTATAAAAAGAAGAGAGAAACTTAACATGTACAAAAAATGTACTATATCAACCATTAAATATGCTTGTCATTCTAAATCTACTAACTAAAAATCTAAAAAGTTTAATGATAATTTTCGAAAAAAAAAAAAAAACAGGAATTTGATCATTTGCTTTCTGTTTGTTTGCTGTAACACCATCCGATCAAATTACTAGGGAGAAGGTGTATCTTTTGCTTCGCATTCCCTTAGAATTTGTTTGGTTTATTGAAAACAAATGTTACATCTAACTAAATTAAATATTCAAAAGACGGAGCCGGCATGCAAATATCGACCAACTGTAAAAATTATTATATATGTAAACGGTTTCTTGTTTTTTAAATATATATAAATAATATAACAAATTTAAAAACATGGAGAAAACATATTTGCTTTTTTATCTGTGTAAGAAATGTTAAACAATTAATACAAAGCGACCCCCAAATTTGATCACAGTTTTTTTTTTTGTTTTGTTCTTTTTTTTTTGTTCTTATTGATTTAACTAATCGACTTTAAAGTTTATTTTAAATTATATTTATATAAAGATCAGCTAGGGTTGAGATTGGTTCTGAGGTTGAGTTGATCAACGTCATAAAGTTTTTTTTTGCCCATCAGTGTGAAGTATATTTGTGTATACTTTTTTTGAGAAGGGAGAAGGTTTTAGGTGATCAAATTTGTGTACCAAACTGCAATTAAAAAATATTTGAAAAAATTGTGTATTAAGTCCCTCAAATGGGGTAGAGTTTCAATACGAAGGTTAGGTAAGCACACTTTAGTTGTTTTTTGTTTGTATAGTTAGCAACAATAATTAAATAAATTACATTTCTATTTATTAATTTTGTGAGTATTTATCTGAGAAAAATAAGAAATATTTGAAATAGAATTTGGTCAGATTTTTTTTTTTTTTCGTTTTTGAAGTGAGAAATATAGAGGAAAGCAAGTACGAAGTGTGTGGGTGCTCTAGGAATGGTATGGTATATAAATGTGGAGTATTTAGACGGAGTTGCTACTAATCAGCTTCTTGACTGAATTCAATTAGACTGTGAAGTTGTACAAAATCATTCCACGGAGGAAAAATGTGAAGAGATATAGAAGATGTCTTTGAACGCTTTATACGTCGGCACACACCTGTATACGGCGGGGGAGAATTGTTTTTACTAGTACTTTTGGGAATTGGTATCAGCGCTCGAAATTAGAATTCAATGAATGTAATAGCAAGATGATAGGATACGATCCCCATGGCTTTGTTAAGTTACTTTTAAACTACTTTGTGGTCGCTTGTAGATTTCAAGTCATACAATAGAAATAAAACTAATAAGGCGATTGTTGCTAGCGAAAACTCCTCCATATTATCCCATTTTATTTGGAAAATAAGTCCAGATTAAACGCCAGATTGTGAATTGTTGTGAGCTGGTACTATAACCTAGTCAAATCACTATAACATCGTTAATTAGGTACAAAACTAACATAATGAAAGCTATAGTAAATCTGAAATGAGTTTAATCAAAACGACTGTTCATATTTTATTTTTAATATTGTAAAAACCTGTGTGAAAAATCTTTTGAAATATCCATTTGAGCCATTCACTATTCAGATTAAAATATGCTGTGACGCTTGTCTCGGAAATATTTGAATCGAGCTTCAGTGCTTTGATTATTATCTTATCTATATGAACGACCAATCTCTGGGATAAATGATCAGCTTCTAAAAACCCTTGAGGTTATTTCCTATTTCGTAACACATAATTAGAATATAAAATCATGCAATTAAAGAAAAGATTTAACTATGCACGCTTTCTGTAAGATTCATGCAATGAACAGTTATTACAATAGTTCTAAAATATTATCTTATTCCTTCAAGCCAGTCAACTGTGTCGGTGTGTACTTATTACAGAGAAAAGTGATCAAATTTGAGTGTCGCCCATATTACCCTACATTTATATAATATTTTGTATTATTGTTTTTAATTGATTAGTTCAGATTTTAAGCATTATTTACTTTTAGTTGAACGTTTAGTATGCTTGCAGAAAACCTTGAACTAAAGCTATTAGATTGTGCTGCAATCAAGTGCCTCAGGTTTGGTTATTTGGTTTGTATTTAAGTTTGAACGCAATTATCTCCCACTGGACGAGTTACTTTTTTAATTGGTGAAATTGTGTTTTAAAATTAATATTCCGCAAACAAATAATATATTTCGTTGGTCATTTAAAAAAAAAAAACGCTCGTGCAATGAAAGCACTACATAGTTTTGTATTTCTCCATGTGCATCATAAATATTTTGAAAGAGACGTGGTATCTAGGGTCTATCAATCAAAGTCCATTAGGGAAGTCTTTGAACAATTAGGACAGGTTGTGCTTTTTTATTCGAATAACAATCGTTGTCAACGCATTACAGCAAATAAAATGCAGCGTTTTGACGGATACCCTGCAACGTGAAAGAATAAAATGTTTGAAAACGGTAAATGCAGGCTGAGCGATATTGTAAACTGTCAAATTCGTGGTATGTAGATCAATCGAAATGTAAAGTGGAAATGTTCTGATCAAGTAATCGACTAAGATAAGTGTAATGGCCTTCCTTTGGATAAAACACAGAGTTTTGACAAAAATTAAGAAAACTTAGTCAAAGTTTACAAAATGGCTTTTGGCCTACATCCTTAATAAAAAGGTGGACTGGTTAAATTCGATTATTCAGAATACAAATTCTCCTTCCGTCACATGCCTTAATATACTTTGCGTTCAGAACTGCCCAGAAGTTTAACTTAAAAGCCTTCTAAGCCGGAGAGATAATTGCGTACAAATATTATGTGTACAATTGGGTTTCTAACCAAATATCCGTCTACTTAATCACGGTTTTAGTTTGATTGCTAAATAATAGCTGCAAGTCGTGTAAAAAAAAATGGCACAACAAATATTCGTAAAAAATAAGAAAATCAACCAATAAATGGTAAAAACAACAAATAATAAATACAACGCATTTTCAGCTAAATAAATTATTTCAATAAATAAATAAAATAACAAACAAAATAAATTAAGAAACAAAAACTCGTCAATGCGTACAGAAATGCGCTCAGTAATACTCGAATTTAAATATATGCATTTTTTTGGTTGATTTCTTGTTTTTTTTTTAAGTTAAAAAAAAGCAAATTGTCACCAATTTCTACCTGCGAGTAAAACTTCAATTGCTTAGTAAATTAATTTTCTCAACCATATTAAAACAAATAAGTATTTTGTGTTTGTATTAATTTCAAGCAATCGGTTCGCTACTAAATTGAATTGTTTTTTTTTTTTTTTTTGTTTATATTATTCTGTCACCTATTATTAATTTTGTTTTATATATATTTTTGTGTTTAAATTTTTTTGGTTATTTTCAATTTATATCTAGTGCATAGTTTGATCTCTTAATTGTTTTGTTTTAGAAATGATTATTAAAAATATTAATAATGTGTATTACTTGTTGTATGTTTAAAATTTGGTATTATTTTTGCATTTTTGAGTTTGAATTTCTACTTAAAATTATTTGTTTTTGTTTTTTTTTTGTTTTGTTTTAATTTGTTGTTTATCTAGCAAATAACCCACCGCTATGATCTGCGTATTCCGCGAGCAGAGGATTGCCTAACGCCGCCGCGTAGTTGTAGTCACCGAACGGGGCAAAGATCATACCATGGGCAGCATGCTCAAGACCAGGCTGTCCCTGTCCTGGCATAAGACTGGCCGCAGATGTTGGTACTGTCATTCGGATTAATGGCGCACCCAGCGGAGTTGATGTTGGAGCACGAATCTGTTGCGCCAGACCGGGAATGGAAGTGGGGAGCAAACGATTCTCAGCTGATGCAGCAACTACCCGACGCCATTCTTCTTCAACTGTAAAATTTGAAATTTAGAAATTGGGTTTATAGTTTATAGCTTGAGAATTTTGTAAAATATATATTTTTGTTCTTAGTATATATGTAAATTACGGATTTAATTACAATGTTAGAACGACTCTATTTGTATTTTTTTTTTTAATTTTATTAATATTAATTATTATAGATTCAGAGTTCTTTTTTAATATAGTTTTGGGGGAGGAAATTCTTGTAGGAACGTACCTGCAGCGACTGATTTTGCAGTTGTATCCCTATATGTGCCATTAATAATAGCTAATTCCATGAGTTGTCGTTTTTTAAGTTCATCTTCGCCTTCAGCTTGCTGTTAGTAGGTACATCAGAAATAAAAATGTATTTATATTATTAATTGTGTATTAATCCAAATGTATTATTTAAACAAATTGCGTTTGTTCCTTATTTTTAGAAGATTAATCTAATTACAAATTTACACAGATTGGAAGTTAATATTGAAATATTTCTCCACACTTACATAAATGTATGTTGAATTTGTTTACAACTTATTTTTTCTTTTTTTGTTTAATTATGGAAATATTATTAAGCAGCGTTAATAGAGAGGAATTATTATTAATTTCATTAATAAGAAGGTATATATTTCTGATTAATTTAGCTGAAAAAAAAGTTATGTATAGACATTGGTCGGAATGGTGTCACTTACCGGTACTAGCAGTTTCTGAACTTCGGCAACAGCTTGTGCTAATTTTAGTGTGGCTCGGTTTTCTGTATCTTCCACTGTAATTAAGACGTGAAGATCGTCTGAGAGATGCTCCCAATTTGGTTTACCTCTATTTGCGTCTTCCTGTAATAATAGATTATAATGTTTGTTTTAGGAGAGATTGTTACAAAAAGTAAGTTTGATGGGATTTAGTTTTGTAAATGCACAAATGTTCGACTTTGCGTTGTCCCAGAAATTCTATTGCTTGGACATGCGAAAGCCTTACTACTCTTTTTTCAATTAATAAAATTGTACATTTGTCCGAAAAACGAAGAACTCACACAAAACGAATGGTTGTAAGAAGCTAGGCCGACCCCTTACGGACCTGTTTTTTTAGTATCGGAATAAAACGTGTACCCTAATAAAAGAACATCGCAAATTCTGCGGACATTTTCTAAAATTTATGCGTATAGCGTTGTGTGCGAAAAAGCGGCTTCAAACCAGAACAACCGATTGCTAATATGTTGCTTCGTGTGCGAAAGCCTAACTATTTGTTCTATTTCATAACATAGAAACATTTTTTTTTTGTTGTTGTTGAAAGCATAAATTTATTACCTGGTTAAAATCGTTCTCAATTTATGTAACTGGTGAAAAAAAAAACAGCAAAATGTATAAGTAAACAATGCACACTTCATTTGAATTCACATGCAATTTAATGCATCTCCAATACAAAAATAAAAGCCTCCCGTCAAATTCTATCGGCATGTCTACACAAATCATCAACATTCCCTTGTTAATGATGACACTAGAGTCAAACAATTATCATGCTACACGAAGTTAACGCACATATTCTCCAAACATATCACCATATGTTATATATGTACAAGTACATGCAATCTGTCAATTAAAAAGTTTACGCTGTTTGATGTCACCGGTGACACTGCAGTGAATCACTTGCAACCAATAAATCTTTTTCTCAACTCAATTACTACTTCGCTGCCTGGCAGTGCAGTGAATCTAATTAAGTCTTAACCTGCAACTACAGTCATTTTTATTTCAAAGAATATTAAATAATAATCCGTACATATAATATAAAAAGCACTTCCGCGCCAAAAGAAAAAAAAATACTGCGTTCTGCCGACACCATTTAATAACGTATATGCGAACACCTCGGAAGGTTGTCAAAAGAAATACGATCAACTGGCTGACAGCAAATGTTCAGCGGTTTTAATTAAATTTTTGTTTTGTTTTGTTTGGAAAATCTTTTTATTTTGATATTCCAACGCCTCCTCCACACTCCTGCACTCCTGTGATAGATGTCGCCTTTCATTAGGCCACACCGAAAAGGATATCACCAATAAAATTCCGACTGCACTGAAACTGAATCGTTGCAGTTTTTGCGCGATATTTGCGCTCTGCTGTCAAGCACGTAATTCTGCACACAGTGGGTGACCTCATTTCCCGATACCAAAATGAACATGGAAATGCAAAATGTATTTTCGGAAAATCTTCTTTTTGATTAAAGAAGAAAAGAAAAAAGAAAAGAAAATTGAGTTTTCGTAGAAAAACGCTAACCGAACTTTTATGGATGGAATACATTTCTTTATTCCGATCATAAACATGTTGTGCTTAGTGTTGTAGTTACATCTTTATTGCCAGTGTTTCCGCTTGGTCACTGTACAAGAAGAATTCTTATTTCATTCGCCGAGTATGAGTGTAAATAGTGCATGTTCGAATTGTCACGCCTTTGAAAACATTGTAGAACTGATATAATGTACATGTTTATATTTTTGGAAAAACAAATTTAATCGTGGAAAAACACTAGACGCGCCACTGTTGCCACTTTGGTAATATTTTACCAAATTTGGTAACTTTTTTCTGCTTGTTGGTTTTTGGTAGTTTTGTGATTTTTATCTGGTTTTGATATATTTTTGAACAGGAGCTCCAAAAAAAGTATTATTTGTACTTTAGTAAGTTAAGTCCTTTTTCTTTTATTTTTTCCTAATAGCCGTTGTTTCACCTAGTTAAATTTAAAAGACCTATGTTTGAAAAATGTATTTAATAAATAAAAATAAAATGAGTTCATATCTACATTTTGTTCCTACAGATAATTTTTCACGCCGAAATGACCAAAAGCGACGTACAAGAAATCGGAGTGTCGCCACCTACAAATCCAGTCTAGTACAGCCTTGTGGAACTTTCACGAAAGTTCAGTTTGACATTTCGACTCGTATGAAAATTGGGTATACATTACATGATTTTTTCCGTCAAATATAATGTAATTGCAATAGATACATATATCCTGTCACACAGAGCGCGTTTATGCGGACATTCATACATTTTTTTTTTTGTATTTGTACTATTTAAATTTGTATAGAGGTAACGCAAAATAAAGAATTTTCACGGCTTATTTGGCCAAATATTAGTTTTTCTTCCGAGCCGTTTGACATTTTGCAAGAAAAATATGACAGCTACATTTCTGTTTGACGTCCTCTTACGCGACGATTGGAACTTCGCGTTCAAATAATCTTACCGCCGCGTAAAATAATTTCACCGCAGCGTTAAAAACCCGTTCTGTTTGACGGAGCCTGTAGTCTGTCAGTAAACGCCATCTGTTGGAGGGATTCTGTTATGACGTATATTACAATACGTCGTAGAGCTTTCGTCGTTTGAAAGGGAGATATGTAAGGAAAAGGAAGTATATATATGTGTTCTTAATGGGGCTGTGCTGCGGACACATAATTAAACGCACTTTGTTTTTCCTTTTCAGTGGTTTAATATTCTGTAAGTTGTTACAATTAATGTAAACAAAAATTAGTAAAGTATAAATTACTTACACCATATGAGAACACTGAACAAAACATGCTGGGTATTTCGATTTCCCATTTCAATTATCGGATTCAACGAAAGTGTCATATGAGTGTGTTCAGTGTGTTCTCATTTACTGTTCGTTTGTATTATACCAAGTTCAAGTTCAGTAATACAAAAGTTTAATAATATAAGAGTTACATTTTATTTACGAGCTTGTATAGTAGTTCAATATTTTAATTAAATGAAATAATTATAAAAGAGATAATTATATCTGGGCAGCAACAATATGTCTTGCGTAAAATGGATGAAAAATGTACTTGAGGGGTTCGTACCGATTGTCGAACCAGACAGCCTGCAACATACACCAGCTTACACCATTTTATTACAAATGATGCATATCTTCAGGCTAATTTTTGTTTACTTTACTTTGCTTAAATGAGATAGATCTCAATAAAACGCACGTTTATTTTAAGACCAGCTATCGGGGTTCTACACTCAGGGAAAAAAATGTAAACTAAAATGTAATATGATCTATTTGATTTTACGTTGAATACACTTTGATAAAGAATGTTTATTTTCACGTTGAAACATATTTGATTTGAATACGCAATGTTATTTTAAATAAAGTCACCCTAGATTCAAAGTGAAACGTATTCACTTTTACATTGTGACCATCTTTTTTAATTACTGAAACACTTTGAATTAACGTCGTGCCACTTCCACTTTAAAAATGTTCGTAGTCGAAGCTAAATCATCCCGAAAAATCTTTAAATCAAAGTGGTTTTCTTTGATTTTACGTTGTTTTTTCTCTGGGTGTAGTTTCTAGTAGAACAATTGACACATCAAATATGCCACCAGTGTAAATGAAGCAGTGAAATTGTTCCTTGAATTACTATCTGCTAGCAAAAATAGTGCCGACTAATTTGAGATCATTTACCTCCATTTAAAATATTCTGTCGAACTTTCGTATCAACGTTTAATGACATATTAATAAGCGCGTCTACGCGGTCACTCTGCACACCTCCAAATACATACGTTTCCTACTCAATTACTCACTTACCTATATCCTATTATTTATTTAACGAAATTTCGCCTTTCAGCAAACTACATGTGCTAGTTTCATCGCCGAAGCTTTTTTGTTTTTATTTCTAAATAAATATAAGTCTTGATGATTTCATTTCACATTTAAGACATATTGCCGCCGCACCGCTTCGTCCGTCCGTCCGTCCACCGCACCGCGCCGATACGATAGAATTTATTCGTGAAAACAAGCATCACAAGCAATTAAGATTGAATACAATTTAAAATAAAATCGCTCAAAGCTACGGATGAATGATTTAAAATAATCAACTCGAACAGTACATGTATGTAGTGTGTTCCCTTTGGCAGAAAACGACAGTGCGCTGCAGCCGACCAACCAACACAATGGCTTTCACTTTCCTTCGCTGCAGTGCACGAGCTGCAGCCCATCTAATCATCTTATGCATCACTTAAGGCCAAGGCGGCTGTATTTCAGTTCTGCTTGAGCAAAAAAGTGACCATACAGGAAGCGCCTGGACAGAAAGACGTGTAATCGAGATCGGGACGATATGTGAAGACTTTTCCAATCTTTCTCTTGGGAAAAAAAAAAAAAAAAAAACACATACCATAAACTTATCACACACATTTTAGTGTTCCATATTCATTTCGCATGAGCTGCTCGTCCATCGTGCCGGTGCGTATCTGCGATCTGCGCTTCAATTTGTTTAAAAATAGACCTTTCTCCCGCGCGCCTATAAGGGGTGTCTTTGTGTACACAGTTTACAATTTCACAGAGAAAGAGAGAGTTTCTTCAACTTTGGCTGTAGGCGAGATATAATTTACCCCGCACCCATGCTGGCCACATGTGCATGCTATGTATTTCCCAATTCGTCCGAGTAGGTACACGCATATCCGAAAACTAGCACCCCACCCGCAGAGAACGGGTACAATGTACCACCAAGAACAATGCAATTAAGCGTGTGCGATGAAAGATGCGAGCTATCTGTGTGATATCAGGATTCTTTGCCAAGTTTTCTCATCTCACAGATGAATAACATTTATTTTTAATTGTATGCTGTCATGTTTGAGCGAGTACGAAATCGATGTAGGCGACCGAAAACTGTCTTTGTTTTCATTAGCACATAAATAATATATTAATAATTATGGTTGTCAAACGTTGTGCGGAACTTACCTTCTTTTTATCTCGCATTGAACCCTTTCCTCTGACCATTATTTTACAACCAGTCTCCTGTTCTAATTGTTTAGCTGTCATACCACGGGGACCAAGGATCCTTCCCACAAAATTGAACTGGAAAAAATAAGTATAATTGAAAGGAATTTGTTAATTTCTGTTAAATTATTATAAAACAATAGTTATTCTCTAAAATGAAGAGCGAATTAATCAAATGGAAGTATTGAGCGTCAACATTGTTGTAGCCATCTACCAGCAAACGCATCCATTTTATGAACAAAACAAACTTGCATTTTGAATCTGTATATCTAAGTTTTGGTACGGATTAATTTACATATTGACATCTTATTTACAAGCCCGTCCCAAAGGTGATTAGAGGAGTGTCTATTGATGGTAGATGATGGAAGATGGCTACAACAATGTTGACGCTCAATACTTCCTTTCGATTGTTAATAAATAAATAAGTATTTGGCGCAACAGGTCCCTATGTACCTAGCTTCTCACCGACATGTATAACAACATATTACTAGGAACGCAGCGCAGCTTCATTAGTTGTCAAACCAAATTATGACTGACAGTTCTCTTTATAACCTGTCTCATCGTGCAGCAGCTGGGTTCACACGCATTATATTATCAGTAAAAATGAAGTATTAACTATCATTCGTTTTAGGATAAGGAAATTGAAATTTGACAAATACTATAAAGATATGAGTTGTTCACGTTTGAAATTACTACAAATACTTCACTCACAACCATTTGTTTTGTGTGAGACAAACAACACAACCACTGCGCCTCCTTCGATTCGAGATGGAGTATTCCCGCAACTGGAAAGATTTCGCCCAAGATTCGAATATTTTTTAATTGATTCTTTCAATATAGAGCACTGGTGCCAACAAAAAGAGACCCCCTCTAAAACTGTCTTACTATTTAGTCGGGCAAGATTGATGATAGAGCGGATGCTATACTTTGAGAAGCCCTAAGGCGAGTACCCCGGAAAAGGCGTGTAATTTTTTAAAATATCTGTCGGTCGTTGACATTTTACCCACAAATTAGCCAATTCACAAGGAGAGTGAAAACATGATCAAACGATCGAAAGTTTGTTATAATTGAGTTGTGTGTGAAAGGCATAAATGTTATTGATTAAGATTTTTGTCTGAAGTTCAAGGAAGAGGTAAAAGAAACCGAGGTAAGACCCCCAACCTCGAGAAATGATGGATCTTGAAGTGCGCTAGCTGACAACTGGCCAGCGTGGTGCGTATTATATTTTGTTGCCTTTTTGGACTTCAGATGAAATGGTGATTCCAATTTATTTCGATGCCGAAAATGTTCATCCGATTTGGTACCACAACATCCGATGCCGATCAAAAACTAGTAAACGCGAGCATGGTCAATTTCCAGCCGAATTGCGTTGTATATTCGAGTGCACTGGAGTATTCCGTCTGCAAGTTTGATTAAGAGTTGAATAGAAGATTGATTGCAGTTGCGCAAGGCATAAGTACCCTCTTTTCATTAAGAGTGAAAGCGAACAAATTTCGGCCGAACTGTCCATTTCAATCCACATAAGAGACACAGGGGACAATAGGGCTTCAAATATTTAGCCCGATTTTTAGTGACGGATAAACCAGGTAAATCTGCTATAAAATTTCAACTGCGGTGCTCCAGGTTTACTCTGTTGTGCGGCGGAAATCGAAGCTCAAAAAAAAACATTTCTAATGCACCGGATCTCCCAGTATTCGCGTTTCGTACATATAGCCAAAACAAACAGCCCCGCTGACAAGGACAATGCGGGCACATTCAAAAACTAGTTGTCTTAAGTCGACTACATTTGTCGACTACAAATTAGATTGGTCGGGAACGTCACTTTTCCTACGTCAGCCACATATGCCAACTGTCAACTTAGTACTCAGTCGGTCAAGAATTTCTTGACTGAATTCCTCGGCTACCCCTCCATAAACGTCAACTGAAACAGCTGCTCATACATATGACCGATTGAAGCCAATGAAAACCGAGATACTTCCAGTCAGACAGCTGTCAGACTTACTAAACTAGATACTTGAACGTCCCCAGTTTCTATTCCCAACTATGGCGTTCAGCTCGTTCTAAGTCGGAAATAGAAAAGGAGTAGATTTCATTAATAAATGAAATGCCACAAGGACCAGGGGCAACTTGGCGGTTTCTGAACGCACTCATCACTGAAAAAAAAAAAAAAACAGGTATATTGACAGAATTCTATTGTAAAATTTCAACAAAAATTGTTTCGTTGTAATGATAAAACAAATTTATCAATACAATTTAAGATTAATCAATTTGAACAATATTTTGTCAAACTGATAAAATATTTACTGAAAAACTATTTTGTCAGATTAACAAAACACAATTTTCAGTTTAATAAATCGATAATGTATCAATTGACCAAATTCATCGTTGAATTAACAAAGTTTTTGTTCAATGAAAACAGAACCAAAAATCACTTTTGTTTTGTTTGTAAAATTGAAAAAAACCTATAGAAAATGTTTGTTAGCCAAACAAAATATAGATTATCTATAGTACAAACATTTTGTTGAAATGGAAATAATGTTTGTAAATATGACATAGATTTGGTTAAATTGTAGCAAACATTGCAAATCCTTTGAATGGAAATCTATTTTGAAACCATTTTTGTTAACACGAGAATTTTTTTTACAATCATAACAAAAGGTTATAAACAAGATAAAACTTAACAACATTTTGTCAAAACATTTTATTGGACGTATATTGACAAAAAGAACTGTTGAATCAAGCCATACTTTTATCAACTATTCCAAGGTCGTATTTTCAGTGCATATAGCACTAAACAAACTCCGATGGCAAGTCCCACTACCTGCGTAGTTTGTAGAGTTTGAAAATTGCTCTAAATGGAAACTCATAATACTCTCCATGATGCAAACCATTAGCATTTGAAAGGAAAACTGTCTACATAATACCACACAGCGAAAAGTAGATCTCACGTAACACACTTCTTTTCATTTTCATTGTTACCGTTTACCATTTACCGTTTAAGTTGCCGGTAACCTCTTCTGCCAATTGCATCAGCTCGAGCGTGGAGAAGGCATTTTCATTTTCAAGCTCACACATGCGTCGCCAGAAACCCAAAGAAAAGAGAACGAAGGCACTTCCACAACTGTGTGCGATGTTTTCACCTTCAATTATGTCATAAGAAGTATTTTCTAATCGACTGATTTTCAAACTCCAGATACAGAGACTTTACTTCGAATGCGTCATAGTTACGGATAATTTGCGTTGATTCAGCGTTTGCTCGCGTCTAGTCTAGTTGCGACTGTCACTTGTCACTTGTGATTATTCGTCGCATGTGCGGATCAGATCAGGAGGGCTACACTCGGTGTCGTGTGTTTTGAAAGATTTTCCATTTAAAAACACTCGTGATTGATTCGAACTGAGAGCTGCAAGTGGTACACGATCAAACTAGGAAGGAAGTGCGGTTCACTGATTGTCGAAATTGGAACTATCATGCATATGCAAATATGGCAGAGAAGGTGATGCCGTGTGTTTGTCTTTCGACCGTCAATCAACTGCTACAAAGTAGCCCACTCGAGATTGGCTTCCTAGAATGTACCAAATTTCCATTAACACGACTTAAGTTAGTACCCATTTGAACGGCTAAAGCGGTACCTCTAGAGAGATAATTGTGCAAATTTGTCTAGTTGGCGCGCTTGAATGGGGATAATTACGTGAAGCACCAGCCGACCGGTTAATCAGACAATTAAGATGTCGGTTGCAGAAAAAAAGAGGAAGAAAAAAAACGAAACCTAATCGTTCTACATCCACCAAGTGTGTGGCCCACTCGCCACACATGCTTCTGTAACTGCATCGATGAAAATCCCATACAATGCACACCTTTATATCGCATTGTTCTGCCATTGCACAATGGCACGTGTTAAAGAGGACTGAGTGGCGCGGCGTGTCGGTTTTGCGCCGGATACCCTGTACCTCGGCATATCTCTGGAACCGCAATGGTATTGAATTTAACTTTCCCACTGTTGCATAAAGACGCCATAGATGGAAACGCATTCAAAGGTGGCGGCCAACGTGCGAGGTGGAAACAGTATAAATAAACGTATGGGTCCACCTACATTCGGTGAAAACACAACAGATGGCGTTTGGGTATTTTTTTTTTTTTTTCTTTTGTTGCATTTTGTGTTCGTTGTGATCGGCCGCAGAAGCTCTGGCTAAGCTGCTTGAAGGTTGGGCTCATCTCGCACGAGAGCTTTGCAAGTGAATTTTAATTACCCAATTGCTACCACTTCGGGGCGACTGGAAGACTTAATGCTTGTCTGTGACAGGAAAAGGTGCGGAAAAAGCAATCTGCTGTTGTTGAGTGTTGCCCAATCCGAATTCAAATGGAGGCCGCCGCGGAAGTTGACTTTGTGCTAACAAATTGTCTGCTGGCTTTTGTTTGTTTATGCCTCGAATCTGTCGGGTGTAACAATGGGGTGCCCCTGTAGCAACCGTGGAACGTGGGAGAGTTTGACATACTTTATGCTTTGACTTGTAATTGCCCTATATTGTTTATTTCAAATTAGTGGGTTTAATATGTCAGCAATAAAAAAAAAATATCGAAAATTGTATTGTTAGGTATTTGAATCTTTTAATTAGGCAAAATTGAATGACAAGCCATTAAACCGGAGGCTATCACGCAAAATTAGTTTTGAAATAGAGCTTGTAGACACTTGTTAATGAGTTGCATACATAACCAACAAAAGGTGGTACAGCCGAGTTCTGGTACGTAAATGAACTTCGAGAGTTTATTATTATACGAGGAGGAAATGGCTTCCATTTAGATTGAATCTTTTGTATTTGTATTGGTTCATTTTGATTTTGACTGTCAATGGCTAGATTCATGAGTTTCCCGAGAGGCAGATAAATAACCAGTGTTAGTAGACCATGTTGAAATTCGCATAGACCCTTTTTAACACCGAGCCGAAAACCGGGTTTTCGCGAAAACACTCGAAAACAAACATTTTCCCATACATATTTCCGTTTTCAAAACGAGTCGTTTTCTACTGAAATACCACGAAAACGACTTCCAATCGTTGGGTTGTTGAAACAAATACACTTTTTTCAATATTTAGCACATCAGCTGACCGAACAAATGTCACCCAACTTAAAATTATTTTTCGCAGTAAATTGATGAGCTTATATTATTTTTATATCCACTTAAGTCATTTCATTTGTTAGTTAATGCGATCGAAATTTGTAACCAAAATAGTTTCCACAGAAATTTAATGACTAGTGTCTCACAGCTGATTGAAACGTCAATCGAAAACTAGTTGCTGTTCGGTGTGAATGCATTGACGAGTTTTCGACGAAAACACGGTTTGTCAATTGACGGAGAAATAAAGAAGGTTCGATTCCTTAAACAAATAATATGGTAATGGAGAAATTTCCAAGAGAAATACAACTGTTGAATCGATCACCTAAAGGAGTCGTATTCTTATGATGAGTTAGTTAATAGTAGAGTTCGACACATCTCTAATTTCGATCAAAGTTTCTGAAGGCAATTTGTTCTCGCACGTTCGTTGAATAGAGGCACAAACAAATAAACAACAATTAAGTGCTCGGAGAATATTGTGGAATTATTCTTTTCAATTCAATAAAGAAAAACTGTCTTTTATTTAGTTTGACAGCTGGGTGACTTGATGTGTTCCAGTTTTTTATTGGCCAAGTAAATAAATTTTTCATCTGACGTTCATGGAAGAACTATAGTTATCTTAAGTCGACTAGATTGGTCTTGACTAGATGCAACCTGAGCGCAAGAACTAGATTGGTCGGGAGCATCATTTTTCCGTCAGCCACATATGCGAACTGTCAATTTAGTACTCAGTCAAGAGTTTCTTGACTAGATTCGTCGACTACCTCTCCATAAACTGAAACAGCTGCTCATATGACAGATTTCAGCCAATGAAAACCGAGATACATCCAGTCAGACAGACTTACTAATCTACTTGAACGTCCCCATTCTCGACCGAACTGAGAACTGAGTTGACATTTCGATTGTGTGCTTTGCGTTCAGACTGTAGAAAACTACCAGCAAGAGAATGACCCTACACTTAGCTCGTTTTTTTTTTTTATTTATTTTCTCTTCTTTCAATGCCAGCATTATATTTTATCCATGGAAACGGCCCGGATTTTAATGCGTATAACCTTAAGCACAACAAGGCCTTGCTGTTCATCAAGTACCTATACGTTTCTTGATTGAAAACAGGATTGTTTCAGCGCACATCTTTAACAAATTCAATCTATTTTCTCAGGTTTCGATACATTGACAGGTACCACCAGATTCTGCTTGAATTGTTCGTAAAATATTTTACGGTTGACCTTTTAAGTCTTTGACTAGTTTTTGGCTATTCAACCAATCACTGACTGACACTAAATGTGTATGGTGATCCCACTTCGCTAATACAACAAAAAATATGTCAGAACATATAGACCAAGGCTGATTTGCATCGACTAGTTTCTTTTGACACACCTTGTATTTGACGATTGATTGGACGATTCATTGGAATTAAGTTTATTCAATGACACAAAAGTCAAGGACTTATAGAAAAGGTGTAAAATCCAAACATACTATAAAGAAAACAAACAAATTCCCTCTGCACTTCATTTACTGTTTATCTGATAATAATCGATCAACAAATCTACAAGCAATTATGTGTTTGTCAGCTACTTCAAAAATGAAATGTGTTTACACATTGACGTGCTTTTCATTTTTTTATTTATTCGTCGCTTGTTCAATTCATCAAACACAATTCAGTGTTTAACTTCTGATAAAGATTCTAATTTTTGATAAGAATATGTGGGTAAGTAATGTATGTATGTACTCTCAAAAGAGCAGTATGTGTGGGAAGGGTCTTACCTGCTTTGATATTGAATTGATAACTTCAAGTGGCGGTAAATAAAAGGCAACAGTTGTAAATTTGTGTTCAATATTCACTTGATTCACATATCAGTTGACAAATACTAAATCGATTGCATGTGTAAACAGTGTCATTTATAGTTATTGCTAATGCTTCCGAACGACGGGCGCTCGTTGGGTTGACAAGTGTCAGATAAAGTTTCATGTTTGAAGTTGTATTAGTTGCATTCATAAAAGAAAACGATTAACTGAAAACAGATAATTGTTCTGATCACTAGCTGAAAGAACGAAAGAATGATATTGACAACACATTTCTATAAGCTGTCAAACTATCAGTGTCGCTTTTAAACAGTTAAATATGTAAATTAAAATAAATATCGCCACCTCTTTTGTTTAAAAAAAAAAAAACCAAATCTTATACTTTTAACAAAATGCCGTCGCTGGAGACATGGCATAACTCAATTTGACATGTTTAAAGCCGGAAAAGGATAAACACAACAACAAAAGCAACTTATACAACAGGAATAACTTCAGCAGCAGGAGTAGTTTTGATTTAATGCTCATATGCTGAATACAAATCTGGAAGCCGTATTTTTTATACTTCTAAATTTTAATGGAGTGATTATTTTGCTAAGGTACCTGTAATCGCTGTCATATGTCAACATTTTCATGTTGAGAAACCTAAAAAAATCACCCCAAAATTTCACTGGTAGCGCATTTGCACGGCAACATTAAATTTTGGATTAAAATCTGTGTCATGAAAAATCAGTGCTCTCAAAGTTCCTGTTAATATTGCGGTGTCAATCTGTAGGTTCATTTGCATACGCGGTTTAAATCGAACGCAATCTTCGATCGAAGTTAATACGCGTTCTCATCAAAAATGACAGAAATAGAGAAATCTAGCGAAATAACGAGTAGTTCCTCTCTTGGCTCAAAACAGCTCAGAGAATTTCAACCGGCAAGTACTGATAAATAGGTCAAATGCAAAAAGTTGACAGGATACGAATTCAAAATCTGTCTTAAAAATCAATTGCAAAGATAAAAATAAACCTGGTGGTGATCGAATGTTCTCCTAGAACGTTTCATATCTTTCGAAAAGATAGTTTTAGTTAGGTATATATTTTTTCGCGATATGGATAATGGATTAGATGTCAAAGATGACAGTGGCTCAAAGTAGCTGGAAGTCTATCCACGTACTTCATTGTAATTTTTCAGCTCTCTGAGGGGGTTTCGCTGAATTTTTGGTTGACAGATTTTATGTGTTTCGCTCGGGAAAGTACGCGAATTGACCTTGTTTCTCGCATTATTTAGGTTAAGATTTAGATTTTTCATCTTGAATTGTCAAAAGGAAGTTAGGAACATTTGTAATTCGCAATTGTTCGGTGGCTTAAATTTTGTGGATTCATTTTATACAGTTTAGAACAAATTTGACTTCAACTGCATACGGCGTTGCTTAATTTAATTTTCGGAGACAGTTTTGAATGGTGTCTAAATTTTAAGGCTCTCTATAGAGTGCAATTTCGTGCGATGAGTGATCTCAGTTCCGCAGGAACTGAAATGGGTGGGTTCGGTTCTAAAAACTTGCTGTAACACGTTGCACAGTCAAAATTAAACACGCACTTAATTATTTCATTTCACATGCAACTAAGGTGACCAGATTCAAGCCCTGCAAAAAGAAGACACCTTCAAAAGTCTCAAATGAAAAATTGAAGAACAAAAACCAACAACTAAAATAACAAAATATTAATTCTTAAAACAAACGAAAAAAAAAAATAAGATAAATTTTAACAAATTCAATAAAATTGCAAAAGAATTTGAGCTGTCAAATGAGTGGGTGTGTTCCGACGATTCAGGAAGATGGTGTTGTGTTCAGAAGTGAATGAGTTCGGGTACAAATATATTTTAGGTCATGCTCACATCCGAAAGATGCGGAAAATATCTGAATTAGTGTTGTAAAAAAGGTTTGTTTGTAGTTTTGTGGTGTCACAGAATTCCGTGTACTGAGAAATCCCAGAAAGAGGACAAATTGCATATTTTTTCAAAAAGACATCTTTTTTAGATAGAAAGAGGACATGTCCTCTTAAAAGAGGACGTCTGGTCAGCCTAAATACAACCCGCCACAAAAGCGCAAAATTTGTGAACCTATATTCAACAACAAGGAGCGAAGGCGAAAATTTACAAAATTGGTTTTGGGTGCATTTAATTTTAACAGCGCAATGTCAATATTACAGTCAAGTAATATGATATAATTTGAGTGTGTACAATGGGGATACTGGCTCCATAAACGCAGCGAGAGTCAAGGCCTCAGTCGATGCCACTTAGGTCAAATATCATTGACGGCTGATGCTTATTAATTGAGCCATTTATTCTCAAGTAATATGCTTCGCCTCAAGATTTACTGCCAAAACAACTCATGCGTTTCCCCATTTGCTGCATCCTATACTATTGTCATTCACTGGAAACAACAAATTTACATTTGAATGCACCGCGACACTGGTTGCTCTGCAAATGGCGTTGCAACTAAAAACCACACATTATTCAACATATCTATTCCCTGACATAGAGAGCTATTCCATCATTGTTCAAAATCAGAGAGCATCAAATTGTAATCCAAGTAGTTTTCTGCTTTCTACGGTAATGACATTCAGTGCAATCGACTATGCAAACAAAGAAAGGCAAATATTTGCATCATTATTTGACATCCCCCGACATGAAACAATTGAGCGAATGCAGTGACAGAAATAAGAGCATTAAGACTGTCTATTAAATGTTCTACTGCAATGCATGATGTCAGGGAGAATTGTGTCGACAAATTTCACATCAACACTTTGCCCTATCTATGGCGACCATAACCACATTTCTCAGTTTCATTTGAAATAAATCGTACATACGGGTAGCTGTATCTTCTGCAGAGTGGTCTGGAAACCGCCACCACATGCATAGAGGGTGGTTGTCATTCGACTTGCATACCAAACGATCGAATCCAAGCTTCAAAATTACATAATTCGCGAGCCCAGTCATCAGAATTGTTTACTGCAAATTGCTGCAATCAATCAAACTATCACGCGGTGAGATCAACACTGCACATTGAATCGATCGAATCGTATCATAATGATAGTTTGACTCATGCGATCAGGTCACAGATGTGTACACTTGGGCTTGACACATGCCGATCTCAACAATGTGAAGTATTGACTACGACGCTATACTTCGGGCGAGTTGAACTAGAAATTCACATGTTTATTTTTAAATTGAATTATCGCAGTGCAAGTGCATTTGTATATCAGGAATTTGACAATTTTCGTCTGACTTTGGCAACGGCAGACGATTTTGACACACAGATCGACAGAATGAGGTGCGACTGTCAGCTGAATGTCTATAGACTGTCAAAGTATATCTCCATCAACTAAATCACAGCTTTATGCACGAAAATATACAATATCCACCATAAGTGCATATACCTTGGAAGTGGAATAACTTTGACCTGAATTGCACTGAAATTGTTTCCAACCGGCTTTACAAATTGTGAAGTTCAATATAAATACTGGCAAACCTACGTTTGGATATAGTGGATGACATTGCAGACGAACGCTTCGCGCAGGCATTGAACTGCTTTTGAGGCACCTACCTACTGGCTGTGTTCAATTGCATCTCACTTACACTCTGGACCAGGTGGGTTTGAAGTGGGCACATTTATTTTTATTTTTTTGTTTGAAGTGCGGTTGTGAATTGAAATTACATGTTTTAATTGTTAAAAGACTCTAGAATGTGTTTCTTGTTGTTTCGATTGAATTTAATTGAAATATGGAACGAGAATATTTTTCTGAGTCAATTCATGCAGAAATATGCACATTGTTTGAAACGAGTATCACAGTCAGACAATACGATCCTCAGTTTTTGTCGCAATCCGCCATTTTGTTCGGTGAATGTCATTTGGAATAACAGCCACACTTTGAGCCATTTTGTAATAAGATTTTAATAATAGCAGGCCGATATGTGTGTTAGTGAGAGAATTCCTGACATGAGGCAAACAAAAAAATATATTTAGCAGCTGACAGTTCTAAGCGAGTGGTTTTTAGCTTGTAGAAAAAGAACTGTCATTCTCCTCGCGTTGAATTGCTGAGTCTGCATTGCTTCGGTTTTCGTTGGCCTAAGTATATTGATCACGCCGCACGAATGTAGTCGAGAAAATATTGCCTGGATACTTAAGTCAGTATTTGACATTTCCACGTGTCAAAATCTCACATTAAACTGCAGTATTTTGTGAAATCCAAATAAGAGAAAGCAATTGCAGCAGAAAACTAATTTGATGTTTTATGTTGAAAAAAGGTGTGACAAGCAACTCAAATGTGTGACAGATGGCAAATGCAAATTCAGATGTTTTCAGGATCTTCAGTGAAACCAGCAGAACTTGGTTGCTTCCAACTAAAACTTTACCTCACACAGCCAACTGCAAATCGTGAGACAAAAAGCCGCACTTCTGTTTCAAAAGTAGCAAGCGTTCAATGTCTTGGTCCAGCTAATTTAATTCAACGAATAAATTTCGCATAAATGCATCTCCCTCCACAAATTTACGATATCTTGACATCAAATGTACACTAATGTTTAAAATTCAAGTTGACAGAGGAACCGTGAAACAAAAGTCATGACAAACAGAAGTCCATTGATTATCCCATTTAATGTCATCGCGCTGTCACATTCCCCATATAGAAGAGGCGATGTCACTTGGTTCGTTTTCATTGACAAAAAAAGCATTAACACTATCACCAGTTAATAAAACAGTAAATATAGCGCTCGTAGGTCATCTTAACCTAAATAAACTTTCGCCGACGAAGCGTTGAGTTTTTTTTTTCATGTCGAATTCGCTGGTTTTTTTTTGTTGTTTTCTCGCTACGTACCGATTTGCGATGATTCAATTAATCGATTGTAACGCATAAATATGTCGTAAATCGTTTTAACCGAATCGTGATTCGTATTGGTGTTTGGATTTTGTTGAAACGTGAAAAGAGATTACTCATTGATGTTTTTTTTTTTTTTTTCTAAATCAGTATCTATGTGTGCGACAATTGGCGTGTTCAGCACGCAATTACAACTATTGTGAGTCCTCGAAGTGTCAAGTAGAGCGTAGTTGGTAAAATTGCGTGCTGAAAATCCTACTTTACTTTGCTTTTCTGAGATCGAAGCTAAAAAAAAAAAAACAGGCCTAATGTCGACTAACACAATCAGATTTCGTTGAAGCAAAATTTTTTATTTGTTTTGGAAGACAGATACATATATATATTTATTAACACAGTCCACATGTTTCCATATTTGCATTTGAATTACGTATTAATTTAAGTTTTATTGATGACCCGTTAAAAGTTGCTAATCAGTCAAAGCGATTGTGATGCAATCAACTGACGTATACATTTGACTGTACTTTGAATTAAACTCGTAAATCAGCTGGTGCCAGTCAATATGGCGTGGAATCCGCAGAAACGTCATATCGAGACTGCAAAGGTTTATTGCCTATACGAATTTGTGTATAATCGTTAAATCAGACTTTATGTGACTTATTATGTCTATATTAGTACCGGGCAGTAAAGTCTAGGCTTTGGTTATCCGGTTTTACAAAATAAAACTTCTTGGATACTTCATCTGCAAATAAACAGGAAATTTTGAATCGGCAATATCCAATGATGCGTTCGGCGAAATACTAGTCTATGCAGTAAGGTGTCACTTGCAAAAAGAACGCGCCCAGGTTGGCAGTACATTGGTGGAGAAAATGCAGCCATTAAAAAGACCGTCTTGGACGATATCGACCCTCCCACAATCTATGCACAGATCTGTCACAATGGAACACTTTGAAATCAGAACTTTCATGCTTCACCCAAATTTCAAAGTGCACTTTTTGTGATGGTGGCTGCAGTTATCTTTCCCAATTGTAATTTATCTCGCTACCATTGCACATTCGTTCATTTTGTGCTCATAAGCGTTCAGAGCAACAAAAAAAAAACGAAGTACCTACATTTGACCTAAAAAGCGAAGTGATCATAGTTTTAATGATATGTTTCTTAAATTATAATTTTGCCTTTTCGTTGTAATAATTCTTTCACGTATTTGGCTAAACTTTTCAGAACAGACAGATAGGAACCAAACGTTGACAAAAAATTAAAAGGAAAACAATGATAAACGTCAGAAATTAATAAATTTTGTGTTTAAAGTGAAGTTTGATGCAATTCATTTTTTCGAAATGTGAATCTGAGTTTACATGAAAGAGTGTAAACCATTTTTTTAATAATTTTTTTTTTAAAAGTAGATTAATGGTTTTTTTTTTATTAAAATTGAAGCGGATTAAATAAGGGATTTCTAAAGTGAAGTAGATTTCAAGAATTTAACAATAGTGCGAAGTAGGGAGCCGATTTTATTTTTGTACCCAAAATATAAGTAAATCTATTTTAATTGAAGTAAAGTGGTTCAAAGCAGACTATTTATAAAAAAAAGTAGGCCGATTTTAAATGTAAATGAAATATCATTTACAAAGTGTTAATATCATCAGGTATCAGCTAATTAAGTCTGGCGAAAATATTGAACATGATATAATAGCTCTTTTCTCAGGAACAAACAAGCGTTTTAAAATGTGCCCGATGCCGCCACTGACAGACGCGCCTATTACACCGATTAGTTCTCATTTTTATATTCATTCCCAAAATCGAAACAGTTTAGGAAGGTATAGCACTTTGCACTACGCGAGTAGTTGACTTTCTGATAATTTTAGACACAGAATCTTGTATTTATTTCGTTATTCTACAAAATAATCGACATTCTCCTCCTTTTACATAGGATCTGGATTTCTATGAACTCATCAGAGTCTAGTTACACCCCTTCACGAGTGAGAAAGCGTTTAACACAAACACTTGTGTTGTTTCTGAGCACGGCAAATAAAAGAATTCCAATCTGCTGTCAAGAATAAAAATTTGATTATGCAATTTTAACTTAAAAGGATTGTGTGTATGTGTCGGATGCGATCAAAGTCTGCAGTAGCGCTGCAATTTTAACGATCATCTCATTCGCCACACGCTGATAAATTTCACACACAATAAATGCATTTAAATGCATACGTGAAGTTATTTACTCTTACTGCTGAACACTGGCGGCGCGCGGCGGCAAATATTCAGCCAATATATTAAGTAAAACTGTGGTTAATTAATAATTGCGATTGCCGTGAAACGTGAAGGTGTGATATGTGATGATCAGCAGATGTGTAAGTGATTAAATTTTCGATAGCTTCTTGATAAATTAAATTATATCGACGAAAGTAATTAAAGTAAGCAGCCTCCCTTTGCAGGCGATGACACAAGACGAGGAGCAGCCAAGCGATACTTTGACAACAATACTTTGATGAATGTAAGATGTGTCCCTGAGCGAGAAACCCAGCACCAAGAACTGGATATGTTTAGTTCCAAATTTTGCCAACACACACCGACAATTTTAAGAGTCAATTAAGATGCAGCGATGCATATGAATATCTTCTCAGAGGGTGCACTTAATTTCGCTGTTAGTTAATTTTATTACCTCGGAGCTAATAAAAGTCAGAAATCCGAAGCTGAGAATAAAAACCAAACAAAAAAGGCGACGCGGATATGACATTAGTGATTGCATTATACTTTATGTAGTCGAGAGCAATTTTGTGGTTTAGTTCTGATGATAGCTAGCACCCATGAAAACAAAAGGCTTTTAATGAACAACTCACAATGGAAACTCATTTGATATCTTACTTTCAGATTGACAAACCCTAATGCATCTTCTGTCTGCGTGATGTCACTTCTCGACTGATGATATCACATTTTTGATTTGGTCTCTGATTTTCATAAATAAACGATTACTGCCAAGGAACTAACTATAGAATTAATGATTTGTTATATCATTGAATCCACGCGGGATCTTGCTTCGAATGCATGTTTCGGATGCGCACATTTACAGGTATGGATTTCCTGCCACTTAATTGGATCGATATATAAATATAGCAAGCCATAAAAGAAATTAATATCTTAAGCAGAATACAAATTATAGATGAAATAAGATTTTTAATTGTGCAAGCAAAGTGGGAAACCAGCTCTTTTGATGGTGATGACCTAAATAATTGGTTCATTGGGAGTAACTGTTTAATTATTGAACTTGAAAGTTGAATAAAATCATTTAGCGTCCAATTAGAGTGGACTATGATAATTTGTGATAGGTGTGTTTTGTAGATCACCCAAGTGGCTATCAGGCGATTGATATGCTTTCACTTTACGACGGGGGAAATCAAATATGACAGGAACTGCTTGGAATTGAGAATACGAAAGACTTTTCATATAAATGAAACGAACAACAGATTAAAATAGTAAAATCAAAAGCAGAATGTGAGTTGACTGTAGCACATTGTTACCAAAGTTGTTTGCAAACAATTTTCGAGCGAAGATTCCAGAAAAAAAAATCCGGTTTCTCAGTTTCAGTTCAGTTTGACATATCTTGCGTCAAACTGAAAGTAAAGTCTTGTTGCCAATCAAAATAGTGACTAAATAAATAACAAATCCTATAAAATAAATTGATATACTTAGCAAAAATAACATATATCCACTTTTAGTCATTCACATTCCTGGCCGAACTTCAAAATCCAATGCTGCCAAATTCTTCAGATTTAAATGACTGTAGTCAATAAAAATTAATTGTTGTCTCTCTCTTCATTTATTCCTCGAAGCGTAGTAATTTTTCCCATTAATTACTCAAATTCCCTTAAAAATCAACCGATACTTTTTTGTTAAAAATTCAAAATTTTAAAGTAAAATATTTACTAAACGGTACTAGTAATTTTTTATGAAATAACTTCATGTGATGCCGAATCCTCACGGCTAAGTTGAGAAACCTTCACGGACAATAGAGACTGTCAGACGCTGTGGTAGATATGAGATCTTTCAACCCTTGGACAAATAACAGAAACAAAATAGCTTTAGCTATATTTTTCAGTAATAATTAGCACTACTGACTACACTTGTTTATTTTTATTATTCCCAGTTTCGTTTCCTTTTTGAACCAATAGTGCCAGCTGACAGATCTATTAAGCACATTCTGCTCCTTAGTTGCCCGTAAATTTGTGACATCAAATTGCCAACTTGTATTTTGCACATCTGTTTTGAGATTTATTTACATTTTTCTATGACAATTTATTTAACTTCAGTCTGACAGGAGTCTGAAAGTAACGTGTATGAGAAACGATTCAAGCTGTCAGTTTTGAATGAATCTGTCTACATTGGTCTCAGCGCGTTGCCGCTTTTTGCCCGTCTGTGTCCTCATTGCTAAGCAACTAATGTACACAGTAACGGCCTCACTTTGTAATAAATAGATGCATTAATTTATGTTTTTGTTAGCTTGTTTGATTTCAGAAAACCGTACCACCCTTGAAGAGGGAGCTTCTTAAAACACTACTGCAATGACACTACTTCATTTTCTAAATGTGTCAAAAGGAAAAAGATTTAGCGCGCTAAAGGCTATGGTTGCATCAGCCAGATAATTTCTCAACTGAAAGACTACTCAATGATATTTTGATTTGTGAAACCCTTAAGCAACTCAAAAGGTAGACAAAAGTTTGTTGCCTTATTTGAAGTTGACGGGCTGCGAATTTAGTGATACAAACTTTTCTATTACACACTGGGCGGAGAAAAAGTCTTAGTGAAGCCAAAAAGTTGCAATCAATTAAATGATATAGTTTTTCCTAAACGGACGTGGAATATTTTTCCAATTAAATGCTAATTTCGAAGACAAAACATATTAAATCACTCAAACAAATACATGATTTTTGAGACACCCTGTCAGCTGCCTACTTGAGGAACTAAAAATTTGGAAATGCAGTAACATTTTCCAGGTCATAGATAAAATTCAAAAAAGTCCGAGAGCATTTTCAATAAGAAATTTTCAGAAACATGCATAGAATTAAAAATGTTCTAGTCTAGCTTTTGTTTTCCAAAAATAGCTGCCCATAGTATCAAAATTAGATCAATTCTGACATATAAAAACGAACACCATTTCGTTTTGTTGCCGCTCAGCAATCTGAACAATTTCACACAACATTTACATTAAATAGCAGTTTTAATTTTATTAAATTTTCTTTCAATTATTCATCATTATGAATGGCGCGGCGTATAAAAACACTCTCGACATGACAGCAACCATCTTGCTCGAAAATAGAACAGAGAGAATTTATTAATTTAACTGCACATTTTCCTCAACATCATGATTTTATTTAAATTGTTATTATACAAAAGGAGAACACATTTCGGTGGACTTTGTGGGAAATTTTCTTGAAATTAAGTATTTTCCTAGGGTGAATGGAATGACAGCACGGAAAACAACAACTAGTAGCATCGAAAATTCGTCCCTGGACCTGAGCGAGAGATCATGAGACTCAAGAGTCTTTTATAAAGAACTCAACACAAAGGTGTTTTTAATTTGAGATAAACGCAAAAAAATGTCACACATAATAATTTATTGACATGGTATTTTCTTTTTTATCTTGTTCAGAAATTTTAGAAAACAATTTTCCATCCTCAACAAAAAACATAAAATTGTAACTAAAAATAAATGAAATGTTTCAAAATCGTATTAATCATTGAAATGCATGGAGGCGAGTCATCGAGCTTATTAGCTCATTTTTAGCGGAGATTTATTTATGTTTCGACTTTTTTTTTGCAATTGTTATTTGTTTCGAAAATATTTTGTAAATTGTGTTGCGGAGTGGAAAAAGAAAATGTGTGTGTGTTTAAAATGCAAAACGCTGCAGATGTCACTTGATTTTTGTGTGCTCTTGAATGGTTTTGTAATGGTTATTTTGTGTTAGGTTTTCTTTTCGAAAACAAGCGCTTTTGGGTTCAGGACGTAGGAATTTCTTTGAAGTGGGTGAAATGCGTTGCAATTTTAATTTTTAAATACACACATGCCTTTTTTATGGGTAATTAAATTAGAATGATCGAGAGAAGTACTTAAACTTGAATGTTTTTCCTCTGTAGGACTGCCAAAAATCACTGGGACTTGCTAAAGTCATGTACTTAGTCATAGCTGGGGAAATAGACACAGAATTCGTATTCGAATGAACTCAAATTGACAGAGCGACATCTGATGATAGATATGATGTGAGACAGAGTTGGCCGATTTTTCTGTTTGACACGTAGTTCACTCGAATAGGTACGCGCAGTTAATTATACGCTTTTCATTTGCTTCAAATGTTTACTGTGTAGAAATGAGTTATGTTAATTGTGGAAGCATGAAGGCGTTTTTTTGTTTTTTTTTAAATTTTGACATTAAAATAACAGCAATATGAAAGTTGACATAAGGTCTGGTTAATTAGTTATACGTGTACATGCTATATACATTCCAATCCATTTCTATTCGTCAGAAATATAAAAAAAGCTAATATTTGGGCGAAGCTGACTTCAACTGACAAGGATCAAATTGTAGCTGCCGCACGACCATTCAGTCTGACATACAAAGAAAACGCTCCAGGTACCTCAGCAAAGCAAGGGCTGGTTTTCTTCCACATAACCTCAATATGCAATTAAATTTAAATGCAGAAATTACTGCAAGATGTGCGGTGAGCTGTCTTTTTTTTTTTTGAAAACTTGTGACATGCATTCAATATTTTTACAATTTTATAAACTGTTTTCAGCCTGAATTTCTTCTCGATTACTGACACGTTTATGATATTAAGTGACACTAAACTGGGCTCCGTTCTCAAACTTGCAATTAAAGCACTAAATTGCCAGTTTCGGAGATCTATCGTTTTGACCTTACATCAATATTGGCAACATGTCACATTTCCCTCTTTGCGCGAGGATTCACTCACCGAAATGGTATAGGTATAACCAAAAAGAAAAGGAGAGCGCTGAACCTCAAATTTGAAAAATGTGACTTCTTTCTAGGCGGTAATATAATTCAATATTTAAATATCAGTAGAACAAAGAACAAATTTATATTTAAGACCAAGAGTTGAATTGCTTTTATTGCAGGAATTAAAAAGTTCAATTCTTTTGCATCTTCCATCTATTTTAATGCTATACAAGCACGAATTATAAATGAAATCAAATAAAAAGTCAGTTACAAATTAGAACTTTAACGATTTGACAACAATCTGTTAGCAATAAGCAAAAAGAAATTTCTTGGGCTAATATTTGCAGGTTTTTTATGGAGAGGAAATGTTTTGATCTGTCTTTTTGGCTATCTTCTGCCCAGGAAACTGTAAGGAAACTTTTGTCGTTTTCCATTGGGATTTTCCGACTTTGCTCTCAGAACGAAATTTTTATTTCTTTGCAATTGTGGTGGTGCGTGTTTTAAGAGTCAGAGTTGTAATTTATGCTTATAAGAATCCACTGAATTTATGAATTTCGAAATTCGTAGCAAACCATTTCCCCTACGACGCGACGGATGCTATGATAGTTTTTCGGGGCTCGTAGCAAAATTCTGAATACGACGGGTTCTGTAATAGACGTGAATAAAATTTACTTTGATCCCCAGGGCAAAAAGTTTGAAACTACATATTTTAGAAGGAAGTACAAAAAAACAAGCTGACTACAATTAAGAACTTTGAACGCAAAATGCTATATAAAAGGTGGCTTCGGCTTCCTTATTTTTTACTGAAAACAAAAAAGAGTGGAAACATATTCATTAATTTTGCAATGGCGGTAGGGCTATTTTCATAAAAACTCCATTAGAAATCATTTTAAGGAGTCAGCGACGTTTGCGTTTTCTACAGGTAAATGGAATGATTTTTTTTCCACTGCGCGACCGTCTGACAAACATCCGTGAAAAAACTCACACAAAACGAATGTGAGTGAGTAGCTTAGGCTAGGGTCCCTAGGGACCTGTTGCTGCAACTATACTAAAATACAGACATAAAACACACACTTCGAATAACTTAAGTTATAAATAGAAATCCCAACAATTATAACACAAAATCAAGCGAAAAATATTCCATTATGTCATTCGATTGCGAGTAAAGATAGATACCGGGGCACCATCTCCATCCGTCATTCAATAATATTTTAGTTTCAAGTAAATTCTATTAATCACCCGTCCAAGTAATTTGTATACAATTTGAAATCGAAATTAATTTCCATTAACTTGTGCATTTACGGCGCGCGGTAGCTCTCCAATATAATATTTTATGAAGCCAGCCCACTTCATGTGTGGGTGTTGTCTTTCTAATACATTTATCACGAGTAGACTCCAATCACAAAGAAAAATTGTTCTTCCAATTAATATTCACGCACGCAAGAAGAGATGGAATTTGAGGAAACATTTCTCCAAGTGTCTCGGAGTAGCCGGTTTGCCAACTAACATTTTGAACGGTATTTTCTACTTGACAAACTGACTCACCGGTCACCTTAATAATAGAATTTCATTTTGTATTTCAAAGAAGAATATACATTAAAGTTGACACATGTTGCAACGTATAACAGGTATATGTACCTATTGTAGATACACCGGAAATTGGTTAAGGTGTGCCTTGTGTGCATATAGTCGGGGCTTAATGATTATTGACAGTTTCGAGTACAGATTGGATTTGTTTTTTTGCCTTTTGTAGGAAAGCAATATGCTCAACTCGTAGTGCAAATTACATATTCTCCACTGAAGCGAAACGAACACCTCCCCCCTCCTCGGCGACATCCTGCTTTATGCATGCAGCTAATTAGCGTGAATGCAGCTTAAAGACTTGTTTACAACAGCAAAGCGCTTCGATCCAATCAATCAAGTAGCTTTGTCTTGGGGAAAACAAAAGAAAAACAATGAAAAACCCGCATAAAGAACTTCATAAGCGGCCATGCAACGGTGAGGTGTTAATCCGGTAGTGTTTATAAACCCAAGCGACGTCGTTTTTCACTCGACACTACTTTTCAACTGACAATTGGCAGTGATGTCAAACAGAAGCGATTAATCCATTAATTAAACTTCAAGCCATCAATTTCGATGGATGGATGGTGCATGGGCGTTGCGGTGACGAGTTCAGCTGTATAATGTTCACAGCAACAGCCGTAGGCAAACAACAGGTTTGAGCATCATTTTTGTAGATGCGATTTGGCGAATACTATAAATTAACAAGGAATACTTACATCTGGATGTTCTCGTACTGGCACGTAGACTTTTTCATTTAATGTGACGGGCGCGCCTTCTGGCTCTGGAAGTGTCAGTGGTTCCTTTTTGACACCATTTATTTGAAATAGGGAGGCGCGAACTCTGGCAATCTCTGCAAGGAAACAATTTAAATAAAATCAATTAGCACAGATCTAATGGAAGTATGAATTGGTTTGGTTTTCTTTTTGTAGTTGCAGTGGAGGTCCAACAAATAAGTTTGAAACATAAGGATTTATTTATTCATCAATGGAAATAAATAAATTTTTCTTTCTGCGAAGCCTTTCAGTCTTTAGTGTTTCCCCGATCTATATTTTTCAATATTAGCCCCTCCCGGCCGACAAAAAATGTACTGTCTGTGAATACGTGTGAAGCAGCAAAATAAACAAAATCCTAATAATTTATTGACACTCAACAGGGTTCCAACATCGTACTCAGTTTCTCTGTTTTTTTTTTGTGGGAATTTCAATTTCCGAAAAACTTTTCGTGCGTAGAAGGAAAAAAAAAACATCAAAACTGTGGGAATATCAACAATCTGACAAAAAATTAAACATTCAAACTACATTTCACTATGAATATCAACGATCTAAATGTCCATAAAAAGGAGGTTTAACAAAAATTTCTAGTACCACAAAATAATTATTATAATGTTAACAAATTTCGATTTTTATACTTAAGGTTGATTTAATGGCCCTTAGAAATAGAAAAAAACTAAATTCTGCTCTAAGGCGTATTTTGTTAGTCAACTTTAAGTCCCACCTAGTATTTCATAGAAATGAAACAAATTTAAAAAAATGTCATCTTCTGTTCGCTATTGTGACTCAATTCCGATGTTTCACCATTGTGAATTTCAACTGATTTGAATTTTACAGATAAAAGGTTATAACATAACCATTTTTAAAATAATACAGTACATATTTTGTCTTTACTACATCACTTTCTCTTTTAAGAATGTAATGCAATTTCTCAATTAAAAAATGAGCCAACTGCGCCCAAGTTCACTGTATAAAAATCCCCGATGTATGGCCAAATGGCCCCTTAAGGGTTGAAGCGCCAAGTAGAGTTATGTTATTGATCAATATTTAGTAGAACTTAAAAAATCAAATGTCCTTCTATTTCCATAAAAGCCTCGTGTAAGTAATTCCACATTTGCTCGGTTAAGTGATAGCCTTATTTGACAGCTGTTTTGAAATCGAATTTAATGTCTGTCCTGTGAGCACTCTCTCCATAACAAAACGACAAATGCTACGTATTGAAAAATCCGAAAGCAAACTATTGTAGCGACTTTGGTTACCGAACACGAAAAACTCATGTCAAACTGTCACATTTGGTAATTTTCCATTTCAAATCAAATTTCCCAAACAGACGGTATTAGTTGCGGCCCAAGTTATTTCTCACTATACCAAGCGAAGCACTCATTCTAGTACATTTTTATTAGCCACGTCTTTCGTACTGATTCTAACTCTTCATTGGCGAAAAAGATATATTTTTTGAAACAATGTATGCGACGACGAAATTAGCCTCAACGTACAAGTATTTAAGAATGCAAAACAAAAGTATTATTTTCGACGATAGGTTTGGTTGAATCATCGGGTGCGGTTCATCAAGAATGAAATGAAAATACTTTTTGCCGCTGGTTAAGTATGGCTATAACTCCTCGGGAACGGTTCCCCTTTTTCGACAGATGAGTTTTGTCAATGTGAAAAAACCATACTGACTCATGAGCGCAATTCAAACGCGTGTAGTATATAAACGGCGCAGATTACTTGGGACTGGGAGTGTGTAAAAATTCCCACGCCAATTAACGCCGCCGCCGCTTTGACTCATCCCAAGAACTAGGTTATGCAAAGTATGCCGGCGCCAAAATGCCATTAGCGCTCAAAGCATTTTATACTGTCACAGTGCCACTGTGTGATCGGTCAACAATTGCTGTCTAGTTTCCTTTCTGTCACGGCTTACTTCAGCTGGCGATGATGCTGCCATCTGTGGCGTATCGTTGCCAATTGACCTCCATACTTGAACTGAAAACTATACACACTACTTGTTGCGTACCTAACTATTTGCTTTGGCAAATAAAACTGCCCACGTATCTGCCGACTGAATGTGATGGAATGCATTTGAATATCAATCCAATGGGCACCTATACCTATCGTTGACCGACAGACGTTGCCAGTAATTTGATCTTCACAGAAAGGAAAAAAAAAAAAAACTCCAAACTGGAAAATTATGCAAATTCGAAAAGATATCTCATTTGCGACAGTAAAATTGACAACGGAATGGTTGCTAACATTCGCATTTATTTTATAGACTGGGATAATATGGTTACGTGTTTGGGAATTACCTTCAAGTGACAACACGATGGGCTCATTCTGGTTGTTGCAATGGAGCACAGACATTCCGCTAATGAAATGACTGATAAGACAATTATTACATGAACTAATTTCTGCAGTACAATCCAGAAGCGATAAGAACGCGGGATTGCTTTCAGTTTAATGTCAGATAAGGATTGCATATACCGCTCACGGAATTATCAAAGCTTCAGTCAGATGACAGTCATCAGGTTCTCTTATTGTCAGTCACGAGGTCATCGGTAGGCTATGGTTCGAATCAAATTTTAGGAGGGCCAGAGCCGCACGTCAAGGCTTTGATTTGGAATATGAATAAAATCTGATAACCGAGTGTTCGCGTCACACTGTAACAAACACACCGAAACCGAGAAGTTGCTAAACGCAGGGTGATAATGATGTCACGGTAGTTGACGGTCATGGTATTGAATTAAAGAAACTGTTAAGCTCGGCGACAAACTAACGAATCGTTTATTTAAATTTTTCGACAGCAAAACAGATTGGCATATATCTGATGCTATTTGATGCTATCATCTATATCTGCAGTAAACAGAGAAGCACCAGTAAATCTGAACAGAAAGATATGAGAAATTTAAAAGGTTTAACTTGAAGCGTCATATTTTGTTAGACATGGTTTCGCCGGTTGCAGAAGATGTAACCTAGAGCCAACTGTTGAGTAGTTCAGAATTCTTTTCGTTTAGAGCTGTTAGTGCAATCGGAGTCTTTAGGACGAGATACAAAGTTCGACAAAAAACGCATTTTATTGAATTTTATTGTGCACTTAGTTTATTGATCATTGCTAAGCCTGGTCCCGGTTCAACCCAGAAAAATATAAAATCAAATTCTGTGGGCTGCTCCATGTCTAGCGGGCGCTTGAAAATATAAAGTGCACGACTGGGTCGAACGAAACTTTCGCGTTCATCAAAAGTTGGGTCGGTTGTTTTTTTTTGTTTTATTAATTAGGTAGGTGAAATTCTCAGAACCGACGCTAGATAATAGAAACGGTTTTAAATAAAATCCACTATTATGCTATTCATCTGATACGGCAGTATATATAAAATAACAATGTGAGGTTTTATTAGTTGTAAGCGATTACTGTACTATTTTATATACTCTTACACTTTACAAGATTTTTGAGTAGGAGCTTCTGTGTTTCTCTGTTGGTGCATGTTATTATTTTTTAGTGGAATATATAAGTGACGCTGGTTTAAGGTGTCCATGATTGGAAATTGAGTTCGCATTCATATCGAACGATTTCAGAGATTTGTTTTTGAATTTGCATTAGCAGTTATAAACCGAATATGCCGATGGATGTGTGTGTGGGGGTACAAATGAAGTGGGAGTTTCTGATTGTGCATGGCTCCAAGTTGTTGGACTTATTTTAAGGTGCACATTCAATATGGTTGAATAAAATAAGAAGTGGGAAATATTTGCTAAAAATAAGTTGTAGTTACATTTTTAATGGCAGTACGGTGTTGAGTTTTACAAAAATATATAAATTTTTGAGAAATATTTAAAAAACGAATTTATTCAAGAAAACCAAATTTTAAGAAAATGTAGAAAGTATAGACAGAAACTGAGTTTGCTACTCTTAAGTTAGAGTTGACCATATTTCCTTAGAAATGAATTTTTGTTACAATCGTACAGACCGTATAGGCGTTTTCCAAATTCCAAAAGTACCGTTATTAGATTTTTTAGCCAAAAACAGTCATGCATCACCTATTTAAGCTTAAATATCAATTTTGGTTGAAATCATTAGAGCCATTTTCGAACAAATCAAGCTGGTATTAAAATTTTATATTGGAAGTGCCATTAATATTGAGGTAACCTTGCAAAAAAAAATATGCCCCGAACTGTAGACCCCCAAACTCCAAATCCTAAGTTTAAACCAAATCCCGGTAGCCGTTTAGGCTGTAGGCATCGGGAGCAAAATTTTGCGACGCACTTTTTTGAGTTCCTCTATCAACTACCAATCGTAATGTCAAAATTGGTTAACATCTCGAGTTCGAAATTTTGTACGAATACAATATCTTTCTCTTACTACGTAATCGAGAAAGTTAAAAAAACCATGGCGACAAAAAGCTTCAAATTAAGGCGTTCGGAATGAATATCCATTCATTTCAAAAAATAAAATCTACACAGACCAACGATCGTGAAAAGCAAGGCATTCAGACTGGACCTTCTTAAATAGAATAGAAGTTTATTTTGAATTCAAATACAAATTTTACAATTTTCAAAACATAACTAAATATGGCCTTGGTTTGAAACCGTTTGCCAGATGACAACTTTTTCTTTTTTACCTGTATATATAAAAAAATTGTGAAAAAAGTTATTCATCAATTGAGAACGGCTGGGCCGATTTGGCTTAATTTTTTTTTTTTTTTTCAGTTGTTCGTAAATGTCAGGAGAAGGTTTTTACGGAAGACCACTTTGGGAAAACCCTCAGGAAAAGGCGGGAAGTTCGAAAAATCGAAAATAAATTTTTTATGTGAAACTGTTCCGGAATGGCATTCGAATGGATAACTCAGAAAATTCCGAAATTTCGAAAAATCGCGAAAACTTTTAATTTTTGTTTTCAACGAAATTTTGCATTTTATCGCATGATTTTATGTTAAGGTGGAAAGTTCGTTGTGATGCTTGAAAAATGTTGCATAATTGTGAAATTCATTGTGATAAAAGTTGTGTGGCGCAGTGGCTTAGTGGTTAGTGTGTCAATGCTCAGGAGCTCCTCCGTTTTAGCACCGCAATTGCGGATCGGGACAGGGTCGATACGGTAAAGCAGTTCACCGAATTTTGGTGGCTTAAAGAAGAGGTGAGGGTTGATACGCTCTCCCGGGCCGGTGCGCTACTATCGTAGCATCCTCCCTAGTTTTAAGCTAGATTAAGTTTGTAGGTTAAGGCTTAGAGTAGGGGGTCCTTGAGAGGTGCCGGGCTAGCCAGCATGATAGTGCCACCGAGACTCGAACGAAGCGTATAGCCTCGCTCGAGTCTCGGTGGTAATGATGAACCCTTGTGGGCGGCTGTCAGGCGACCATGGACGCGATCAGGATGGTGACCAATCGATGAGATTGCTCACCACCCTGATTATAGGTAATTTAGCTTAAGTAGCTTAGGTAGTTTTAAGTAGTTGTAAGTAAAAAAATAATAAAAGAATTCAAGTTTTACAAGGTTTCTTGGAAATAAAAAAAACAAACAAAAATAAATATTGATAGATTTAAGGCCGAAAGGCAATAATTTTAAGGATATAGTTAAGTTTAGAGTGCTCGCTAAGAGCCAGTAAGCTAGAATTAAGACAAATGTTAGCTTTAATTTAGATTTAATCGTTTTTGTCTAGGATGTAAGTTTAATGAAAGTAAAAATAAAAATGAATTTAAAATGTAAAAATGTAGTGTGTTGGATTACTAAGCGAGGGGTCTCAGGTTCGAATCCCGCAAAAACCCAAATTCCAACTTAGGGTTTAATCCACTGCGCCGCCTCTCGCGAACGTCTGACAAACATCCGAGATGTAGATCCCTTCCATTCGTTCCAAAAATGAAACTCACACAAAACGAATGGTTGTGAGAAGCTAGGCCTTGGGTCTCTACAGACCTGTTGCGCCAACTATATATAAAAGAAGTGTTGCGTCCATAAACTTTTATCGAAGCTCCTCGACTCAACGAAGCAAGATATTATGTATGTAGTTTGAAAAGCCGGATGGGCTTCGCTTGTTTTTTATAAATAAACAATAACATTTTATGTTCTATAATAATTTTTAAAATAACGAATATTTATTTTAACATTTAGATAAGTGCTTTTGTTAATATTTTTCATTTACATAATGTTGATACAAAGGATCGTTTACTTGTTGAAATGAGAATGGAGTTTAATCATAGAAGGAAAACGTCACAAATTGGGCTAAAATTTGCTTAAGTTCATCAATAAACTTTTTTCGGTACTTTAGTGCTTCTATGCAATATTGGGCAAGTTTTTTTTTCCGGTGTTTTCCATATTAAATACTTATGGAGTCTTCATCACTTAGTAATGTTCTTTGAAAATGTACAAATCTTATTTCCTTTAGAATTGGGCAAATAGATGGAAAGTGAAAATAAGTTTCTTGTTCTAGCAAATTGCACCATGAGGAAAATGTGTTTCGGTCATTAAAATATGGCCTGTAGTTTAAGGCTAGTTACTCTCGTCTTACACGAAAAATTTTGGAGATTTCATAGTTAAGGCTGTTTAAATTATGCTCAAGTTTCTGGCAATGAGAAATGGGATCTGGGTGTGAACCGTTTGCCTCTTCAATAATATCTGATCTTAATTCAATATCTAATATTTCAAGAAAGCCCATTAGTTTTTCCTTTTTATAAACACCTTGTATATCTAAGGAAGCCCATGGAACTCCAGCAAGTAGGAATAAATCTTTCTATTTTTTGAACCAGCTGTTGTTTTTTCGTGTGCTGTGCTTTGCAATTTTTTGTGGGAGGCGGTCATCACCATACGTGATATATATGTATTATATATTGATATATTGAAAGTAAATTTTTATGTAAACAGAAATATGGGTGGAAGGCCTGTTTCATGAAGAAGCATGTAATTTGGAGTCTTTTTTGACGCAAAATCGTTTCTACCTCATCATACTGCTGGTGTCCCCATACGGGTCCATTTCTCTAGATACTCGTTACACGTTCACCGAACTGAAACTTCAATAGCTCGATTGTTGCACCCGCTGTGTGGCACCGTCTTGTTGGAACCACATATCACTGATGTCCAATTCATGCAATTGCTCGAAGAAATAACCTTCCAACATGTCTCTGTAGCGAATACAATTTACCGTAACGTGACGGTCATTTTCAACAGTGACTTTTTGCGGATGAAGTGCTGTTTCATGAAGCACATGAGGGTTCTCACCTCATGACGAAGCCGTTTAAGCAAAAATGCTCTTCATCGCTGAAAACTGAAAATTGGCGTCAACGGTCTTAAAGTTGCGACCATCGACTCGGAATTTCGTAAATAAATTGAAATTACATGTTTGTAATCGTTGTTCCTTCGTGTACTGCACAATGATGAAAATGTTGATTTTACTGAATTTTTTGACATTGACAGTTCGGTAATCGGTTTAAGTTTGAGTCTTAACCGCTAATGAAATACCCCTTGTACAACAATTTGGCGAGGGACGCAGTTTGACAGCTTAGGCGGCCAGTTGCGTTGCGTAGTTTCTGTGTGGACTGTTCCTATTACTTTATTTATTTGAATTAAATTAAAAGACCTTTTTGCCTCGACAACTGAAATGCCCGTCAAACTGATGTCGGCCAATCCAATGAAAGAACACCCTAGCAATGCTATCGGACAGCAAGCCCTTGGCTATAGAAATTTACTTGCGAAAAACCCGTTTTTGTCCAAATAACAATTTCCGTACCATAATAAATCACAAAACAGCAAACCTTACAGTGATTGAATATGAATAAAATACCCAAATCGCTAAAAAAAAAAAATGGTAAATGCTACTAAACGTAACTAATTATTTTCTCAGGCCCGATGGGGTCACGCCTCAACAACACCAAGATTCACTTCCTGACGATCGTTTATCCGATCAACAGATCTGCCCATGTGATTTAATAAAATTCGAATTTTCTATTTTTATCGCATTACAACGAGTAGTTAACAAAAAAACTATTAGCCAATGAATAAATTTACTAAGAAAATAGAGAACCTATGGCTATTCATCACAGCAGCCTACATCGTAGACGTACACAGGTACAATATCAATCAGTTAGTCATTAGAGTGACGCCAACGTTTCGGAACTCCAAATAAGGGACCCACCACCAGACCAAATTACATTGAGCCAGTGTAGGTGGTCAACCAATCAGTTTTCTCTTTCTGTTGTTTTTCTCGGTTGTGTGCGCTGCTTACCTTTTAAAGGTGACTCGGAGCTTTTAGCCTCTAAATGCTGTCTGTGCGGAGGCATGCATCTAATGATAACCACTTTTAGCCTCTGACAAGCTTAGCTTTGCTCACTGCCAGGGTATGACCTGTTTTGGTGATATGAGTAGGTTTGGTGGTTAACCGCCATATACCTTTTGGCACGGCGCATAGTAGGTGTTATCGTATATCTGTAGATTGAGTGTGTACCTCAAGGTTGTGAAACTATAACTTCGCGGGCCGCCAAATGAGGATGATATTAAAATGCTCCAGGTGTAGGTTGCTTTTAAGGAGAAACTTGTATGAAACACCTTTCCATGGTAATTACTATTAATACGTTTCCCTGACTGTGTCGGTGAATTAGAGAAAACAAGCTTCACATCGAACATTATACATATACGAGTATGTGGGATGAGGAGGCGGCAGTAAATGATATTGTTATTTTTTTTTTCTTCTTTCTTTTTGCCCCTGTCAGTTGAAACGGATGTGTCCATGTATGTCTCTTGCGGGCTATAATTAATGTTATTAAGCACACAATACTGACTGACAAATCACTTTGTTATAAGAAATGAATTTAACTTTGAAAAAGAGCTCTAATTACGCAGTTTGTTGATTTCACGCGCGCATGCATGCCAAAGTTTGATTTTTGTTTGAGGCTATTTCGACGTTTGTTTGGGTGATGTTATTATGAAAATATGGAGATGAAAGAGAAATTATTGTAAAGAAAAGACTCCAACCATAGCGCCATCTTCCGGAGAGCACTACCTTAGTTCTCCGCCACTCACACGGAGTATTCGCCATCTTGTGGCCAACATGGAGGCACTATAAAGTTACCAGTAGGAACAGCAGTAATTTTGTTGTACCAAAGTAAGACCCAATAAAATTACACCAACGCTATACTTATGCCTGAAGCCACTTTACCTTCGTCAACTTCGCAGTTCGTACAACAACATTCACTTAACCTACTTTCGGAATTCGGAGAAATTCAATACGATCAACGGGAGATTCTGCACTAATTAAAGACTAATCTCTTAGCAATTCTAAAATCAGTTTCACTGAAATATTCCCTCTTGGCCTTTTTAAACGCCGACGAAAAGGGTGCAACAGCCGAACAAAACGCGACACACGATTATCACCAGCCAGTGATGCAAATCGACTTTTCTCAATTGTAATAAGAACTGAAAATTAATAGTACTGAAACTTACAAAATAGTACAAATTTTTTTTAAATGTAATAACACAGATATTGCAGTCAAGCAGATAAAAAAAAACCAAAATCATATTTTATTGAATCTAACAGCCATATTTTTCACTCCGAGTCTAAATTAGGTTTTAGTTAATTTCACACCCTAATCCGTATTTTTTAAGCCCGATGATTTATATTTACCTTTATAACATTCACTCAAATAAATGCATTAAACCCGCTGGGGATAGAGATGGATTTAAACGCGGAGTTAAAACCGGTTTTAGCTCGATTTAAAAAAAACCTTCGTAATGTTTAATTTGGCAATTTGGCAATTGATTTGATTTGCTGTGTGCTGAGTTTCATTTTTATTGTATTAATTATGAATTTAGTCTCCAATATGCCTCTTTGTGTTAGCCGGAAGTATTTCCGAAAATCCACGACATCGTAAGCCCTAGCCCGCTTGTGCATTCGATATAGTCGAAGACGAGGACGACGTTGATTCACCATCTGCTGTTCCATCAGCTCTTCGATAAATTCATCTTCTGACGACGAAAGCTACCAAAATTGCATCCACTTTACAAATGAAATCCATTTTTTAGCTTCTTGCTACATTTTACATTCCATTTCACTTTTATCAATATGAATAAATTGAGTTTTAACCCGAGTTAAAATAATTAAACTGGTCTCCGGAGTGCAGTTTAAATTCAATCGGATTAAACGCTGACATGTTTAAAAAAAAATTGATTTATGTTCGGGTTAAATGACTGAATATTGGGTTTACTTTTTTGAGTGAATAATATATGGTCGTAAGTTCGATTTATTTCAAAAATTAAAAATAGTACACATAGTACTTAAAACTGAGAAATGACTTGCGTACTCGGAAAGTCAAATAGAACAGAAATCAGAACGAAAGTAAGCATTTTTTCAGCAGTGGCACCAGACAATGGGCAAACATTTTCCAATGGGAGACACCTCTGAGCTGGCATCAAAATCTGCAAAATTCGCGTGAATCAGAGTGAGTTGGCCGATTGCGATAAATTAAGAACTAAATGTTGTTCCATGTTGGGCAACATGTTTTTCTAACAAACCCATACCGATTGGGTGAGTTGCTTTTATGTGATGCGTGAACAAATTCACACACAAACAGACACATTTTACAATTTTATTATAGGTCTGTTCCCTGTTCAATATTGGCAATGTGTCACATTTCTCTCATTGCGAGAGAATTGGCTGACCAAAATGAAATATAAACAAAACGAAAAGGAACGCGTTGAATCACAAATTTGAAAAATGTGAATTTTTTTCCAGGCGGGAATATATTTTATATTCAAATACCAGTAGAACAAAGTACAAATTATTATTGAAGAGCAAGAGTTGAATTGCTTTATTGCAGAAATTAAAAAAGTTAAATTCTTTTGCCTCTTTAATCTACTTTAATGCTACACAAGCACAAAATATAAATGAAATCAAATAAAAAGTCAGTTAAAAATTAGAATTTGAACAATTTAACAACCATCTGTCAAGCAATAACAATATTTGGAGGTTTTTTTCGGAGGGCAAATGCTTTGTTCTCTCTTTTTGGCTCTCTTCTGCCAAACTTTTACGTAAGGGAAAAGTTTGACTAAATTTGGCTAATGTGTTCGAATGCATTATCGTTAGGGAACAGACCTAATTTTAAAAATGCTATAGAAACAGTTTTTACCGAGAAAATAATTTCAAGAAATAGTTGCATCAAAATAGGATTATATTTCTGACGAAATTGTTCCTCTTGTGGACACCTTTGACAAACAATAATTTCCAGGTTCTACCTGCATACGGATAGAATTTGCTACCATTACCCAACCTCACTTCCAATGGGCAAATCAAATCACATCATTCACCCAAATCAATTAGTCAATAACATCATCGAGGCATCGCCGTCAGCCAAGTTATCCTCATTGCAGCCAAAGGTCAACATGGCAATCGAAAGCCGCCTTCTCCACTAATAGTTAACCTCAAACAAATAGGTGCGGATTGTAGTTGGCGGTGCAAAGAAAAACAAAAGAATATCTTGTTCATCATCATCGGACCACACACTGGTGTACATTTAGATATGGACGTGTGATAAGGCTAAAAGGCATTGCAACACTTGGCCCACACAGTAGTTGGATAATTTTCTAATGAAATTTAGCGCGAAGCCCTCCCACTCGATTTTATTGAATTATAAAGATGCCGACAGAATTCCTGCAATCAAATTCCAAAGGTTTAAACAGAATGGAAATACCACACAAATCAACTGCAATTACTGCTTTGCATTGCCCACTGCAGGCGCACAACCAAATAAAAAAAACAAAAACAATCTTTCACGACTGCGACTTTGCAGATGCAGATACCAGTGTAATGCAGGCGATCGATTTGATTTGATTGTTTTTTTTTTAGCCCACTAACGTCTTACTATAGTTGGAGATTATTCACTGGATTCTGTTTTTTGTTCAGTTAAAAGGGTTGACCAATTTAACTAATCAACGATGATTAATGGTCGTTTAATTTATAATAATTACATTGAGTGCGCTTGACTGATGATGATAGCCGGTGTGAGTTGGTTGTTAGATAAGTGGACAGAGATGGTGAGCAAAGGTGTTGAGAATGTAGTGACCTTCTTTTTATTCGTGGAAGTCGTTTTTTTTCTAATCTGACCTATAGAGGATAAATATATGAGTTGAGTAGTGTATCACGATACATTTTGTTGATGGAATCGTGTCAACGATTATGAGTTTTTGACGAAGATGCTTGGAAACCTATCGATATGGATAACATTTCCTTGGCACTAACTACTTATTGCTACTGATTAAACTTTTGATATTTTTATTTTGCATGCTCTTGTTGTTGTACCAAAAAGTGGCAACACGGTTAAATGAAAAATATCGTTTAACAAAAATATCTATCTCTTTCACATTAGGTCCATGAATGTTGATTCCCTTTCGTTTATTTCTTCATTCATTCAAAGAATTTCTTGCTTTGAAGTTCCGTCTATGAATAATTGTCAGTGGATATTATGTGGGATTTTGAAAAATTGTACTAAAAATGCTAAGGCAATGAATGAGCTTGAATGACATTTCTTGAAAATATTATATTCTATATTTAACACCCTTTCGATGATTATCACAACTTAACTCGTGGCCTTCAAACTTATATCGCAGTGATGCCAACCCTTATCAACGTTTTTATGTCCATACAAAACAAAATTATCACTTTAAAAAAAAATTATGACTTCTTGGTAAAAAAGATACAAATTGCATGGATTATAAGGAAACTTCAACCAACCTAGAATTTGATTAAAATTTCTTGACTGAATGTTGCTCAATCGATAGGAAATTCTCCTTTTTTTGATCTCTAAATTCCCAGGTTTGGGTTTGATGAGGAAGTCAAGAATAGAATTGGAAAATAACCATGACGCACAGTTGCAAATGAAAATTATTGGTAGTTGGCATCACTGATTATAAGGAACAGTATCTGAGACGGTTTTCGCACTCGCGGATTCCACATTTTCGCCACGGAATTTAGACTACTTTATCAGAGCGAAAATTTTGACGTGTAAGTTTCAACTCAACGGAATTCGTTTGTCAGTCAATTTCTTGACGCTGCAGTCGAATTCTTTTTCATTCGTCATCCGATCTTACTCGAAATTTAGGACGGTTTTTAATCTTTCGGATTTTGATGTTCGGGAATAAAATTCAAGGTGTTGAAATGACGTGACATGTTTGACATTATTCATTCGAGTCGGCATAAAATGATTTCAGAGAGGGATTAGGTGTCAGCGATTATGAATTTCTGGCCATAATATAGAATTTTGAAGAGGCGGTCAAATTTTGTTATTCATTGCCTGATTTGGCTCAAACTTAATACCTAGAGAATTCAGGGTTTACAAATCGAAAATGATGGCCAAATTATCGTATACCCATATGTTGTCGTTTAAAATTCGATTTCATTCGATAATCTGTCAGCAATATGCTTTGTGGCAAGGGTTGAAAGTGTTCCGTTCCATAACTTCAGGCCTCAGACCAGAATATGAAGATGGTCGCAGTAAGTAAAATTGTGCAACCTTCACACTTAATATTTTGTAGGTCAAAATGGGTAATTTTGTATAGAAAATATCCTCATTGAGAGTTCGTAAAATTTAGCCTGGGCCCTAAATATGGTTATAAGTATCGCGCGTAGTGAACCGCTTAAGAAACAGAAATATCGCCTTCACCCGAAAAGTTATTGCAAGAACTGTCAGATTTTTTTCATTTCTCAATGGGTGCTTTGGCAAAATGCATTGAAGTGTGATTTGTGTTTTTCCGGCGGGCTGAACCGGAGGCGCCTCTTTATTTATTTATTTTCTGCGAGAGTAATGATTGTGAGTCTTCGTTTACACAACACATTTACTTTCAGCAGAATTAACTCCATCTGTCCTATGTTTGTTGTTGCACTATTAGTTCGCCTCTCTATAACAAAAATATGGCGCTACGTATGGTTATAAAAACCACAGATTAACTGTACACAAGTCAGCCTCCTACATAAAAACGAAAACGATTTTTCAGTCTCTACCTGTAGCCAACATACAGACAATGTTACTGGCCATTCATATCTTCTGAGAAGCCAGTTTAAGCCAAAGGCTCTTATAATAAGTTTTGCTCATACATTTACAGAATTTTCTTTTTCTTTTGAATAGGAGGTGTGTACCTGTGACTTTGCACTTTCTCCGCCGAAAAAGTCTGCTCCACAAAACCGATTAAGTTTTGATCCCCACAATACATCACCAGTCTCGTTGTCGTCGCTGTCGTCGTCATTATCCACCTCATTACCATCGCGTTGTCATTGCGCTGGAGATGGAGAGTGGAGACGCTCAAGGCAGACACAATAGTCTATGAAAACTTTTGATTTCACTTGCAAAGTATATACTCCGGATTCGCATTCAGTCTAGCATGACACCGCCGCGCCGGCCGACCAAGAAAATGATACCAAACAAAATGTGGGCCAACTGTGAGATTAAGCTCTTCTTTGTCTGCCTCTTCGTTCGGTTATTTGAGACACAATGACTGGTGACGTGCAGCTAAAAATTCACAATGACAACTATTTTCCTCGTGTCGAATTTTTTTTTGAATAATTTTCGGTCCTCAAATTAAGACACCGTATTGACACGGTTTTGAAAAACAAAACTTTCTAATCACACGGAAACAGAAGCTAATTCCATCTAATTACGAGTGTTTAAATTTTTTCTTACTCGTTCCTCTGCGATTTGGAACACTTCTTCGTTCCCCCTCAAGGCTGCAACAAAACTATAATTTGCAGCGAATTTTTCGAAACTTATACAGTATACACGTCGCTTCGGTCGTTCGGCTGCGCTGCGTCTCCCTTAACGACCCGAAAATAAGCGCGCAATGGTTTCATTTGAAGCCAATTTGCATCTAAATAGAGGAAAACTATATCTGTGGGACACAATCCCATTAATAGAACTTGGCGGCACACACATGGCGATATAGCTACTCGCCGCGCCACTCGAAGCCCATAAAATGACAATTTATTGACAGCCAGTTTTCTAAATTTACTACACCTTTTGAAATGGCTTTCGTTGAAATGCCGATCGCGCTGCTCGCTGGGCCAGACCACCCTTAGCGGTGTAGGTGCCCCGCTAGCGAACTGCACTTTTATTAATTAATTTCATTTGAGCCGCAACTGTTCCACGAGAACCAATAAAATTTAATTAATACTTCTTCCTACACAATATTAATGAATAATATTTAAAAATTTTAATGCGCATTGGATCTGGGCCAAATGTACACGCCCCATTTTTTCGCCGCACTACTTCTGAGAGCGTGTATTATAGTTTCTGGCTTTTGTTTAGACATTTTGTAGCTGTGGGCCACATGGTCGTGGGTCGACCCTTGAGGATACCGCTGGTGGTTGCTGGTTGGTGCATGTGTGCCAAAATGCTTGTGCGCGTTTGTTAAAACAATCACTAAACCGTGAAATTTGTCGATTAGAATAGCTAAATTAACATGCAGCACATGGTGAAATGAGAATTCGCGAGATACAGCTGTATCTTTCAAGCACGGAATGCTACAACAAAATGTTTGATACTCATAGAAAATTCGCGAGACACAGTTGTAACTTTGAGGCCTGTTTGCTGATACGACTTATAGCGATTTAAGTTCTACTTAAATACCTTATGGGCTAATTTTTCTATGTCATAAACTGTTACATTAGATTTTAAGTTGAACTTAAATTGAACGGGCCTGAAGCACTGAACGCTGCAACAAAATGTTTAGACACACGTATCGCACATATATATGAAATTGAGTTTCGTTCAAAAGTATTCATTGAAAATTGAAACTAACCCTGCACTTATGAGTTCATCTTTTGAAGAGGTTTTTTTTTCTGTCATTGCATCTTAATGAACCAGTCCAGACAAGTGTCTATCCACTTGGAGCTGGCTGATTACAACGGCAATACGGTCCCATTGTAGGCAAAGCCGCTTTCCTCCCACAATACGTGTCTGATCAATCGTACACCCGCATCTAAGTAAACTTCATTCATTCTTGCCCGATCGTGAGGCATTCTCAAGAGGCCTTCACATTCTCGTGCATGTTACCAACAAACATCGCACGGTGGCGTCAGTTCTGGCAGAAATTGATCAGAATTGACGTCCATTTGGACCCACCTCATTGACATAATACAATTCGAACATAAATACTTTGCCCTACAACGAATGTACCTCCCGATGTAACAACACTAACCTTGACTTGTGCGTGCGCGCATTTCAGTTCGTATTCCCTTGCAGTGCACTTCATCTAATCATTAATCGGTTCCATGTACTCCGTCACAGCGCCTATTAATTTCTGCACTCGAGGACACTATTACAAACAGAATGCCACTTAAGCTAAAAACAGAAACAATTGTTGCATCAGTTGACAGAGTTGTGTGTTGTGTCTCTCATGTGACCCATTTCGGCTCGGAATTGGAATTGGAATCGGAATCGGAATCGTTTCCCCTCTGTGTGTCATTCTCAATGTCAAGTTTGGACTGGAGCCCGCCATGCAAATGATGATGATGGCGGCGTTGGATTATCTATAACTCCAAGGCTTGTCTTATTGTTATTATTTCTATATCTGTTGGCAATTTGTATTATTAATATTATTATTTTAATTTCATATGCGGTCGCGTTGTTGTGGGTTCCGACAAATTTAAGTCTCCCGTCATTTGATCGTTTGGCTTAAGGCAAGAATGACGCAATGGGCGTATCACAAAACGATCGCGTCAAGGTACGGCAAAACCAAAACAAACCAAAGCTTCGTGATGAAAAAAAAAAAAACTACAACTGCAACCACGCACACAGTACAGGACGGCGGACCGCGAGGTGTATAATTTGGAATTCTGGTTTCGGATAGGAAGTCGGTTCTTTGTGTCTAATGAGTCTGCTTTAAGTAGCCTCGACATTGTTACTGTCCCACAAAACAAATAAAAAAAAAAAAAAATGAAACTGAAACTGAATCGCCAGTCAACAAAAAAATTACTAGGTGTGGAAAGTGACAATCAAATCGTATCTAAGTGCCTACCTATACCAACTTGTTTTCAGTTGACACACATTAAAAGTGTGACATTACGTTTCGCCGAGGAGGGGATAGATTTGCTTAGTTATGCTTTTTTTCCCTCCTCCTGCTTGCACAGGTGTTGCGTCGCGAATGCATTGGATTAACTATTTAGTAGATGACGTTGATTGGCTTATTAAATGAGGAATGTTTTCTATTTATTGTAATTTATTGTCAACTGCATTTTATTGCAGTTTTCTTTCTTTTGTCTTGTCTTCGTTTGAGAAGACAACTAGACTTTGAAGTGACTTTCTTGTAAATTGCATTTCCAGTCCAGTATTTGTGTCGTCTGACATTTTGACAGTTTATTGCTTTTACATGTTGAATAAAAGAAAAATAGATCTTAATTTAATAAAAAAAATATAATCCCCTTTAAATAACACTCTAGGAATAGGTCGAACCAGTGGCTTTTTAACAGCAAGTCGCGTAGCTCGCTTCTACACTGAAACTTAATTATCCGACTAACTGAGAGTTGAAAATATCAATCATTTATCTGTGCTTCCTATTTTTGCCTTTTTTATATGTCCAGCACGAATGAAAGGGGCCCTTAAATGTTGACTGATTTGAGAATCTTTCGCAGCTTTTCTATTGCTGGTCAGGCGTTGGTGAGAGGTGGCCGCGGGTAGTGAAAAAGGCTTAAAGTAAAAGATAAATCTTCCTTTTCTTTTCTTTATTCTGTTTCTTTGCCTATTATATGAATAAATGTAATTTTAAAGTATATCTGTGGAGCTATAATGTTCTATAAAAGACAATTATTGTTCTTATTTGTATTTTGCCAAATAAATTTAATTGATTTTCTATTTCATAGCTCTTCGCACACCCTTTTCGAATGAAATCCTTTTTTCTTTTCTTTTTCTTCGAGTCCTATTTTTACTATCGTTTGTGATTTAAATATTTTTGTTTCGTCCAGTTATCCAGCTGTATAACCAACTAGCCAAATCGCTATAATTTAGAATTTAGAAGCTTAAGTAATGAGTTCCAAGCCAGAAATGCAACGTTTCGGAACGCAAACGCAAAAGGCTCTCCAAGAAACCTACATTTACCCACAAGAAATTCATTGCATCTATGGCAGATTGAATTTTGGACAACTCATCCATGACTTGCAGATGGTACTCAGTTCCATATCATGCTCGTTCACTGATCTTTTTAGAGAAAATTTGTATTGCGAATATATATAAATTAGTTTTCAAGTTGATATTTACTTCTTAAATTCTTGATCTTTAAGACCTGCAGTAAACTAGCATCGCTGCTAATTTATAATAATAGTTTTCCACACCAAGTAAAAATGCCATTCGTTTTGCTTATCGCTTACAATCCCCGTAGGCTATATAGCTATTCATCTAACACCATATAAACAAATTAAGCCCCCATTGAGCAAGTGCATAGATTAAATCCCTGCTTCACAACACACCATTATAAAGCAATAAGACAAAACTAGTAATTTCAACGCGTCACATTTTCTTGAATAGACTATAAAACCCTCAACCTGTTGATACCGATCTTTAGCTGCAGCATCATTGCACATCAATGGTGGCATTCAAATTGCATCCGTTGACAAACAAATTAAAATGTATCCCAAATCTTTGGGACAATATTTGCTGGTGAGTTGTTTTCAACAAAGACATTCCGGTTCGTTGTGCATAAGCATAAAAATAATGATACATAAAACGCTAACAATACCGAGTCATTATGCCAACTGTTAACCATGAAGAAGCAATAGATTGGTGAATTTTAAGATTGTCACGTTCGCAGGCATTCAAGACAAAATGTATTTGCATGAAATGTGTTGTCTGAGTACTGTGGCGTATGAGTGATTTTTTCTTCGTCATAGCAACTTAAACTTTAACTAAATTCAGCAAAATTCGCCGGCGCTAACCATCTTGAAGTATAAACAAATATTTAAACACGAAAAGCGTTGGTGTCGTAATTGTTTAGATTGCTTGAAATGCTTGATGAATGCATCATCCATCGGACAAGTTGATGACATTTGAATGGTAATGTACTTTGCCATTGCTAACGACTTGCGAGCAGTTTTGTGGACTCTATACCAAACGTCAACTTCTCCAGCTATACACCAATGGGTGATCTTCTCTTCGAACATACCTGGAAAGAACAGAAAAACAAAAACTTCATTAATGCCGAAGGAATTTTCGTAAGAAAAAAATATAAATCACAGTTAAAAATAGAGAAAAACTTTATCGGTTTGAATACTGAATGAAGCTTGGTATTAAGGAATTAAAAAAAGAAACGACCACGTCGGTAGAATAGGTGCTATAAATTTTAACGATTTCATGTGTCATGTTTTCTTTCCTAAGAAATATCGATTATCGAAATAACCGAAGAAATATTTCAGGCGTCGCAAAGGGTTCGGAAATTAAAAAAAAAAAAATGGTACAAAAACAAATGACAATAAAACTCTTAGCAATAGCCTAGTTCATATCTTTGATTTAAGTGCTTGCATCTATAATACATATTTTACAAGCTGTACCCGCCCGGCTTTACCCGTGCCAAGGGCTAAAGGTCCACTCACATTTTGCCAAGTGCTCCGTTTGGACATTGAAGAATTTTAGCGGCCATTAGTGTTGAGAAATAGCGTTTTAAATGTTCCTTAACTCGAGGTTATGTTGAAACAATGCGCCGTGCTAATTGCGAATTTAGAATGGAAATTGTAGCCATTCTTAACTATTTAAATTTAAAGTCGAAAATAAGAATCATATTTGCGTGCGGAGAAATCATCAAAATCTGGCAGAATTTTTGGCAAATACGATCACACTGTAGATATATTACGTTCAAAATTTAAAAAAACAACATAAAACAAATTTTAAATCAACATGGCAGCACTTGTACCAATTTGAGTTAATGCGCACATTCAAAAACCTAGTCATCTTAAGTCGACTAGATTCGTCTCAACTAGATGATCCCTGAATGCAAAACTGTCAGCCTCATATGCGAACTGTCAAAATCGTACTCAGTCACGAAGTTCTGGACTTGAATCGTCGGCTTCCTCTCTGTAGACGTCAACTGAAAAAAACTTTTCATGTGACATTTTAGATCAACCAAAAATGAGTCACATCAAGTCAGCCAGTTGTCAGACTTTCGAAGCTAGACACTTACTCGTCGACTAAGGTTTAGTCCGGTTACAACTGAAAAACATTCTTAGCACAACTACACTACTCAACTGTTTACGAGCGCCTGGTCACAATGCTTTTATTGTCAAAGGAAAGTGATGCCAAATTTACTCAAATCTTTTAAGATTTTTCGATAGCAAATGTAAAAGTTACGCAGACAAACACACTAAACCGAAGAGCTCCTTAGCAATCTTCATCTTTTAAACTCACATTTATTAACTTAAATTATAGTGACCCAAATATGTCGAGAGAAAGATATTAAAGCCAACCAAAATACTAAAATTATTACGGGTGGCAGAGGAAAAATGAAACTGCGTAGGTTATGTATAAATCGACGAAAGAAAAATAATGAAACTGAATCAAAACGAATAGACCACGATTTTCTGCGTTGCTTTAATTTATTGACGAACCTGGAACACACCCACGTTGTAATGGTTCACAGTCACCTGCGTTTTTCTATTCATTATTTCTCTTCAAAGAATGATGCATGATGTTGAGAAAAAAAAACTACTTAACAAAAATAAAACTCACAATTTCTACACAGACAAAAATTAAATAAACTGGACACTCATATGTTGGAATCAGTCCAAGAAAGAAAAAAGAAACACCATTTACTTCGCAAATAAACAACTTGCAACCGACGATCAATTGGCAGAAAGGTGTATAGAATAATATTCACATCATTACTAAGAATTCGGTCTATAGACTTAGCTTCGAATTCCCGTATTCGAATTCGAAATTGTTGAACTGCTATTAAGTTCCAATTTCTTTTTTTTTTTCTGTGTAATGTTATGTTTGCAAAAGAATTTATGACAATGAACGAACGAGAGAGATAAGTTGATGAAGGAACCGATAATTTTGGACAAATGCCAAAATTAATTAAATTGTTTACATTGTGTGTATACCTGGTGGTGATGATTTTTGTTTCTTTATTTTACTAGCACCCACTAAAACGAATGCAAGTGATACATATCAATGAATCAACAATTAAGCTAAAAGCAGCATAGCCTGTGTAACTGCCAATTTTTGTTATAATAGATGGGGAGATTTTGAATGTGAATTGAATTGAATAGTTTTGCACAGTTTTAGTAGTACAAATAATGCCAGCTAGGTCCTGGTCAGACTGATTTTACTGTGCTGTCAATAGCACGAACAAATTAGTGCCACCAATTCACCTCGAAGTGGATTTTGGGAAATTTTCGACGACTTTTTTAAAGTGTAACAACAGTAACAACAAAAAACAAAAATAATAAACCCAAAACGAGCAGTGGGAACACTTTAGTTAGTTTCACGGAATTTTGACAGCGCGGAACGACACAGTGAAAGCGATGTCATTTCAGTTTGACAGTAAGCCATATGCATTGACAGTTCGTTGACAATTTGCTCACAAATTGAAGAATATATGAAATATGCCTGACAGAAATCACTTGACTTCTTAATCGATAAAGCATACGACTTAGGTTGGCATCGGAAACGCTGCTTTTTCATTTGAGAAATCAAGCTCAGTCTACAATCTTTTCGAGCACACACCCATTAAATGGAAAACACGTGTCAGAAATCGGTCCAAGCAAGATGGCGATTGTGATGCCTTTTGTGTACAATTGAGAAGAAACTCGAGCAGCCTTTCAAGAAGCAGGTCGTTACAGTTTAAATTCCAAAAAATGTCGAAGCAAATTCCAATGCTCCCTATTTCTATTAGTCGACATAAATATCTTTCACCTGTCTGTACAAATATAAATTTATAAAAACAAGAAGCTTCTTTAAGAACCATACAGCTAAGTTCTACCTTCATCAGCCGCTGGCATGAGTGAGCCTAGGCATGTCTTAAAATTCCAGTCAAATCTGCTGCCCCATTTTTTTAGCCATAAACTATTTCATGCTGAAGCCCACACAATTAATGAGGATGACGCATGACTCTTCCAACTATCGCTCGAAACCAAATTCCAACAAAACTTGTCACAAAAGAAAATAAAAGACTCAAGCCGCGCATGATCTAAACATCAAGTCTTTGTTTATACAAATTACAAACGTTGGACACTTCGATATGACACTTATTCATAAACAAACACGTTCTAAATGATTCAAAAGGCAAACATTGAATTTATGTTCGAAAGAAATCACAAAATCAAATCATAAACTATATGACATCGTTTCTGAAACATCTGTGTCGCATTTTCCTACCACGGACTACCAAAGCTCCATAAACAAAAGATTCGTGCTTCGTGCTCCTGCCATTGTCACAACAAACATATACCTACTGTCACAGAAGCCCCCACTCAGTTGTCAGAATATCTTAAATTTGTGATCTGAATGCTTAAGTGGAGAATTTTCACGTCGCGAACGTCTTATGTAGCCGACCTTTTTTTAAAAAAAAAAAAAAACCAAAGCCTGTCCAAATGTGGGATTAGAGAAACAGTGCGTCGTAGTCGCTGAAATTAGAAATCCGTCAAAGCCCACCTACTGTCACGCAACCACTGTACATCGAGTAGCAATAATATTCACTTGGTACGCGTTGCGATAACGATAAAAATTTAATTTATTTTATAATTCCGAAGTTGCCTAGAGCGAAAGAGAGACAAGCACAGCGCTCTACTCAATTAGCGGGAGGGGAAACGATGTCTTGTCTACTAAACGCCTACAATACGAGTATCTAGTTGACTTTCTTGAACTGGTCGGGACTAGGAAAAGACGGGAATGCTACGAGCTGTACATATCGGCACATGCGATTGAAAAATTACAAGACGTCATCGTGCGATTGAAAGGCGAGGATAGACGTACAATTATTCGCGCAGTCCGCCGTGCAATGGGAAACTGCATTCGATGAACGAAGAAGAAGACACATTTGAGCCGATTTCGAAGATTGAAATAAATTGCATGTTTGTATGCCCGGTTTGGACTTGCAATTTCAAAGGAATGCTTCAGCAAGTGCTCCTCTGACAAAAAGAAGAAGAAGAAGTCATAATTTTGGGGATTTTTGGTTTAAATAAGTTTTTCTTGGAAATGGTTAAAGTTCTAACCGGGTATATGGTTATTTGGGCCTCACTGCGCTAGACTATTTTTTGTTGGTCAACATATTTTGAGAGGTGGTTTCTCGTATAATAAATTACACGGAATATTGATTCAGCAAAAAATTTATAAGAATTTTGTTAAATTTGTCGTCAAAATTTGTTTTCTATTTTGCTAGTTGATAACCATTTCTGGGGCACAGATAATTTTCTCTCTTTTTTAGATTGTATTTTAAGCATTTTATGAAATCTACTAATCAGAGAATGAGCTGTTTTCGCACACGAAACTTCCAAAATATTTAAAAGCGGTAAGCAGATGATTCGAGAATCCTCAATACCAATTTTGAAAATTCTCAAATTCCCCATTTAAGTGTGTGCCAACCATATTGACAACACTTGAATGAAAAGCGTTCCATGCAAAGGGTGTCTTTTTTTATGGGTACAGACTTTTAGTTGGCAACACTATTTTAACTGGCGGCCATTTTGTCAGCTGTCAAGTGATTTATTTTTAGTTTGGTTTGACATTTCAACATGAATAGACTGACGCCAGAAGAACGCTTCCAAATTGTGCAAATTTATTTGGAAAATCATGGTTCTGTTCGAAATTTTCATAAGCTTTCTGGTTGAATGGATACGTCAATAAACGAAACTGCGTATTTGGAGTGATGATAATCCTCAAGTGTATGTTGGGACACTGTTACATCCACAAAAACTGACTGTTTGGCGTGCTTTATGGGTTTGTGGAATAATTGGTCCGTACTTCTTTAAAAACGATGCTGGCCAGAACGTTACAGTCAATGGTGACCGCTATAGAGCCATGATTACTGACTTTTTCGTTCATCAATTGAGCAAACATGATGTGCAGGAGCTATGCTCTCAACAAGATGGCGCAACATGTCACACAGCTCGTGCCACAATTGATTTATGGAAGGAAACGTTTAGTAACCGCATAGTTTCACGTTGCGGACCCGTGAATTGGCCCCCAAGATCGTGCGATTTAACGCCGCCAGACTATTTTCTGTGGGGATATGTGCAGTCGCTAGTCTACACCGATAAGCTCGAAACGATTGACCACTTAGAGGACAACATTCGCCGCGTTATTTCCCATATACGGCCACAATAGATAGAAAAAGTCTTCGAAAATTGGACCTCCAGATTAGACTACGTCCGAGCCAGCCGGAAAATGACAGAAATCATATTTAAATTATAATGCCAGAAGATTATCTTTCGAATAAAGTAAATTTCATGTCAATTTAAACAAAAATCATCTTTGTTTTATTTCATTTCAAAGTTCTATACCTCTAAAAAAAAAAAACACCCTTTACAAGGCAAAAGTTGCGACCCGATGTTCTTTGGCTGACATTTTTGTTTATGAATGAAAAAGTTAAGTTTTTGTTTTGGATTATGTTTAATTACTGCCCTAATTTAGTTGCCATTAAATCGAGAAAATTATATCGCTGGAATTTAAGACCATTCCGGCCTGATTTATGGCATTTTCAATCACTCTTACTAGAACTTCCAGCGACAGTTCCTCGCATTCTTGACGGACATTCTCCTTGAGGGCTTCAAGTGTCTGAGGCTTCTTGACATAGACTTGTGACTTAAAAAAAAAACCACAAAAAGAAGTTCTAGCCATAGAAATAGATTTTCCAGGTCCAATTGCAAATAAGAGCCGAAATACTGTGTGAGACAGTTTCCACTGTTTAGATTAATCATAATCATTTTCATTTCCCCAAGGCAGTGAATAACTTCACATCTGCAAAAATTATATGTGACAGTATGCAGCCTTGTGGTTCCTCAGAACACATGTGACCGCCTGCAGCAGTTGCCATTTAGCGCCGCAATATATTACCTTCAGAACATGACAAGGCGATAGACGATTCGCAAATCGCAATCCCGCTCAATCAAATCATACGCTCCTGGGCATCAACACGAGCCCAACTATTTTCAAATTTATTTCCCAGCCATTAGGCAATAATTCAAAATTTCACTTTCAATCGCAACACTGGCTGCGGTGCACTCTTATTATCGGCGTTCCTTCAAATGCCTATAAATCACATATTTCATTCCATGCACAAAGCACAACAAAACGTAACATCACACACACAAACAGAGTACACCTCCTGAACAACATAGGCGACGACGACTTGAGCCCTGAGACTGTAATCTCTCGTTTTTGTTGTATGTACTGATATTTCCATTGTAACGTGATTTATAAAATTAATTTGGTCTCTTGCCAAGCAATGCGATCAAATTGCATCGCTCTCTGATAGACGTTCAAAGATTGCGTACGATGCCCATCCATCACTGTTCAAATGGCACCACGCGAATATCTCATTACAATTATTACTGAACACACTCCACGCCACAGCCGTCACTTCGAACGTAGCAACTTGGAAGTTGGGACAGCGCATACGCATAAATTCCTCTCGTTTTTTGGTATTTTCTCAAGCGTTTTCTCTCGGTTTTTTGTTTGGATTTCCTCATGCACACATTTTCTCTGCGCATTTATAGAGACGCCGACAAAGCGGGACACATACATGGCACTGTAGCATACTTTTCCGCTTTGGAGATTCGGTTTGCGATATTGTTGAAATTGATTTCAAATCGAAATCGAGTGCACCTAATTTGACGGACAAATGGACACAGTAACAGCTTTTGGAAGACGGGCAACCTTTGATTGGACATTCCTGGAAACTCGTTCCCCCTGCACTGAGAATTCCAAGCGGTGATGTATCGCAAACAAAACAATAATGACACACGGTTAAGACATCGCAGACAGTGTCACTCGATCAAAATAAAAATGTAAATGTCTTAACCCCAACACTGTGTATGGAATTTGGCGGCAAGAACATGACATCATTCGACTCTGGATCCGGAGCCACTTCAGAATGAAAGCAAAAAATACTTATTCCAAGTGTATCTATCATGTCTAAGCTAATGGTTCGTGTTGTTCGCACCACAACTCATCTACACAGCCGTACAACTATCTACAGCAAGATCGCTGATTAATTTTCGCTCGAAACTGTATTCAAAATAAATACCGACAACGGTGAGGAATTTCATATCGTAAATTTTGATTCACAAAATGCACATTTGGTGGATGCGAATTTCGAGCACCGCTTGTCAAAATAAACGAACCGAATTTGTGGGTTGGGCTCAGCTTATATGCATCTTTCCCCCCCCCATGATGTTGTGCTTGGCCCGACACAGTTGTGCTAACGAATTTGCCAAGACTCGTGGTTGTCGGACGGGTTTTTATTATCACAATATGTATATTTTTGGGGGGTCCTTTGGCAAAAGATGCAAATTTAACTTATTATCTCATTTGTGTGGCGGGGGAGAGATACAATATGTAATTTGTTTCCGGTTCGTAAAACTGTGTCAGTGGGTCCAAAATATATGCAAACAGGTTTCGGCTGCGTTACAATTTCAGTAATTAATCAATAACCGTATCGATTGGGAACACTTAAATTGTTGACACATTTAAATAAATTATTCGGTTTTAGCTTGTGAAATGCTGAAGAGATAGAAACTGTTTCGTACTTTAGGTGTCTCCTTTTTTTTATATTGATTTGATATGCAGATGAAGACGCTTCGGGATAATTTATAGCCACATTTTTGGCAATTTTGTCAATACACGGGGTTTCGGAAATATTGCCATCAAGTTCGACGACTGATGACGAAGTAAAAGGCGATGAATCGCATAAATTTGCACAACTTAACACCTTTCTAGAGGAACGACCCGACCGGCGACGGCCCAAAACATTTAAATTGTGCCAGTGAAGACTTTAGCTCCAAAACGATATTTTTCGAAAAGAGAAACTGCTACTGTCACCGACACACTTCAAGCGATACTTCATCACATAGCGCACGCTTGGCAGTCTTAATAGTGGTCAACAAGTACATTCCAATTACCTTGTCCCGTTGCGTGTAAAATGCTCATACATGATCGAGCGAAGAAGATCAGAAGCCTATAACACTAAAGCTTGTAAAACGAGTGAATTTCGTTACACATTTCTCATTTCTGTAACTCAAAATTACAAGTTCATTGCTGGAATTATAGAAGAATTCAACAGTTCCTTGTTATAAAAGTCGAACGGCCGAGTGCTGATCTTGTAGACAAATTCGAGACGTCATTCCAATAAAAGTTGACACATTTCAGTAGCACAGAGTTTCAGTTCGCAGTGGCACCTAACACAACCCACCAAGTGGGCAAGAACTTCAATAGCCTGTTGGATTTGTCTACAAGATCAAAATTTAAGTTTAAAAAAAAAAACCTTGTGTTATACTAAAATGGCTGCTGAGAAAAATCGTAAGGCCGACAAATGGCACTGGGAAGACAAAATGAGACGGAAAAATCTTGTAAAACGTGAACAAATGTCAAAATTCCGAACACAAACTGCCCAAACAATTCCCAATACGCAATTCCCCCATTCGGTTGCGTGAAAGTATTTTTGTATAGGAATGAATCGAAATGAAAGTATCCCACACTCGAATGACCCTTTTTCCACAAACCAACTCAATAGCCTAAACTCGGAGAAAGAGTCCACTCAATACACCACAGACCACAACCGGATAAATGAAATTCCATTATAGATTCTGCACCAGATATCCCTATATGTTCCCAACTTACAACAACCAACACAGTGAGTCGTTTGAAAAATGTGCGTGCATCGCGACTAGATCTCATGGGAACCTAATATCTCTATAAGCCGTGAATTTAAATCAAATTTTGGCGATGAGTTCAACTAGTTTGTGCCACCAAAGCGGCGAACCATATAAACGCACGTATATTTGTATCTATGGTGAAATTCGAATGTTCGCAACGTTTAACAATTTCCCGATTTGCTGTTGGCTTGTTCGCTTATTAGCCCATCGATTAGCATTTTGTAATTTATTTGTAAAGGAACTGCAGTCTAAATAAAGTGTTTATCGATTGGGAATCGAAACAGTGACGCCAACCCACACGGTGTGAGAAAAGTCACAGGCGCGGTGTTTCAATCCAAAAATCGATTCTAGGGTCAAGTCTAATTTGTATTGCTTTATGGATAACTGAAATGGGGAATTTTTTATCACACCACGTTACAGATGTGGAGGACATCCATAACAGGCTAGGTTGTGCCGATGCTTGGCTATTTGCAGAGAGGCAACGCCTCTTGTGAAACTTATCTCGAAAGTTGAATCTTCGCCACTCCCTTTTAAATTGAAGTGGATTTTCTAATTGCTCTGTGATAGGTGTACACAGTGGTGGTTACTGTATGGGAAGATAACACCCCACAATTATCAATTATCAAACACACGTTCTACCGCAGTAAAGAAGGCTTGATATGAGTAAATCGATTCATCAGTAGAGGAGTAGAGCAGTTGCATACCTCCCAAGCACTTCTGACTTACCTGAAAATGGAGAAGAGAGAAAGAAAACTAAGAAATTGCTGAGTTTGTATTGGCCAAGTTTGGACAATAATTGGAAGAGCTGATTAACTAGCATGTAATCGTAAGACGGCCTTATCAATAATCAACTTTAGTCTGGCAGCTTACGCAAGGACTTCAGACTTGCGAAAATCCCTTCGCTAACTGTAGGCTCAAATGTTAATGTTTTAAAAGCCATTTTAATCGCGGGAATTAGCTAAATAAGTCCTCCCTTAAGGGGCATCTACCCAGAAATCAAGCAAAAGTGCAAAAAATTATATTTTGTTTCCCTGACTGATAAATTATTACGGAAGCGATTGAATTGAAACTGATTGCATTTGAAAGAAGAGAACTTCCTCGTCAAAAACGTCGGGGGAGGTTTTTAAAAGAATATCTCAGCTATATTTTATTTAAAGAAAAGAATTTAAAGAAATTTGGGAAAATTTGCATGAAATAATTTACTCTTGGCCAAACCATGATAAGACGGAGTACGATACATCTGAGATCACTAGCTCAGCTAAAAGGTAATATCCAAAACACCAATAGCGTCAAGACAGATCTTGAAATTTTACACTGGTTTGGAAAATAAACCTTTTCAAAAACAAACAAAATTTTGAAATACGTTTTCATGTGAATATTGATGCACGTAAGTTTCAATGTTTACTCAGAACAACAAAGTATTACATCAGCTAACAGATCCAATAAAAGCTAATATTTATTTATGTGCAATTTGTCACAAAATACCGAGTTTAAATTAATTTTTTTTTTCGTGCACTTTCGCAGAAATTCTGTTCTTTTAAAACCTAAGGATCGGTTTCAAAAGAACAGAATAGTCCAACAATAAGAATAGAAATCTCCAATTGACATTTCGACTCTGAGTGACAGCACTGATATAAAATTTGGACTCAAACATGGGCGTGACAAGCATTGTGCTGTCAGATGTCTATTTAAACAGTAGTAGCACCTATTCGCGTTAGCCGATTATTATGATTTTCTTTGACCGTGTTTACATTAGATGGAACGCACCGGATTTATTTTGATTGGTATGCATCAAAACTTATCTCGCGTATTTGATTAAACGTCGCGGGAACAATAATTTATTCATTTTTATTGTTTGTCTACTTCGCCGGCTTCACTTCATACTAAACATTTCAGCAAACACGTTGCCAAGGAATATTGAAACGCACGAGGGCGACAGTTGACAGATTGACGTCAGAATGAATCGAGTGCAGCCCAATTGGCACATCGTCTTCAGTGTGAACAAAGGACATGTACATAATATATAATTTAATGTCTTAATCATTTCTATTACAAGCCCACTGTTCACATCTTCGCCTTTTTTTAGGTTTTATTTTTAGACACTCGAATCTTCCACCCGATAAACATAAAACATCTCTGACACGGTATAAATTAAATTACGAAAATTTGAGAAATTAAAATTAGATCCTCCCGCATTTTACCGGAAGTCAAACAAGATGAAAAATATCTATCAAAAGAGAAAATTTTAGATTCCCTTTTTTTTCCGCGAATGTAAAGTAGTTTTCACACATTTCACGGACCGTCTGCTGAGGTCTGAGTTTCGAGCTTGAAGCATTGGCAACGACCGTGTGGGTGGATAATTCGAATGATTTCTTTAGGCATTTTGGCGAGCGACTATATACATTTATAGCTGCCAAACGAATTCGTCATCACCGTCGTTTGTGTGTGAATACTATGGTGGTGCGCAGTGAAGGATCTCTATAATTTCACAGGAAGTCCCAAGGGTCGATTGGTTGAGGGTCACGCGACTACTTCTATTTGGTTTGATTCTATGGGAACTGTGCACTGCAAATGGGTGCCGATTGAACCCCTTACAATATGCGGGCTGATTTTATTTCGGCCTCAGTTTGTTACACAATCCTTATCAATATAAATCGTAAAGGTTAATACAGTATGCATGTACTGGATGAACAAAGGGTCCGTGTGTGCCATATATGTACCTCACAAAAGGGTTTCTATGCTGGTACGAAGCGCCCTCTTTAAAGTCAAACTATATAGTATACTTAATTATAATTTCACGGTGGGTTCCCTTCCCGCGAGGGTTCAACCCCGATACAGAACTCAGGAGGGATCCGAATGCTTTTGGTTTGCGCTCATTTAAGAGTCACTTTTGTACCTGCAGTGCTGAGAGTCGACAAACAAAATGTAACATTTATTACCAGTATTCAGTTAAATCTACCTTCAAGTACACACATATTTGCTTTGCTGTGGTTCTTATTTGCATTGGAGGTGTATCACAGGTAAGAAGGAAGACTGTGTGTCGTCAAATAATAATCTAAACAGAGAGGTCTCTTGTTCGCCCGTCGGTCGGTAAATTGCGTTAAAATGTACTTTACTTTGACATTGACTGGGGTGAAATGTGTGTCATAAATTATGTGATCTGTGTCAAGTTGGGCACACATAAATTGACGGTGCTTGTATAATTGGTAACACAAGAGTGCTAGCGACTAATGCAAATTGCCAAAAGTCTGGAGAGTAAAACTGTTGATATTGTTTCTACCCATTTTCAAGCAAGCTAGTTTTTATGGGTTGTGAAATTTCGTCAAGAAATGTGCCTTAATGTTGTTTACATTCGAGGAAATACAAGACTAATGTGTTTAATGTCGGCTTGACCATATGCAAGATGATTGTTCAATTTGTAAACAGCATTTTTATTGCTTACCCCCCATGTGTGTGCCAACGAAGAATTTAGCTTTTAGCAAAATTCTTGTCGATTTTCGGGTTCGAGTATGAATTTCATTTTAATTTGATTTATTTCGCTAGACCATGTTTTGCAAAGTGGAAATAGTTTTTGGAAATTAGGAAAAGGACACGTTTTCGTGTTTGAATAGTTGTATTCAAAAGTGGAACATAATTCATGAGATTAAGTCTTCATGCGTCAAACTCTTGAAATGAATTTGACGAATTGGGCACGTTCGAAACTTTGGCTGACTTGGGATGACTCGATTTTCTGCATGAACATTACATAGTCACTGTTTGTAGAAGTGTTTTCTATGTAGAGGCAAAATGTCATTTATCATAAAGAAGAAAGATTCAAATAAATTTGACATAAGAAACAACTGCAAAAAAAAGCAAAAAAAAAATGTGTTGTTCAATTTCGGTCTGTCTTCAAAAAACCAATAAGAAAGGTGGTGTCAATATGTTAGTCGTAGCAGTTTGACAAATTTCACTTTTTCTGACATATGAAAAAAAAATACAAAGCTTGTTTTTTTTTTATTGTTAACCTTCAAAAAGGTTTTTTTCTCTTTCTACTTGCTTGTGTCGATCTATTTCTGCGAGAAGCAACTGCCAAAGCGACACAGGAAAACAATTACCAAACAATCAATATAAGTTCACAATCAGATTTTTCTAAATTTGTCTCATTTGAAAACGTAGTAGATTTATAGGTTTCCTGTCAGACTCTTCACTTCTCTAGTAAAGTGAACTAGTGACGAATAATAACAAAAGGGACTAAAACAGACAAAAAAAAAAAACAAAACAAAATAGAATTTTGTTCGTTGGTTGCTTGCTGTCAAAAACAAATGCAGTAAAATAGACTCCGACAACGACATCTACTGGTCTGCACGATTACCTTCATGATTCGGTTCTGTAGCCATGCGTCAATTTGCACTCTCGGTCAACTTTGTTGCCAAACAAAAAAAAAGTGTTCTTGATTCCACTTCCGTTGCAAATGTACTAGATTCTGATTGGATTCTACAGAAGTTGGATTATATTCATATTCTATTGCAGTTTACATCTGCAGAGTCAAAATGTCGCCGCTCTTGTAATCAACAGGACTAAATGCACGAGCACATGTCACAAATCACTGAAGCACGCACCCTGTTCAAGTTAAAGTTTAACGAAGTGAAATACGATCTTTCTCCACGGGTTTCCTTAAGAATTACAAAAAAAAAACTTTTATGTTCATATTTTACAAGACTTTAAAATTACGGAAGCTCACAATGGCGAAATTTGTATGGAAAACTACTAAAATTTAGAGTCGAAACCAAAAATGGTTATTGGTAAGGCCCAAGATGTTTCTGAATGTTTTTAAAATTTTTTTTTTATAGATCTGTCAAAACGTAGCTTAAAAGGTGTGGGCGAAATTTTTAAACGACCTAAGGATTTGTGAATCAAATTCTGTTCACTTTGCAAAGAATGTTGTTAGTATTAAGCGCATTGTGAGCAGCACTCGGCTGAGATAGTTTACTTAGGTTTATTTTTGATGTAATTTTTAGCCGGCTTAAAATAGAGTCACTGTTTCGTAATAATCATACGCCTGCAAAAAAATGTACCCCATATTATGTAGTGATAACCTTCAACTGTCAACTTTTAAAGAAGCGTCAAAAATGAGTTTTACCACATCAAAGAATTTCAGGAATTTTATATGCAAATGTAGATTTCTATTGGAAGACAATTTAACAGAGAAACTAAGAGCCGAGGTCAAACCTTAGAAAATTATTAAAAAAAAGCCGCCAAAAAATACGCATCAACATCAAATGCTTTCATTATTGAAATTGATAGTCATGCAATTTCTTTTTACTCCGATGAAATAATTTGCATCCACAAACACGTGAGGTGGCGACTTTATTGCCCAATTGTGGTTCATCTCTCAAGTGGGGCTTACGATTTCTACCAGCCACGATACCACGATGCAGGCGAATAATAAAATCAATTTAATTGCATTTTAATGAGTCAACCGAATGAATGAATGATAAACCGTTTTCAAACAATAAATGATGTGTAGTACCACGCATTAAGGTTGCATTTTGATAAAGATAAGCAGAAAACAGTAAAAATGCTGACATAAAATAAAGATAAACCTCATGTACTTATTCAAGATTTATAGATTGCTCGACAAATTGCTATCGCGTCAAGTTAAACACAGAATCGGGAGTGGTTTGGTTTTTATTCATCAAGCCTGTAAAACTGCATGTCAACAATCAGCATTAGCATTTGAATAGGATGTTTTTCGTTCCACGAATAAATAAATGGTGCAAACAAAATCGGTTGATTTTTATTTTGTGACATATCTGGTAACACTGCTGCAGCATTTGATTGTTTGAAAGATGGGAGAACTGGAAAATGTCACCGCGAGGCTGGTAGCATTTGCCCATCAATATCGAAATGAGATCTAACTTTGATGTCGTGTCTATTTTATTGTGCTTATGTACTAGAAGCTATCCAGATCCTGTGCTTATAAAATTTTAGAAGTGAAAATTTTAGTTGATACAATTTGCTGCACGAAAAAAGTTTATTTTTAATGTCCCACTGCATATGAGAAAGCCTTTTAATTAATTTCATCTCTATTTTAAAAAACAAACACAAACAAGCAAAAAAAGCACCACTATCTATTTATTTAGCAAACCTTTGCTCAATATTTGGCGATCGGTTTCAAGTCAAACCCCTCATAAATCTATTAAAAGCAGAAGGTCAATCAGTGCTGACAGTTCCAAGAGTGGTAACTCCAAATCAGCCCGCTGTGTCAATTAGATCTGTTTGTTACATACTTGCGTCCACTCAATGCAAAAATATGATTGATTCGAAATTGTTAAATTTCAATTCACATCATCGCGTCCTCCTAATAGTTTGATTCGATGTTTTGTCACTACACGAAAACGGTACTGCACGCGAAGGGCAACAAGAAAACCACTCCACCAACTTCATTCACCAGCATCTAGAGTGGTTATGTGACATTTCTCAAACAACTGTCATCAGCGTACAAAAAGCGGTGAATTATGCTAATGACTCGCAATGATTTATGAGATCAACACCAAAATATTTAAAGTGTGCCAAAATGATCTTTGCATAGCTTCCCTCCACCCGCCTCTTGTGGCGAAGGCATGTCGTGTGCTCTATGAGAGTAAGTTAAAGTGCGCCGAGCACACACACACACGAACACACCCACCTGACTGACAGTTGGCATTTTACAATCGCCTTCTTGGAGCGACATCGAACGGCATGCCGTCAGATTTATAAAGATTTGTCTTAGAAAACGTGTAACACATGTAATCGTAATGAGAACACTCAATTGACATGTGATTGATTATTCGATATTCAAAGTCAGAAACTTGCTCTCCCGCAGTTCCAGCTGCACCGACAGCACCACTTGCAACCGGGCGCAAGCTTCGCGTTTATCTATCGATTTCATTGGAAACTTTTTGCAAACTTTGAAACACGTGGGACTCTGAACAGTGCCACAGTGTTTGTTATTCACTGGCTGTCGCGTTTCTCCTCAGTTCTCAGTGTCACCGCCTAGTGCGAGATTGCAATAAGAAAGAATTTAACAAAACGAGTAACAAAAGTGTGAATGAAAACAGTTAATGGCTTGCACACCAGTTACATCGCAAAACGACAAGAAAAGAAAATGGTTTATCTCGAACAGGTTTGCACAACACGTTTGGCGCTTTTTCACCGAGCGAAAAGGAGACTTGATTGTCAGCGTTCTTTTTTTCCCCTACCCAACTCGTTCCCATTCTTAATTGTGAGAATATACGCAATAAACCGTAAACATGCGAATAAACCTGAAATGCAGAACATTTTTGAGGTTTTTCCTCTTACGCTGATTTGATTATTTATATATATTTTTTTTTTCAATACAATGACGTTTATATGTAACGAAAAAGAAACGGAAATTGGAGCACTAACAATCTTTGACGGAGCAGGCTTGAATTTTCACAAGGCAAATTTTGTGTGCAGCCGAAACTTGGTCCCAGACAAAAATAAGTTATGGCGTCATTATTTGATTAAAATAATGTCAACGCAATTATTAAGAGAACAAGATGGCTACCTTGCGTCACTTCGAAAAAGTCTATAGTGGAGTCAGAAATAAATAGAACATTCCGTTCGGAAAATATTCCAAAACGGAACTCAGAGAGAACTTTGGAAAAAAAGTGCAGTGCAGGGTGTAGCTGTCAAAAATGACATTACGCGGTAGAATGCAATGCGGCAAGGTCGCTACATGTCATCTTTATATTTTTGTCCAAAATTTGGACAACTTTTTTAACTGATCTGCACCAAAAATCGATGAGAAATACCTACAGAAATATATTAGTATATGCTACTGTATTTAAGCGCTCATTTTAGTTGAACGAAGCTTCACTACAGTTATCGACAAAATTTAAATCTACTTTTAGTACTTTCCGTTCCGATGATAACTCTTCAAGATCAAGATGTGTTGTGTGTATCCCCTCGCCCATCTCTACATCAAAAACCACCTACTCCAATCTTAACTGTTTTTTGATTGACCGAACACAAATAAGTCTCCGTTCCGCTCAATTGCCTGTATAAAATCAAATCAAATAATCTGAAATTGTATCTGCACATACAATGGCAAACTTCTTCGTATTCAGATTTGCTTGTAGAAAAAACGACAAAAAAAAACGCCGCACGATTCACTGCTAGAGCTGACCTCCTTCTCCACTTTGAGATGAGATTCGGCAACGTCACATGTAGGGGCTCATCGCGCAATAACAGAGCACATGCCAGTTCAGTTCATCGCAACATGTGCTCCTCGGCTAAGTCTGTGAAGTGATATATTTTTTCATCATCTCTCGTTTATCTGATTCACAAAGCATTACACTCGCATAATAAGTTGTCGTTTACTCGCATTTGCAGCGGTATATTACAAAAGCCAGATCGCAAACGTCAGCTTGAACGTCAGACATACAGATAATGCTGTGCTACCCATTGGGTAACACATTGTTCAAGGGAGTACTGCATGGACACAGAGACTACCTGCCACCCGATTTGCTTTTCGACTATTTTTGCGAAAAGTCCAATTGTCAGCGGGACAATTTTGACGTCAACCAACTATTTAGTGGCAAAACATTTCAATTAGTTTGTGAAACATTCAAATATACGACAGGACATGCAATCTAAATCGTTCAACAATATCAGATGCCATCAACTTGCAGTATCTGTACGAAATGTATCACAGAATGTGTGCGAGCGAGAGAGAAGTTGTTTTTGTTTTGGATTGTGAATTACAGAGTAGTTACTGCTGCTTTTTTTATGCCCAGTGCGTATTTTTTTCGGACCGTCTGTCAGCCAGATCTGAAGCTGCCAGTTATGTCCAATTGTGGTATAAATGAGACGGGTATCTCTCTCTGTGTGTGTGTATCTGTGGTTAATTCGCTTTGTACACTTGTTTTTGTTTTGCTTTTCTTTTTTTTCCGTATCGTGCAATTGAAAAATATTAATACCGCCGTTTTCTTGGTTGGCTCGTCTTTTCCCTAGTAAATTCGGACACACTGGCCATTTGCGGATGCTAACAGGTACACAGTGGATAGCTTTCTTTTTTTTTTTCTTGTTGCCGCAAGTGACCCTCATTCCTCTGCAGGAAACTGTTGCTCATATTCAAATGAGCACTATGTTTGTAAAAAAAACCCACAATGACATAGACAGAGCGGTCATAGAAGCTTTCAGTTTATTGTGGCTAGGTATACCAAACCTACATATCTGGCGAAAGAAGAGCGCGTGCCGCATGTTGCATTGTTGCCATATGACACGTAACGTGGTGGAAGCATTCCGAGAAGAAAAACCCAACGTCATCCCGTACAAACTAAACATAGATTCGTATAAATAAATTAATTGAGAAGAGGAAGAGTAAAAATGGGGTGCTCCCCTATCATCTGGCCACATAGCAAATGCGAGGCAGGAACACATTCAAATACAGTGACGCAAGTATTCGTGGAGAGTTTAACAGTGTTGCCAATAGGACTATCGCTATAATGTGCTGCATTTTACTATCGAAGGATTGCGCTGACAGCCGGACGACCGCGGGCAGTGTGAAGTAATTATAGAATAAGTCAGGCATTTATAAGACACATTGGTGATTTAAGGGGTATAGCAACTTTGTAAGAACGTTGCTTGGCAATAAAACGGATTTAATGGTAGTTTTGTGCAATAAAACTAGTCAGTTGTGCTGTCATGAGTTAAATTTGAACCGGGGGGAATACAATGACGGAGACATAGCCATTTCCTATAAGTTTAGGGTCGGGTTACCAGCTTTTGATTACTGGCTTGCTATATTTATTTCTGTACGTCGAGCGTTCAATCAGTCATTCAGTCCGAACTGGAAGTCCACTTCATTTGTAAGACTGACAATGACCTCTGAATAACAATTGTGCAATTAAATCGATTGAGAACATTGGTGGAGATTGGAAGTAGCCAAGGTTTAGCAGCCAACGCATATTTAAAAGTTAACCCAAAACCAATTAACGCAACTCAACATGAGTCTTAAGCACGAAACGCAAGGCAATCTATAATACGACTATCTTAAGCTTAAGGTGGGCGACAGCTCCAGCTAAGGTGAAAGGTGTCTGTCTAAGTGTCTGAACATCAATCTCAAAGTGAGAAAACCATTTGAAACCGGCTTTGGAAAGTTAGAAAAACATTTTTACTGCGAAAAGAGGTAGACTAAGTTGTACGTCTAAAAACCTATACAGAAGTTACAAATCTAAGAGGTATAGAGTAATATATAACTTCAGAATGTTTACCCAATTTTGCGGGTAATTTGAACGGTAGTATGCTACTGACATTAGGTTCGTTCGGGTACTTTTTTGCAAACGTAAAATTATTATATGTTTGCTAAGAAACTGTGCAAATGCGACCACATACTGATTTTCTACTCGCCGAATTCGGACTTACTGAAAAATGAAAAATGAAAACTGACAACTAAATGACAGCTAAGAAAATTGAAAAAAAAAAACGAATGATCCATTTCCCCTCTTTTAATTTTTTCGTAATTTTCTACTCGCCGGATTCGGACTTTCTGGAAAATGAAAACTGAAAACTATGTGACAGCTGAGAAAATTGAAAAAAACAAATGAGAGAGAAATTCATTTCCCCTCCTTTTATTTTTTCCTAATTTTCTACTCGTCGAATTTCGACTTACTGAAAAAGGAAAAATGAAAACTGACAACTAAGTGACAGCAAAAAATTTTGACACGTAAGACTCTATTTATTTTCGTCTTCAACGATGTCGGAGGAAGAAGTTATAATTGAAGGTCCTCCTAGAACATATCAGCGCATTCAAAATGGAAAGCTTGTAAAAAATTCAATTCCAACTTATTTTGTATAGATGCTGCATTGAAAGAGAACCTTGTCAAATGTCAAAATGACATTTCTTAATTTTTTTGTAAGAAAACCGGTCAGGTAATTCTCTTGAAATTGAGAGTTGTCTCGCGATTTTGGAGATTTGTCATTTTTAATTTTTTCTATACTGAAAGTACACGGACGAACCTTTTAATGTCAAAAAATGAATACTTTTCGGAGTGACCCCAACTGCTTCAACTACCGAATGATCAGTTTCCTACAGTTGTAAAATTTTAAAACATTCGTATTTAATCTCTTAATTTATTTTTTAGATAAGTTTTTCATGAAATAAAATGAATGCCTAATATAACTATACCAGGTTATATGCGATTATCTGCGGTATTGTGTCATTACCTCAAAACGTTTATCAACATAATTGACTTCCACCCCGTCATTTATATTGACTCCCAAGCTAGCAACTATCCCACTTAACCTTCTCTAGTTGAAACGCTAAATACCATTTCTTATACGTTGTGTCTAGAGAGTTAATGCTACAAAAACATCCAAATTGCCAATATATATTGTCTGATTCGACCCAAGTATGGATTGTATATCTAATCAATAGTATGACATCTAACAAGTACCTCCTCAAATCTGACCATCAATTCTCCAAAAAAGCCTAATCTGACGTCGCGCGTCGGTTATAGATCGGTTGAGGACGAATCAAAGCAGTACTTTCAAGCTTCAAAACGCCGTCTTTACAGAGATTCCTAACAATTTAAAGTACTAATCACTCAGATAAACTACCAGTTAGATTTAAATATACAATTTGGTTTCATAAGATGGAGTCTTTCACTAATTAGACACTTTATACAAATACGTGACAAGTTTTACATCAGACCGCCATCAATTTGCAACCTTTTGTAACGAGATGTGATTATATTTTGATTATCACCAATTAAAGTAAATAAATAAAGGAAAATTATATAATACCCACATTGGCGATGTGTCAGATTGTTATACACAAAAATTTTAATTCAAATAAAATATGTTAAACAATTTGGACCGTCTTGCACGAAGCGGCGCCATAATTAGTCAGCCACAAAACAAAACCGTATCGCATTATGAATCCCATAAACCTTAGTCGCATAATTTGGATTTCATTTTTGGTGAAGTTTTCATTTCTATTTATACAAACTGTGCATCTTTCGTTAGATTATTTAAACTAGTATCTTATAGAGCGTCCTAAGAGAGAATTAATAAAATTAATATGCACAATCCGACTGCTGAAGGATGAATTTTATTATATTGAAACTTACAAAATACTATATTGGTGGTATGCGTTTGGATTGATATTTACCTGAAGAGAAGAAAAAAATCGGTTATTTATGGTTATTTTTAGTTTTTCATATACATATAAATTAGAAATTTATCAGGTTTTTTTTCCATTGGATATGGAAATGGGTTGGGCAGATATAAAACTGAGGGAAAACTCATCGAATTGGTTTGGATTTTTGAGATTATTTGTTGTGGGCTTACAAACAAGAAATAGTTTTACTTATGCGAGTAGAAGATTATTGAGAGGCGACCCTCATTTTTAGTAGTCCTTCGATTAGTAGTTTGTTGTTTGTTTCAAACAGCAATTTTCATCAGTACAAAACCGCACCCTTCGGAAGAGTATTGCTGATTTTTTATTTTGACAGGTTGAACATCAAAAAGAAAGTTCAAAACGGTCAATAAAAGTATCCTTAACGCTTAAGTTAGCAACTTCCAACCGTTGGGTTGGTTTTAAAAACACTCAGTGATACTCGTATTTCCCTGCATTAAACAGACAAAAATGCACGAGTTATACAGTTATAAACTTACCCGCGTATTAATAAACACTGCGAAAAAGTTATCAACTCGTTACTCAGCAGTTACGTCAAATTTTCTATGCTATCTGACGTCTACTAGCTATCTTACTTGTGCACATTCGTTAGCTAGCAAGCATCTGATAAGATAATAAGATAGCATAATAGTATTTTGACCCAACTGACGTGTAACCCGACCATTTTGGGTAACTTTTATTAATAGTCCTTCCGAAAAATAAAAGCGCACTCGCAAGCGATTTTTACGGGACACTTGGTCTAGGGTCCTTTGTGTATTTGTTGCATTTGTTTATTTGAATAAAGGGGATTGTAAACAACTATTTGACTTCAGTTACTTTAAGAGGAACTTTCAACTTTTTTTTGTGACAACAATTTTTCCGGCGAACACCAAATAACCAGTTGACGGAAAAATAAAAATCAAAAATTGATATTTTCAAAATTATTACGTCCTTAATTTTTCGTTCGAATACTCGAAAACGGTACATTTAAAAATTGTTCGTGTTCATATATATCTCAAAAACGCCATTTCATATTCTGAGGATACTTTAAAAACATCCTAAACTATCCTAAGCAATGACTCGTACTCAGTCTCGAGGTAAATATTATTTTTCGAACTATCCACTTCTGGTATTGTTCTAAAAATATACACAATAAAAAGCCAGCAAACCACCTAGATCATACACGATTGAAAACTAGGTCATTGGTCCGTCGGCTGTCATACACTTAAAACGAATTCTTCTCATTAATCGGTGAAAGATTTCTGAATATGTTTCATGAACCCAACTTCCAAACATTGGCACGGAAACCAGCATCACCGTTCTATTTCAAAGCAAGAACTTGCCCCAAAGGTACGATTACACCGCCATTTTTTCGAGTTAAATATTTAAATGACGCTTTGACGTCAGGAAAAAATGTCGCATTAAAATGACATTCAAGCTGCGATTCGTCCATGCTCATTTGCAAAAAAATGGCGATCACACGAAATGACCATCATCGTCATTTTTTTCCCAAAAATAAAATGACGGACACTGCGCGTCATTTAGAATTTACCGTTGGATGCCATAAAATGACGATCACATGGTAATGGCATGCCTCGTCACAATGACAAATGTCACCTTTCCCATTATTTCGATTTCGCGTCATTTATCTGTTTTGCTATCAGAGTAATGACCAATGATAAAAATATATAAAGCTACTGTCACTTAGTGTTTTTGTCTGTGCTACGACTTTTTTAATTAAATTAAACCAAAATTATTATAATAAATAAAAAATGTCGTAGAACTTTTGAAATTGCGGAGATGGCGTATTTGGCAGCGTATTGGAAAGCAGTGACGACAATCTTGATAACGAGTCAACGCGGAGTATTTGGCAAAATAAAAGATTGTGCCGTCGCGAGAAGAGTGGATTTACAGCTGAATTACTGGTCGATTTTTTTCTGGCTCCGGTTACATCGACTGCGTCAATGGCCAGCTCTAGTACAACAATTTCCCAAGAATCGGTGTTGAAATGCTGATGTTTGTATTCTGGAACTGAGCTGACCCAAAGCGCCCGTTGCATTTGCACCGCCACAATCGAACGCCATTTCCTCTCCGTTGCTCCACGAATGGACAATTTTCCTTTCCCGATTCACTCCAGCTTATCGACTTAATTGTACTTTTTGTATTCAAATTCACAATATAGTTCACGGAATAGTCCAGATTGTCCCTCAATACCGAACAACGCAACCACAACAAAACAAATAAAAAACAGTTTATTAAATTTGACCGAAATAGCAGCCACACACATGCGACACATCCTTTCGCCACGAGAAAAACACCAAATGAAAGTATAGATATCATATTAAATGCTGCGCATTATTCATTTGCGTATAGAGAAATGGCATGGCATGAATTTCGTGGCTGGTAATTTTTTGGAGGCTGGCATTTAGATTTCACAGCAGCCAAAAAGTTTGGTCATTTGTCCCAGGCGTCATTAAAGAGCGATCGCACAGTCATGTTGATTCCCTCATTTTAATGGCACAAAATTCATGTCATTTGGTCCGCCATTTTGCTAGTCATTTAAATGAGGCCGAAATTGTTATCCCAAAAATGACTATCACACGGAACGACATTAAAATGACGGCTTTGTGACGCGATTTTGATCAAAGCGTCTTTTAAATGACCCAAAAAAATGGCCGTGTAATCGTAGCTTAACAGATCAGAAACTCTTCTTACGCATGTCCTTGTAGGTACATACTCAAAAATCGTGTAAGGTGTAAAGGACCATTCACATGAGAGCGAATTGCGAACTGGCGAATATTCGTAGATTTTGACATTTCATTCAAATGAAAACTTTTTTTAGTCGCAGGAACCCGCGAATCATTTGCATTGTTGAAGGTTAAGTTCGGACGAATTTTTCATTCGCGGGCTTGCGGATCGCGACTGTTTTATGTGGATTGTGAATAAAGAGTGACAGTTCGCGGCAAGAATTTTCAATTCGCGGGAAAATTGCTGTAATTGTAAATTTCGTTATTTTAATCACGTAAGACTCAGTTTTTTTTAGATTAGATGTTAGATTAATTGAATGTAATGCTTTTGTGGCAAAACATATAGCAATTTTCAATTCATAAATACAGTTTAATTGATTTGTTAGCAATTCGCGCTCATGTGAATGGTCCTTAATGGCGCAAAATTATAGTAGGATAAAGCGCACTTTAAAGTTATTTCAGCATTTTTTGTCGCTCTACTATTTTGTGTCCGTATTAGTATTTTTTTAATTATAGTCCACATAAAACCCACTTTATCGTTAGAACCTGGTATTGAATGTAAAACCACCAAAAGTACATTTAATCCCTTAGTAAATGGCCTCTCAATCCTCTCGCATCTGCCATTTCTATTGAAAATTTTAAGTTTCAATTTTTTTTCTGAAGATTTTTAAAGAAATGTTCCCAGGATATTTATATTTTTGAAGATCTCGAAATGTTTAAATATGTAGGGCTTTTAAGAAATGCAAAATAAAACCCCAAAAAATCCTTTTGAAAGTTAGAATGAGTGTTCCGTTGCGATTTAAAACTAAACAAGTACGGCTTTTTTACGTAGGGAAAATTATACAAAAAACCCCACATTTATTTACCTCCGATTTAATCGAGACAAGAACCCGTCTCTCTTGCTCCGCAGTCGAAACAAGACTGCTTTTCCATATACAATTTTTGAATGCTCGAATGGCTGGTGTTGCCATTCGTAACAATGAGGAAGAGTTTTACTCCCTACAAGTTGAATAAAAAAAAAACTGTTCATTCCATACCCTCATTTTTATTTTTTCTCCTTTGCTGTCATTTCATTCAAATTTGCTTAAATAGAACCCCCAAACTGTGTTTAGTTTCTCAAACTGTAAATTTTTAGGTCTGTTTGACAAAAATTTGCGTCGCGCCCGCTCTAAGGTTGGTACTATAGTTGTAGGCAGGTTAAAAGGCGTATATAATTTACCAAAAAGTAAGGCACCGTCTTTGAAGTTGGAGTGGTGCTAGTTAGTATCTACTAATCTCTCCTAATACACGATGTCTATAATTTTGCGCCAATATGTTGTAGCCAAAAGTACACTTTATTTGAGAATTATGTTTACTGTAGGTACAGTTTGTTTATCTATGATCGCTACAGAGTTACCTAATAGAATAAAAACCAACCAACAAAACAGTTGATACGAATGCGAAAGTTTCGTGCGATCCAGTCACTTTTTTCACTATTCGTGTCTATTAAATTTTCATGCATTTTTTGTCGCTCTACTATTTTGTGTTTTTACGTGTTTTTCGATTAATAAAACTTCTGTATTTACAAGGTTAACACATGTGTGTGTTTTCCGCTGGCCTTCTAAATCTTCAACATTCTCTGATAGTATCGTCTTGTTCCGTATACAAATTGCAACAAGACAGCATTGCGAATGCAGGAGTAATGATGTTTTGTATACAATATACATGGAAACATTCTAAAAGTTACTTTCATTGGAGCAGACGTTTCGGGCTACTTTCGAACAGCCCTGAACCTCAACATTTCGTTTGCGATAGTAAAAGTACGATTTTGGATCCCCCAAATTACATAGTTCGTTAGTCCATTATACATTTCTTCAACAAAGACGAGATGTGGATGTCTTTTCGATATAATCCGTAAACAGCGAACTCAGACTTATGAAAGTTCTTGAGTCCGTTCTAGGATTTAAATTTATTTCTGCTAGTGATGACAAAATTCTTCGGATCCTACTTTACATACCAACATGAAGTTAAAGTTTACATAGTAGTGAGATTCGAAAAACCAAATACTGAAGCAAGGGGGCTTTGAAATTGTTAAAAAAGATCGGTGTTTCCGTCATTTATTTTCCTTGTTGTTATTATTATTTCATTATTTTGAGTCTGAGAAAAAAAAACAGGTTCCCCTCCCAAAAAAAAAAATAAAAAATAAAATAAACAATCATCAATCACAAAGACATTGCTATGAAAAAGAAGTAGTCATCGAACAAACAAAAGTTATAAACTATTAATACATAATCGTGTATTATCGTCTTAAATCCATCATAGCGATAAAGGTTAAAGGCAATTCACGATTTCTCATATGTGTGTGCGACAAAGCCGTCGTTTTTTTTGGGCAAAACTTTTCAAATGGCACAAAATTGAATCGAGGTCAGTCAGAGACAAGAGGAGCGAGGAAAAACAAACAGAAAAAACCACCACCATCTGCGTTTGAAAAGAAGTTAAAGCGAATTCATGAATTCCTCTGGAGACCGATAACAGAGCTAGAGCAATTTTAATAACGATTCTGTTTATTGCAACATGTTCCTAAACAAGCGATGCCGTCGCTTCGCCTCCAACCAAGCGGCAGTCAAACAAACTGTTATTTCAGTAGCAAATCACTTGCAAACGATCTAAATTAGAAATGACTTATCGTGCGCGCATCTTCGAACAGACCAAAACGACAAAGCAAGCAAATGGTCAATAGGTTCATGATGAACAGATACTCGGGTAAAATGTTCTATTCCCATGAAGGGTTGTAGCGGCGAGGGCTTAGACCTACATTCTGAGCATGCTAGAGAAATCATCCACGACAAGCAGTCGAAGAGTCGCGCCCATACGTTGGATGGGTGGAGGAACGCTCCTGCAATTATTGTGCTTCTCGATTTGTTCAGTGGCGCATGTAAGCGCGGACATTGCATGAGCGATTTTAATTAGCAATCGATCGTATAGGATACCCCACCCAAACCAGAAGCGCGAAACATAAACGAACGCGTATCTCAACCACCGCACGTTGGCTGCGCTATTGTATTGAAATCAAAATGAAGGGACTTATGAAGGCCCGCGTGTGCCCGTTCATCGAATAACCATCCGATCAATCGATATACAGGCGACCGTCGATGGAGTTTCGCTTTTTTGTGTTACGTCTCAAACTCGGGGAATGATATCCATGATGGCGAAGACATTGAAAATGCTTATTCAACCGAATGTGGATGAATTCAAACATCCGCACACATGTGACCGGTGGAGAGAGAAAAAGCAAAAAAGAAAAAAAAATTAAATTGTTTTCTTTTATTTTTATATTAACGAAAAAGGGCATTGATCGATTGTACAGTTAATGTGGCGGTAAATTAAGCGCATAGTTTTAGAGGGGGACAACACTGCTGTTCTTGTCGTCGTGCAAAGTAGTAGCAAGTTAAAGTCAGTGAGGGGGGGATTGCAAGTTTATTACCGGCTTGGGGAGTGGCGGCTTTAGTTAGAATATAGGTCAGAGACAGAAATGTGAACAAATTGATGCGGATTTGGATGAATTAATTTGGTTTTTCATGACAACGGATTCGGGTATTAGTAACTGATGACAAATGACGCCTTAGGGCAAGCACATCTCGCCGGTTTGTGGTGGAAAAAGTTGTGCTTTTTATATACCTATCTCCCACTGTGGCTTTCGCTGTTTTGGGAATGTTGCACATCTCCAAGGCTGAAAGAAGGCTTTACAGTTTGATTGGTTTGGAGAAATAAAAATTGTGTGACCAATTAAGAGCGTTAAAGTTATTTTACAATAATGCCGGTTTGACTCTGTAAAGCTGGCCAAGGAACTTAAAGGTACAAAATGTATCAAATACCTCTTGCAGAATGCAGGAAAATACTTCAATTTATAAGTACCTACTATTTCCGTGTTACCGGATACTGTATTTTTTGCTCTGTCAAAGTTACACACGTCAAGGTTGCCAAATCAGCGCTTTCTGTTCCAAATATAGTACTCAACATTTTATCAATGCGAACCAGCACACTAATAACTGAGCGGGATATAGTCCCTTAAAAACATGTCTCCAGAAAGCCTGTTTCGAAGTTAGTTTGCCGTTAAGAACAGCGAAATATCTCTGTGGAAGTACCTAAAAATGAAGAGACAGTACTGATTCTAAGGTTGATATGTATTACAGACTGTCAGCAATTATTTTTGCGAGCCAAGATGGCCCTCGATATCCAAAATGGGCACAACAACGGGCTGATTGCTTTTTTGTAAGCGAGCCCCTGCTCATCCCTCATATCTATAAAAAAAACTGGTAATTAAAAAGACCGCCAACTCAGAGCCAAAAGGTGGGTGCACTGATTTTGTTGTCAGCACCAGTTATGTCACGAATTACTTCCTGTGACGACGAACAGATGGCGGACATCTGCTCCATTGGGAGTGTCTGGGGAAAACATTTTTGACCTGATGCAAACTCTTATCCATCACAAATTGTGGCATTAAAAAACAGTTTTCTTACGAATTTCTGATAAACTAAACGGAAGACATGGAAAAAATTAATCCCAACTAATACCCTATTCATACCGAGCCGAAAACTAGTCGATGCATTCATACCAACTAGTTGACGTTTGACGCTGTGAGACACAAGTTGTGAAACTTCTGTGTAAACTATTTTGGTTACAAATTTTGACGCATTATAATTTACAAATAAAATTTCAGAGCCCATCAATCAATTAAGTGTGGAAAATGATTTTAAGTTGTGAGTTGTGACATTTGTTCAGCTGACAACGATTGGAAGTCGTTTTCGTGGTATTTTCATGAAAAACAACTTTAAACGACTAGTTTTGAAAACTGAAATATGTATGGGAAAACTTCTGTTCTTACACCCGGTTTTCAGCTCGCTGTGAATCGGGTACAAAGTCAAAAGTGGGAACATCTTTTGTATAAACTGGTAACTTTCGATTCGAACAGCAAAATTGTAATTTTACATTTTAAACTAACTCAAACTTGTAAGTTATTTTTGTTTACGAATTCTCTAACTTTATTTAGTGTTATTAACTTTAAAAATATTGAAGTGAGTGTCGGAAAACGCCCACAAGGGGATTTTTTTAATTTTTTTAAACAAAATAATGATTTTTCTAGCAGCTACTGCACTAATTTCCTATTTCCTGTCAATAAGTTAAATCAAGCTGATTTTACCAGATACTGGGAACAAATAAAAACCTGCAGAGTGGCCAAAACACCAACAAATAAACTGGCGAAACCAACCAACCAACATTCAGCTTCCCAGTACATGTTGAATGAATTGTTGGCATTTTTTACGCCTTCCACTGTTTCCGGCACAAAATAATTTTGGCCCAACAATCCAAATCCATTTGGAACTAGAAAAAGGAAGGACCGCATGCAATCTCTCAATTGAATAAAAATGTTAAGTGAGGCCACTTAAAACTAATATTAATGAAAACAAAAATAAAAGATGAAAACCGTAAGAACCGACAATCCACTGAGAATGTGTATGCTCTGCATCGGAATGTATACGAATACAAAATATACATATATCTGCTACTTTCGCTGGCGCATTTCTGATCTTTCATTTCTTTTTGCTTCTCCCCTCGTGTGTATACATGACGATCGACACCCTTCGAACACAAATCTTGATTTTGTTATGTTAAAAGAAATGTTCGTTTATTTCTGGATTAGAACGAGCGAACGGGGGAAGAGGAGGATGAGAGGGAGGCAGTTCCTTGTGGATTTCACTGCCCTGTAGACAAAAACCAAACAACCAAGTCAAATGCTCGTATTTTTTTTTTTTATGGTTCTGTTACTTTTATTTCTGAATTTAAAAATATACCTTATGCTATCGCAGAGGAGAAGACAACAAAATTTCGTTGTTGGGTATTTTTTTCCTCTTAATTGTGAATTATGAGGGTGTAAAGACAAAAGATGGCGTTCTACACCTTCAATACTTACAGAAATGGTGTGTGGATATACATAATTATACTTATTTTAGGTAGGACGGTTTTTACCGACCGTCAGATCGGTGTGTGTCACCTCTTAGAGACTTAAGGGAAACAATTAGGTGTGAGTTGAGAGATTTCGAAATCTTTATGGCACGGGGGTGGGTGGATTCACATTTGATCGTTATTTTATGTCCACTATTAGAGGAGGAAACGAAACTTGGAATCAAACAGTTTTTCGTATTTTTAGACATTTCAGTGCCTGACAAGCGGCATTATTTACATAAAAATGAAGATGAAACAGATTTTCTGTGCAATCGCGTTGGTAATTTTCCGCTATAGGTGCAATAGGATTCCATCAGAGGCCTGTCAGATTTGAAATATTTTAAATGGCGTTTGCGAGGTGTAGTAATTGTATTTCTACATAGTTTAGGTATTGACAGGTCTTGAAAATGTTTGTTGTGTGTATACCTTGGGTGAGTTTGATCTAAGTAATGCACAGTGGAATGTTTATAAATTTTTAAAACTGAAGGACTGTGTGGGGTGTCACTCTAAACTGATACTTCTCTGTTTGGAACTCCGTTGAAAACCTTTTGCTGAAGCAGAGTTCTTTCACGTCTAGTTTGAAAATTCGGAAATGGTATAGTCATTAATCCTGTGTGGTTACTCAAGTCTTGTTTTCTTGACACATGTATTTTCCTGGTTCCGGGATTTTTTTCGTAGCTCAACTTTGGACTCGAAAGCTTTAAAAAAAAAAACTTACAGTATTGTAACTGCACATAAATTTCAGCCTCTTGGTTTTATTCATCTTTAAACAAAACGCACCACGCCGTCCGAACTGCACTTGGATTTAAGCAATTATTTAGTTGTAAGACCAAACACAGTCTGCCATTCTCGCATACCTTTCAATTGTCAAATAGAGACATGCAATTAACTGTGCACGGTTAACCGATGCCGTGATACATCTAACACAAGATCCACTTATCTCTGATTGTCCATTTCAAAATCATTCTTCACCCGAAACAACTCGACTGGTTGGTTGGCGACTGTTCCACCATTGACAACTGACAGCTGTTGCCGACCGTCTACATGTGTGCCAATTTTAATTGAATTATTATGGTAATCATGAGCCAACAGGAAGGAAATAAAACCAAAACAAATCCAAAGAAAAAGAAAAACAACAACGGAGAAAGAAAAGCAAAACGAAAAAGGTGCCCAAAACCGAAATGATGGCATCAGAGAGAAAGTGTAATTGCTAAGTACAGCAATTTCCTTGGACAACCGGCTATTTAAGAGTACAGTTGTAAATAGTTTTCTTTCCGCTTTGTTTCAGCGCCTTTGGTTAGATCAATGAAGACGAGGTTGTCGCTACTCGACACAATTACTGTTTGGCTGAGATCAAGATGAGTGTTCCATGGCGGGAACGCACTTATCTGCCCCGCCATAAGTTGGTTTCACTAGAGGCTATTCGCCACTCAAAGTGAATATTTAAATTTTTAGTCTATTTGGCACTGTTTTGTTTAGGATTTAATTGATCTTACACACGATCGAAAGGTCTTATGAAACTTATCGAAATCAGAGATAAATGATGCATCTGTCAGTCGCCATTAAATAATAACGAGGCTCTTTCAATTCCATTTGTTCACAATTTGATCTTCAATTGACATTTCAGATCGAAAGTGAAGGAATTAGGTGACCAGAAGGTCACACGAATATTAATTGACAGAAGAATGTGAACAAGGAATGAGATTGTGTCATGGGTGTGACGTTTTGCAATTGTGAGTACCTACAACACAATAGTTCGTTTTGATGTGTCAAACTGCACCGGTGGCACAAAAAGTTGTCTAAGAAAAATATATATAAATCTGTCAGTTATCAATTTGTACTAAAATTCAATCAAGTTTCAATCGAATTTGCTGCAGACGTATATTTCCTGTTATTATTTTAAATTTGTAAAGACGTCGTTCCGGCGAGATGAGACACAAACTGAAGGAAACAGCCTCCAGATGTTGACGTTCTGCACTACATGTCGGTACTACGAAACACGAAATGATTATCAAACAAGAATCAAATATGCACATCGCGTTGTCTCACATTAAATATTGCTCGATTTGGACTGTTGTTTATTGCCTTGGAGTCTGCATGTAGCACCAGAACGAGTTGCGTCATTGTTTATAAAAGTTATAGGGTACACTTGATGAATCGTTTTTCCATATAGATAATATAAGAAAGAGCATTCTTCAATTTTTTGGGCAGGATTCTGATAAGAATTTGGAGTATTTCCTTATGAACTAAGTTCATCATTTCATCAAAACATTTCATCAATATGACGAAACCACTTATTTCGATGAATTTAGTTATTTGTTCATTCAGTTGATGATTTATTCGTCTTATTGTTGAATAGAATCAAGTACGATTGGCAAGTTTTGAATTTTCATCGTATTGATGACGGCTTTCATTATATTGATGACCGCGTTCATCAATAAAAACACTTTAATTTTTTTTTAAGGAGAATGTTGATGTAAGCGTTCATCTTATTGATGAACTGATTCGTTCTATTGATGAAACAAATTTAATTTACCGTTGTATTCTTCATATTGAAGAATCGAATCATCATATTGATGAATTTATTTCATCGTTAACTTCAATGTGACGTACATATTGTTGATATGATGAATGCTGTGGGTGTACACACAAGAAGTTGGTACACCATTTATACTCACACACGCAACACGCGTCTTTTAATGTATGCATGCGTGGGTAATTATATCACATTTCTCATCAAGCGTAAAGTATCTACACAGGATGGGGTAGAAAAAAAATTGTGAATGGTTTAACGATGAACAATGAATATCTCAAAAGAGTCTATATATGTGATTTAGAAATTTCATCATATAGTTATATTTTGCATAAATACATACCAGCCGAGCTACAAAACACCTCGGCTAATGATGATCCTAATAAGTTGTTTAGATCCGGTGTACATCCCAATGCTATGAAGGGAAAATAAAGAGGTTTTCATACCCAAAGCAGGTAAATTCTCTCCGTGAATCTCAGACCTATTAGTCTTTCATCTTTTCTCCTAAAAACTTTAGAACGACTGATTGAAATCCATTTACGCAAAAGCATTGACAAAAAACCTCTGTCAACGGTGCAACATGCTTATTCTAAGGGTAAATCAGTGGAAACGGCCCTACACACGCTAACGCGTTCCATAGGTAATTCCCTTCGTCATAAGGAGTATACAATGGTTGCATTCCTAGATAAAGAAGGCGCTTTCAACAACGACGACTCATCTACAATCGCTGGTGCTCTGAACGTAGATGCCTCGCTTGTCGAGCTGATCAATTTGATGCTTAAAAGCCGAATTTTCAACTCAAGTCTAGGCAAGATATCTGCCAAAAGGTCTGTCAGTAGAGAAACTCCACGAGGTGGCGTCCTCACTCCCCTTCTCTGGAACTTGGTGGTGAATGAACTGCTGATATGCCTGGAAGCGGGAGGTCACAATGTGATTGCCTATGTGGACGGCGTTGCTATTGCTGTGACAGGAAAGTCCCTAAACACCCTAAAAGAACTCCTACAACACGCTCTTAACAAGCTTATAAAATGACCGAACAGTTGTGGGTTGGGCGTAAATCCCCACAAAACTGAACTGGTCCTTTAGGAAATACAAGATTCCACACATTGACCTCCCATCAAAAAATGACACCAGTTTGACATTCTCAAATGAAGCTGAATACTTGGATCTTATTTTTGATAGAATGTTAAACTGCGGAAGCCTAACGTCCAAGAAAGAGTTAAAAAAACCACTGTGGCACTTTTCTCTTGCAAACAAAGCCATAGGAAACAAATGGGGTTTACAGCCTCGCGTCACTCACTGGCTATACGTCTCTGTCATAAGACCGGTACTCACGTACGGAGTGGTTGTCTGTTCGACTGCTTTGGACTAAGCGATTTATCGCGATAAGTTAATCAAAGTCCAAAGAACAGCTTGCCTGTGCATCAGCTCTTCGTACCACCCCCTCCGCTGCACTTGACATCCTGTTTCATCTGACACCTATTGACATCTTCGGCAGGCAAACGGCAGCTTCTGCAGCCGTACACCTCAAAGCTACTTCACAATGGACCAGCAAAACAACTGGCCATGCCGCTATCCTGAACTATTTAAAGAACCTTCCAGAAAACATCGACTACACACCACACCAGAACCACAATTTGATAGAAACTCCGAGGTTTCCATTCCCACCAGACTATTCTGGGAGGAGGAAGCATTCTTGGATGATGAATCGACCTATTTCTTCACAGATGGTGCGAAAACTGTGGATGGTGTTGGCGGTTGTGTCGTCTCCGACAGACTAAATCTAAGTCTCTCCTTCCGTCTTCCTGATCACTGTAGCGTTTTTCAGGCGCAAATAATGGCGATAAAAAAGCTATTGTCTAATTTAAATTATTCATATTATATAATATGTTATCAATATTTAACAAATAGCACCAATATACATATTAATATATTTTAAGTATTTATTATGTAATCAGTAGGATGAAAAATATCATTCGAAAGGTACTGTGCCATAGAATTAAACAGACAAAAAACGTGATTATAAGTCGCCATAAAGACTGGTAAAATTAAGTTTCAAATTTTCCTTTTAAAAACGTTTATCAGTTAATTGAAAGCATTTGGGTGACATTTAATTTGTCGCTGCTAATTTTAACATAGTTATGTACTCAAATATAAATCATTTTAGGTTAGAACCTATTTTCGATGGGAGCCTCATTTAGCCAAAAAGGAATGCAATTTACCTAACCTTAAAGGTATGTAATTATAGTGTAATTTCAATACAGGTGCACACGTATATCTGGGGGTATTGACCAACCACTTTCGTTTCAGAAATTGTTTGCTCTATATAAGCTTTCATAGCGACGTACTAAAATCTGAATCACCAGTAAACTGTTTTTTTTTTCGATATCTAGATGTCGCTTTTTCATTTGTAAAAACAAAACAACGTAAACAACGCAAACACATTTCAAACAGAAATGTATAAACATGCACCCTGTGCACCTCAAGAAATCCATATGGCAGGCAAATGGCCGTTTTCTGATTGTTATTGGAATCCATTATCAAACAAAAAAAAAAGGCCATGGAAAAATAAAAGTACCTATAGCTCCGAATTAAAATAGAATATATAAGTCCTCAATATTTCTTGAGCGCGTGAGTTGCCACTACAACTTATTGACATTCGTGGTTAAACCGATTTTCGTTTGAATATTTTCCTTTCGGATACGAAAAAATTCAGTTATTAAAATCACACTATTATTGCCTCCATTGCCACTTTCATGACATTCGTCTTGACGTATTTTAGCATTCCCATTACAGAGGGGAGCATTTGGTATCAGTATATATCACATTTTCTTTTTCGTGCGAACCAACTTACACACACATAAAAACGAAAAAGTGTGCATCGTATTGATGAACACATTCACCACATTGATGGAATTAAAGGGGAATTTCGGTTCATCATATTGATGCATTTATCATAATATTGATGAATGATGAATTCCTTTTTTTGTTCATCATATTGATGAAGTCAATTTCATCATCTCAATGAAAAGTCCACTGGACTAAAATTGATGAATTTTTCGTATTATTGATTAACTTTTTCATTTATATGATGAACCTTTTTTTTTCAGTGTACTTTTGTATGTTTAGATTACCTAGTCTGTAGGTCACAATATGCAATTTTGTATGTTAAATATCGCCACTGTGATATAGAAAATTTAGCCTGAACACTAAAAATTATTATTAATATCGCGGAATGATTTTTGCGGATGGGTAGCCATCAAAAACAGTCATGAGTTTCACCATTGAAACCATAATCATGGATGGTAAGTGACGTGTCCCATTTATACCATTCTGTCTGGAAAAATGTTCCAAATTAAATTATTTATTTAATATCTAATTTAGAATTTTTATGACTGACTCTATGTCAAAAACAACTCACATTACGAGAACACATATAACAACAACTTCTGTAATAAACAGATATCTCTGAATAGCTTTAACGATAACTTTGACAGCAAACATTTTAAATCGATACATTTTTTTTTTTTTTTTCGTAAAAAACATTACCACTGCGACAGCGACAGATGTGCAAACACAACCAACTTTCCGAGCTGACAGTCTAATTTCTCTGCCTTTAAACGTCAAATTTGTAGACGTCAATTATGTAAAGAGAAAACCTCTATAGTTGCGACTTCAATTGACGGGGGAAAAGGACGACACTGCAATTGTTTTCCTCAAAAGAAAAAACAGTTATATGACATGACATTGAAATTAACAACAGTTTTATGACTTTTGAGTGGATGTGACAGTTTTATCATATTTTGGCTACCTATTTTTTTGGATAAGCCCAAGTGATTGTGATCAACAGAGATAACATTCATCTAGGAAAGTCATCTGACAAGTTTTTGAATTCAAATGCTGGTGACAGCAAATAGGAAGAACACCTAAGTGCTGAATAACTGATATGATTCACTTTGAAAATATGCTACCAGTACTTTTGGTTGTTTTATTGGTCTCACATTAGCTGTCACACTTTAAATTGACTGATTGAAAAATCGGTCATTCCGAGTCCAGCTGATCTTTGGATTAGGTATATTTCTTTGTAAGACTTGTTCAAATAAGGTTTATCACGCATTTTCAGCTAAGCACCTTAAGAAACCCTTTTCCCTGATTAGGCCACTGTCAGAAAATGAAAATTATAGCAACATTCTTAATCCTATATCGTAACTAGGAGCGTGGGAAGGATGAGATATTTCCTAGCGGATGGTCAGTTAAATTATTTTAAGCTTAGCAGTAGCGCACTTTGACTATTGACCCACTAACTCTGAATTATCTAAGAGATAACTGGAACTTACCAAAGCTAAGGACAGTAAAGGGTTTTGCGTATCACAATATCTCCCGAAGCCAAAAGTATCAACAGTAACAAATGAAGTATTGTGTGCAGATGATCATGTGATGTTAACATATACAGTGATACACAGTCAAAAACCTTCAGATGCATATAACATCTTACGTACAATTCTCCTTTCTCAGAATCGGGTAGATCCACTGGTACTCCGCTCTTCTACCTCCGCGACAATGGTCACTGTTACAATAGAATATTGAAGTGTTACTGGCGGATCTATTGTTCCTCTACTTACGAAGGAAACACAAAAAAAAAACAATACTTTGGCACCAAAAAAACCCTCCACCTCTCGTGATTCTAAACAAAAGCATTGACCAACCCCACTACTCAGACTTTGCAAATTTAAAAAAAAATCTAAAATCTTAATTAAGCGAGTAATAAATCACAAGCCGACATATGGCATCTGTGCCATGAATTAATGCAAATCAAATAAGAAAACAAGAAAACACTCTTAAACTGGTTCTGAGCTGAACTAAAAGACACAATGATTAGATAAGACACACTCTATTAGATAAACTTATAAAAATAAACGGTTAGGCTCGCATATACTTCAGCCGACCATCAAATTAAGCAGAAACACTGCTGATATTTGAAAGTATATGTGCGTACACCCGTACCTACGTGACTCTTAACGAGCTGCAGAAACTAGGTAGCGCAATCTATGCCAGTGCCAAATTACACTTTTTGATCTAATAATGAGATCATAAAATAAACAAATCACGATTTTACTATTCCAAAGGCAACAGCTATTGTTTTTGAGGGAGACAGACACGCGTAAAATATTCACTCTCATCATACAGTGCGACAGAGACAGATTGGATTTCTTTTTCGGATAGACTAATAAAAATCGATGAATAGTGCAAATTTATGTCAAAAATTATTTCGTCAGAATTTTTTTGATTATTTCATTTATTTATTACAAGTTTGATACAAGGCTTACAACATTTTGTTTCCTCTTTTGTACGGGTTTCGGTTCGGGTTCCGCTGATAAGTCACTGTCATAAAGGGTTCCACTATGTTTCGTCTTTTTATTGCGTAGCTACACTGTGATCGATCACACCTTTTTCCTTTTGTTGAATGCGATTAGATCAGTCGTAAGAATCGAGAAATAGATTAATACAGCCACATCAACAACAACACTAACTTTGAGAGCAGGAATAGTTTCCGAAGGAACTTTATCAAGGATGGACAAAAGTAGTGTAAGTTTTGAATTCTAAAAAGCGCACTGTGGCTATCAAATTTGCTGTTGGCTGTCAGGCGGTTTCTGGCATAAGTCATTTTTGCTCATTTTCTTCGAATTATCGAAATGCATTTGCGGTACTTTTCAGATTTGTTTTAGGCTCGTTTATATATTTTGAGTGCCGAATGTCAAATCAACGTTTGCATGCCTTAAAGTCGATTCCACAATGGAATCGTTTCCGCTGTCGAAATTTAATAAACCCTTAACCAAGCGCTGATTTACACAACTTTCGTTAAAACCTCAATAATGGTCAGCTTGCGCAAGGGCAACTACGTCGAGCGGGCGGAACAGTGGAAGACGAAAATGCAGGTCTAAAACGTGTGTGATTCTTTTAAATAAATCAAACTTTTTAAACTCTACATATTTTATTAAAATTTCACAGATTTACAATTTAATCCATTGACTAGTAAAATAGTTGGCCTATTTAGAAAGACGGTCTTGGTTTCTTTCATAAAAATTATGTAGGCGTAAGGTTATAAACCACGTATCTTTAATTTTAAATTCATTGAACATGACAGCTGTGAAATAAAACTTGATCGAATATTAGCAAAACTTTAGTAACTTTATTGAAAACAAACTTTAACAAAAATGCTAGCAATAGTTCTTTACTATGCAAACTGTCATTAAAATGCAGTATAAAATTGAATCTTACAAATAGACAAGGGAATTGCCAAACTTTGCAAAAAAAAAATCGTGTACGCCAATAAGGCGGTCTTAAAATATTCAGTGATGACAGTTCATATAATTTTCGTTTGGAAATTACGAGAAGTATGAAGAAGTGTGTGAATAAATAGACGTCGTCAATTTATTTAGCGAGTTAATAGTTTTTTCTTACTGTGCCACCTCTCGCGAGGCGTCTGACAAACATCCGAGAGTATAGCTGTCTTGAAAAGCTCCTCAATTAGCCGTTTGGTTGGAATCGGCATAAAATTGTAGATCCCTTCCATTCGTTCCAAAAATGAAAAACGCACACAAAGCGAATGGTTGTGTGTGAGAAGCCAACTATTTATTTATTTTTTCAGCGAGTTAATAGGGAGCCTGTTTTTTAGATCGAAAGAATATCGGGTAAATTTGCTCGGCTAAATATTTGATTGATTTTGTGCGGTTTTTTCCTCGTTGACAAATTTATTCACATGAAAAAAATGCCTGTTGATAGTGTTCTTTGCAAAATCGTGTTTCTTCTTAGAACAAAACCAGTCGAACCGTAATAACAGGCGTTGTATATGAAAATTCCTCAAACTAGGAACGAAATTTCCCCTTTTACCCAGGCCTGCAACTTTTCTATTAATTAATCTTCTTAAAACAGTCATATCCATATATAAATTAAAACACATTCTTCTTTATGGAGGGAGATTTACTGCACTTTCCTTATTATACATGGGGATGTAAGAATTCGTTAAAAATTCTTCCAAATCGCCTTTACTCAATGGGCCTTGCCAATAAACATTTTTAGCTTCGACTCTAAATTTGAGTTGTTCACAGTGCCTATATTTTCCATACAAGTTTCGCAATTGTGAGCTTCCGTAAATTTAAAATCAATACTAATATTTGTTATTAGTACGGCGCGATATAAATACGACTGTAAAGAGAAGGCATGGACCCAATTCAAGTTGGACTTTTTAATGCAAGGAAGGCTCCACAATTTATTTGCTACATTGTGTGGATTTTCCCACTCTCTTGAGAGTATGACATTTTTTGCTATGAGCCATGAGAGTGTCTGCGGTAATAAGGTTTGAGCAGCATTTAACTCAATTTTATATTTTCATAAAAACACGACAATTTTGTTGGGTTAAGAAAAAATGTATCATCCTATTTTCAATACGAAATCCGGCAACATCCCATTCCCTATTGGAAAAATCGACAAGAAAAAAAAATAAAAAATAGCTAAAAGAAGAATCATCGGTTCTCCCTATACGTGCATACAATATTCTAATTTAATCGTCTCTTTTTTCTCGTTGGCTTTATCTCTCTCCCTCATCCACAAACACGTACCGTTTACCGTGAATAGTTTTCTAACGATGATGCTCATCTTGCAGTTTCAAGAGAACCACTAGAAGGTATAATATGATCTCAAAAAGTCAAAACAAATACACAAAATGAGAAATGAAATTCCTCTAGCGAGCGAGTGAGAAAGAATCAAGAAAAATGTATGCACAAGGGAACAAAAGACGATAGAATTTTCCTTTCTTGTTAGTAATAAGAATTTCAGTTCAATATTGAAAGGAATGAGAGGGCAAAACAAAATAAAAAGTAATCTTTAAAGAGAAGCAATCTTGAATAAGGACGGAAATAGTGTGTAACAGGTTTACACAATACTACAGACTACACTATAAGCTATAACCCAGAGAACAGCGCGTACGGCAGACTGTGTAAAAACAGAAACCTACAAGGAAAACAAAATATATACAAAGCTGAAGAGATAGAGATTCACAAATGCGATACACACACTTGATATTAGAACGAGAAATACCGTTGTTTTGCATTCATGGTTCTAAAACGGTCGCCTGCTGATGGAGGTAAGAAGAGCACGTTGTCCTCGAACTTATTTGATCTTTGATTGTAGGTATAACTATTCCAATCAGAAGATTGACTCATTTTCCTACATCTGTAATCACTGTTGCTGCATCTTTTGGTCTCCCTCTCTCTTCTTATCGCTGTGACTATCAGTGAGTAGGTATAAATGGGGTTAGTATTCAAATGCCTTTCCACCTTAGCAGAGGACCACTACTACACCACTAAGGTAATGCGATGGAATTAGATTCTTCTTTATTCGATTTCCATTCTACGATGATTCAGAGCGACAAAAAAATGTTAAATTCATATCAGAAAAGCGGCTATTTGCATGACTTAAGCAAACAAAAGCAACAAATAAAGCTTTGTTATCACTCTTTTCTTTCTGTGTGACTGTGTTAGAGTAGGCAGGTAGTAACCTAAGTTATGAGGGTTTTGTGAGATGGCACGGTGGATCCATTGACCCCGTGTCGCAAGCTTCTATCTGTCGGTAGTTTTCTCTTTTTTTCTGGTGAAATGCATTCGCTTAATACAGTTGCCCAATCTATTGCGGATCGTCTGGCTAAGAATATGTTTCCAATGGGGTGCGAGAAGACTCGATTCTAACCTTGAATAATAATGTTTTTTTCAATTGAACGTGTTCTGTTGTTCTGTATTAACTAACTCCCTCGTACGCAGTGGGAGTGGTTGCGACTTGCGAGTATGTTTAATAAAAATCTAAAAAACACATGCACACATGGATACAACGTTATATCAGACGGAAATCAATTTTTAATTTTCCTTCCATATTTGGTGGACAGTGTTTTTTTTTTTTTTTTGTTTTCTTTTTTTTTTGTTATTGATGGCATGCCTAGTATATTTAGACTGTTATTTCGTTTTGTATGTATGCCTGACGATGTGTGGCAGGTATGGACATGGGGGTAAGGAAATTTGGTATGTGACATTAATTTCAAATTGAAGTGTTCTCCTTTTGTGGTTGGAATGAATTGATGTTTTGTTGAACGAAAAGGTATAGACGCAAAGAAGGAGAGGTTTGAATAGGAATGTTTCTTCAATTTAAAAGGCATTCAATTGGAATATCTACGTTGCGTTGAAGAAGTATTTTAATTTTAACTGCATGAGATAATGCCATTAGAGCAGTCAGATGTTTAGTTTTCGGTGCTTCAAAATAGCTTTCACCGATCAGACTGGGAAATTGTACACAAAAAATAGACCCCAAGTATACCTACCTACTATCGGCTATTGATTTGTTGGTTTTGTGTTGGCTGGTTTTGGTTGTAAGATCGGGACTGAAACAAAGTGATTCGCGACTCAATTTTGACAAATTTTTGAAAGATCTAGATTATTATAATAAAATTTTGTAAAAATGAAGTCGTAAGTTATTAGTCGCCTTGTTTTCCTCATCAATCTTTAGATTGCCATCAGTGATATTATAGGAACCAACCGCTTCCGCAAACAAGCTACACGTTCCAGCGTTGCCATAATGTGCCCGGTTGGGTCATTTGGCCCTCTTTTTTGTTATGGGCCCTTGGCTCAACAAGAAATGGCCAGCATATCTTGTTTTTTGTATTCCTTAAACAAAATATTCTAAAAAGCACACTTTCATATTTCTTCACAAAAATTAGCAACGTGTTTCCTCCATAAACAAGTTCACATATTGACACCGAATTAATTCATTCATTCTGACTAACGTTTCATTTTCGTTTGTTACCGTCATTATAAATCGACTTCGTGTTTTTTGCCTTATACCTGACACTTCCGTTTGTCACTTCTTTTATTGTTTGTTGTTTGTCTGGAAGTTGTTTGTGCGTACCTAGTTGTGGAAAGACGTGCAGTACTTAATAGACAATTCTTGTAATTGTATTATCGATCAATAAAATATTCTTTATTCTTTTATAGATTGTACTATTCCATTTAAAATATTAAATAACTGCAGAGCATAGACAAAGAAAAAAATATATGGAAAGTAACAAAAAATAACGCTCAAGGATGCGTCGATTTAGTTGGCACAGTTTTATATCACATATAATTTTTTGTTATTATTTGAGGTTATATACGGCAGCAGTCCGCCTGCAACTTCTTAAGCGATTATCTTCGACAAAACTAGCAACTTATTGATAACGTATTTGAACGACTTACAGTTCAGTCTCAATAAAAAGATATGCATCCGACTAATAAAATTTACCAATAATGGGACCCACACAATCATCAGAAGGAATAAAAGCACATTTCTGGGTTCACTTTCACAGTCAATTTGGAAAGATTGTGGCAAAACAATTTCGCAAGATCAGAGTGTTGTTAACTTTATTTAAAGCAAAGAGGTGAGGAGAGCAACTGTCTATTCTCTATAAAACTCCAGGTTAGACCAAGTTTGAAATATTATTCCGATCTTAACGAACTTATCTCTCAAAATGCGACGGACATCCCAGCAACGCAACAAATACCATACTTGACAACCCCGAGGACATCACCTTTGAAAAATTCTTCTAGCTTTGGAACAAAAACCTAATTGATTTTAATATGAGTAGGGATCATTGTTAATCTATAATTTTAAGTGAACAATTGTAAAAACTACCACATTTTTACCTCTTTTGAGTAATCTAAAATAAGTATAAGTAAAGCTTATAAGATGAAAATAAATAAATAATATTTGGAGGACTTCAACTTACAACAATATTTTAAGTGCAGAAACGAGAAACCACATTTATTCTTGATGTTTTGTAAAGAATTTTGAACGGCAGAATCTGCTAAATAAATAAATGAAATGAAGTAAAATATGGCGTTGTTGTAAGCATGGGACTTATTCCCTACTACTAACAACAATAAATATAAAACAAGCCAATCGATTGTTTAACCACTGTTCTGAGCAACAGCTCCAAGGATTCAGACTAAATGCAAGCTTTTCCTAGCCCAATTCTAACGTAGACCTCAAAGGATTGATATAAATAAGCAACCGAAAATAAAAGCTACCTCTACCATCGCACAACTTATATAGTTTTTAACTTTATGTGCATCCTTCTACTAAAAAATGGTTCATAAAATTTAAAACGAAATCCCCTAGTGATGCTGTGCTGTCAGACAATCACAAATGCACTGGAGATACTTTGTTAATCTCCACTCTACAGTTTCATTATCCTCAACCCACAAACAGTTTCTGTTTACATTTCCTATAAAAAGAAGAAACAAAAAACGAGTAAGTAAACCCATCTCATGTCTAATTGTTGTAAATATTTACGAAACAACCATAAAACCCAGTACCGTATACCGTTCCATAAAAGTCAAATCACGCATCCACTGAGAACTTCTCCTTCTCGTCTTCGCACTTCAATACATTTCAGTGAGACAGTGTACCCTGTACAAGAGGGGGCACTTTTTCGTCGTCCTTTTTCAAGTCATTGACGCTTGCGTGCATTTGGGATTTTCCAATTTTTGTTTTGTTTTTATTTTTATTTCTGTGTTGAAATTCATGTGTGTCGGATCGAGGAGTACGATCAGCGGGGGGGAAATACGCACAACAACACTTTAGTTTGTTTTTTTTTTTTTTTTTTCTACCCCATACCACGACGATGACGATAATAAGACTACGCACTACGGCCAACATTGTTCGAAGCTGAAGAATCAAAATCAAGTGAAAACGTCTGAGCCAACCGATGGAGTGAGCGAGAACGAGCGTCAAGAGCATCTTGAATAATAAATACTTTACTCAAGATACTACAATACACACACTGAGATAGAGGTACGAAGAAGAAGCAGAAGCGAAATATCAACAAAAATACTTGCAGGTACAGTGATTCCGATAATTGCGCATGCAGCAAACAATTTATTGTCCGAGGTGAGGTATTGTACAAATTCCGCGATACTTCACTTCACTTTTAAGAACCATTCACATGAGCGCAAACTGCGAATAGGCGAATTGCGATCAAATCAAATTAACTGTATTTATGAATTGAAAATTGCTTTTTTTTTATTACAAAAGCTTTATAAAGGGTGTTACTGTGAATGACCTGCTATTTCAGTAGCTTTTACTTTTGAAGCTTTTTTTCTTTGACATTTGACAAGTAGAAACTGCGCTATTACTAAAAAACGATACACGCTACAAAAATTGTGTGCCCAGCGTCGATTCAACACCTCAAAGATAAAATTCGTGAGGCTATCGAGGACATAGGGCTGCCACTTTGCGATTTGGTTATGGAAACTTCATGAAAAGGATATGATCCTGTATGCGTGCTCGTGGTGCACTTTGAATACCAAAATTAGACCTCTTATTGGAAAACCCTTTATATGGTTAATCTAAAAAAAACTGCGTATCAATTGATTTAAATAGCTGAATTTACAATTACAATAATTTTCCCGCAAATTGAGAATACTTGCCGCGAACTGTCACACTTTATTCACAATACACAACTAAACAGTCGCGATCCGCAAGCCCGTTCGTTCGTTCGAACTTAACCTTCAACAACTGATTCATGCGAATGAAATGTCAGAAGCGTGTTCGCAGTCCGCAATTCGAACTCATGTGAATAGTCCTTTAGTGTTCAGGCTAAATGTTTTCGAACATACAATGGTGACATTTTCGGTACAAAATTGCATATTGTGAGCTACAGCATATTAAGGTGATGGTTAAAAATGCTTATTAGCAAGCCCCAACAGAAAAAGAAATGTGGAATATTTGAAGAAGCTATTCAAACGGGTCGGCAATCAACTACATTTTATGATGTAGGTACTTCTTTTTTAGATTAGCATTCCGATTAACTAATATCGAACATATTATGTAGCACAGCATATCCTTATGTTAAAGGACATCTTGTCTTCCTTTTCCAAGTATATGCAATCGTTTTGGGTAAATACGGCCACATTCAGGTAGTCGCTTTGGGTTGAAAAACTGAAAAGATCCCTTTGTTTCCCTCTGTCACTGATGCCAAAAGAAGCAGTACACAAACTCTTAAAGTGCTGTAAGTACCTCACAGTTTTTTGAGTTTGAGTTACCTACTTGTGGCGCCTTTATAATTGTTTGGTAAGTGGGTCTACGTTATTTTCGTCGAATTTTGATAACACTGATGTAGTGCACACATGTCCAAAAGAACGAAACAAAATCGGTACAATAACAGCCCTTGCTCATTTTAACAGTGGTGCCTCTATTTTCACGAAATTTTTATAACCTTTTGTAATTAGGAGATGTGCTAAGATTGGTTTACTGAACTAAATCGATAAATTAGTTTTTTAAAGCAGTAATACTCGTAGTGGTAGAAATTCTACCAATATAGTGACCTGTCATATACTTACACAGTGGGCCCTAGAAATAGAAAAAAAAAATCTAAATTCGACTCTTATGTCGTCTTTTGTTAGTTTGTTTTATAGTAATGAAACAAATTTAACAAAAGTCAACTTCTGCCAACCATTGTGACTCAATTTTTGTTTCACCAGAGGCGAGCTTCAAGTTGTTGTTGATGTGAACCAAATGAACGAGAATTTACATGGTTTGACAAGGTTTGTTTGGTTTTACAAGCAAGGAGAAATTTGAAAAAATAGAAACTTTTGTGATTCGTGTTATTTTTAGTTGTCAATACATGAACGCGCCACACTTAAGGCATTCAGAAAAATTGATATCCTGTGCAAAGAGTGGCAAGCCCTAAGATCCCAAAGTAGTTATTACTTTACTACACTAATTTAGTTAACAATAAGCAGCTTGGAACTCAGCCCAGTGGAAACTGCAACTAATCGGATTTGACAGATGATACTTTAGATTTGACTTGTGGTGTTTTTCATTGAAGATCCGAGAGAGTTGCACCGAGGTTCAGATTTGCTCTTTTCAATGAAAATCGTTGAAGCACTTTTGCAATAGTGGTAGACACTATATGTGGGATCTGGTTTTTGTAACTGTTACATTAAAATTTTAATAAGCCAAATCAATTTATTTCAATTAAAGTATAAATTCGCACGCTTAAATTGCAGATTGTGCACACATAGCGCAGATTTTGTTTCGACGACACAACACACATTTCAATCTGACATTTTGCTGAGTTTAGGGCAATTGTCTAAAAATATCCCGGACATTTCTGTCGTGTTAAGAATTGACCTGGAAGTGCCATTTTTTCTTCAATGAAATATAGAAAACATAGAAAGAGCGCTTCTAGATTTAGGGCAATTGTCTAATTTTGGCTATGAAATATAGAAAACATAGAAAGAGCGCTTCTAGATTTGATCGTTTGATAGAAAGGACAATTCCTTTCTTCATATTTTGTGCTTCAGTGGTTCTTAGCTATTTGCCTTCGCCTTAGTGTCCAGGATATTTTTACAAACTCAAAATGGAGAAATTTTCCAAATAAAATGACTCATGTGAGCTGGAAATTTTTTAGTGTGAAGTTAAAATTGCCCAGAGATTTACAGCAACATCTTTGGTTTGTTCACCTAATATCTGGTATAGACAAGTCAATAATTGAAACGAAATCAACTAGGCTCACTTGGTATATCTTTTAACCCGCTATTGGTTTTGTGACGGCGCGTTTAGTAGAGGAAATCCTCATATCCTGACACCTGGACCATTGCTTTCCATGGTTTACAACAACTGTTGGACCTCGTACAATTTTTGTAAGCCATGGAAATCAATGATCTTTATAGAAAAAACGCCTATTGTCTGGCCACCCAGATCTCCAGATTTGACCCATCCGGACTTCTTTTAGCGGAGTTATTTGAGAAGGAAAGTGTTCGTCAGCAAGACTCCGACCATTGATGAGCAAAAGCCAAATATACCTACCGAACATTCGAAAAAGTGATGGAAAACGCAGCACAAATTCATTTTACTAAGTTTTGAGTGTCAGTAAATTTAACTAACATTGAAATGAACATTTTGTATACTGGTTCATACTGATTTCGAATTTCAAAGCTTTGCATATTGAAAGCCAAAGCCCGAAGTTAGGTGTGCTAAATAAATATTCCTTGAACCTAAGACGCATCTTTTGTCTACGACCGTTGGAAGCAAATGAACAATTTTTTTTTTTAATTGGGGGTTTGTATCTGTACCCACATATTTGTATAGTGCTTACGTTAAAGGACCTTGCATTTAACCAACGCACGGCGACCTCTTATATGACACCAATTGAATTTTATTCCTGTATGTGGACTGTCCTAAAAAAAATTCAAACCGATAGTGCCAAAACCTGATGTACTCAAATTTCAAATTTAAAAGTCATTTCAACAACTTCTTTGGTTTTTTCAATAAAATAAAAATCAGTACATTTTGTGCAGCAATTAGTAAGCATACCCATTTTACATTTAAAGCCGAATTTCTGTTACGATTTTGAGTAAGAAAGGGGAGACAGATTTGCTATCGGAAACGTGAACATTTTGGTCTACATTTGAAAGATTTATCAGACATCAGGATTTAGGAGTGTCATGTGCAAACGTATTCGGTGCCTAATTCACTAGAAATGCGAGGTTATCCTTTAGGATGGGGTCAGGCTGGGGTCATTTTGACACAACCTACATCATCACGAGACTCGAACTTGATGTCAAACCTAAGCTGTCTGCGTTTTTTTCAATACTTAGCTGTTATCGTGAGGTTTAAATAATGCCCGAAAGATTTGATATCAGATACTACATGACATATAAATGTTATTTAATGGCGACAAATTGTACGGGAAATAAGGTGTCTTCGAAATCGTTTCATCAGAGTCGTTATAACTCAAAAATCTGAGCAAATTTACTCAATTCCTGTTGGGATCTTGGACCATTGAGTACAAATGTAGTTATTTACCATTGAATATAATATATAAAGCACATAGACAAGGAATTATACAGGTGCCTAATAGTAGGCTTCTTCTTCTAGAACTCGTCAAAAGCTGAATTCCCAAATGTATGGTGTCAAAACATGCAATTTAACGAACTCCCAATCTACGTACCAGCCTTTGCCACTGCATATCCAAACAGCTTAAGCTAGTGTCGCTTAAGTGTCAGTAAAACATTGGAAATGTGTCACTAATCCCAGTATTGTCATTACATACAACTGTGATTAGATACGCATCAAGTCACTGATACAATTTACTCGGAGCAGTGTTCTTAAAATCTGGAGGCATAATCAAGAACTTAAAAAGAAAGCCAAGCCACTATTCTTTGTTTAAAAATTAGCATCCATGTACCCACAGAGGCGCTTTGCAGAATCCAAACTCTGTACAAATGAACTTCTGACCAACTGTAGCAACGGAGTCACCCTCCACATAGTTTTAGGTTAGGTTGGCGACACCCATGCAACAACCAATACAACCTCCCCGCCATTCCAATTATCGGAACGATGCTGTGCGACGATAATGACGATCTTGTTCCAATGTTACGTCTTGTCTTCATCGTTATCCCTACGGCCTACAGTTCCTATCCAAATAACAAATTCCATTAGAAAAGGGTCATCAACCTGACAATTCAAAAAAGGGCTTCCTCCTGAGCGTGTTGCACTTGTTTTCGCTTCGTTTGAAAACAGGAATTCAATAGAAAACCAGACCGGGATTTTCGTTCTTGTTTTTTTTACGGAACTGAACTCACCTTCGTCCAGCAAACGTTCCACGTGATTGAAAACGTTCGGAAAAGCTGCCAATTGTTTCCTGTCCTTAAGTAGCTGAGCCAGATAGTCGGCTATGCTCTGTGTGTTTTGTTGTTGTGTATTGTTATTTTCGCAGATACTCATTTTGCCGTTTATATTTTTCTTCTCTTTATTCGTAAAAAAAAAATTAATCTCCCTTCTAAATTCTATCTAATCTTCTGGTGGCTTAAACAGGTACTCTCTTGTGTAGCTGCCCACTTGGAGAATATACTTTTCTCTATATTTTATTGCACTTAATTTTATAATAGAAAAAAAAAAAGAAAACACTTTTCACTTAAATATCTCAATTCAGCACTTTTCCTTTTGAGCGATTGATTCGCTTTGAAATTCCACGGAAAATTTATAAAACTTTCAGCGATCTACCGTCGATGTCGCTTTTTCGTATGTGATCGCACTTTTAGCAGAAAAATCAGAAAACGTTGAACTTAATTTTCCAGTGAATTTATTTCAATATTCTTTCGATTGAACTCACAGAACGTTCTCTTTTCTTTCGTACTTTTTCAATAATGGACGTAAATGGGAAGAGACAAGTTCCCTTTGTGGTCGACTGATGGCGAAAATAAAAGTAAATCTCTCAAAACTCTGGCCGATGATTAGTAGTGGAAAAGCGGTACTACCGTTGTTTTTTTTTAAATTATATTTTGTTTGTTTTCAAAATGAATTTGAAAATGATTATGTGTATTAATTCAACAATCGTTAGCATTCACGAAACGAACCGACTGCCTTCTTGAATTAAACTGAATGCGACGTTTTGCGTGCGGAGGAAAATTCCCCACACGATCGATGGATGACATATACGGGTGGGTTGATGGTTTTCTCGCTCGTTCCTCTTGGCAATTGGTTCTGTTTCTGTTTTATGCGACTGAAATGACGAAATCATGCGACTATCGCTATCCCGGTTACACTGCGGCGTGTGTAGGCAGTTTGTCGTGGGTGATCTAGAATCTGGCTTAGGGCAGAATGATGTTGTTTCGCATTTTTGTGGTGGCTTTGTGTTGGTGCGATGGTGTTTTTCTTGTGCATTTTCTTTTTCGTTTCGCCTAGGGCTATCCGCACAACATTCGATTGTTGCTGTTGTTTTACTTGTTGCTCAGTGAAATACGATCGTGGTTGGTTTGTTTGTCTCACTCTTTGCCGCATTTTTCGATTGAGTGTGCGTGTGTTTGGCTTGGCTATAGCAGAAAGCAGAGATGAAGATGACGAATGTGATGAAGGTGTAAATGCGATGAGACGATCAGATCTATTCTTGTGTTTCGCTTGTTGGTTGTTGCTTTCTGAATGTGGGCGCGATGGCGTTTCAGGTGATGTTGCAGATACATCTGTCGATGATGCTGGGAATGTACAGTGAGTAGGAATGCATTTTATACACATTTACGAGGTAATTTCGTTAATTTACAAATTACTGAATTCTTCTTAAACGTTCATTAAATATAAAATCGAAACGAAAAGTTTTATATAATGAGTCCAATAAATGCTTGCAATTGTAATAAAATAAATAAATAAAACAAAAACAACAACAATTAACAATTGGCACGTCGACTCCAGTCTTTAGCGATTCGAATACTCAAATGGCATTTAAAGAAAATTTCGAGGTTAAATTATACATAGGGCACATTCAAGAATCTAGTTATCTAAAGTCGACTAGATTGGTCTGGTTAAGATGTAAACTGAACGCAAAAATGAGATAGGTCGGGAACGTCACTTTTCCTACCCCAGGCACGTATGCGAATTGTCAACTTAGTACTCAGTCACGAATTTCTTGACTAGATTCGACGGCGTCAATTGAAACAGCTGCTCATATGAACGATTTCAGCCAATCAAAACCGAGATCTAGTCAGACAGGTGTCAGACTTACAAAACTGGATACCTTGAATGTCCTCATAGAAATTCAGGACCTTTGACTTATTATAGTTATGCTTTATCCATGTATTTAATATGTCAATGTTCACGAGTCTACTATCTAAGTGTCAGTTTATGTAAGCGGCAGATTTTTTGTCTGTGAAAACGTCCCGAACGTATATATAGTTTACTTCTTATCCGTCAAAGAAAAAACTTATCTGTTTTTTGCGTTAAAAGACGAACAAAACTCCGGTTCATTGTAGTGCACAAAGTTTTAGATAAACTCTGTATTCCTACGCTTTTTATTAACTTATTTGTTTGTTTTAGGAAACTGAGCTTCTTTTGCAACTCCGAGGCCAATGTTTTTGACAGTGCGACGCGACACTTTTCCATAAACTCCATTTTGATTTACAAAAGTATAGTCGCAGCTACCGTTACAACAATTTGTTCACTCTATTATGATACATGTAAATAAAATTTCACAGGCGGTTTTTGTTGCTATAATAATTAATTGCGTCGGTTCGCAACAGCCTCAATTTATAGCGGCATAGTAAAATGCAAAAAATGCATAAGTTGTTTAAAAGTGCTTTGTCAACGCAAAGAGTTCAGGGTATTGGAAAATTCCATCTAAAGCCGGCAAAGAAGATAAGTACCGCTACCGCCTCAACTTAAAAGGAAATATCTCATTTTAAATTCTTAATTGTAATAGAATGAACTCTTAAACATTTTTAATTAGAAGCAAATACTTTACAACTACTTAAATCTCAAACACATGATGACGTTTACTAGTTACTCCTTTCCCTGTCACTATTCCGTGGATACTGTCACTAGGTTTATAAAATTGTGTACCTATAAACAAGACAAATTAACTATTCAATTATTTTCCGAGGAAATTCATCTCAACGTGCGGTGCAATTATTAAGTTATCAGGCAGCTTGACAAATAATATAATTTATTGCACCTCTTTGTTCAAAGACTCCTGATGAAAGAACTACCCAAACACACATGTCTAAAAGCGTATGGTAAATCGTTTGTAGGCTGCGCTAACTGCAACCAACACTGCGCACCATAGCGTGCAACAAAAACGCGTAAATCCATTGTCTGCGGTCCGTTGTTATGTAAACTTTGTCATTTGTAAGAAGCTATGGAAAAGCAACAAGCACAAGACAATAATGTGTGCGCCAACTCAAAACCCAACCCAAAACCAATTTTCCACATTGCGATTTGACAAACTAGTGTTTACCATTTTCGCTATCTAACCAGAGAGAGCCTTTTTTTAATATGGCCCGACTCGTAAGACAACCACGTCGCCACTTACCCGATACCATTTGCATAGGCTTTTGGTGAGATCACAGGAAACGCGATGCTTGTCTCTTAGCATGAGTACCTATACCTACGTATCCATCTGTATTTATATATCTGTGGAATTTTTTGTGCGATTTTCTAGTCCAAATACATGACGTGATGTACCTACATGTGTATTGTGATCAGATTAGATCGATCATCCTACACGTAGATTCAGTAAATAGTTTTTGCGCCTTTTTATTAGATTATCGACAAAGATATGATTCGACCCGATTTTTGTGCACTCTAAGAACGACTTTTTGCTGACTTTATTGCTGATGGCTGATAGCTAGATATTTTTTGGTTAAGTTTCACGTAGACCAAATTGGTCAAGAATTAAAGACAAGTATTAAGGCAGAGCTGTTTAATTGGTCGCTTGGAATTTGACATAATCAAAAGGATTCATATGTATATGGCTACGATTGACAGTTTGACAGCTCAGAATATTTAAAATGAGATATTTTGCCATAACCGACGATACCAGAGTGCTTTACAGAGCTTATAATGAAAAGTGCAATGTAGTAGATGCAGAAACGTTCTCAAATATTCTCTAGCAAATGTTAGTTTCGAAAAGGCAAACGCAACGCTTCTAAAAGTGAATGTGACCCAAAAATGTATTGACATATTAGAAACCCAACTTGTCTGCAGAACTTATAGATGGTCTATTATTTTTAAGTAGCTATGCGAGCAACCCAAACAGACACAACATCTACTACAAAACGAAAGATCTAACTGTTTTGTTTCTGTTTCTCTTGTTTGTCACTCGGTGGCATTATTTCACTAGAGTCTTAACGTACACATTGAAGCTAATAGGTGTCAAAATATTCGAAGTCTTCGCACATCATTATGATTAATTACATATTACAAAAAAAAATAGTTGGCTCAACAGGTCCTTAGGGACCCTAGGACTAGCTTCGCACAACCATTCGTTTTATGTGCGTATTTAATTTTGGGAACGAATGGAAGGGGTCTACAATTTCATGCCGATTCCAAACGGCTAATTGAGAAGCTCTTTCAATACAGCTATACTCTCAGATGTTTGTCAGACGTTCGCGAGAGTTGTCGCATTTGAAAAAACCCTAAGTTGGAATTTAGGGTTTTTTTTGCGGTATTCGAATCTGGGACCCCTCGCTTGTATTTAGTATTCCAACACACTAACCACTAAGCCACTACATATTATTATATATCATATTCGCGTACTTTTCTGAGCCAAACACTAAAAATCGGTCAAACTCAAAATATTGAGCGAAATATTGTAAGAGAGCTGAATATATACTCCAAAGTACGTGGATAGACTTCGAGCTACTTTGAGCCACTTACATCAATCCGTATCACAAAAAAATATATAACTTTAAACTTATTTTCTTTACTTTTGCTATATTTTTGTGTGTAATTGATTTTTAAGACCGATTTTAAATTTGTTGTGCATTTGACATAAATTTATCAGTACTTGCCGTATGAGCTGTTTCGAGCCAAAAAAGAGGAACTGTTCGTTACTCGTTATTTTGCTAATTTTCTTTTTTTTTTCTGTCATATAAGATGAGAATGTGTGTAGACTTTGAGCGATTTCGATCGATTTAAAACGTGAACGCGAATGAAACTATTATGATCGCGTTGGGTCCGTTTTGACAAAATATTAAACTGACAGATGACACTCCAAGTTATACAATGTGACCCATAAGTAACTGAATACCTACCATATACGAAAGATAAAATGGGTAGATTTACTTAGTTACTGCTTGTCTGTTCGTTAAGTCCGTTGACAGTTTTCACATTCATTGATGGAAAAACTGTGGGAGTTAGAGAAACTGTGATGATCGTTGAATAAATTGAAAATAATGTTTTTTTTTCTATGAAATCCGCTCGACCCAACCCTACTTTTTGGAATTTTTGTACCTATTATTAAAACAGTTGTAAACTACATGCATATAGGCTCTTAAACGAAATAAAATCGTAATTTATACGACACGTTGGAGGAAGCATTGTTAGTTCAGTAGCCATCTACAGGTAATTAGCAATCTTTCGAGTGGTCAGGCCTACATTGCCGTTTTTGGAAACTTCCCAAATTAGCCAAAACTTAGTTAAACATTTCGATTTCGCAATCAAGCTACCCACAGCTTTTTTAGTGGAAAGTACATTTCCATTTTCTTCAATTCATTAGGCCCATGTATTGAATACTCTCACAATCAACTAACAGAGAGTACGTGCCAATAAAATACGAAAACCCACTGAATGTAACGACCTCTACCATCCAGCAGCAGCACCACCACCAATGTTGCCGCCATTCATAAGCCATCCGCACCGTTATACTATATGGCTTTTCATCTTTCCATATAAAGAGCTGATGGTGGCGGCGACGATTGGAACTCTCATATGCGGAATCAACCTCTACATGAATACGATCAGGTTCCGAAACAGCGGCAGCAACAAGCCACATTGTCCTAATTTGACGTTAAGCTAAAAACCTGAAGTTGCCCATCGCCTCCAAACGGCAAACATATCGACTCCAATTGAGGAAATTAAAATCTTTAATAACTTTAATAGTTTAACTTGCTGGCGGCGGCTGGCTCCTTAAAAGGCGCATGCTGTCATCTGAATCGTCACGTCGCCACCATCGTCGCCGCCGCCGCAACAACAGAAACATCTGAAACATCGGCCAAATTTGGGCAAACTTTGTGGCCCCCGTCACGTCGGTCGGTCGATTCAGACATCGCATCTGGTTCTTTGGAAACGTGATGGCAGTTTCGCTTTCGAATGTTGAAAAGCGCGCCAGCGTATGCGCTTCGGATTGAAGCTCTGTTGAAGGACGCATCAACATTTTAATCGGAACTGGGACAGATTTTTCATTTGGGATCATTTGATTTATTGCCGTTGTCGCTGTGATGCCTTTAACGGGTGATGGATTCATTGAGGTACACCAAGCGAATTGTATATAACTGCTTCTAATGATGGCGTCGCTCCGGTGTTGATGCTGATGTCGGCCTAATGATGTCGTTTCCTATACGTTCGGCATTACTTCATATCGCACTACCCACGCGCAACTCCCAACAGAGCGACCAATGGACGTCAGTCTTGCGCCTGTTGTGTTGTCATCACACCGGCATGAGAGCACCTCGTTTGCATCTATCATATACACTCGAATGCAACTAGATTTAAGTGCGCTATAAGCATGTAGCGTTGGATAACATTGCATACAGCTTTTACTGTGCTCAGGCGACGCGTAGGTACGTCGTCCTATTTTTGATCGAATTTAAGGCGATTTTGTGGCGCGTGCCGCGTGGGTTACTTAGGTGCGCTATGCACAAATACGAGTACGCATGCCTTTATTGTCTATAGCGCGACGTAGATTGTTCCTACACACGTAGATATATCGCCTGTCAAATGTAATTTGGTGAAGTTCGGAAAGTGAAACTCATGCGAGAGGCTGATGAGACATCGTATTATACTCGCAGACCGTAGAAACTAAAACTGTATAGTGTTTTGATTTGGAGATTCCAAAAATATAGTTAAGCTAATGTCGTTTTGGGACAGTAAAATCTGGCCGGCTGGCTGTCAGATTTCATGTTCCATTGGTCGCAAGAAAAGAAACACTTTTTTGCTGAGTCTGAGCAATTTTTTCGAATCTGAGCGAGATTTAAACCGACTTACACTAACCCCAAAACATTTGTCATTTGTCAAACTTTAAACTGTATTATTTTACGTTTTTAGAGACGACAAGTCGGTGAAAAATAGAGAAAAATTTACATTTGGCCACTGAAATGGATATTAACACAAATTGAATGGATTTTTATAAAAACAAATTACAATTTAAAAACAGCCGACTTTTAAAACACGCACCACCACAAATGCAAAGAATGAAAAATCTCGTTTTATGTTCCATTGGGCACAAAATTTTTGAAATCTCAGAGCAGAATCTGAAATTCCCAATGGAAGGTAAACGACATCAAAGTTGCTTCAGATTTACCAACACAAGTGCGTTTCAGTTTGACAACTAGTGGAGCTTGTTTACGTTTTCGTGTAATTTTGCAACTGCAAAGAAACATAACTCATCGGATGGATCTATTTTTGTAAATTATGTACATGCAAATGTTTTTAAATCAATCTGGGTGCAAATTTGGATTGCATTAATATAAAAAAACGTCTAGAAAAGTGTCGAAGGCTACACAAGTGACGTTTTTATGTCCGATTAGAGAAGAGACACGAAATCTGAAATCTGAGAACGAATCTAAAGAAGCCCAATCGAATACCACATGAAACACATTTCCCTTTCTTTGTTTGATATTTTCCGTCAGATCACACCAACTACGCAAAGCATACGTATATAACCAATGTTACTCTACTTCGAATATAAAACAAACTAAACTGGAAAGCATAGCTTTGGCACAACAACATGATCGCTCACTTGACCTGAACCCTTTTCACACAGATTTCCCTGTTGCTCCCACGTGCTTAAATTATAACTAAAAGTGAAACCGTATCCGCAAATCCATATAAACACACTCTTACGATATCCGAATTAGCTTATGCGCCTCTGAGATGCAAATAGATCCGCGATACATACCTACTCCTATATGTACCTTATGAGCGCCAAGCCAGCCTGTGCGAGTCATTTCCGGCTTGCATACATTTTCGGACGTTTGGCGCCTACGCGGAAATTCTGGCGAAACGTTTATGTTTTCCATAACTTTATAATGAAATTAATTCGAAACAAAAACTAGGACACGCGCAGTGTTTGAAATTGTTTAGTACCATTGTACCAGAAGATGCAAGCAGGCAGGCGCTCGTCGTCGCCGGTGCACTGGACTGCGTATATTGTTTTTGGAAAAGTACGTCTACGTAGGCCCATCGTGTATGCATTTTTCCTCTCTTATAAAATGGAATTAATAAATTCATCAGATAGAAAACGAATTCGAACCAGTGTAAGGAGACACATCTGCAGCGTCGTAGTAGAATTGTCAGATAAAAATAGTTGCAGGCAAATAATATGTGTGATCTGTCTGGATGGAAAGTACCTACTTTTAATGCAAAGTACAAAGAAATAATATACAACGTGGGCAGGCTTTGGAGCGTCAAATGTGTACGCCTCTGATAACGAATGGAACAGGTTGAGAAGTAGGTATGCATACACTTTAAATATTTTGAATATCTATTTTTACTTATTTTTCAACACTTATTCTGGACGGCCCACTGCAAAATTCTATAAACAATTCGGTACGCTTTTTGTGGTTATATTGAGTTAATTTCTCAGCTTTACAATTGCTTTTCTATAGTGTCGGATGCCTGAGACGCTGTGGCATGATTTGTGTTACGACAAGGATAGCAAAATAATTTAAATTTCATGAGGACAATGCGCGATACTAATAATCATATTTAGTGTTCATATTTTTCGCAGCTGTGATCGAAAGTTTCCATGTAAAGTTACCCATTGTGACCTACAAAATATTAAGTGTGAAGGTTATAAATGATTATTAGTAAGGCCCAATTTAATCAGAAAGTAAATCATTTCAGCTTCACTCTAGCATATCTTTGACTGTAAACATTACTTTCATGTTTCACCATTTACCTGATCCTTTTCAAACGGACAACTGCAGTCAAATCACATTTGTTTATCCGAACTGTCACTTGTGGGCATGTTTTATGTCGTTTTCCATCGGGACAGAAAAAGCTCTATCTGCTCTCGAAATCAGCTGGCTGTCAGATTTAATGATTTCATTTCATTGCCTCCAAAAAAAGGATAATTTTGCGAATCTCGTTTTCTGAACGAGATTAACTCCGACTTACGCTAACACTAAAACATTTGTCATTTGTCAAACTTTAAAATGTGTTATTTTACGCTTTGAGAGACTACAAGTCTGTGAAAAATAGAGAACAATTTACATTTGCCCGCTGCAATGGATATTAAAATAAATTGAAAAGATTTTTATAAACGCAAATAACAATTTAAGAACAGCTAGCTCTTAAACCACGCACCATCACAAATGCAAAGAAGGGAAATCTCGTTTTATGTTTCATTGGGCAGGGAAAATCTGAAATTTCAAAATCCCAATAGAAACTAATATACAGTAGGTTAAAGTGTCTAGTAAGTCTGACAGTCTCATGTGGTATTCGATTTGGCTTCTTCAGATTCGCTCTCAGATTTCTTGTGTCGATTCGAACATGAAAACGTCACTTGCCTTCGACACTTTTCTAGGCGTTTTACATTCACTGGTTAGATTTTATATCAAAACATTGGAAATCTGGGTCCCGATTGATTTCTAAATATTTATACATAAAAAATTTACAAAAACAACTCCACCAGTTGCCAAACTCAAACGCACTTGTATTGATAAATCTGAGAATAAATCCAGATTCGCAAAATTGTTCTGAGGTCGGAAAAAAAATTGTTTTTTGTTGTACCAAACGAACATGAAAAGTGCTCTGAGAGCGCCCAATCGAATACAATACCAGTTTTAATGGGCGTATATCGATCACATCGACATTTTTTTCATTTGACGTCTTTAGCTGGCGAATCTAGTCAAGAATTTCGTGATGTGGCTGACGTAAGAAAAGTGCTGTTACCGATTAATTTTGCTTTTGTGTTCAGGGTTCATCTTTTCCAGACCAATCAAGTCGACTCCAGATAGTTAGAATTTTTAAAAATGCATACATTTCTCCATATTAAATCTGACAGTTCGTTGACGAGGTGGTAAACTTCTGTCATTTATTCGGTTTATGTGACTTTTACGAGTTCAATTTGTAGAAATAAATGAACGCATACCTAGGTGATACATTCCGAATAAACGAAAGCTAGGTAAAGTCACAATTATACTCGCTACAAGCGACTACTTTTTGTTGAAAGAACAATAATAAGGTTAGGAATACATCTTTTTTGAATAACACCACCAATAATTTATCATCAGAAATCCGAAAAATCAGAAAGCCGTTGGATAGATAATGTCAATGCAACACTTTGGTATACCTTAATGACTTCCTTTTGAGTTGTAAGCCTGTCACGTGCATATAAAAATCAAATCGCGCCCATACGATAATGTAATGACAAATAAAAGTGACATTCAAATGTTGTGCTGCTGTCGCACAAACTCTCAATTCCAAGACGAGTTTCTTCATCTCCTCATTGAAATGGAAAACGAGAGAAAATGAGAAACAAAACATCAAACGGACAATGACAACATAATGCGCAGTGCACACAGAAAAGGCGGAGGCCCCCTTAAAAGATGTGGGCCGACTTTTAGAGGTCGACGTGTGCTCCAAGCCAACCCCACACCAACCATGGTATGGTTTCCTCTATTCTATGTTACCTGTGCTCTTTAGTTTCGTTTCATTCATTGACATTCTAGTGCTACAGCTCTAGCACCATCTAGTGACGGAACAAAGTCAAAGTGTTTTCTGTCCCAAGAGATCGAGCCGACAAAATTTGGCGAGACTACATTTCCAACATTAGTTGCCCAATGTCAGATTGGCCAACTTCTTCGTTAAGAGAGACAGATTTCCAGATTTCACTTTGTTGCAATTGATTCAGTTTCAGATTGTCAGATTCAGATTTGATCGTTCATAAATTAAATACCAGAATGGCGTAGGAATCCGCCACCACACACTGCTTAGCGTCAAACCATCGCCATTGTTAGCGCGTATTTAGTCGTAGGCACAAATTGTTTTCTATTGGTTTTTTGTTTTTTTGTTGCTCTGTTAACTTTCAATTGATAATATTTTATATCGCTCTCACAATCCGATGAATGAATCAGTGACATGAACCGGAGAAGCCACAGCATTTTCGAAATTTGTGGGCGTTTTTGCTGACGGTTCATTCAAGAGATGTTCACTGCTCACTCACCGCCATCACAGAAGAGCAGTTAGCCAGAGCACTTGTGTGAATGAAATGAAGTTGTTTTGGTGTAGTCTGTGCGGAGGTGAATGTATGGGCTGTCAAAATGCTGGTCTTTTGGCTAAAATTACCGATAAAGTGGTTAATTCATTGATTTGGCGTTCAAGTAATTCGCTGACAGTTAATGAACGACGGGCTTTATGTTTCCTCTTCGAGGTAGTAGTAGTATGTTACGATAGTGTGTCACTGTCTGAATGGAGTTGCATTGAACCCACGCATAACCGAGCATGGCATTTCGGTTTGAAAAATAATTAAATATCAATGGCGATGGGAATTAATTGATAAAATTGCGGTTGACCGTATGTCATCTCGTTTTGTGGGAGCTACTGGACAGTAGCCAGCAATGAGTTGATTGTGGGAAAAACTACCGACCGCTACTTGCAAATTGTGTGAATCTTTTCCTAATAAGCTTCAACTGAGTTGCAAGACATCTATAATTTGCACCATGAATACCTTTGAATACGAATGGTTTTAATTTAATAAACCTGAGCCTTATGAAGTTGGACTGTACATCAGAGCACAATTAACGGCAAAAGCGATACGATTATCCAGATTTGAGATTGTGACTATTAAATTATTGATCATTGGGTACCAATTGTGATTTTGTAAAAGAGTTTGTTTGCGGTTATGGTCACTGGTCTTTGCTTACAATCGCCTTGGCTGTAATAATAGGTTGTTTTAATGAGGATAGTAATGCGGCAAGCCTTCTCGTTGCAGTTTCACTATAATTTAACTATAGTAACCCCTTTTTCAATAGGCACGCGGAAAAAATGTTACTAGGTACTGAAGAACAAAGCTTTAGGTGTCCGGATTCCTGTTGTTAAATTATAAAAATAAACTCTTTTATTTAATAGTTACAATTAAAAACAGCCTTATGGGTGAACTGGGTGTCTTGATGCATATATAGTTGCCCCAATTTAATCGTCAAATTTAATCCTTATAAACGAAACTCTGAGACCGTAATGTCATAATCTATTACCTAAGTACGCAGTCATAGATCTGGTTAAACTCCCTCAAGAAACTATGAATCACAGACCACCTCCATAAGTTGATATCCATTAAATGAACACAAACATAGATAGCCTTACGAATTCAGAAACTCGCCGTCGCCAGAGGGAATGTCGAACGAATAAGGCAATTGTCATGTGCGCAAAATATGCAGCCGATAGAGTTACTTCATTCGCATAAGGTTTATTAAATTAGATTTTTCCATTATCCCACTGCAAATTGGCAAGAGAGATCTCCACTTGTGCCAGAATTTCATAACAATTTGCAATGCAAAAATCTGAGTACAAGTTTGGCGCAGAAATATTTTTTTAACAACTTCACCCGTCTCGTCACTACACGACGCTAAAGCCGCTCTATGGTTGTTCGCGCTAGGTGTGAATTTTAGAGTGCGCACTCCCGCAGCAGCGGTTCCGAAACAAATAAACTTCAGTTTGTCACCCGTTTTTGGGTTGCAGCCATCCAAAATGGATTGCTTACAAATTTATCGGTGTGGGCATTGTATTCAAATGGATTTGACCGTTTGTGGCATCTACTTGGCTTATGCGGACTGAGAAGTCGTCATTTAAGAAAAGCGCCTCGCAGTTGTCTACGATGGATATTATGCATATGGTTAAGCGCCATGTGGTTATTCAGTTGAGCAACTCGTTGCAACAATTGGACTGCGTGGATTAAGTCACTTGAATGGAGTAATGAAGCTGGTGTCAAATAAGAATAACACAAATACAGAAATAGGATAAAAATAAATTGCGTGTCCGATTAAGTCCATCGGGTCGCAAATGGCTCGGGAAATTAGACCGACTCTACCTCGTATATCTGAAGCGTTAAACTAATTTACTGCTATTAATACACATTAGAGTGACTTCGGAAAAGAATCAAGGGATTGCAAACGTGTCTTTAGAACGCATTCATTGAATTAATATGACAAGAGGTTAGATCCACACGTTTTTGTGACGTTTTGTTTTTGGTTCATCGATTTTGAGGACTCATTTCTGTTAGCCGCTTCTGTTTATTAGGTTTGTTTGACGTGGGTTCTAGTGCGCACTAGTGCTCACTGGTTTAACCCTAACGTGTTCGATATAGCACTGAACTCGCCCTGGTACTGAAAACATGTGTTTGACATGACTTCTAGGACGTCCCAGTTGTGCCCTGAACTGACCCCAGTTAATTTGTCGGGGCAAGAACTCAGTGCTGAGTTGCGCTGTCATTTCGCTTGCTGTCATTCACTTGTTTATCCTGATAAAGGTAAATACAAATAAATTTGGTATTCAAAAGAATTGAGTTCATTCATTTTTAACAATAAACAAAAAATAGAGTGAAGATAACACTTCGTTCAGCAAAAGATAAATACTTTTCAATTTCAAAAACTGCCAGACTTCAGGGCAACATATTTTGCGTTCGATATAGTTTCCGAGTTTTCAGGGTTTTGAGGGTTTTTAGCAGGTGTGAAAATCATCTGACACTTATCACTTTTTTTTCGAGATTGTCAACTGACAGTCAGAAATCTATTTCTCCTAAGTTGACTGGAATAGATTGGTCTGGACTAAATGCACGCAAACACTAGATTAGTCGGTAACGTCCCCTTTTGCTACGCCAGCAACATATACGAACTGTCAACTTAGTATTCAGTCATTAAGTTCTTGACATGAATTTGTTCATGTACCTAATCGATCTTGTTCAATCAAAACTATAGGTGTTTTGCTTACTTTTCGTAAGAATGGTAAAGACTGTCAAAATGGCAGAAGAGGGGATAAATTGTGAGAGCGAGACACTTATATCGTTTTCCATTGGGACCACCAGAAATATTTTTCAGATCTCAGATTTTACGCTGCTAATGGAACGCGCAACGAAATTTATCTGCTTTTATAAATGTATTGGTGCGTTATTTGGCAGCAATATCAGCTGTTCAAATTGTATTTGTTTTTTGCAAAAAACACAAAAGGATATCGACTTCGAAAATGTTTTCCCTGTTTTAGATACAAATTTAGTATTTTTGGTGATTCGTAGTCTTCAGATGACGAGGAAGACTATGAAGATAATAATTCCTCCAAAATTATATCCATGGCTATTTATGTTTTTCGTTATTTTGGTTTTCACGAAACTTTGCGCATTTGACTTGAAAGCAAAGTTCTTAAAATGACGTAAAACAGCTGTGCAAAGCATATTGGTATGTGTAGATCTGCAAAAATATCGAGATCTGCAAAAAGTGCTCCGAATCGAAATAAAGATTGATTTTTTTGACCAATGGAACATGAGAAGTGATTGATTTTTTGTCCCAATGGAAAACGACATAAAATAGTTTGCACAGAAGTTTCACGACTAGTGTCTCACAGCTGATAGAAACGTCAAACGAAAACAAGTTGGTGTTCGGTGTGAATGCATCGACTAGTTTTCGACGAAAACACGGTTTTCGACGAAAACACGGTTTTCGGTGCGATGCGAATAGGGTGTTATATTATGTCGAGGAACTTATAGAAACAGTCCTTGGTCTTTCAAAGCGTAGCCGAATTTAGCCTTGATGCGGATTGTCATTGATGAAAAATCAAGCTTTGTTCCCTAAGTCTATGAATTGAAGGCACAACCGATTCCGTTTTATAACCAATTTGAACTTTCCCTAAAATGTCTCTTACACCACGATTTGAATCTCAATACTTTTGTTAAGTTATTTTAGGTGGCCAGAAATAGACCATATTGAAAGGTCCTTTGTGATACCTACCACATGAAGGAAGGGTAGATGATCGGAGTAGTTTCCAGACGCATTTATGGAGTGTACCTACTATAAGTTCGTTAAATGTGGATGACGATTTGTTGTTGATATACGAAGGGTAACCCGCTTTTAATCTTTTGCTTCCACTTGACCTTCCATTAAACTTTCATTTTAATATTTAACCACTCTGCCCTTAGTCCAATTATGCATAGCACCACGCAAACTTAAGCACCTACACCATCCGTGGGTAGGTCTAATTGAAATGCTGCAACGCCATTCGTGACATATTATATATATGTCCGCAACACTTTGACCAAATTATTCGATAATTTACCGAGACTTTGTTCCAATCGGTTTCCATTGATTGCTCGCTACTCGAACATTGATTAGAAACGCCATATGGTATTAGCCGTGCCCAAGCCGTATAGATGCGCGTGCTTCGCCCATCCTCATCACGGCCTATTAAATGACATAAACTAATTGTGTGTCCTCAAATTCAGACAGCGAAACCAATAGAATGTACCGCTCGAACGGAATTGAACACACTCGGCCGGCATCGTTCTCGTTCGTTGTGGCGGACAGCTACTCAATGCCGATCATCATCATCGCACTCAAAGAGCTTGTTTATTGAGCCATAAACAAAAACAAAAAACTCCTCCGCTTTGAAGATTCCTTATTTGTGAACTAAATTTACTATCCCCATAAGCCAACCAAAATGGAAATGATATTGGAAACTTAATTGTTGTGACTTGACATGGGGGTGGACACAAACACAATGCGAGATAAATATTCCAGAAACAAGTAATAAAGTGCGATATGGTCTTGCTCCCACGACTCAATGACCAAATATGCATTGAGCGGCTATAATATGGCCCAAGATGGGCAAAGCCAAATAACCAAATCCGAATGGTCGAATGGTGGACTTAAAGAGCACCATTCGCACTCGCATCCGATTGCGATAAGAAATGACATCATTCGACGACGGAACTCTGCTCTTGGTCAAAGTGCTGTTGGTAAGAGTCACCTTATGGTGGACGTGGCCTATGAATGAAAAATAACCATGAATGAAAATGCGTTATGGTGTAGTTGGGGGAATTCGAAAACTGATTCATACAAGCGTAGTTCAGGAGCTGGTAGGTTTGTACGAAGCCCATACATAATTGACAAAGGTAAAACGACAGGTACTGCTGACACTAAATTAGGACAGCTTTTGGAAAACTTCGTGCCAGCAGAGTCTCTGAAACATAAGACTACAATTTTAGAGGGCATAAATTTAGACGTTCGCATAAAGTATACTGCTGAATCTGTGGTTCTGTTGTGGTTATTACTTCGATGGTGGAAGATCTATCTTTATAGGTACTTCGTTTTTGGGTATCGAACTTTTATAAAACTCTCTAATTCTCGATCTTCGAATAGTGAAACCTCTTATGAACCTGTCAAAATGGGCAAACTATAGATCTGTTCCGTTACGTTTTAATTTTACGAATTTTTACTAATGTGGTTTTCCATTGGGACAAAAAATCAATCTTTTTTTTGATCTAAATCACTTTTCATGTTCCATTGGGCAAAAAAATCAATCTTTTTTTCGATTCGGAGCACTTTTTGCAGATCTCGATATTTTTTCAGATCTACACATACCAATATGCTTTGCACAGCTGTTTTACGTCATTTTAAGAAGTTTGCTTTCAATCCAAACGCGAAAAGTTTCGTGAAAACCAAAATAACGAAACACATAAATAGCCATGGATATAATTTTGGAGGAATTATTATCTTCATAGTCTTCCTCGTCATCTGAAGACTACGAATCAACAAAAATACCAAATTTGTATCTGCAACAGGGAAAACATTTATGAAATCGATATCCATTTGTGTTTTTTGCAAAAACAAATGCAGATTGAACAGCTGATATTACTGCCACATAACGCACTAATACATTTATAAAAGCAGATCAATTTCGTTGCGCGTTCCATTTGCCACGTAAAATCTGAGATCTGAAAAAGATTTCTGGTGGTCCCAATGGAAAACGACATAACTCTTACGAATTTTTATGATTTTCTACTCAATGGCGTTCCTTAACTCGAAAAATTCGTTAAAGAGAGCGCAAGATATTTACCTCTCCACTGAGAATCTTACGAGTTCTTACTCAACAAATTTCTAGCTGTACGATGTTCGATGTGAACTGACTACTGTCAGATGATTTGAAATTTGTTGTCGTCCTATTGAGCATTCACGGGCATATGTTTTCACTTCCTGCGTATTAAAATGATATCAATTATCAACTATCAACAGGCGGCATAATAAAATTTAGTGCTCTCCTCAAGATTCTTTTCGAAAGTGTCCGTTTGACGTTTGACAAATCATCAATATGCAGTTACTTTTGAACATATTTGATCTATGGAATTCTATTGATTTCAAAAGCACCAAACTGTCAGCCAGGGTCATTATTCAGCCAATTGACATGCGTAATCTAATCTTGCCTTGAGCAGCACACATTTTGTATGTCGTGAGGAGATCACGAACAAAGCAAATGATCCTACAACCTACATTGACATGACATGATTGCACCACCTACAACAAATTACCAACCCAACCTTGTTCCTTTTTTTTCATTTTATGATGGCTGTGTCCAAATATGTGAATGTTTCGCTTGTTGCAATATATAAAAAACACAACTTGAATGGTAAGGTCTTATTAAATTCAAATTAAATACAATTTTGTCACGGTTTGTGAGAGGCCTGATGAATTTTACGGTTAGTGCTATTTCTAAGAGCATGCATCACCGAAACGATGACATGACTTCAAGTGAATTGTACCTACTGGCGGGTATTTTATTCAGCTTATCTTAGAATCAGTTAAAATCAGCAAAGATAAATGATTTCATTACATGAGTAGTATAATGTGAAAGGAATACAGATAATAAGACAATAATGGATGCAATGATGGAACTAAATGCGATTGAGTGTTGTAAGGTTTAATCTTTCGAACGTATGTAGGCAATAAATCTGTTCTTCTGAGGTAAATTGAATTGCTACAATGGAAGCAAATTGTTTTCGGTTTCGATTTTAAGTCCACGATGCATGAAGATCATAAACTAAGTATACATAAGTTTATGAAGAAGATGAATCTGTTCTTCAGCTGTCAATATGGAAGTTAGTATAACAAGGCGTTTCCAATGGCGCGAGTATATCATTTGTATTCGAAACAGTTGTTAAGTTTTTTGACTCCAATAGAGTGCGATTCCGCGACATTTTATTTATTTTGAAGAACGTCTGCAGTGGAGAACAACAGCTCTTTGCACATTGCTAGAAGCATATTTCGAACGGTGCCGAGCAAGTTCACCTTCTCCTTCATTCAATAAAAATATGTATGCAGCATGGGGGTTGAGCTATTGACCATAAAGATTGACAAAGTACGATGAAGCGCAGATGTTAAATTTAAAGTGCCCAACAATGTCAAAGTGCTATGCATTCAGACAGCACTGCATGGACATCAACTGTAATGGTTCTGTAAAGAGGTAAAAAGGGTATACTCAACCTTCTAGCATGCATATCAAATAATACTTCTATCTGATTCTGATTCGATGGCAAAATATACCATAGTGTGAGCTTCGGCGGATGGACAGATCCTCGTCGTCAAGATTCGTTAAGAAAAATTTATAAGAAAGCATAACCTAGCAACGAAAGAAAGACAAACTTAGCGCAATTAAGTGGAAAACAGTCGATTTGTTATTATGAACTCTCATCTCTTCGCTTGTCAATGGCTCGCTGGTTCCGACGAAGATGATGCTGTTATACTATGCAGTTTTTCAACCAAGAAAGTTCTTAGAAAAGTTCAAATAATCTTACAATAATAAATTGTAAACTTTATTTCTTTCAAACGTTAAAATAAAGAAAAATAAACAATAAATTTCTATAGAACCTACATTAGTTGATGAAAATCTACCTAACAAGTGAGCCAACGCCCACTGTCTGGCGATTCCATCTCATTATCTCGTAAACTTCTTCTTTTTCAACTGATCGTGTGTGATTTGCTTGTACACTTTCTGTTTCGGTTTATCCTCATTCATTTGCTTGTAGTAGCCATAGCCACCACCGCCCACGCGTTTCTCGGGACGCGCTCGTCTAAAGCCAATCTTCAGATCGACTACTGGCGGCACCAGGAAGCCAAAACTCTTCGCCACGGTCTGCAGATCCAGAGTGTTCACATCGAATATCGTCTTCAATTGATGCGAATCGTAAGCCCGTACGTATGCCTTGAACGCCTCCTTGGCTGACTGATTGAGGAAGTAGTTCTTCGAAATGAGTTTTTCCAGCTGAAATAACAAAGAGAGGAATTATTTAACGATTAACATAGTGAGCGCGCGCCGTCGTCGTCGTCTGTATCGAATATCGTAATCAGATTTAGAAATCATTTTCTTTTACCATTGAATTGATTCGGAGGATTTCTTCCGATGGGGGAGCGACTTAAAAACAAACAAACGACGCAAATTAAGTTAGACCATGGTACGATAGAGTAGTTTATTCGTAAGAAATCTCCCAGAGCACTTGAACAGACGACTGGGTGGCTGGACCCTTAAAGAAATATGCATGCTCGAGTGTTTTGTTTGCACATTGGGTGCTATGCAATTCAGCGCACAGATGGTGGCGATGACTTGGTTCTGTTTGAATCAAGGCAATAATGCCCGTCATTTGAACAGTTGCACTGTGCATGACCTAACTGTTTCGTGCAAATGATTCTTATTTCACACATGTGTTGCTCATAATTCAATTTAAGACAGCACAAATGACTCGTCCAAATCTCAACCTGCTTGACAGCATTTGAATCATCTATTCATTTTCAGTAATGACTGCCTTATCGTTGTCCGCATCGGAGTCTACAACTTGAAATGCAAAAAAAAGGTCATCATCATCATAAGCAGCTATAAGTAACTAAGACAATTTAATGATTTGAAGCTTCAGTAATCTGTTCGAGAACTGCCAACCTTTTGGTATCCATCAAAGGGTGCAAAGCCACGACCGGACTTTCTTCTCCAAATTTGGGGTTTTCTCCAAGGTTTGGGCTACCTTTTCAGACCTCATATCTACCGGACGTCGTGTATAAAGCTTTCCATTCGCAATAGCATACCCCCTGAAGTAAAGAGAGAATGCATAACGAAAGGTTTTGTATGAACAGGATGACTATGTTGAACAGGTGGTGTGAAAAATACAGAAAACGTTGCAAAAAGGAGGAGATATCAGAGAGCTGTACATAATATGCCACCCAAAATTCTAAATCTGGCTCTGGTTATAAAAAAAAACCATCCGCGCATCTGTATCAAATGAAAAACCGTCAAATTATTTCTGAACTCCACACAACCGCTTGGGTAGTAACCCTCCCCAGCAGAAACGCTAGACACTATAAATATTTAAACTCACCTGCAGCTGAATGTCGGCAATTTTGTTCCATGAAAATTCAAACTCATTCAAGGGCACCTTCGCCATTTTCAGATATCTTAGGAAACCCAGCTCTTCGGGCCTGAGAATCAGTAGCGCATGGCCGGAACTACCTTGACCACGAGCAGTACGCCCTACCCGATGTATGTATTCCTTAGGATCATCTGGTGGATCGTATTGTACGATCCAGTCCACTTGTGGAATGTCCAGACCTCGAGCTGCTACATCTGTGCACAAAAGAATGCCCTCCTTGGCGTTGCAAAACTGGAAAAATGTCGTAGTGCGCTTGGTTTGCTTTTGTTTTCCCTAAAGGAGAAGCTTGTGTGAAACTCAATTATCTGAAAATAGCAGCAATGTAACTTACATGAATAGACGTGACAGGCAGATCAATATAGTTGAACAGTTCATGATGATACTTCACAGACATACAGGACGAGAAGAAGACCATCACCTTCTTCTTGCGATTCTTTTTGAGGAACGTGAATAGAACTAAGAGACGTTTCTCAGACGGACACACAATGTATCCCTGCTCCAGACCACTAACAGTTGCTGTTTCCTCATGATCATCAACACCAACGTAGATCGGTTCCTTTTTCAGAGCCAACTTGGACAGAGCATCGATTTTATCGGTTTGCGTTGCAGAGAATAGCATTGTTTGTCGACGTTCTTAAAAAATGTACACAGTAATATCTATTTGGAGTTAAGAATAGCGCCACAACTTACTTGGAAGCAAATTGACAATCTGCCTGAGTTCTTCTTCGAAGCCGATTTCAAGAATTCGATCAACCTCATCGATAATCAAGCACTGCAGGTTCTTGTATAGAAAATCGGGCGAATTTTGCAAGTGATCCAACAGCCGACCAGGTGTTGCAACAAGAATGTTGATTCCTAGCAAATATGTAATTAGAACCAGAACCATGTCCACCAACAGCGAATCTCACCTTTTCCTAATTTCTCACTCTCAACCGACCGATTGGAGCCGCCCATCACCAAGCCGTAGGTGTGATGATGATGCGCCATCAACTCCTTGAGCACACCAAACGTCTGCATAGACAGTTCACGAGTCGGCGAGATGATCAAGACACCAGTTCCATTCCTCGGCATGAAACGCAGCTTGTAGATCAATTCCACCGCTGGTATGAGGAAGGCCAGGGTCTTACCGGAGCCAGTTTTAGCAGCACCAACCAAATCGCGACCCTCCAAAAGCGGTGGAATGGATTTCGATTGAATTTCTGTCATGCTTGTGAATCCCATTTCTCCGATGGCTTTGAGGGTTTCCTCAGATACCATGCCCTTGAGGGAAGAGAACGATAAATCGTTCGGATCACGAGTGTTTGGTGATTCGGCGCTGTTGCCATTCAGTTGGTCTTTCTCTGCATCGTCAGATTCCGGCGGAGGTGCCATTGACTTTTTAACTTTCTTTTTCGGCTCAGTGTTTTTGCCATTCTTTACTGGTGGCTGTTCGTCTTCTGAGGAATCTGAAAAAGTATAGTTTAGAGAGATGCCACTTAACGGACGCCCTAGAATTCGTTCGTCATGTCAGTATATCGAAGTTAATAATTTCATACGGTAGCTCCACCTGATTAACTAGGGGAGCACCTTCAAATTCGCCTTTCAATCATCATTCGCTGTGTAGGTACTGATTATTTCTAGATGGGCGAACACTTACCATTGTCCTGCGAAGCTTCCAGAACCGATTGATTTCTTTTCTTTGGAATCTTTTTTACTTGCGGAGCTTCTTGAAAATCTTCTTCAACTCCTATTAATAATAAAATAAATATTTTCTTTAACCACGACGATGCATGAGATTTTCTAGTTTAAAACGTACCATTTTTATCGCCGTTCTGCAGTTTCCCCTTCTTTACAGCGAGTTCCTTCTTCATTTTTTCACGTTTTTTTATTTTCTTCATGAGTATCTGTTCACGAAGAGACATTTTTAATTGAAATACGTTAAAATAGCAGAATTATGTGCAGAATAAACAAATTTCTCGCGTCGGAACGTAGAAAGAAATGCCCGCACGTGTTGACGGTGACAGCGCAATTGACGTTTGTCAATTGACAGCCGATAGATTTTCCTCAGTACTGTACATTGTTGCTGTAACAATACTGAAGGTGGCGCGAAGGGCGATAGATTTTTCTTTTTCAGCCATCTTGCGTATGGTAATTTAAAGTTGCAATTAATTATTAATATTTATATTCGTTTTAAAAATCAAGAAGATAATTAAAACGGAATTTATTATTAAAGCTTAGTACGCTGCTCGAGCTAAACTAAATTTTATCTGGTCTCCAACTTTTCTCTCCAAGCATCAGCTAAAGTCGTAGCTAAATTTTGACATAGAGAGAGCTGTGGATAAATGTGACAAAAAACAGCTGTTCTTGGAAAATAATTTGCTTCAAAAATTCAACTCTTTCTGGTTTCATCCATTTCCAGTTCTATGTACTCCTCGTCGAGGTATTTATTCAAAAAACTCATCTATGCTTACTTCTCCCATTCTTCGCAATACAAAAACGCAGAAAAAAACAAGAGAACACAACGATCTGTCACAATTTAGCTTGGGAAAATGTCCCGACCCATTAAATGGGCGCGCTAAATCTTGACAGATACATGAAGCTCATTCTGAAACAAAAGTTTGATTATTTAGCTCGAGCAGCGTACCACTCAGCTAAATGGGTTCGCTAAAATTTAGCTGAGCTAAATTTTGGAGAGAATTTTGTATGGCAGCGAAAATTTAGCTCGAGCAGCGTACTAAGCTTTATAATGTAATATAAAAGTTACTTTTGCTTTTTTATTTTATTACGTCATTGTGCTGCTTCGAATCAATCTCTAGAGTTCCTGTTCGGGCGCCATCTTTTATGAGCCGTCTTCTTATGAGGTGTCTTCCCAGAGAAACAGTTGCTTTAAAATCAGACGTATGATGTAAAAAAAAAAATTGGTTAGCACAGCGGGTTCCTGTACCGTAGGCCCAGCTTCTCAACACCGTTTTCGTTTTCTTTTAATTTTATTTTTGGGACGAATGAAAGGGAGTAGTCCGAAGGGGTAAGTAATGTGGTATTCGTTTGGGATTCTTCAGATTTGCCCTCAGATTTCAGATTTCGTGTGCCTAATCGAACATAAAAACGCTCTTGCTCTTTTTTTGTGTTGATATTCGTGCGTCTGTAATATGTGTAGTCTTCAACACTTTTCTATGCGCTTTCGATTCACTAGTTAAATTTTGTATTAAAACATTCGAAATTTCCGTCCCGATTGATTTCTAAATGTTTGCGCACAAATAATTTACGAAAATAGATTCACCCGATGCAATGCCTTTCTTTGCTGTAGAAAAAATTCACGCAAATGTAAACAAACTCCACCAAATGTCAAACTCAAATGCACTTGTATTGGTAAATCTGAAGCAAATCTGAGAAAATATCTAGATTCGCAAAAGTGCTCTGAAATCTGAAAAAGATTGCTTTTTTTGGTACCAAACGAACATAAAAATTGCTCTGAGGGCAAAAAAAGTGCTCTGAGAGCGCCCAAACGAATACCACATAAGAAACTCTTTTATGGCAGTTTCTCGAAATTTTGTCCAACGTTCGAGAGAGATGGCGCAGTGGCAGAAATCCTTTGTATTGTCATTTCACAACTGCCTGAATCTGCCAATTCCCTTTATGACGAAGATATTACGCGCAAAATGTAGTCAAATAATAAACACATCATTCAAGTTTGTTTTTGTTTTTTAAATAAGTTTTTAATATGTATTTTTTACACAAAAAAGAGAACAACAATTATTATTAACTAATTATCAACCTAACTATACATTATTTAAATTTTAATAATATTCAATCATCCGCTTGTTTCTTTTGTTTTTGTTTGTTTCATTTCGTTTAAATAGTCACTTATAAAAATAATTAATTGTATATACCAAGCAAATTCTACAGTAAATATAAATTTGTTAATAAACCATTCTGTATATTATATTAAGAGCAATATATATATATAGATATCTTATAATGATACAATAACTAAATTAAATTAATCAACTAATGTTTTCAATGACAAAGCAAAGGTGTTTTTGTTTTCTATTCTTTTTCTTTAATTTTGTAGGGTTAAATAGAAATTAAATTAAAAATTAAACTAAAAGGAAATAAACACTATTTACATTGTTATTAATTAGAGATTTAGTTATTAAAAACAAAATGATTAATGAAAATGAGTTATAATGCAATTCAATGTGTGAGTAGCAGTTGATTGTGTTTTTTGTGGCATTTTGTGTTAAGAAATTCGATATAGACGATTATTCTGTTTGTTTGTATAGTTTGATATGCTGACAACTACCGAATAAGACCAGCTTATAGGGTTAGTATGTTGGAAGTTGTAACACTTCGATTTAATTTTATTTAAGAATTATTTTACTTAAGGCCACGATTTACGATTGCAGTTCTGTTTATTTAATTGTATTATTGGCAAAAACCGATTGTTGTAAAACTTAAAAAAAGTCATTTGGCAAAAGTTAGACTTTCATTTTTCTTTTTTGTATGCTATAACATTTTGTTGTTTGATTTCTATATATGGGTGCTAATCCAGCCAGCTGGATGATGTTAGTGTTGCTGCTTCTTCCGATAAATGCGACATAGTTTGACAGATCAGAAGGAAAGACAGTGCTTAAGGGAAGAGCTTTGCACGTGTAAAATTTGTTATTTTTGTTTTTATATTACAGTGTTCTTATTTCAGCACCAATCACAATTTGGAGATGGCTTAAGTGGTATATGTTGGCATATATTAGTACTTTGCGTCTTTGGTGGTCAAGTTAAATAAATGTTTTCCTAACATAGCGACGAACGGGCATGTTGATTGACTGAAGATTTGGTAACTGAGCAGAAACCGTTTTCCAAAAATGTCCTTGCAGGGAGCAATGTACAGGTCTATCTTACTTGGAAGACACTCAGGGGCACTAGTATGCTAAGTTACCAATCTGATCCGTAGTAGTTTACTTTCTGTCTTGCAAGTATGATCTTAGGAATAAAAGTGAGATGCGACATTACAATGCCAAAGTCGGGTAGAGTATTGTTCAGGTATTGATTGTTAAATATTGTAAATAAATCAATACCTGTCGCCCCCATCTCTTTCTCGTTTCTTTATTAATACACGCAAGTAAAATAAATTATGCAAGGACATCGCTCTAAGCCAGTGCAAATCAACCAAATCTAACTGACGACTGCCTCCATACTTAAACACCAACTGGTCGCACAATTCGACGTCAACAATATAAATTCATTACAGGTAAACTTCGCGTGTCGAAATCACGACAGGGATCTCCTAAAGTCACTTGTTATATACCTACGCATACCAGTTAATTTTCTAAATGTTGTTCCCACCGAAAGCAATTGTTTAGTTTTAATTTTTTGTTTGATACATTTTTTTTTTTTTGGTAAAAGTTTCCTAATTTCATACAAAAATACATACATCCTAAATAACATTTGGCTACAGTTTAACAAATTTCTTCTTCGTTTCTTCTCAACAAAAATCTACACAACGGTGGGAGCATAACGTACATTAGTACGCAGATATTTGTATGTGTTCACAATTTACTTTGTTTTGCTTACATTTTGACCTTTTAAACAAGAAGGCTGACACTGAAATTCACATCGGTTAACGAATATTTGTTCATATGAGGATAGCGATAGGGAAGGAAGAAAATAATAATTTATTAGTTGAAAGCTTTGGAATAGAAGACAGAAGACAGTTGAAGGACAATAAGGAACAACAGGGAACAAAATGAAGAAATTAAAACGAAATCTTCGTGTGTATAAATTACTCCTCTTTCATACATATACCGGTGCCTGATCATCCATCATATCCGGATTGAGCTTATCGTCGAAGAATCTCCTAAACGTAAACTCAAAGAAGCCATGGTATGGCTTGCCCGTTTCATCCAGATCATCACCGCTCAGATTTGACTCATTTGCCGAGCGTAGCTTATCCGGATCAATTGGATCAAAGTTTGACGTATCTGTGGGGTGCTCAATCTTTGGAATATATGGGGCGATTTGTTTGCGCATATCGGCGAAATCGACACCTTTAAAGAAGTCATGCGCTTTCACTTCGTCGGCCTTCTTGCCCATCCGCTTGTCGGCTGATGAACACAATCGGCATATTAAATCGGCGGCTTCGCGGCTTAGCTTCGCCTGTGGTGGGATGTGTAAAGTTTTTTCCCAGTTTATCACCTACGCAGATGGGGGAGAGAAGAAAACATTTAGTACTGCCTATTTGGACAGTGGCTTTGGGGTTGGTATAATTACCTTTTGTTGTGTTTCAACTGGTGTGTTTGCTAAAAATGGTGGTTGGCCGACTAACATCTCATAGAGAATAACACCGACGCTCCACCAATCACAAAGTTGCGTATAACCACTGCGCTCGAGTACCTCGGGAGCAATGTAATTTGGTGTACCAACCAGAGAGTGGGCCAGAACACGTTGATGATCCCGCATTCGTCTCCTGAAAGGAAATGTGTTTATGAAATTAGTTTCATGTTTATTTAAAACCAAAGTATTACTCACCTTTCCAACACAGTTGGTCGGGTGCCATTTTCTGCGATATCTTCCCATGGCTCCATCGAGTCTTGCCGAGAATGATTACCTAAAAGGGAAAAGTCAAATCAATTACTAGGCCTATGGGGCGTGAACTTTTGGAACCAACCGTTTTCTTGGTAGTACTTCGAATTGTGAGTCCACCTAAAACCTGTACAGAGTCCGAAATCGGTTAATTTTATATGACCATCTCTATCGATGAGAATATTGTCCGGCTTAATGTCCCTGTAATTGGTTTAATTGTACATGTATGACTTTGTGATGCATTTTTTAAGTTACCTGTGAATAAAACCCATTTTATGGACACTTTCTACGGCGCAAGTCAGTTCGGCGATGTAGAACCTAGCCAGAGGTTCCTCAAAAATGCCTTTCTTTATTAGCAATGACATTAAATCGCCACCTTAAGGAACAGCAAGTAATAGTACTTTATGGGAAGCAACTCAAGTCGTAATTACTTACCCGGAATATAGTCCATAACAAAGTATAAGTTCTCTTTATCCTGAAAGCTATAGTACAACTTGACAACCCAATTGTTATCAGCTTCGGCCAGAATATCGCGTTCCGCCTTGACGTGTGCTACCTGGTTTCGTTTCAACACATCGGCCTTCCGTAACGTTTTCATTGCGTACAAATGATTCGTTGTATCGATCTTTCGCACTAGTGTCACCTCGCCAAACGCTCCGACGCCAATATGCTTTATCTGTACAAACATTGACTTGTCCATTTTCGCGCGTTTCAGTCGAATGTAGTTGCTCTCCTTTTGATTCAGCATTTTTCGCATCTCCACTTGCGTCTGGGCAGCCAGACCAATCTTCAGCATTTCCTTCTCCAGCTGATTCTTACGATACGTTCGTTGCTTATATGACTTTAGCACGTTCTCAATGTGCTGTTCCATGAAGAATTTGAAGGCCTGTGGCGAATAGTGCCGTATCCGGAATTCCTTGCGTTCTTCCTCCTTCTCCTTCGAGACTTTCTTACGCTCGGGTATTGGTGACTGGTGTTTGATCTTTCTGCAGTTATCACTTTTACTTGAAGGATTGTTGTTATTGTTGATGGCATTGCTAACTTGAGTGATCATTGGTGCACTGCTCGAGGCGGTGCCGTTGTTCTTGGCTGGCGGGATTGGAGGCGGCGTTGTGGAGTTGATGTTTAATAAGTTATTATTACTATTCGAAGGGTGTATTGCAGTTGTGTTGTTGTTGTTGTTGCTACTATTTGGCTTATTGTCTAGATTGTTGTTATTTCTACTGTTATTATTGTTGCTGTTCGAATGGTAAGGTGGAGGAGGCGGCAGCTGTCTACTGGTCACCGGAACTTTTTGTTGTAGTTGCTGCTGCTGCTGTTGTTGTTGTTGTTGCTGCTGTTGTTGTTGTTGCTGCTGCTGTTGTTGTTGCAGTTGCTGTTGTTGCTGCTGCTGTTGTTGTTGCAGTTGCTGTTGTTGCTGCTGCTGTTGTTGCTGCTGCTGTTGTTGCTGCTGCTGTTGTTGCTGTTGCTGCTGCTGTTGTTGTTGTTGCTGTTGTTGTTGTTGCTGTTGTTGTTGTTGTTGTGCCTGGTGATGCTGCGCAGCTTTGGCTTGCATACTCTTAGCATATGACGGAGGCTCCTTTAGAACAGTACCAACTGACACTCCATTTAGACCGCCTCCAATAAGTGGTGGCGGCGTTGATGGTATTTGAGAATTCGGCGTCACTATCGATGGCGGAGGTTTGGGTGAGATTGTAGTCGTTCCGGCAATGAGGGGCGATGCCACCTGCTGCTGTTGCTGCTGCTGTTGCTGGGCAACTTTAGCTTGAATTGTAGGTGCATACGATGGCGGCGCAGCTAGAATGTGCACAGGTGAATTACATCCGGACGGTGAGACTGGAGATTGTGGCGCCACCGCCGTCTGTAAGACCGGCTTTTGCACCTGTGTTGACTTAACGGATTGCATTATGATCGGCGGCTGAGTGCGTGTCTGATAGGCACCCCACGGCTGAGGTCGGGCCAGCGAAGACGCCTGCAACGGGTGAATTGCACTGTTTGTAACGGTGATGGGACTGGGTGAGCCGGCAGATGTGGCCGAGTAAATCCCACTGCTGGGCGATTTCCGATAATCGGATTGTGACTGTGTTGGACTCTGTCGACTCTGCATGGAGGCGGTATAACTTGGCGGTGGCGCTGATGTTTGCGCCGTATTGATGGGATATGGCGGTGGAGGTTCACCAGAATTGCCACCGCTTTGGTAGAGGCTAAGGGCTTTCATTTGATGCGTAAGTTGCTGTTGCGCTTTCGAACCATTTTGAGCGATCACAGGTGCTTGACGAAGATTGCCTGCGGCTACTGAATTGCCCGCAACGGCAGCAGACACGGGCGAGGTGCCCCGTGTAGGATTCGGGGCAGACAGTGCCACTGGTCGAGCAGTAGCCGGTGATCTTCGTTTATAGAATTGGGCGGGTGGTGGCGGTGTGGATGATGTTGAGGGATTGCGTGGTGGCGGCGCTGGTGGCGGAGGACCCACATCACTGAAACTCGACGGTGATGGACTGTATTGACCAGTACTGGCGCGGCTGGCGCAGGTCACCTGTTGGGAGTGCGAATGCGAATGTGGACTATCCGAACGGGAACTGCCCGCCCCCGAATCGAGCGCCGGACTACCTCGATGATATGGCAGAGGTAATTCACGTTCTATGCTTGGTTTGCGATTAAGTTTTGGCCCCAGCATCGACATCACCTTCGGCATGTGGCCGTTCCCCTGTAATGATGGTTGTTGTGGCGGCGGTGGCTCCATCGGAGGCTTCGGATGGTACTCGGGCAGGTCCGGCCGGCCATTGGCCGCCTTATACCGGAGCGCTGCGATACTCTGCAATGAAATAAGGAAACAAAATGGATTACAGAATCAGAACAGCTTCAAGTTAATTTCGGAATTTTAGCCGGAAGTCGAAATTTATTCGAAAGTGAAATCGCACTCATACTGCAGGAATGTGTACAGATAAAAAAAAACGTGTGTGCGCGCATAAAAGCCCAAATAAATCACAGTGCCCAACAAAAGAAACAAACAACGCATGTGGAGGAAAACAAAAGCAAAAACAAACAAAACAAAATCTTCTCTCTTTGACGATCGCAGTCGTACATCTTTCGCATCTTGAACATGAATACACCTTCACCTTGTTGTTGGCTTTAATGCTGCTACTGCTGCCGTTTCTATATACACACAGCTTCCCTGTGCCGCTCGTCTTGTTTCGAGAGCGTGCGCGTATCACAGTAGCGACATGACAGTCAAATTGCACAAATTGAGAAGCAGGTATGGATGGCCCGACATGGAGAAGGAGGAGAAGCACTGCACATCTGGCTCTGTTGTGAGGATGACTTGCTGACTTGATGCCCCTTTGCGCGTGTTCTCTTGATCTGGTTTATTGGCTGCTTGATTTTACTTTATTTTTTTTTTAAGTCCCTACACAGTTTGATGGCGTGGCGTGCTAATACAATCGGAAATTTGCTTGATACAGATATATTTAAGTTTTTTTCTCATCATTGTTTGTGCACACAACACAACAACTGACACTCAGACGGCTGAAGATTGTGCGGTAATTGTAGGATTCTTCTCCTTTTGTTCCTTTTATATTCTATTTCTATGCGGATTTACTCATCAGTAAGGCATTTTCGATTTCGTTGGGCTGTCTAATGGGTGAGACGCGAATTTTGTCTATCGAAAGTGAGAAGTTTTTCCAATAAACCGCAGAAGTAAGTTTGAAGTTTTTATTGGGAAAGGTTGCATATGGATCATTTAATTTAGATAGATAGATAGATAACATTTATTTCAAATCATTTGGATATACATTATTTCAATTATTAGGTGACATTTTGTATTTTTTATACTTTAGTACTAAAATAGTGTCAAATGCCAGATTTGTAGACAAATCTAGTACTTTACCACTTTCCAACAATAATCCCTTTCATTGTTAGGTCATGCAGCTGTCAGAATGTATATAAATGTGTACAGAAATGATCTCAGTGCTGTAAATTGAAACCACACATCAAATGCCGAGACATGCACCATAAAACCATCAAAAATGCTTGCGACTTATTACCCTGGTTTGGGACAAGTGACTGGCGATCATTTTATTGTTTATTTTATTTACGAATTTTCTCGATGCGTTGAGATAGCTATTCACCAAGCCAAATCTTAAGTTTCGGCTTTTTCCAAAAAATGTTCCCTCCAATTGATCACTCATAAGACGTTATTGTATTATTAATAGCTTTTCCGTTTAGGACCGAGACTAACTCACCTTCAAACGGGTGAAAATGCAAATATTCAAAAATGTTAACGCAATTAATGTGCTTGTCCAAATGCACAAGAGAACAGAAAACATGATACACAAAATCAACCATAATCATAATTTACAATCGCACAGTAGCTGAGGTCGTTAAGTTTCAAATTAATGGTCCGTCTCAGATCATACTTAAGAGTTTTTACGACCAAAAGGGTTAATGGATTCTCCTCGCAGTTGAGTGCAGCGCAGGGAATGCACTGGTAGACATGACACAGCCACAAATATACCATCGGAGTGTGCCACTAACCAGGAGAGCATTCCAGGTATTCGCCCAGCCGAAATGCAGTCAATTCGTGTGCCTTTGATTGGAAATGATGATCTTTCGAAATGATGATGCTCTCTCATATGAATGCGTTGTTTCCAGTTCGGTTGCCTGTCGCCTGAGAACAACCTTATATTGACGCTTATAAGATGTAGTCGTTACGATTTTATTATCTTTAAAACTGTGCTTATACATATAGGCATGCGTCTTAATCTTCTCACTATTACCAATATAACCTTTTTGCTCCGCCAACACAGAGAGGGAGAGTGGCAGCATAATCGTGGTATTGCTTTTACTGGGTTTTATAGTTTCGTCGCGACTAGATTATTAGTATTTGTTCTTCTTTAATGTTGTCCTCCGAAATTGTATCACATGATAAGTAGATTCATGAGTGATTTGAGTTGTAGAGTCCTCAAGATGGAGGATGTTTTTCTAATATTCTTAAATCAAAGAAGTTGAAAAACGAAAATAATTACAAAAATACAAGAACACAAGAAGCTGACATGCACACGCCACTCGGAGTGAGGTCAACGTAACGCGCACACGAATTCAACGAGACTTAGCTTATATGCGCACATGAGCGTGCGTTACTGTACGATCATTTAATGTCATTCAAATGAGATACTTGAAGAGATAATTACTTTCGCCTGAATAATTCCAAAAGCTTAGCTACAACACTGACTACCGTGCTTATATTAACGGAATTATAACGCGCACATTGTTTTGATGATCTTTAAGTTGTTTTATGTGCGCAAACGAGTGAGCGTCATAGAACAAATGATTTGGCGTGATATTCCCAAAATTCTAGTACAAAATCAAGGATACCGCATATAAAAACAACAAAGAAACAACAGCCGACAATTTAACAAGTCTGCTCTTTATTTCATGTTGCCCCCACGACAATTGCCAAACTAATTCCAACTCTTTTGTATCTTTATCATCAGCCAATGAACATAAACGTAATTAATAATCTGTCACATAAAATATCCATTTGCTCTGAGCATAATATGAATCAAAGCCAAAAAACCGCTTTTAGATTTTGTACAAAAGAACTGAACACCGGAGGATAACAAGCTCATGTCAGCCAATCTAGGCTGCAACAAGAGTACGTAGGCTGTGGCGACAATGTCCTAGCGAGCAATGACAGACTCCATGTGGATCCAATCATCATAAAAAAAACGAAACCATTTTCAGGCTGCCTATATGAACAGCCATTCCAAGAAAATGCGAATTTCAGTTCGCCCAATTGAATTCGTTTCTAATCACAGCTATCGCTGCTAGTACACACCAAATGCGGGTGCGGGGGTATACAAAAATTTATTCCACGAACCACCAAGAATCGAGCTGGCATTTCTCATCGACAAATTTGTCTCGCCGGCCGTACTGAACAGGTGAATAATCTGTGAAGCGCGTGCTCTGTGGGCGTCTAACAGCCACCAGCCGTAGCACTATATGGAGGAGAGCGCACAGACGGAAAATACGCCGTGCTAATATTTTTTTTTGTTTCCTTAATAACCCCGACAGCAACATCAGTACTATCACACCGTCACATTCAATTCAACTTGGGACCCAACCTCGTTTAACCAACTGATTGGCCTAGCGCAGACTTGTGCGATACGGTATCGAATATGCAGAGAAGCGACGAACGCCGAGAATTAACAACAAAATGAAAAAAAAAAAAATTAAAAATCATATGAAACGCGAAATGAAATACATCTCAAAGATATTTTTAGTTTATTTGTTTATTTGTTTTTTTTATTGCTGAGGAATTTTTGGTTTTTTTTTTTTTTGTTTTTTTTTTGTATGTGCGATACTTCTGCCTTTAGTGTGTTTTTTCTTTGCGCGCGTTTGTAGATAATACAAGAAAGAAGAACGTTTAAATGATTTCTTAAATATTTGCATAGGGCTTTGCGTCGAAATATTACCATAAACGAGATGTAAATGCCACCAAATGGAGAGGAGGCTGGTGATTACTCTACACTGCGGGCGAAAAGTTGCAAGCCTCATGACTTCACGAGCCAAATTTAGCAAATGTGAAAACTTGGTGTGCGGTTCAGAACATTGTGCAAGCATTACACATTTCTTATCGAGCACAACCATTTTACTCAATTGAACATACAAGACTTTCCCAGAAAACAGTGATAAGTACGATATTCGTTACGCGCACACAATCTTTTCAATCGCGCATAATGTTCGGAGTCGCACAACATTTTTAGAATAGCACACAAAACTGAACACACTCCCATGACGTGGATAAAGGTATGTTCGAAATTTGATATGCATATACCACGCCTATGACACATTGCTTACCATCGCGCACAATGTTTCTTATCGCACACAATCTTCAGAGTCGAACAGCTTTTTTTAGAATCGCAAACAAAACTGACCCCACTATGACGTTGGTATGTAGGTTCGAAATTCGATACGCACTGCTTATGACACATCGCTTACCATCGCGCACAGTGCTTTGAAGCGCACACAACCTGTGCGATTAGCGAATTGATGATTATTTCGCATTTAATGTAACGGTATGACAACGAAAAGTCGTAGGTTCAACCCCGAAAGAGCGAAAATTGCATTTGAAATTAAGGTTTGGATTCGGCATACATTTTTTTTGTATAGTATTGTCATTTTTCAATTGATTGTTAAAAATGTGAAATACAAACAAACAAGTGAATGTGATCTGCCAATTTTCTCTTTTTTATTGAAGGACGTAGTTTTCACTTGGAACAGCACAATCACAAGCGGGTTTGAAAAACAGTTTGACCATAATAACACGGAGTTCTGTGGCAGCATTCGAATTCGTTGCCGGGGCGTAGTGTGCTTGCTTGTTCAGTAGAAAAGGAATGACTTCCATAAACATTAACGCCTTAATGGGCTAAGAACAGAAGGCGTGCCCAAGAGAATAATGACGTAAAATCATTCTGGCTCCAACTGAGCGCCATCTTAAGTATGGTCAAAGAGGAACGTATAAGTGAAGGCTGCCTTCAGAAATCTCAAACAAAGAGTTCAACATTCATATTTAATTTCTTGGCTTCGCTGAGTCACTCGGGTCCATGTGCCTCTATTGATATGAGCAGTTAGTTTCTTGCCCAAATATTTATCCAGGCGCTGGAAATCTCTCCACCTCCCTCCGAATAAATACGTTACAAAATTTATTGCAGTATACTATTACCGTCTTGATTGATACCCATTTTTTTTTTATCTCTCTCCATTCCAACCGAAAACAAAGAAATCAAAAATTAAAGCCACAAAAACACAACAAGACAAATTTCAAGGAATTTCCGATTACTGTCAAACGGCGCTGCTCGCTCCACCCGCCCCACTGACTGCCGCTGTATCCCCACTTGAGTTGCATGCATCTTTGCGTCTGCAGGCGAGCAGCCGCTTTATGTCAACAGGCTGACGTGTGAAGTAGCAAACTGCATTATGCACTCGAACTACTCTCGGTTTGGAATTTCAAAATAATAAATGACTGCTGCGCGATACGAATCCGATACATTAAGTTTATGACATTATGACGAATTGCATGATCCCGTCCTTCGATGCCCAATGCCCCAAGACCGACCAGAGAGACGCTTATATAAAAGCATTAACATCTGTGATCCAGTTATATATTTTTTGTACATTTGCCTTTTATCATTGATCTCTTTTTAAAGTCATTTAAATGTCATCAAGGCGTCAGGGGAACAAGGAATTTTTTTGACATAAATTCTCACTCAGATGGGGGCATGATTAAATCCCAGAGGAATTTTTATTATTATACTTTTTTGCATGGTGCGACGACAGTGACGACGCAGACGACGCGACTTCCCGTGTGCTGGTGTGTGTTCGGGTGTTTGTCTTGCAGACAACCTTGAATATGAAGATGAAGATACTTTAATTGCAATAATTATGTGGGCATTAATAAGACACATTTCAAATGCGGACGAATAATAAAGCACCCAAGTATAGTAACAAAGTGCTGCTTAAAGACTTCAATCGATTCTGAACCTAAAACCTTTAGTGGCTGTATATAGCGAAAGCGGGCTAATCCCTTTTGGATTAGTGTCAGCCAATAATATTCAATCAACCTTGAGTTTAATCCGTACTCTTTGCGGTGAACTAAATGCTATCCATTAAAGTTTTTCCAATTTCCAATTCAAAAATGAAAATTGCGACAAAGGTGCTGCCATGGCTTATGGTGATGATGATAGATAACCTTCGTGCCCTTATTCAGCCAGTAGCGCATGAAATCGTGGTTGTGTAAGCGGTGTCGGTAGAATACAAATTTTAGTGTGAACTCATGGAATAGGGACAGGGGTGACACAATATACGTTGATTGCCAATCGACTTTAGGTCTTAGCTGAAATTTAATTGTTCTACGAGCACAAACTGGGCTAATGCGTAGATTGAAGGCATACATTTTAAATAGGCTCGAGGGCAAAGGGTGCCGATGGTGGACCGATGTTTCAAGAGTTTTGTCTCGGACAATCATTAAGTCAACGCAACTCAATGTATAGGGTGATTTATATATCACATTTGTGCATTTTGTTACACAGCTCTAATTCGGTTGCAGTTAGTCAAATAATCTGATGTAGGATTGCTGCTAGTAAACTCAGACATGAAATCAATCCAAGAATTAACATTTTACCTTAACTCTAATTCTTTCAATACGTGGTCGAATGGTTGGAGGTCGTTGTGGGACGATGTTTTCGTTGCCGTGAGTTATTTTTTTAATTTTTATTTGGTCCTGTGTGCGAAAAGGGCGAATGGAGGAGGAGATGCAACCGCGAGCTCTATGAGCTGTACCAACTTCGAGCAAATGAGCGAATGAGATACCAGCCCCAGGTTCGAGACGACAAGGAACACCGAACCTCCGTTTCAATGACTATAGGCCATCGCGGATAGCAGATCGTTTGGACTGGCCCGGGGTTGCAGAGGATGGAAGGCTGAAGTTTCTCAGGCAGAGATTTTTCACTCGCCGGGAGCCCGTGAAGTTGATTTGTGTTCAATGCGATGAAATATGCCTGACGGTACGCGTTGAAGCATAGATCAACTCACGCGTTTCAATCCTATCGCCACTTCCGCAACTGGGGTAGCTTCCTCCGCCAAGGTTTATATATTCTTTAGGTACTGCCTTCAACGAGTTGCTTCGCCTTGTGTCGAAAACGCTGCGAGTCAACAGATTTTTTGTGCAAAAACACACAAGTTAATCAGAAATATCAAAAATCTGTTGCCACGAGCATAAACAGCTAAAGTCGAGTTAAGACGAAATGAGTTTTTGATACAATTAGATTCAGCATGCCCAAATCTTCAAGATTCGTTTTTTCCAGCTTTTTATCTTCAAAATTGGAATTATAATTCCGACGACTTTAAATAGATAGTCTAGAACCATTTGTCATTTTAAGCTTTATAGCAAAACGTTAATATGCTCTCCTGAAAAATTATCAATTCGACTTTAGCGGTTTTTCCTTGTTGCAACAGAAATATGCTCGTAAAATGTGCACAGACACTGAACTGAACAATGTTAATATTTTTACAATTCTATCAGTCATAAAAACTGTCAAGATATAAAGTTTCAGTTTTTTGTTCCACTAGATAAAGTCTGTCATTTGTGTGAAGGTGACACGCCCCCTATTTATGGGTATAAACCATTTTAAGTAAACTCAAAATTAAAGACCTAAAGGTCTATAATAAGTTTATAAAAAGAAACTCCCAATTCAATTTTGCACAACAAAAATGTAATCTTTCACTATTATTTGAAGTGAAACACCCTGTATATCTCTATACGCTCATCATCGACTGCAGGAATTTGAGTTATAGATTCGTTAATCAAATTCATTTGTGATTTAAAAGCGTATGGGCGTTTGCGATCAGTATATATACCCACAAGCAGAAGGTGTCACGATGTTAATCATAAATTCAAAACCACACTTGATTTAATAATACATTCATTTATGCAATATCGAAGTACACCCTCTCCATCTCTACGAATATCAATTATATGATTTGCTTTGCTTTGTAATTTGGCGGTGCACGCGATCGAGCTACCAACCAAACCAACCCCTCCACCAATTCCTTTGTATTTTAATTATATAAATTTGAATAAATATTCTAATGGCGGACGCACACACTTGTGGTGTGTGTGTGTGGATGCATGCGTGGGCAAAAACAAAAAAAACTGTCATCAATAATGAAAGAAAACTATTTACACACCTCTCACGCTCAAACTGTAAATGTGTGACCAAATTGATTGCTGAATTTTTGGCTCCTTTTTCGGCTGCTTTGGTATGGCTTGCGTGCGCGCGCGCGCACACACATTTTGTCTAGTATTGAGGTGTTGCGGCAATCTCGTGGGTAGTTGGGGACTTTTTGAAGGGCACACACGACGATATCGTCTCAGTAGTGTGGACCAACAATATTTCGAGTGCATAATTTTGTTTGCCACCACCAAATAAGGGGCAATGTCGAACAAAGTGTTTTCGTTTCGAATATAATTGCCAATGCTGTGCGCATGAGGTCACATACAACGAAAATTCCATTTGGGGGGTGTCCTAATTACTATGTGTCAATCGGTGGTATATAAGAAATAAACTATTTAAATTACAACTCAGACATAAATATAAACAGGAACAGGTTATTTTTTGGTATCATAACTTCAGAAACGTCAAACATTGGCATCACTGCTTATTTGCGATGCTGATGCGTTGCAGTTTATGCTGATCCGTTGCTGATTGAATATGACGTTTGATTTTTAGAACGCATTTTGTTTGTTTGTTTGAAGTTTTATAACTATGAACGTAAAGACTATAAATTAATTTTTTAATATGTGTGCAGCGAATATCGTTAAATCATTTTTGGACGCCTTCATATTCTTTTAAAAAATGTTTGTACATTACGCTTTGGAAATTGTGCATCGGCAGGGTCAGTTTTCGGATCCTTTCTGATCGGTTCCATATTAGGTTCGTTCGTGTCCTTTCAGCATAGAAAAATGAAAAATGCCAAATCTCAAAAATCGGGAGAGAAATCTCTCAATTTCAAAAGAAGTACCTGACCGGTTTTCTTACAAAAAGCTAAAGAAATGTCATTTTGAAATTTTCGCCAAGTAAACGTCGACGTTATAAAAAGTGTAATAATAATCTAGAAGCAGTTCTTGAACTTTTCAGTGAAAGTGAAGACGAATTCGAAATGTTATTCGAGTCTAGTGATGAAGAAGATATTCTGAGTGCTGCAGTAAACATGGGCGACAGAAAAAATAGAGTTTTACTTGTCAAACTTTTGAGCTGTCACTTAGTTGTCAGTTTTCATTTTTCAGTAAAGCTTAGTACACTGCTCGAGCTAAGCTAAATTTTATCTGGTCTCCAACTTTTCTCTCCAAACATCAGCTTAAGTCCTTGCTAAATTTTGACAAAGAGAGAGCTGTGGATAAATGTAACAAAAAACAGCTGATCTTGGAAAATAACTTACTTAAAAAATTCAACTCTCTCTGATTCCATCCATTTCCAATTCTATGAACTCCTCGTCGAGCTATTTATTCAAAAAACTCATCTTTGCTCACTTCTTCCATTCTTCACAACACAAAGACGCAAAAACACAAGAGAACCAGACGATCTCTCAAAATTTAGCTAGAGAAAATGTCCCGACCCATTAAATGGGCGCGCTAAATCTTGACAGATACATGAAGTACATTCTGAAACAAAAGTTTGATTATTTAGCTCGAGCTGCTAAATTTTGGAGAGAATTTCGTATGAGAGTGAAAATTTAGCTCGAGCGCTAAATAATTTAATTTAATAATTTTAAATTTGCAAAAAAGTACCCGAACGAAAATAAAGAATTCAACAAAAATTTATTAATTTTTCTGTCAAATGCATGTTTGATAAAAATGTATAATTACTTACTTTTCTTTCTCTTCCGACATTTTTTTTTACTCTTTTGTCGGCGAATCAACAGCGCATTAGGTATTTCTGTGATGCTTTTTTCCTGAAATTTGCGCATCAGTTTGATCAACTTTGCAATAATGAACAATTGACGTTGAAAGTGATGCCAATAGTTTGCATTAATGGACAATTTGCATTAACGATGCATGTCGGAAATTACACCAAAGATCAAGCAAGCAGCCTTTTTGAAAGAGAAGTTATAGATCAAAGTGCTTTTTTGGAGTTTTCGTGACAAAATGGCGGTTCAATTAGCCTAAGATCGGGAACAGTAGATATATTTCAAGTTTCGACGAATGCTTATTTGTACAGGCTTTTTAGCAACTTAATTGGTACTAATTGCGTATTATACTTTTCAGATTGGAATGCTCGCGTTTAAGATAGTCTGCCGGAAATCGCAGACCATATGTGGCATATTCGACTTGAACTGAGAGACAGGATTTATATTTATCCAAGCGTCTATAATGAAGCTAATTTTGTTGGTCCAATTAGATTATTCAAATGATTGAATTGCTGCAACGTGTACTTATTGTTCAGCGAATGTCCGGTGTGGGTTACTGTTATCTTATAAATAAAATAGAAAATAGGCGCTTAGCTGAATATGTAAAAATTGGTTTAGTTTATATTGACTGAGAAGAAAGTTGATGAAATTTTGACTCGAATCTGTAGATACTGCAACTGTAGGTACTTGCCGTAAGTGCCGCATAATAAAATTGGGTTTTTGGTAGACCACGCTCCTTGGTCAATCCCGCCCACATCTACAATTTTCATATACTCAATTTAACAATTTTCTTTTTGGGGATGAAGTTTCATGAATATTTATTTTACAAAAAAATGTTAAAGAAATTTTTCGCGTTCGTAAATCATTTGTTTCACAAGTTTCCCTGCAGAAAGGTGAGAGTTTTTTTTTTACGGCTAATGTAGAAGTGAAAGTATGTTTTTTTTTTAGCAAAATAATATTTTTACTCAAAAAAACAAAAATTAACACTGCCTGCAACTTCATTTTCCACGGTAAACATGGCAAAACAGAAAAGAATCTCTTGGAATACAAATTAAGGTTAAACACGTTTTTAACTATGACAATTGTTGTTTGAGTTAGAAAATTAATGACAAGAATGCTAAGTTGTCAAGCATTCTAGGGGTCTTTTCGTCCCGTCTTAAGTCAGTCAAATAATATAATTTATACACGTCCGGTAAACGTGCACTCCCGAGAGACCTCCCAGCTAAAAAAAAAGTACATATAAACGTTTGGTTAAAGAAATCAATCCGTATTAGGGAGTTGTTCTGCCTCAGAAAGATTTCAAAAACTACCGATGTCGATAAGACTGTCAATTGCAAAAAGGAGATAAAATAAGGTTTGGCAGAGTTATTTAGCTGAACGTGCTGAACTTACATTGGAATGTAAACTTCACCTCAATCCTCATTTTGTACAATAAGGTGAAGTCTTCTTCTATGAATTCACATTAACTTTGTACAATTTTTAAAAATAGTGTACTTTAGCAACGATGTTCCTGGAGGGCTAGGCAGTAACGTGAGGTTAGTCTCACACTTCGTGGACACCCTTTTATATTTCATAGAGAGGAAAAAACTATTTCTTCGCAAATTGCTCACAAAAATCGTGAATCTGTTGTCCAGCAGGCAGCACACTTTTTTATTCGTTCCAAGCAATACAAAACTTCACAATTTTATTTTTATGATTTATACATTGTTATTTTCCCCACGCCTACACTATCTATATACAGCACACACCCACTCTGAAGTCTGAACGCACGCACAACACGAGCCGAAAGCAGGTCTGGACATTTTGTCTAGCACCTCATAATGGCCAAAAAGCTGAAGAAGGTCAATTGCATTTCGCCTGGCACTTAATTAATTTAAACTTAATTGCTAGAACAATAAATTTTCGCTCAACAAAACAAAAAAAATAAAAAATAAAAAATTCTCTGTAGGTAGGTATTTTTATTTTTGTACAATTCTATATGCCTTCGGTTTTAATTTATTTTTTAGTCGGTTGGCCAAAAATAAAAAGGAAAAAATCCACACAAATTCAAATACCGAGAAAAGACATACAAAAGGTCAAAAATATATCGCACAGAAATTTCCCAAAACTCACCGAAAAATGCGCTAATTATAGAGACGCAGACTCGAGAGCAACAGAGAGCGAGGAAGTGAGGGTGAAAGGGGCAGTTGCGAACGGGGGGTGAAAAAAAAAGTTTTTTTTTGTTTGTTTTTAGCCGAGAAAAGAGGTCAGTAATCAAGATTTTTGTTGCCATGAAAAATTAGAAGAGATTAAACGAATTATACGAAATGTGGTTGTGTACAACAGACAGTGCCAAGAAGAACATACAGTTCGTAGAAGAAGATCTATTTGCGTAAATAAAATGATTTTTTCATATATATACGAGTTGGGAAAACATTTTCACAAGAGGGAGGGTATTTTTGTTGCTGGTTGTGGTAGGATACGAGGAGATTATTTCATTGGGAGCGAGTCGAGAATTGACTTGTGCACTGATATATCTTTGTCGATAGGCAGGTACATGTTTTGGGTGAAGGACAGCCTTGGACGACTGATTGGAAGAGCAAGTGTTGTCGGCAGACCAACGCGGTGCTAAGAGATTTGAATTTAATTGAAGTGATGACAGTTTTTTTGTGAGTTTATTCCGGGCTACAATTGATTTGTTTTTCGTTTTTTAAAAAGATATTTTTCTCCTATTTTTGATTTGATTATGGAATGCCTGGCAATGTGGTGCGAAGCTAAATTAGAGCTTGGTATTTTATACATACAATGAGGATAGTAAGAGCTTGGCCTTTTTAATTCGCAATCAGGTATTGCAAACGAGAACTCTGCCCTTATTATTATTCCTTTTAGCGCATTCTTTCTCTAAATTCCTGAATTTATTTGACAAAGCCAACGTTACTTAAGACTTAGAAATGCGGATGCGCAAGAAAGTCATGATGCCAAATCGAATGCGGAGGTGTCACCAAAGCTGAATACTGAATAAGCCAGTCAGTGCTTTTAACAAAGTTGTGGAGACAATTTGGGCTTGTCCAGCTAGGATTGTCAAGGAATAATGAGCTGATATGAGTACCAAGTTGGAATAACCACCATCCAAGCCAGTAATATGTGCAGAAACTATTAAATTTCCGATGCAGGTTTCATCGACTTCACAGGTTTGAAGCCACGTTTAGCCCAGCAAGTCTAGCTAAGCATGATATACACTGCGAGACTACTGCAGGTTGGGCTTTGTAGGCCTGGGTTGTAAGTTTCAGCTAAGGAGATTCCTCGAAAAGTAAGTATCTAACAGAAGGTCAAAAGTCTCCTTACTTAGAGCAGTCTTTTTCGCATTCCCGCATCGAGGTCAATTTTAACTTTTTTAGGGACTTTTTTATATTTCCCAGTCAAAGAAGACTTTAAGCTTCTAAAGACCTTTTGCTTAGGATACTGGTTAATTAGTTCCACCGCGTTTTGGCTACTATGCATCGAATGTTATCGTTTTAGAGTTGTAAGTTTGCAGTGTTTAGCACCCGCACACCTCTGGTAACCGGAAAACGTGCACTGACTTTTATATCGAGTGAATACATATACCCTAAAGAACGAGGTGAGTCTTTCAGCCTTATTTCACTCACAATTTTCGTCCATATTTTCGCTTCTAAATAAAAGCAGATCAGCGAAAATCTATCTTCTATAGTTCAATTCAAATGTTCACTTCAACTCTGCACACGAACAACGTTGCATAATTAGTATTCCAACTTCCTCCACAAGTTCACTTTAATCTTCAAAATGCACCTTACGACTTGCTGTCCGACGAAAATTCACCGCCACGGATATATCATCCCCCTCCCCCATAACAAAGGCAGAAAACCAAAAATAAAGAGCAACACCGATAAAACAAAAACCCACATCGAGATAGATAGATGGAAAACAGAAGAAGAAACAAAAAAAAATCATAATCTCACAACTCACAACCCACAATCACAGCGATTTCGAAAGAGCATTGAATTTTTCCATATGGCACTGTCGGAATTCAAAACAACACATTCCACAGCAAGCGATAAAAACCAACCAGCGAATTGCAAGAGAAACGATTCGAGACGAGATTCGTCTAATTTTATAACATGGATTCCACACAACACCATACTTTGTGCGATCGCGCAGACACTGTAGCAACTTGGGCGTGCATGCGTGAAGAAAATAAAAAAGAAATCTTTTCAATGCCTCCCCCGCAATTACAGCGTTTGAGCGAGCACAAAATCTCACTACAGAGCGCAAATGGCAGTGAACACCATCAGGCAAAATGTAACCCCTCAGTGTCCGCTGAGGAAGAATATTATTCTAGCGTCGGTGTGCATTGGAAAAAGATTCACCCCATTCTGTGCATGTAAATATGTATGCTGAAACGAGGATATTTTTTGCATCGCTACGCTATAAATGTGCAGGCAGTCATTGATCGTGTCATCGACACAGTCCAGCGGGATTCACGTTCCTATCCATTTCAACACTGCATGCCGATTGGTTAATGCATGCGCAGCTGAGTCGATCGGGGAATTCCATTCATCCGATTGGAATGGAACGTAAATTGCAAAATATCACTTGGTTACACCGAGTGCATTCAGTGAGCGGGTTTGTCGTTTGAATTTTTTTTTGCGGGTTTTTTAATCGCGTTTGTTGGCACTGAAGTTTTATCGCCCTACAGAATGGAGAAAGTGTTCAATATTTGGCAGCACTTTATGGAGCTGTAGTACCCATCATGATAAAGTATTGCAAGCGATAAAAAGTATTAGCCGACGAAAACAACAGAAAACACTCATTCGCCATCAAAATACGAAATTTGTGCAATTTGTTGGGCAATGTATTTATTGCAACACGATTTTGTATTCAAATTTGGTAGGTTCCATTTTGTTTACAATTTGAACTACCACATTTTCGATGCGTCGTCTATGTAAAACATTCCGCAACAATTCTAATTTCAACCGTTTTACTACTAACACTCAACAGGTGTCTCTAGCATTCTATGGAGAAATTCAAGATGGTTGGCATTTTGTTACACCTTTTATTCGCTTTGAATCAATAGCGCTAGTTGGCGTCAATTTTTGGCCAGAACTTGTATGGAACTGACATTTCACTAGCAGTCCATACATAGTATGTCAATGGAAAATACACTTTCGAAGAGGCAAACGAAACTCACAAAATTAAGCGAATTTTCGCATTCGCATAATTTTTATTTTTTAAATGCGGAAGTGGTTTTCGTTACGTTTTTTACAGAATCCCATTCTCACCCCAGAGCTGTCAAATAAATTGGTGCTGACACATTTAAAATCCAAGATTGAAATTGCTGCACGTCTAACGGTCAATAGAATGCGGCCAATATAAATAGAGACCATGATAGAGGAACGATAAACCGCCAGCAGCAAACGCTCCAGTTTGTTTGTAGTAGGAATGGAAAGAAAATCACCTACTTAGCGTACTTGAATGAATTTTACAAAAATATCCACAAACAGTTGGTTTTATTAAAACTCACCTGCGCTCCATTGTCCTTTTGTACTTGAAAACGTGTCAAATCCTGTTTAATGCTCAACAGCGCCTCTTCTGTGTACTTTTCGGGGCGACCCGTTCTTCCGCCCGCAGGATGCATTCTTGTGATACTCCCTGATCATATCACATATTCACAAGATTTATTTATTTATTTTTCTTGTGTTAACTACACGATAGTTAACCTATTCTTTTCTATATAAATATTCATACATACACAACTATACACTAAATGTAATAAATTAGTCTTTTTTTGTTAATTTTCTTTTAGATAATAAATTCCATTAATATCACACAATCTGTTTGATTCAATTTGTAAAGTCATTTCCGAAAAAGAGCACTCGGTAGAGTTGTTTTTGCTGCTAATTGTAAAAAATATGTTGCTGTTTTTTTTATTTTTTAAATTCGTTTTTTTAGGCACAAGATTTTGTTTGGATTTAAATTTAAATGATTATTTGAGTTATACTTCCGATTGCCAATTCCAAAATCGATGCTCGAGCAAATATTCAATCTGCAAATGAAAGAGGAGAAGAAATAAAAATTGAATTCGATTTCAAATCATAATTTCAAATAGAAAATGAGAAAAATCAAAAAAAAAACACATAAAACTAACTGAGTCACAGAGTTTAACAGAGATTTCAAATACACATACCTACATTGGAATGTTAATTTAATTTTGCCGAGAAAAACACAGAAGCTATCTGGAAATACTGACGAAAAAAGGAGCAAAAAAAGAAAAAGCACAGCAAATCGTCTATTTTGTTTCACTGTCATTTTCAGATTTCGTGGGTGGGACAAATATGGGGAAAGAGGAAACACGCTATAAATCGTTTGAATATATAAATGAATGACAAATGTAATCGGGTTGATCACCATCAACAATAAAAACATCATCACTATCGAAACAAAGGGAAATTAAATGATTAAGTGTGCTTATCAATGACAAATACCCTTCTCATCATTATGATTGAACAATGGCATCGACCACAAAAGACCCAGGATTTGTGTTTTGTTTGGAAATCGTAATTTGATATACACTCGAAGATAAGTGTTTTTTTTTTTATTAGTCAGGCAGGATTCGGATAGTGTGATGTGATGGTCGTCAATGAAAAATGACATGTGGAAGCTATCTGCGCGGAATTGCACGCTAAATGAGCGTGAAATTGATTGTAACTAACATTAAAACTCGTTTTCCGTCGAAAATAAAGTGCACAAATCGGCACGTACTGGCTGAGGCTCCAAGATGTCTACACAGGCAAAGTGTGCGAAATACACGTGCTGCAGTTGTATACCCGCAATGATATCGATGACTTTTGTAAAGCGATATATGACTGACTCATAAGTGCTCGGTGGTAAAAACAAAAAATATATTTGCACGAAATAAAGTTATCTGCGAGAAGTTATCGGCGATAGTTCCGTTCATACTCCGTAAGGTTACATCTGACTGTGCGGAAGATGCACTGAAAGGAGAAAAACAGATATTGTTGTTTCTCCAACAAAATAACAACATTATGGTTATAATCCAGTGTCCAGAAAGCTACGTGCACATTATTACGCTCAGGAGTTGAAAGCATTTACAGTAAATAAATAAATAAATAAGTAGTTGGGGCAACAGGTCCGAAGGGACCCTAGCCTATAGCTTCTCAGAGTCTTTCATTTTTGGGACGAATGGAAGGGATCTACACTTTTATGCCGAGTCCAAACCGCCAATGGAGAAGCTCCTTCATGACAGTTAAACTCTCACACATTTGTCAGACGTAAGCGAGAGCTGGCGCAGTGGAAAAAAATCATTAGATCGAACACAACACACCAACGACTAAGCCAAATGCGCCTAAAAACATTGACTCTACAATTAATCTGAGAGCACTATTTCTTTGAAAGATCATGTACAGTTCGACGTCTATAGTTCGACATATAACGCACTTTTCAAATCTAATTAAATACCAAGACGTGCTTCACAATGTAATTTCCGCTTTTATTTAAGGATTCAAGGTTAAAACTAAAAATGCCCATTCGCCTTTTGGACTATTTCGTTAGCTCGTATATCGATTCTGCAATTTTGTGGAAAATTCCAGGGATGGTCGCGATCAAGTGCTACACAAATAGCGAGCTACACAATTTTCGAACAGAAAATAACAAACCTCTGGATGGGTGTCCGTTTTTTATTAAAACTAGATAAAGAAAAATAAAAAAACAGATAAGACTTCAGAGACAGACAAAACTTTGTTAGAAAGGACAAAAATCAAAACGATTGCCATTCTATTTGTTAAATATGTATTCAAAAAATATCAGCCTATTTCTTATCGCTCAGTTGCCGCAAGTGGTAGTTGGTTGGCTCAATTGAAGGCGTAGGAAGTGCAGGTTCACAGGAAAAAGAGTGATTCCTTTCCGAGAGAGGTGCGCCGAAATTCAAAATTAAGAAAAAAAATATACTTCATCGGAAAATGTATGGTAGAACGTCTAAATGTCCGCCACGGAACAACAAAGAGCCAACTCAAGTTTCCTAATCGTTGATTCCGATGACTCTATTTTATTTTTAAATATTTTATCGCACAACCATTATTGGAGGCACCCATATTATATGGATTAATACACATTGTTCACTTTTATTTTGATTGCCTATATTCGCTTATCAATAATTCATAGATTCTTGCTAAGACCCAGCCATGTAGCTGTTATAATATTTATCCATGCATAAAAGCATAAAAAAAAAAGAAAAACCTTTGACATTATATAATCGGGAACATTTACGTTTATGGTGTGGATGTATGTGCTTCATAGTTGCAGACTCATTGGAATGCGTTGAACAGAGCCAGAGCCATTTATCTTAGAACGATCCCGATTTTAATAGCGTAATTAAGTAATTTTCTGTCATTTACTCTCGGTTTATGGAGATAGTCGCGTTGTTATGATTTTTCTTGCTGCCGGTTGGTGTTTTTTTTTTTTTACAGGTAAAAAAGAATGAATGGACTTTTATTTTATAACATTTTTGTTGAATAATTATTCCACGTTTAACCTTTTTCTGCTGTTCGTTTGTGCTTTCGTCTTCTCTTGAGCAATAAAGATTTTATTTTTATTTGATACCCGTGCCTAAATATAGCTGTTTGTTTTTATTCGGCTTTTGTTTTGGTCTATACGTAAGGAATTCATGCAAGTGAAGTTTTAACAATGGCCAACCGAATTTGAGATGGAGTGGGATGTGGCCATGCTGAATTCCATTATCAACACCGGAAGTGTGCTGATGACTGTGTGGAGCTAATTTAAATACACAACGTTTTCTTATGGGTCCGCCACCTAACTTTTTTTTTCAACTAGTGCTTATTTCGCGAATGGTAACACTTAGCTCATGTCTGATTTGACAGATAATTAGTTTTATCCTTCCGCTGAACGAATATGGTTGTGTATACGCTTGAACAACGCTGGGAAATATTGCGACATTACTTTGAAAATCATGGTAATGTTGCAGAATGTGTGCGAAAATTGCGTACGGAGTTTGGAAGAAGAGAAGCACCGTCAGCTCCGTATGTTCGTTATCTTGTGAAAAAAGTGAAAGAAACTGGCATCCTCATCGATAAAACAAAGCGTGGAAAGCCAAAAACAGTGCGTACACTGTTTGGTGCGGAATTTGGTCCAGAGGCATAATTGGGCCATTTTTCTTCGATCAAGGAGTGGCCGTTACAGTCAATGGCAATCGTTATCGGGCCATGTTAAACGAATTTTTGTTCACAAAAATTGAAGAGGAGTATATTGGCAACATTTGGTTTCAACAAGACGGCGCTACGTGCCACACAACCGAAGCTACACTCGATGTTTTGCGCCCTGCTTTTGAAGATCGCATTGTCGTTTGGCCACCTCAGAGCTGCGATTTGACACCGTTGGACTATTATTTGTGGGGTGCCGTAGAAGATAAGTGTTACGCCGACAAGCCAGAGACAATTGACGCTTTAAAGGACAATATTCGTGAAGCTATTGGTGAAATACAGCTGCACACAATCGATAATGTGCTAAAAAAATTTGACCGATCGTGTAGTCTACTGCATGGCCAGCCGAGGCAGCCATTTGAATGAAATTATTTTCCATAATTAACCGGAAGGATTGTACTTTCAAATAAAAAAAGGAATTTGAGAAAATATTCAGTAGTTTTTTTTTATAGCATTTTCAAAAAAAAAAAAGTTATTTGGCGGACCCTATATACCTACAACAACAACTACTGTCATAGACAGTTCAACGATTATCCTATTTACATCCTAAATTCATACCAAAATCACAGTTAAAAAATTCATTTTATTCTCTATTGCGTTTGTGCTTGCAACGGAACATGGGTGTCGAATCGCTTTATTCGTGTTTTGTATGCAAAATTAATCTAACTCCATGAAGGCTTAGCTCGTTCACGGATGTGGCGATTCGGCCCCCTCCCATCTTAATATGGCTATGGATGGAATGAGAAGGGTTCGCATTACCGAAATGTTTCACCGCACGTCACGGTATACTTATCTTGTTGCCCATGGTCTATCCACAAGGGAAACAACGAAAACCCCACTCAGTGATGCCATAACGATGCCTTTTAGGCATATTTCCAATGCTTGAGGCATTGAGAAATAATTTTTAGGACGAAGGCATCATTTTTGTGAATTGTCTTTTACAGTAAATTCATACAAATAGATTTTGAATTTTGTAGATCTGGTACATTCTTTGATCAAAGTGGCATCACTTATTTTCATTTACAACTGCGCGTCATGTTTATATTCACATTCTCTACTTGACTTACTCACCAAACACAAACCTTGGATTTAGAGATCAAAAAAGGCAGAATTACCTACCTACCTAACGGTCGACCAACATTCTGTAAACAAACTTTAGACACCTTGTAGCTTAGTTGCAGTTCCTTTGTTAAATATCCAATTTTTATCTTTGTTACCAAAAAGTATAGCATTACTGGTCCCACTTTAACCATTCTATAGTTTCCACTTAGAAAAGTTGGCGGAGACTGTTTCCCGATCTTCCTGTTGAGGTTTGAAAATAGTCCAAAATACAAAGTCAGTACTGGACGAGCTTCCTGGAAATGGAATTTCTTTTCCAGGAGCAGTACAGCCCGTATAGTTGTTATGTGGTTTATCTGAAGACTTGCGCACTCTGTCTTTACCGGGCTCTTGTTGCTACCGCCCAGTTGTATAAGAGCTTGACATTGAACACCAGCATTTCCTTTGCATTTGTAAATTCTTCTGATATCCTTTTTGCAGTTTGCAGCAGCCATTTGATAGGGGTTGATGGATCATGCGTTATTTACACTATAGCTTGAAAACAATGAACCACTGTACAAAAAAAAAAGTTCAACTTACACATCAAATGGAGAAAACGAAATAGGACGGTTAAGTAATAATATCATGGGAGAGCTTACATTATTACCTAACGGGTATCCTAAAATATCCGATTTAGCCATGTTCCCGGAAGTAGTTGTCAGTCTGGTTATTAGTAGTGAAATAATTTCCGCCAAAAAATTGACAAGTTCCCACAGAAAGTTAAATATTGTAATTTTCTCACATTCCCACAAAAGTAAAAAACAGTTTTGCACTGACATAAATTAAATAATGTATACAAATCTCTCGCTCTAATCTTCGAATCTAAAATACTCCTGTAAAACATCAATTACCCAATGATACAACAAGAATCCAAATGGAGACCAAATTCGTGCACACAGATAGATAGTAAGCTCGCCCGAATTCTTTCGCTTCGCATATAAACAACAAGCACGAACATTCCAAAAGATCACAACAAAGTAAAAATCCACTCCATACATACATACCAACAATTAAACTCACTTGAAAACCAACAAATCGAGGAGGAAAAAAAAGGCCCTCCTCTTGACATTGAAAACGAAATGAAAACAATGTACGCGCGCGGTATCGTCCACACACAGAGCACACACCGCCATGCTGCGGTTGTTGCCGCCGCCGCCAACACTCAGCCCTCTTGATCTCAAATTAATTGTGCAATTTCCATTTTAATTATTTAAATGACAGACGACATGCACTCTGCGCGAGTTTCACTTGTTTGTAGTTTTTTTTTTATATTATTTGTTTTTTTTGTTTTGTTGCTGATCGCCGCCCCCGCACACCCGATGTGATGTCTGCGCGTTTGGGACTGATTATAAAATAGTTAAAACGCGCAGCCAGATTGCCAGATAGCGCTTCTTTTTTTTATTCAAATTGGTGTAGCAAAGCGCACCCGAAATGATAGTACGGCGATCACGAATCCCACGACGCCCGCCTTCGGCATACAATTGAAAGAGTGTGGATTTTTGTGTTTTTTTTCGAGCCCAAGCTTCGCTCGCAATATACTGGCTCGTGTGCATCCACACAATACGGCGGAATTTTTTGAATTCCATTCGCATTCCAAAGTTGTTTGTCGAGCAGAAATATAATATATAAATGGCAAAACGCGAACGCATACACCAACATCTTTGTATTGTAGTCAGCGAATGGAACGGACTGAGATGAAGAGAAAGAGAAGCGAAGCGCGGTGGAGCTAACGTTGATGATAATGCGCGATAGCAGAGGCGGTACAGACGCAGAGCAGCAGCAGCAGCGAAAAGTATGCGATTATACAAAGCGTACGATTAAGGTGTGCATACATGAGAAAATCAAGCAAGTAATACTATTTTTATATCTGAATTAACGATATGGAAATGTGTGCGCCGGAGCAGAGTGGATGGGAATGGAATGGAGGAACAAAACCAGCACAGTGCCCCTGCTGCCCAGCCACTGCTGGAGGAGTGCGTGAGAATTCTTGTGAGCGAATGTTCGCGTAAACAACTGACAGCATGGATAAAGGGGTTGAGCGACTGGCGCATTTGTCTTCTTTTTTTTTAGTTGAAGAATGTCAAAAGGGTTTTAAAGTTAACCAAGGAATTGGGAGGCATTTCGCACGTACACCCAAAGTGAGCAATAACATATCAAAATAAATCGACAACTTTTTGTTGTCTCTTCAAATGCTGCCTTCTATCTTTAAAGCGAAATGTGAACCTGAGCCTTTATACAGGAATGCCGCCAGAATCGACGAGATCATTCTCGACAAAGTCAGATATGAGAATGTAAAGTAACCTAAAACGCAGCGAATGTATAGGTTTCTTTACCTCGGATTATGCCTCAACTTACAAGGCTAATATTCGTCCTGAGCTTGAGTTTAACGCGCCTAACTGATCAGAGTCATCGAAAACTACAAAGAACCTGCTGTATAGAGGCAAGAGCATGTGATAAAGCTTTTAAAATAAACAGTTGGCGTCCGTAGGGACCGTAAAGTAAGTTTCTCACAAACATTCGTTTTGTGTGAGGTTTTCAGTTTTGAACGAATGGAAGGGATCTACAGTGTTAGGCCGAGTCCAAACGGCTAATGACTCCGATGCTCTCGCATGTTTGTCAGACTTTCACGAGAGGTGGCGCAGTGGGAAAAAATCCTAAGATGGAATTTTTTTTTCTTTTTCGGAAATTGAACCTGCCGACCCTCGCTTAGTAGTCCAACACACTAGCTACTTAGCCACTGCGCCTACAAGGATAAAGCTTATAGCTGATTTATAGCGGAGGCAATTGCCATGCTGAAACACCGCACCCCACCAACTGCTATTCGATCAACAATTCTGTCCCAAAACTCGTGATTGTTTAAGATTTAAACACGTTATACGTGAGCCAGCCCAAGAAGACTGAGCGATCTCTAGGCAATGGCAGACAGCCGTTTCGCCATTCCAATATTACTCTACCCAACCTACTTCCTCTTCTTGATTCCGCTTTAGGATGACACTCAAAATGACACTATGTATACGTACATAACAGTTGTGTGAAAAACATGACACCCAATAGCGATCTGTTTTCGTTTGAGGAGTGTCTTCCTTCATCTCCGGTGAGCAACAACACTGTCGCTGTGCTCCACTTAGAAATGTTTGCAACGCGCCGCCTTTCACACGATAGTGCGCTTTTTGCTGTTTATCATAGTCCAATATCAGGCGAAACTGTTTACAACCTCGTCCAGCAAAACTATGTCACTTAGCACACTATTTTAGCGCACACAGAGCAAAAATAATAATACTAACACCACCACGCCATAGAGCAAATATATGATAAAAAACACAATCCATGCTTATCTGCTATGGTGCAGGCATTCCAAAGTGCTCGCTGACACACACACAAGCTGTCGCCTTCCTGCTCAAAATGTAAACCTTTTCGCAATGCACAGTCTAGTCGTAAATACATTTTTGTGTACAAATAAAATTTTATTACGAAAATATCACATTTTTCGGATCACTCGCCTATTTCCAACAACCGCGCGGAGGCAGCGCTAAAGCGTGAGCGCACATGTATCTTCCGTTCATGTTGTTGCTGATATGGTCAATATAGGCATCCTAGGCGTTGCGGTATGTTATCGCTTTATCCATCGCGTTATTTGTCACGGTGTGTGTGATGTTGGTGGCTTTTCATTTCTTTCTTTCTTGGCATGAAGGTGAGCAAATGCTCACCGAGCATGAAAATTGTTTAATGCGAAACAGTCTCACTATACAACTCAGCACCACCCCACACGCTACAGGCGTAGAAGAATTTCTGTTTGAATATTTTCCTATGAAATATGTACTTAGTTGTATCTTTCGTATGTATCTGCAAGATTTGTGCAAATATTTGACTGTAATTAGTAGTAACGAGAACGCAACGCAATGCCAGATGAGTTTTATTTTTGTTGGCACATAACTTGGATTCCTGTGCGGAACATTTATAGTATTTGTGTTCGTCTATTTCTTCAATTATGGACTGTTACAATGTAGGGAGGGTCATTTTAAGCTCCAAAAGTTTACAGGGCGCTTAAAGTAACCAAAATTAACTTAAAGAGTAAGGCCTGGGCTAAACGATCCATTCAAATCGTTGCGGTGGAGAAATCTAACTTTTATTTTTCAACTAACCTAAAAATGTATACGTCTAAACCTGCTGGCTGTTAAATAGAGCCATAACTCGTCGGATGTGCAGAATGATATGGAAAACATTCGGAAGAGTAAGAAGATATCATTGTCCGTCATAGAAAATGTGAACTCGAACAAATTGCTTTTGTTTGAAAAAACGCTACAATCATGTTTGCAGTTCGAATTCTAGATTTTTGCAATTATGTAGGTCGTCATTGTTGACGTCGCTCATCCGCCTTAATTCTTTCTGTATTAAAATGCGCCGACTTTTCAAAGGTAATTTAAAAACTACTCTTCTTATAATAACACCTATGTCGAGGAAATCATTAAAAACTTGTACGTACCTGACTATAAAAAATCGAAAATCAAATTGCGCCGTACTAATAACGCCTATAAATTATCGGAAGCTCAAAATTGCAAAAATTTGTATGGAAAATATAGCCACTGTGAACTACTAAAACTTATCGAGACTAAAAATGTTTATTGGTAACGCCCATTGTTTATTAGACCAAAATTTGACGAAATTTCAAATTTCGAAGATCAAAAATACTCTTATTAGTCGTTTTCCATTGGCTTCACTCGTGGATCCACTCATTCTGTAATCCAATGGAACAAGAAAACTGCTTCTGATTGAATCCACTAAAGTATGGGTGAAATGCCACAAAATAATCGACGGCAGCTGTCAGCTGACTTGTATGAAATACATAAACTACACTTGTGTGAGTGCTTCTTGAGTGGATTCTGACTTCAAATCGAGAATCGAAATTCCCTCCTCAGAATCACCAGAAGAGTATTTTGTGTGCCAATGGAACGGTTTCAGAAGTGATTTTTTCGATTCCGGACTCTCCCAGACTGTTCTTTTTGCCCAATGGAAAACGACATTAGAATACAGCCTGATTGGTTTCATTCGTTTGATTTTTGATATCACGACACTTGGAAAGAGCAATTACAATAGCAGTAGGTTTATTCCCGTACTTTCCCGACCCCAGCATTAGAAATATGTAAAACTAAAAAATAAGCTCGAAACTCTCTCAAAGAGCGGAAAATATATTACATCCAAAGTATTTTAGGACTTCGAAGTTCGATTCGAGCTACTTTGAGCCACTCACATCTCTGACATCAACTTGTGACCAAAATAAAACAACAGATACCTATTTCAGGTGCAAAAAAAAGTGAAGTCAAACAAACGACCACCACCGAATTTTCCTTATTTTCCCACATTTTTATTGTGTACAATGGACTTTTAAGACGGATTTTCAATTTGGGCACATTCAAAATTCTAGTTCTCTTAAGTCGAGTGGATTGGTCTGGACTAGATGTTACCTGAACGCAAAAACTAGCGAACTGTCAACTTGGTACTAAGTCACGACCACTCTTGACTAGATTCGTCGACTACCCCTCCATAAACGTCAACTGAAACAGATGCTAATAATGGGGACGTTCGGATACCTAGTTTATGTAAAACGTCAACTAGATTTGTCGGGACTAGGTATCCGAACGCGCTGAATAGGCAAATTGAATTGTTTTTGTATTCTCGTGGTCGGCGTTACCGTTGTTCGACTAAAAATTTCGCACTTTTTTCGAGCGCCTATTACAATTTTTTGCTATTTTCCCCCTTTTTATTTGGAAAGGACCCCCCAAAAATATTTCCAAATAAGTACCTACGTTCAAAATGTAGCACGGCTCCATTACAAAACTTTTATCGTGCGAAAATTCTAAATTTTGCTGAGTAGCTTTAGAAATGACACCTTTTTCTCTCGCCGGCCGTTTTTTGGACTTTTCAGAATTCTGCCACGGCTACTCTGTATATTTTAAATTTGACTCTTCGAAATGTCAAGCAGGATTTTCTTGAGTAGATCTGTCGGCTTCCCTTCAATAAACGTCAGCTGCGAAAACTAATCACGTGACCACTCTGGACCAATAAAAACAATACTAAACTAGGAATCCAAACGTGCCCATTAACTCATCAAACAAAAAATTAAAAATTTGGCAACATTGCAATTTGCCAACTTTTCTATGAACAACTTCTCTTCTCTCCTCACTCCTGCTTCAAAATGTCAAAACAATTGCCCGAAAGAGAGGCAAACAATAGACACACGCACACAACAACAACATGTTTGATGTTCCCCTCAAAAGCAATGCGGGATCAATAGAAATATAAAAAAAAAAAAATATTCCAATACAACCACCTCGCAAATGGTCGAAAAATTCCAATCCCTATACGTACACGCGATCGCATTCGCCTGCAAACCGAACCACATTGGTATGTGTGCGCTAATAAAATGCATTGACATGCAGTGGATATTTTTCTTATTTTTTGCAGAAAATTCTCTTTTTTTTTCGATTTCAATCAAAATGCACTTTTCCTTCGCTCTACTCACCACGATCACTTTTCACAGTCAGCGACTCTGACACTGGTCCAAATCGGAAGGGCAATTGGCTGCCTAATACTTGTGTGTTTTAGCTAATCCAAAGCAACAAATCACCCCATCGACGAATAATTTTAATCCAATTGTGAAGAGGACGATGGGGTGGTGAAACGCCGCTAATCAAAAAAAAAAAAAAATCAAATCCAAAGCAGCTGCTTGGGTCGCTGTTGTTGCAGATGAATGATTTTCAAGAGCAAGCTGCTGCTGCTCGATCGAGCTTCTAATAGGAAATTCTCACTTATTCACTGATTTATACATTTTTCCGTGTATTTTGCCGTTTTCGCACATGCATCTAGATTTTTTTTTTGGTTGGTTCTATTTTTATAGGAAACATCAATGATACACATCCATTCCTCACTTTTTGGCTAGAAAATTATTTTCATTTGATTTTTTTCACTTAACGCACTAGCTGCGCGATTATTTCGTATGCGATTTTCATTAAACCGAACGGGAAGGAGCCATTTTCAGAAACAAATAAGCAAAGAAAATTTCTGGAAAAAAAAACGAGTGGAATTTCAATCGCAATCCGAATTCCGTTGGGGCTCTCTCTCCTCTTATTGTTTGTTCACATTGAATACTGCCTCCGAATGCTGATCGTAGAAGTATAAAAAAATATTTTGGATTATAATTATCTCATTGCACTAGTCCAGCGAGTATGCGATTTTTCTTTATACCAGATATATTTTCCATATTTTCTCACTGAATATACATCTTCTTTCTCGTTAATCTGCACTGCACACCGTGTCAATAGAAGAATCGCGACGACGGTAATGATGGTTGCTACGACAAGATATAGGGTTTTCGGACTAATTCGAACAGCTACAAAGTCAACAAATATTACGAAACACAAATTAAATCATATATAACGTTGTTAGTGTAGTTTAAGATGAAAAATTAAACACGAATTGTGGAAATAATAACAAAGAAATGCACGAACGTAAAGTTGGCAAGCTATGAGGAGCCGTCAGCCATGTTGAAAATGAAGAACAAAATTTCCCAATGGATTGATTTCCCAGTGTTTTTACTTTTTTTCTTCTTCGTCGCCATGACAGTCCGTTGAAAAAGAAGTGATGCCAGCCTTAATATTGTCTATGATATAATTTCCACAATTTACAGATCTCATACGATTCAATTGAAAACAGTGGAGCTTTGTTTATGTACTCTTTAATATTCGTCGATTCTGCATTCGTTTGGTGTTGCCTTTATCAGGGTCTTCATTTGTTTCCAAAACAAAGTCTGAGCTAACATAGAGATCAACGCCCGATGTTAAATAAGTATTTTTGTTTATTTCTCTGAAAAGAGGAACGGAATCGATACAAACGATTGAAACTTAGTGCTTTATCAGAAAATGGGCCAGTAAATTTTCCTCCGTCTCTACCCGAGTAACACATTTTGGAGCTTGTATTTATAACCCTATAAATCTAAGTTACATGTAAATCCGTAATTTAACCGGACAATACAAGCATAAGACTACATGTACCTACCCTATCAAAAATGTTTCCCAATATTTTGAGAAGAATGTGTAGATATAGTACCAGCAACAGATGTCGCCAGCTTCTTCTACACGAAAAGTATTTTGCACATAACCTAACTATTTGGCAGTAAAGCTGTCAAGCCATCAGCATCAGCTGGGGCAACTACAAGCGAATAAGAATTTTTATCGTTTTACCGGAAACAAATTTTAGTAAAAAATTTAACAGAAATGGGAAAAGTTATGTCAATGATTGGCCGTAAAATGAATCGTTTTAATGTGGAAAATCGTGCACACCGTGTTTTGGAACGTGACAAGCCAACAGCAGCCCCAAAATTCGCTTCCAATATTCAGGACATGCAAAGAGCCCTGGATCGTAAGCTAGACACCTTCTTTTAATGTTGTAATACATATATTTCATTATATCATACCAGTGGATCCTGGGTTAATTGATAAACTAAACAAAAAGGATACCCATTTGGACGATCGTTTAAAGAACGTTTATGTAACCTCCGAGGATAGTTACGTGGGTTTTTTTGACTTCCTAAGAACTCTACAAGGATAATTACTGTTGTTTTATTTTTTGTTTTCAGATCGATTACGGACTAAAACGGAATCAATCGATTGATCGTAGTTTACCAATGAGTCGAACGACTGAGGACTTTGAATTTGGTTTCAAAGAACCAATTCGAGTGACACCGGGACGATGTACACTGCGACAAGCAATGAAATTTATTACCGATCATCAAGGTGATCCGGAATTGTGGACAGCTAAGAAAATTGCCGATGATTATAAAATTAAAGAAAACGCCGTAGGTACGAACATATCGTTTAGTCATACACCACGACTAAACATTGTGAAGCAATTCGCTCATTTGGCCTGTTGGTTGTCCCACAGGTCACTTACTTGCCAAGTCAGCTTGGTGTTATTGTGCTCCCTCTAATGCCCTCTCTTTTGATATATTTGCAGGGAAAATTCTTTTCTACTTCAAGAGCTTCCAAATCTACATCCCCGACATTGGCTTAAAGGAAAACATCTTGACGCAGGCAAAAACCAAAATGATCGCAGACAAAGAAAAGCAACAAACGTGAATGTCCCCGTTAATTTGCTTAGGTTTTAAGTAGTTGCGCGAGAGTAAATAATTTCAAATTACGATTGAAAGTCAAACGAGTTTTCTTTTTTTTTTATTATTATTAAATACAAACCCAACATTCAGACAACCACATTCGGTGGACAATTGTACAGATTTAGGCACTTATCCTCGGACACGGAAATAACTTTGTCATTGGTGGGGCTGTACTTGACGCTCCACACTTGGTCACTGTGCTCGGAAAAGGTATGCAGGCATTTTCTTTCGGCAAAGTCCCAGATTTTTACTGTCGTATCGCTAGAGGATGACGCAAAATGTTTTCCATCTTCGGAGAATGACACACACAACACCCACGAGGCATGGCCAGATAGAGTTCCAGCGACATCGGAATGGGCACTAGATTACAACAAATAAGAGGTGAGTTATAACAAAAAAAAAAAGGTTTAGTTGTTTGCACTAACACATCGTAAAGTTTCATGTGTCCATCATCGGAAGCAGTCAGAAGCATTTCGGAATTTGGAGAAAAGCATAGACTACGCACTGACATTGCGTGTCCCTCGAGCGTTTGTACAACTTTACCCGCAGCGACGTCGAATATGGTGATAATGCCGTCTATCGCACCGCTTGCTATATACTTGCCATCGGGACTCTGGAAGAAATCGATTTAGATAGATTTTGTGGCGAAATGAAGAGTGGTAGACTTAATGTAATTACATAAGCTATACTGAGATTGAATTTGCCGTTCTGTGGATCCAGCACTTGCTCAGCCTTGCCTGTTTCAACGCTGTACATGGATATCTTGCCCTCATTCGAGCCGGAGATGACAAATTTGTTGCACGGTGAAAATGCTACTGTCCAAAGATCGACCGGTCCAAGGGCGATCTTGTTTTTTTGCTGTCCCGATTGGGAATCCCAAAAGCACAATGTGGAATCGAGTGAGCTGCTAGCAATTGCTAGAAAATGAGAAGTGTGAGTTTGTGCTTATTGTAAAACTATCCAGTAACTTACTTTTTCCATCGGTGCTCACTGCTACGGACATAACACCCAGCGAGTGGCCGGTCAACTGATGACGCACACCGACAGTATTATCGTCTCGGACGTCCCAGACTTTTACTAGATCATCCAGACCTCCAGTGACAACGAAATCCTTATATTCCGGTCCACGAATAGGGGTATCAGCTTCATCGGTTGTGTTGCCATCTGTTTGGTTTGCATTCTCTGATAGTGCCCGGCCCCAGGAACAGGACCAAATACCATCTTCGTGAGCGGCGTCTTCTTTGTGCAGCAGGGAGAACTGTTTAAAGAGGACTTTAGTTATATTCGGAGAGCCCAAGTGGAAAAATTACCATTTTTATAGTGCTAACTTTTGAGTAGGAAGTAAATAAAAGGAATATGATTCTTTTGGCACAACAAACTCAAAAGTTACCAAAAATTTAAGTGGTTAAAGTGTGACTCTAAAACAGGTGAATCGAATTGGCGAATGATGATTGCGAAGCGGCCCGGCTGGCATAATTGTCAAAAACAAAAACAAAGAGCTATCAAAGTTAATTGAAGTTCGAGTCTCTATATAAATGAAAGAAATCTAATCCAGGTAAGTTATAGAGGTCCGATTTAATGTTGTTTTTGTTTTCAGATTTCTGCTGCCAAATTTAACATTAAATAAGAATTTTATTGGTTCTTCTTTGTATGAGTTGCCCGCAAAAAAAAAAAAACGTTTTCACTGGCACAGTAATAATAGACCTGTTTTTTTTAGCTTCGAACTCAGCAAAGCAAAGTGTAATAGAATTTGACACTTGAGGACTCACAGTTTTAATTGTAGAAGGCTCTGTAAAATAGAGTTATCAATAAGAAAATAGAAAAACAATTGCTGGAAAATATATAATGGAAGAAAATTTTAAAATTAATGCCGAAAGATCTACGTACGAAAAAGGTTTGAAAAAGTGTTATATCTATTTCCATTTTACAAACTAATCCAAGCAGAGTACTCCCCGTCGATGAACCTTCTGAAGACATTCGAAACAAGAAATCCAAATTCTACAGACTTTTTAAAGGATGCAGAAAAGCATAAATGGTCGAAGCTATGCATGGACTCTATCTTACTGATACTGACAGATGTTGAAATGTTCGCTAAAAATAGAAATCTAACAAGCTGTCAAACTGCAGCTCTCTTGGAAATATTCTACAGTGTTTTCGAATATTTTACGATGCTTCCGACTTTGGATAAAAATTCATATTTGGAATATTTTCGTGCGACTATTTTATTATATACTGTTCAAGATCCACCCGAAAGTCTTCGAGTTTTTAATTGCATCGAAGGATTTGCTATTGCTAAATTGTTTCATGACCTAATGGAGACAAATTTTGAAATCATGAAGCTTGTTTTAGTACCTGAGTATCGAATTGAAATAGCTATTATAAAAATTAATTAATTGTATAATAGCAAATGCACCCAAAAAAATGTACGAGTCTCACTGAATCCAACAGTCAATTTGTGTCAACGACAATTAGTTTTATTTATAGAAAACTAACATCTGTTGCTGGTAGTCGCCACACATCTTTCTCTAACAGCGCCATCTGACACTACCACCAGAGACAATTATAATTGTCTCTGACTACCACTTTGTAGCTTAGTGCACCTCGAACCAGCCCTGCACATACCCATCCCAGTATAATTCGCCGCAGCCCATGCAATGCCCAATGCACACAAATTTCGAACTTGTACAAGGGAAAATTTAAATTTTCGAACTGTCAAAATAGGCAAAGGCAAAATAGCTGCCCCAAAATTCCGCTGCGTTCCACAATTAATTTCGAACAAATCGCTGAAGAAGACGGGTGTGCTGCACCAATTTGCTTGTCGCGGAATTCTATTAATTCACATAAAGAAAAAAATGTATGTATAAGTTCTTTTATTCAATTACCCAAAGTGCTCAGAAACTGTTCTCATCCAATAAATTACTTTCCATTCTACATCCACTGTGCGTAGAAATTAATTTCAGAGGAATCAATTACCTACGATCAAAATCCTATTGAGTTTTGTCACAAAAGTAAAAAAATAAAATCTCCCGTGCTATACCTACCTGCTCTGCGTGTCCAAGTCGTGTAGTCCAAGTTATCCGGAATAAAAAAATTCTTCCCGGGCTCCGCCGCCGCGACGAGGTGTGTTTTTCTGTTACGTGCGTTCTAAATTTGCCTCCGCAAAGAAAAAACCTTTTCTTCACCTGGAAATTTGTTTAAAAATAAAAGTGTGATTAATAATTTTCAAATTGTTTTTTTTCTTGTTGGTTTCCTCGGTTGACAATCGGCTGATCGTGGTGGGTCCTTGAATTCGTGTCCTCCTTCGCGGCATTGTCCGCATATGTCATTTAGCAGCTTAAGTTGTATGTGCTTATTGACTGGACTCGACTGGACCAGAGGAAGCTGCTGTATCAAGCACCAATAGTGCGATTAATCAATAAAAAAAAAAAACATCCACACTGGCTAAGCGCTGCCTTTTGGTTTTATTGTTCACATATAGTCGATGATTCATAACGAAGTGCTTCCATAGAAAGCAGCAGTTTTATTCAGTGCATGTGGAAAAAGAAAATCAATTAACGGAAAGTTTGGGTTGTGTGCAAAAAGATTCTGAAAAGGATTAAGATTATTTTCCGTTCACTTTGAAGCATCAGTGAAAGCAGGTAAATATGTTTTATTTTGTTCATTGTTCTTGAAATTCACATAGTTGAACGGTTTAGAGTCCTTTGTCTGTCGTAGGTGCAGTAAGTTGATGAAAATACTTTTATGGAAGTAAGAAGAAATAAATGTTATTTACACTGTAGCGAGTCGTGTCTGGTTTGGGACAAGGCTTTGGTTTTTGCTGTGTGATTTGGACGATAACACCGATTACAGGGATACATGTCGTTTGATGTCTACTGCTGGAATACATAATGTGTAAACGAGCAATATCTCCGATGATTTCGATATCATCCGAATAACCCAGTTTCAAATCTGTAAAAGATTCAAGTCTTTTTTGGGGCGTATGTCGCAGTATTTGCTGCAGAACGATGACACGCACCTCATCTTCTCGCTGAAGTTTGTTTTAAAATAGGTAGTGTGGTAAGAAAGTGATATTTTCAACGTCACGCGACAGTGGTTGATCTGATTTCTCGGGATCCTTAATTTGACATCGCCGAACGATGTATGCTTGAATAGCGTAGTTGCAAATGAATGTATTTTATTGAATTTGTAACTTCGGCCTATGATTATTTTGCCAAACCAAAACCAATACCTACCAGTGCCTAACGTGCCGATTGGTACAACAGTTCTTAAGACATTCACAGTACCTGGGATAAGATATATAAAACTCGTAGGGCAATGGAGTAGCTAAGTCTAGACGCATCAAGAAATGTAGTAGATGTTGAATTTAACCTTCATAAGTGAATGTGTCAAAACAAGCATATTGGATAGGAGTGACCTACTTACAAACTCGGTAATGATGGTAATGATATTTTTTGTTCTTAGATCTTAAAACACTGCAACTAAGTAGATGTAAATGACTCCTCCGTCACGTAAAGTTGACCCTACTTTGATTAGGTATTTCAGAAACTATTCAAATAGATAATACAATCGGAAATAATTCTTTTGAATAGATAATGCCCTGTCTTGATAAGACAATCAAGATATTTATTGTCAATAATTTATCCCATTCGGTCTTCAAGTACATGATAAGAATGGAGCCGACGTTCAATTTTGAATTGATTTAAAATGTCTGTGACCAGAATACGTTATTCCTTCGAATACACCTACTGTGATAATAATTCATTTAAATAAACAACGTTACGTCAAAACAAAAATAAATCGTTTTACAAATGCAGAGGTATTGCTGCCGCAAATCAATTCGGTTGCAAAAACTTCGGTGCTCCAACGATAAACAAGTATCGAAACTTCTCAATCGAGTTCAATAATAAAAACAAATTGCAGAGAAAATTATTGTTTGATGTATTTGATTTTAGGACAGCATTTACAGATATGAAATGTACATCTTGCTCGACAGCTACTACAAAATCTCTGGTTTGATGAAGAGTTCCGGTACGCTTGTAACGAAAAACGAAAGCGGCTTCGCCGAGATAAATATAATAAGCAAGAGCTACGTGCGATTGAGGAATCAGCTTTAGGCGTGGTCTTTGGGCTTCGATCTCAGCAAAACAAAGTAAAGTAGGATTTTCAGCACGCTATTACAACAACTATTGGTGGTATCGAAGTGTCAAGCATAGCGCATTTGTTGTAATTGCGTGCTGAAAAGGCTACTTTTGCTTCGCTGAGATCGAAGCTCAAAAGAACAGGCGTATTGTTCAAAAGTTATACTAAAATGTGAAAAAAAAAAAAAACAATCCACCTTTATAGAAATAAGCAGGGATGTGAATCCCAGTCGTTGTTTAGGATATGGAAAAAGGCTTCGGCAGACTGTAGAACGCATGTTAGCGAAAGTGGATGGACATAAATCACTGGACCTAGACTTCGCGAGCTTCGAGCTGTTGGGACAAGGTAGTGATTTGAAGAATAAAACCCGTGCATGTCGCTCAAGAACTCCTGAGAATATTGCTACTGTAGCCCAAAGTGTTGAAGAAAACCCAGGTTTGTCCATTCCTCGTCGTTCTTTGGAATTGGGCAATCCACAAACGTCATTACACCGTATTTTGCACAAAGACTTGGGTCTTAAGGCTTATAAAGTTCAGTTAACACAAGAACTCAAGCCGGCCGATCATCAACAACTTCGTGTCTTTGCTGATTGGGTCCTTGAAATGCATGAAAATGATGCGGAATTCCATCGAAAAATTATCTGGACTGATGAGCCCCATCTCCACCTCGGTACGTCAACAAGCAAAATTGTTGCGTCTCGGGCTCGGAAAACCCAAGAGTTATTGTTGAGAAGTCTCTCCATCCTCAACGTGTGACTGTTTGGTGCGGGTTATGGTCCGGCGGGGTCATTGGACCTTACTTTTTCGAAAATGAGGTTGGATCAACAGTTACGGTGAATGTATTGCGCTATCGAGAGATGATTAATGATTTTTTATGGTCGGAGTTGGATGGTATTGATCCGGGCAACGTTTACTTTCAACAAGATGGCGCTACGTGCCACACAAGCAACGAGAGCATTGATCTTTTACGGGATAAGTTTCCGGACCGTGTTATCTCTGGAAGAGGTGATCACAATTGGCCACCGAGATCTTGTGATTTAACACCTTGCGACTTCTTCCTTTGGGGCCACGTGAAAGATAAGGTCTACGCCAACAGCCCAGCGTCGATTCAAGACCTCAAAGATAAAATTCGTGAGGCTATCGAGGACATAGAGCAGCCACTTTGCGATTTGGTTATGGAAAATCTCATGAAAAGGATATGGTCCTGTATGCGTGCTCGTGGTGGCGATTTGGCTGATGTTGTTTTTCATTATTAACGGCATACCTTCCTCTTTATTATGAAATAAACATCCGACCATTTATCTCAAAAAATGGCATTTTTCTTTGAATACCAAAATAACTCCTCTTATTGGAAAAACCTTTACTTGAAATATTTTCTTTTTCCTGGTACCCTTGAATTTTGCAGCAAATTTAGAAATAGAGACATGGGCAGTGCTGCAGTGAATGCAGAATTTACTTGTGGCTATATCCGTATAAAGGTGTGTATTCTTATTATGCTGCGCATTGAATTCTGCACATGTGTTTTGGGCATTAGGTTGCGGATGAGTATACCTAAACAAACGTAGATTGGAATTGGATTGTTTATATTCAACGCATATTTGTTGAATGTTAAACTTCTTCTCCGACGTCGCTTTTATAGAATGTACGTACCTATTTGCATTTAGTTCTTGGATCGGGAGTGTTGAAAGCCCAGGGTTTTGAATGCGATCACAATTCGTTTGTGGATTTTAAGAGAAATATGAGCTTTTACCTTCAGACTTATACGGAAATGTACCTGTGTTCAGTTGAATATTCTCCCCATCCATTCATTGAAGCTTGAAGGCCTCATCAAACAGAAGCCCCAACTGAAAATATGCCCCACAACAGCTCTCCACGATGGCATACATAGCTTGGATATTATCTCCAATCTAATTTAAAATGCAAGCAGTTAAGTAAAGGCAATTCATTTAAAAAAAAAATTTGTCATCAACTTAAATTTACGAACAAATTTATTCAAATCGAAAACCTTTTACGTTAACAACAACACGCTCTGCTATCGCCCCTCAATCAGTGTACTACTTATCTAATCTTTTCCTTATCAGTCCTGCACAAAAAAAAAAAAATAAAAAAAAAAAAAAAATAGAAGAACATCACTCCCGTATCAGCAATAACAAAAGCGAAATGTCTACTTTCATTCGCATCCCACCACTAGGCCGGAAATTCCCATACATGAACCTTTATTTTGTTTTCTGGAAACATTACCTAACAGCGCCCAATTATATTGCAGTTGAATTACGTGTTCATTAGATTGTCTTCCCGGCTCGTGTACGATTATCGAATGTGTTCTACGATCCGATATCGTATCGAGGGGTTTTTCTAAAAATACACCCCTCGACGATGGGAACACAAGAAAGGTGAAGAATAGGCCTCGGTAATTTTTGTAAACTAGCGCTTTAGTTTGCATGCCGCGCTGGTGCTCGTGCACTATGCACGGCTGCTAGAAGGCATCAATCAAGTGGATATATGTCTATGTGTACACTTGGAGCTAGCTACATAGTTGCTGCGAAATAAGGGTTAATGCACCCAAGAGACGATGAACGAAGAAGCGACAAAATAATTGCTCTGAAGTAGATATGCATTCCGTTTTCTTTATGCCTGTTTTCTTTCTTTTTATTCTTTTACATTGTTTTCCCTTTTTTTCTCTCTTCAATGCACGTATACCTCTTTGCTTTACAGATCAGAGAGAGAGAGACGAATGGAAATGAAAAACCTAGGAATATTAGCCTTGCAAAGTGCATACCGCTTCTGGTGTTGATGTTCGTGTCTGTTTGGCGGGCAAAGATTATGTTTTTCTTGCGGAATTTGTTTTTCTGCCTTTGGATGATGTTTGGAGATGTAGAAGAGGCGTGAAAGGAACATCTGGCCAAATTGCCGAAGACGATATTCCAACTCTGGGTGAGTGCATCATCCAAACAGAGGGAATTTCGTTGTGGAGTACAAAAATGGGACTGGCTGTCATCCTTTAACAAATAAAATGAAATTTGTAAGAGTTCCCTAAGAAAAAAAACCTCAAATTTCCGCGTCTTTGCGAGGAGTAGAGCCGGTGTCACGCCACGGTGTCTTTTGAAGTTTGAATTTGTGTCTTCAATTCTCTTCAGCTTTTACACAAGTTGAAGGTCATTACTTGCCTGCATAGGGTAATGGCAGCTTTAACCGTAATATATTCGATTAAGCGCAATAAACATTTCATTTGATATGACAGGTGGTGCCATCTATATCGGAAGGTATAACCTATAAGCACAATCGTCATTACTGTTCAATGTTTCGATCTTTCACTGCCAACGCCTTTGAGGATTTGCCTATTTGCAGCGCTTTTTCGTAAAACTCTTGTGAGAAAATATCCAGATTCGCTAAAGTGCACTGAAATCTGAAAAAGATAGCTTTTTTGTACCAAACGAACATAAAAACTGCTCTGAGAGCAAAAAAAGTGCTCTAAGAGCGCCCAATCGAATACAACATCAGTCTGGAAATTCTTGATTAGGTTCGTCAGCTAGCTCTGTGTGAAAAAAAAAAAACTGTTCATGTGACGTTTCTACGCCAATCAAAACTGATACCCATCAAGTCATCCAGCTGTCAGAATTATGTACTAGATTCTTGAACGTTCCCATTCAGGTTTATTCGAAAGGCGATATTTTTAACTTTCTCGTATATATTTATAAAACCGGCTATTGTTTACATACAACCCATTTAAGGTGAAACTCAGAAGTTATTGTTGGGAGTATCATCTATTACAACAAGTCAAACATTTCTGTTAAGGACCTTTCACATTTTCCAATTAGTATACAATTATTCAATACAACAAAGGAGGAATCAACGGCATTTCAACTCTTGTAATTGCTGCTTTACAAAGTGTCAGACATAAGCTCAGACTTTGGGATTCTCAAAAAAATATATTTTTTAACGCATTTATTTACCTCTGAACTCCTAACAAAATTTCATTAATCATAACAATGACTGGTAACATAATTTCGGGAGTGACATAAAAAATGCCCAGCTCTCGATAATAACTCAAATCGGACTATAGCTGTCAAATTTGACGACCATCAAGTTGTTGCGTAACTTCTGCGTAATTTTTGAATCTGTCAATGCCGATTTTTCGAGAATGAAATGAATCAAAAGATTGTGTACCCCACTAATGGGGACGATACTTAGTTCATGGAAAATGCATTGACTAGACACCTTGAATTGATTTTGTATTCTTGCGGTTTATTTTGAATTTTAACACTTTGAGAGCAGGATTTTCTTGACTAGATTTGTCGACTAAATAACCTATTCATGTAACCAATCTGGGCCAGTAAAAACTGAAATACATCTAGTCAGACAGCTGTCAGACTTACTAAACTAGGAACGTCCCCATTGCGAACTCCTTAAATTTAATGTCAAAAGTAATCATGTAAGGCCCAAAAAGGCCGGTTTTAATTCATTCACTCGAACCATAAATGTCAAAAATTGTCGACCATTATGGAGCCGTTGTTATTAATCTTTATTACGTTTTTAAGTGAACAATTTGCGCACGTCAATTCCCGAGGTTAATATGCTGTGAAGCAACAAAAAATCTAAAAGAACATCTTGTTGTCGGTTGACCATAATTTTCCAAGATGGCGACACAAACATAAGGTGTTAATGCATAGTTTTTCCTCCTTCCCATAATTAAGCATCGCAAACGAGAATATTTTTCAATACTTGACCCTGTGGGCGCCGTCAACTCTACCTATATATGATTGAACTGTTTTATTTTGCACATTCGTATAGTTGTTGCTAGCAAATATCTCGTGCAGAGCATAACTAATGCTTATTATCATATGAACTCATATGCTTATTAGTTCATTTCTCTTGTGCATCACCCCACACTTCCAGTCCGAATATAATTTTCATTGCAGCCCCATGTTTGACATTGTTTGGCAGCACTTTTTGCATACAAGTAAACAAGCACGTTGTCTATGCCTTTCGCAAATAACTTCTGTATTTTCTCATTTTGTGCTGCAAAGAAAGAGCAATAGCCAGGAATACATACTGGAAATAAAGGGGGCACATTATTCCTTCCTCGAGTAGCAAGTGCTATACCGTATACACACACACGTCACAATATAATTGCATTCACATGCAGTGTTGCATGCCACTCTAATGGTCGGGTTCACTTTTAAAACTTAGCCACGCCGTTCGTTGTTGTTCGATTGACACGCGCTTTTATGGATTTTTGTTCTGTTTTGTTGTGTTTCCTTCTTCTCTTTTTGTTTTGTTTTACTTTTTAACTTGAGTTAACCCAGTTTCTATCCGGTTATGCATAGGTCGTATTTGATTGATCCATGCACTTAATGCAGGGGTGGCATATGCCCACTTATTTCCACTTTCTCAGCCATTGACAGCAGGTTACCCATCAATAGATTGCGTGCCTGGAATTGTATACAAGTCGTGGGTTATAAGCCAAATGACATTTAAATTATTATGTTCGAGCACTTTTGCTGTCATGGGCTTTTAGTTGAGTGCACTGGAAATCGAAACTCGAAATTACTTTGCGAACGAAACCCTATATAATGTATGGAAATGTATTTCTGCCGTTGACATGCTAGTCTTTGAATAGTTCAAGTATGCATTGCGGCAACTAATGGGTTGTGCTTGTGAGTGGGTATATGGGTGCAGAAAATGTAAATAAATCATCACAACCGTAAAATGCTGCTAATGACAGTCAATACGAGTATTCCCCTTTTCCAACTATCTCTTTCACAGAGGACGTTCCAACCTCTAGGGGAAATACATTTGTGGTATTATTTCTTAATATTAAATTTGTCCCTATGAATGGCAAATGAAGGTCCCATCATTGTAACACTCGAACACTGTCAGCTTCAGAAAAATATTGAATTACGAGAACTCAAGTGAGAATCAACTGGTGATTTGACAGGCTGTCACTGTGAAACCAAACTCTACACCAAGCTTTTTCAACGAATTTCAAAAGAGGTGTTGTCCAATGAATTTGAAACTATCACTTTTTGACGTTTCCCTATTTAAACAGCAACGTATGGCACACAAGATCGAGTTCAACCACGTTGTCGCTATACAAGTAAATATTGTAAATGAGACGTACAATTTCCTATTCCCACAGCGGGACAGTCACATAACTCAGCACCCTCCATTAAGTTAATCAATCGAAAGTTTTTCCAATCTTTATTGTTAATTTTTATATATTCTGTGACACCTTTTTTTGCGTAGGGTGATCCGTCTCCATCGAACAGCATTATTAACTTAACCTTACTTATCGTATCGCAAGTACAAAAGTTTCAGTTTCTTCTCATTAAAATCTTCGCATTATGGAAAGGAATATAAATGTGGGAGTTCAAACGTATCACCCACTGATTTGATCAATAAAATAAGGTTGCAAATTTACAACTGATTTTTTTCTGATTTTTGCAAAGAAAACCTATAGTTATGCAACGATTTATAGCATTTTACACAACTGCGCTAATAATTTTGTCGGCACAAATTAGTTCGATTGACTTTGTGGTCTTAAGTATTGTCAATATCTAATTTGTAGAAATGAATATACATCAAGTCTGAGTAAATGTTGCAACAGACTTAATTAAGAAGAAGATTTGATTGTGTACCTAAACTTCCGTGTTCGAAAAATGTGTGACATACTCACCTGTGCGATAAAGGTTTTGGACTCTTATTCACTTGTGATCGACTCGGCCGTCACCAAAAATGTCTATACTTTTTGTGCAGAAACTTGTAAAGGATGAAATGTCCATCGATCTAATGAACCTGACAGATCTGACAGATCATTTCAATAATTTCAACCGATTATGTTTGAAATAAATACCACACCCTATGCATCTAAATTGTTCCAAGAGAATTGAAAATTTATACATTTTGTATACGTCAAAACCTGCATATATCGCTGTCAAAACTACTAGTGACGGCAGCCCATGCAGAATTTTGTTTTTACATCTATTTTGACACGTTAGGTGTTCATGAATCACTTTAGCAAATTCAAATAAGCGGAATATTCAGAAATGAGCGTGCGCTCAGTATATAGTGAATGAAAATGAATAAATTGAGACCACTCGTCGACATGATAAATTATTGGGAATTCTGTAATCACATAATTCTCCTTCTCTTTCTCTGTCATTAGAGACATAACGGAGAGCCGAAATTAATTTGTTGAAAATGTTATATATCTCAATTGGGATGCGAACATGTCAGAGCAACGTCAAAAATATTGTAATCTCCCTCGTGGAGAAAACCGTTTCTGGCTAATTAGCAGTAAATACAGCTTCTCTGTTGGATAAGCTCGACGGGCGTCTATTTGTGGAATCTCTCCACCCCCACTGCTTGTGTTGTTCACCCGATAAAAGGCTTCTTGACTTTATTTTCCAATTAAAAGATGACATTGATAAGGGGCCGGCTAATGTTCGATGACTTTGTGTTTCCCTTAAGAGCTGCTGTCGTCCCCTCCTTTGGAATGATGACGATGATGATGAGTTTTTTTTTTTTTTCTATCGCCCGTTCATTTCATAGCAGAAATCACTCCATGCCGGACGATAGATAGTCCTGATCCGGAGGATCGTGGGCTGAAGTTGTTGGAATTGACGCTTCAATCTAATTAGCCAGTTTGAAGTACAGTGTGGGATAAAGGTGCGCTCACTTTTCTCAAATAATTCAATCAACCAGTGAGGAATGTGAAACAGCAAAGGAGATACAACAAAAAATAAAGTAAAATAAAAACAACTCTTAGTATGTGCGGTGGTGGGCTCTTAGGTGGGAGTTGCACTCTGGCGGTAGCCGGTGACGATGGTGAAATATGACTCCAATTACGCCGACACTCATGGTGCACCGACTGCTCGAGTATCATTGCATTCAGTTTTTGTGTTTACAGCATGTGGTATTCCCACTTGACATTGTCAAGGTTTTTCTTTTCATTATTATCGTTTCGAACAAGGTCGGCATTAAATTGCATCTATACATTTTTAATAGCTGAGGCAATGCGAGTACGTCTTTCAATTGGAAAAAAGGGTTCAATGTTGTTTGTGGTAGCCAGTAAGTGGTGCAAATATTGATTGACATGCTCGGAAATTAGTGCAGAAATGGTGGAAGGAGACAGTTTGATTGAGTGTCTTTTCCTCTTTAACCAGGCAGGAGGCGAACGTGTCACTGGTGTGTCTGAAACTAGTTTTCGTTAGACTCGGTATTTACCAATATATTCATCGGGCTATAAATTAAAAAATAGCCTGGGAATTTTTTTGAAGGGAAGAAGGTTGCTTGTGTAAGAAAGCAGTGGCAACACTTTCAATTTCTACTGTAACGTCTTAAATATGAACATTTTAGTAATACCTATATATACCAGTAAATGATACAAGGGAGTTCGATTTATTCTGTGATTAAGAGATGTCGTTTGTTAAATAAACGCTGTAAAGAGATTAAATTTGTGTTCCTTTTTAATATCTGACCGTCCTTACAGTTGCTTCCTCATAATCATTGTATTCCTGCTTTTTAGAATAACGAATTCATTAGAAAGACGGCTCAGAAACGAAGAGATGTATATGAAGTTTTACGCCAACCTCGATGACCTTGCATTCTTGGATGGAGAGCCACCACTCAGTGCTTCATTCGAATTTCCAACAAGTTCTGCGAAGGGTACTGGGAAAGATCTACATAAATCGTTGCACTCATTCCACTAACCAAATGCTGAGCCGAGAAAAGGTACTCGCCCAAGAGATAGGTCGTCGCTCGTAAATGTGTCACATCAGAGTCAACCTACTATACCTCCCTGTTTATCACCGACAGTTTATCTGCAGTATTTTGAAAACCAAACGACCCAAGATTGTATAAACTACTTCCTTGTAGTTAATTTCAATCACACTGACATTTCCTTCATTCCCTGAAAAGGAAATACACTTCACTACCCCCATTCAGGAGCATTGTGGATTTTGATCTTTGACACAAACAAAAAAAGAAAACAACTGATCTCCTTCTCTCCTTTTATGTCTTATTGTTTCAAATAGTGAAGCAAAAGCCAACTGCACTCAAAACGACGAAGCACAACTCTAGAATATTATTCCAAATGCAATTTGTCAACCATTCAATGCGTGTGTGGTGGATGCACTGCTTTCGAACACACAGGGACTTAATTGAGGGAACCCTTTCCCTTTTCTTCTCAGAAATAAATTAAATATAACTCAGGAGTAAGTACTACATCCGAGGCACATCAACATAATTAACATCAAATAAATTACAAGTGAAAAGTGCTACGAAGGAGAGAGGAGGAGAACAAAATGCTCATATAGAAATAGAATTCAAGTGTGCGTACGGGTTCATTTGGAAATTTCACTTTCACAGGCACACATTGGACACAAGGAAGGTGAAGTGCTATAAATTCTTGTTTCCTTTTAAAACGGCATTATTTATAAAGTCATATAGTATTCAGTCACTAGTCGTGTTCATAAGATCCTAAAAGAGGGGTTAGATTGAATCGATTTGGGTATACATGTTAAAGTCTCTGGCAGTTTTAAAGGTTCAAAGAAATTGGCACGGAAAAAAGGAAAAGGGAATAGTATTATTGGTTAAATGCAAATAGTTTATGGAACCCTTTCGCAAGTAAAACCACCGCTTACAAGTTGTCAGTTTCACTTAAACAAAGTAGAGAGTCATTTGAAGATGTTTTGCCCTAATAGACCAAACAGACGTCAGGATATATGAACTGATTGTAAAAGTAGAATATAATTTTACAATTGAAGGTAGTTGATTGGAATAAATCGAGCAAATGTAGAAAGACAAGAAAATTCGCATCAGAAAGAATCCTCTACCTCAAATCCTTTGTGACAGTTTTCCAAGGGACAAATTTGTGTCGCATCCGAACTGCTGCAGTGACTTTTTCAGGACAGCTGGAGTGTCGGACGTTATTTGAATTGTCTGTCAGAACAAGAGCTAGCAGCTTTTATTTTTTATTTATTTGACTATAAACCTATTCAACTGTCGCAGAGTGTATTCTATATAAATAAATGCCAAAATAGTTTCATCTTGAAAAATAGAAAAGAGCAAATGTCAATAATAATTCTAATACAAACAAATTACCTATCAGTTCTGCAATCTTTCAATGGTATTGTTCAACATGAGGTTATGCTAATATTTTAAATTTGTTTTCCTCATTCAATATAATCAATATAATAATTTAATATTTAATTTATAATCTATTCAAATATTCTATATGAAAAAAGAATAATTTAAATTCAATATTTTTACTGTTTTTCAGCTTCAACGTTTCAACATTATTCAAGTCGGATTCCAGATGAATTCGACGAAGCAATTGCATTATTAGGTGAGTTTTGGTTTTTGTTCCTTATTTTATTTATAAAAGGTGTCCCAAATTTCACATACGATTTGGCACAAATTGTGCGCAGCGAGATAACTGACAGCAGCTTAGGATTAATAAACTCAATGTGCTACACGACAAAAAAACACATTTAGCAAAGGTGGCAATTTTTGTACTTCAACGATGAGGCTCATTTTCAATTTGATGGCTATTTCGATTGTCCACAAGCGTTTTTTGGGACTTCAACTTTTATTTAAATTTGCAATGAAAATCGAGCAAATAAAAAGCAGAAGTTCTGGCTTAGCAAGTCTTTATTTGCTCTTTTATCAATTCATACAAATTACAATCCACACTATTACAAAGATAGGTATTTCGATAATTCAAAATGATTTAGTACTTTGGATAGTTGTTTAGAAAAAACCATGTTTCCATCTTAATTTTTTGGAGAAATAATAACTATTAACATATATTTCAAGTATTTTTAGTATATAAAACCAAACAACTCATAATTACTGTGAAGGATTTACATCGATTGTCAAAATTGTTGAATTTGGGGGCTTGCGAAATTCACTCGTGCGAAACAAATGCATTCACAATGGAGCAAATGAAACGACGTTTCAATGAAATTTAGCTGTATTTTTGCAAAAAAGTCATGGCGCGGTACAATAATAATCATTTTTAATGACCACGTTACATTTTGCAAACTCACAATGGCTAAATTTTACAAATAAAAATATTCATTGTGAGCTACAAAATATGCAGTGCGATGTTTAAAAATTATTTTTAGTAAGGCCAATGGAACCAAAAACCAAAACTTGTACAGAAGATTGCGAATGTGCTAGCAAAACCTTGAAGATCATTACCTAATTTGCTGTTCGGGTATTTCATTAGCGACTTGACAACTTCCAACTTTCAGTTTGAACGTACCCTTAAACCGATTACCGAACTGTCAGTGTCAAAATATTCAGTAAAATCTGAAGGAATACCGTTTACAAAAATAATTAGAATTTACAACCAAAATTCTGAGTCGGTGGTCGCGGTCGCAACTTTAAGAGCGTTAACGCCAACAAGCCGGCGCTGTTAAAGGAGCTCAGAGCCAATATTGAACAAGAAATAGCCACCGTTACGGTCGAAAAGGGCTGTCGAGTCATCGAAAATTGGGTTCAACGTATCGACCGAAGACGAATTCCATTCATAAATGTTTTAATAGTAATTCAAGGCAATAACATTTTTGTTGAGATATCTCAAGTAGTTTGCATTTTATTTAAAAAAAAAGTTGTCAAGTTCTTAATGAAGGACCCTTTATAAACCTACGATTTATATCTACATTTTTCTTTATGCACAGTACTAATAACAAATTTGAACACCGACTTTAAATTTACGGAAGCTCACAATTGCCAAATTTGTATGGAAAATATACCCACTGTGAAATACTTGAAATTTAGAGTCGAAACTAAAAATATTTATTGACAAAGGCCTTTTGATTCAATAAAAAATTAGCAATTGAAAGAAAAATGTCTCTATCGAAATTACTTCTTCCGTAAATTTTGTTACACCCTTTACTACCCAGTTGAAAGGAAATAGGTACACTCCGCTTCACATAGTCGATGGCATTTACTTTTGTATTCCTCTTTCAGGATATCTACCTTATGACTATTTATTACCAATGTTTGCACTCATTCCTCAATATTCGTTCAAAAATTGAAAAAAAAAACTTAAGAATTCAGCTGTAGACCGTAAAAACAGTTCCGTAAATTAGGTACTGTCATTAAATTTTGAAAGGTGTATTCCACCAGCTGTGTAGAGGCGCATTTAGAAAGGAATTTTGGAACTGACCCCCCCCTCCTGCCCTTTTTGAAGGGGCCTTTTTTATACTCACCAACAATTTTTCGTATTAATTTTACACGTTGAAAGAAAAGTTTAAATATTACTAAACGGGTGCTTTTCAAAATGACCCCCCTTTGCACTTGTTTTAGGATATTTTAATTTGTTTCTGGGTGCTCTTTTTCGGGGGCAACCACGGGTATAAACATTTCTATGAGAACAAATGTCGAATTTAATTTTGAAACTAAGAAGAAGTACTCTACATTTGTAGTTAATAAAGACGGAGCTTCTCATTTTCCAAACCCAAACCAACAAGACCGGTTTAGGATACAATTTTATAGTTTTGAGCCTTCAAAGTTAACAAAATGAAGAAGTTTTCAAGAGTTGCTTCGGTTTTTTTGAGAATGACCTTGAACACCTTTTAAAGGGTACGGTATATTCATATTTTTCTCAAGAGATATGACGTCCGCCTCAGCGCATATTTTTGTTTTCGAAAATGACCTTAACGCCTTTTTCAGGGTTAGGTATTTATATTTTCCTCAAGCGATGTGACGTATCATACGATAATTGAATAATCTTAAGTAAAATAACACTTTTTGTATTTTCTTTTTCTTTGTACTATTTCTTTTTGATCAGCCTAAAAAGAACAACATTTTTTCACCATTTGATGTTTTGAGTAGATGCAATTTTGGAAAAAGGATATAGGTATAGGTAAGTTTTTGGATTTCGGTGGATCAGTCACATATCTGTGCATAAGTTCCTGCCATATATTTATCGGCAGCCTATAACTGAGAGTTGAGTTCGAAATGCAAAACACTTTTCCCAGTTTTTCTATAAAAATAAGAAGAAGCAAAGTATGCGTCTTTCGAACCGAATGAGTGCGATTTTTCTCTAAAAATACCTCCGACCAACCCACCATAACATTGTTTCATACATCCGTCCCCACTAGCGCATTTTTCGCTATCTTAACTGATAAAACAATGGGCAATTCGCGCAACACCAACAAGACAACCAACTGGCATATGTCCAAATGATTTTTTAGACCAAAGATCAATAGATCAAATTACAATCGATAAAATGTGCATATAAACGCGCACAATTGCACACATCGGACAGAAAATGTTTAAGACAACTCAAAAAAAAAAAAAAAAACCCCTAATCACTGACATTTACGAGTTTATCTGGAATAGCAGCAAAACAAGACAGATTCAGAAGCACCAGAGATATGCCATCGATTGGCATGTCTGCCCGTCTATCAGTGTAATCGACATGATATCGATCGCGCAACAACTCCACCTACTTCTGTTCCCTTGTATACAGCGAGACAAGAAAATAAACTAAATTTGTGCTACTGCAACTGCACACAAGCATCTACTGTTCCGTTGTTTGATTGTATAACCTTTTTATGCTAAACAACGCTACATTCAGTTGTATATATATTCTATTTGAGATACTTATCTTGCGCGCGGTGGTAATTTGTACTTTTGCGCCGGCCGCCCCGATACACTTCTACTTTAAATAAACCGATTCGTGTTTATGTAATTGAATTTTATTTTTAGCCAACGATGTTTGGTTAAAATTAACCCGCAGGAGCTAGAAATGTTATTGTGCTCGCGGGTACTTTTAACGAATCGAAACCTAAATGGTCTTTCTATTGAAGCGATCTGTGGTGCCGCTTCAAAAAAAAAAAGAAAAACTCTTTCTAACGCCTGGCAAAGTCAGTCCATTTCACGGATAGAAAGTTGCTGTTGGCAAGATAACACTCCAAAGATTGTCCGCAAAATTGACATGTGATTCAGATCGTTCACATATATCTTTCTCCCCATACTAAAAGTCGTTTTGTGTGGCTTAATTGTGATTCATTATTACACTGAGGCGCGTATACGGTCACAGATTCATGACTCTCTAATGGAAAATTTCCCCATAAAGACGGTAATCAGATGGTACTTCACATTTTATCCTATGATAATCTAATTCCATATCAACTGCCTTGTGCGGATATAGTTTGGCGACTTACTTTATGGGCGTCGATCATCCGTTGGCCACAATTAAGAAGATAAACTTGTGACGGTTTCATGGGGAAACTTATTTCTGCTCTCCTATTAAGGTTAATGTATTGCCAGGTTATTTGGATGTGGCTTTTGGGTTGAGTTACTTTTACCGCTTTTCGAAAACCAACTGCGCCTTTACTGGTGAAAAGTAAACAGAAAAGTGTGACTTTGACTTTGAATTCATGTCTTGTCAGCCAGGCAGGTACTTTGTCTGTCAATTTTGACATGTAAACATATTTGGCTGTGCAGCTCAGTTTGGCTGCATGATGTTGCTATATTGAAACATGCTGCTCGTCGGCTCCGAACAAGAATTGACCCAAGTGGAGTGGATCCGCCAGCTGGGGCTGAAAACCATTCAAAATATACCTCATTTCATTGGGGCCTTAATTAGGTTTTAAAAATGGGGCGTAACTTCAGTCTAAAAATTCACCCCAATCTTGTAGTTTATTTAATTTTTTTAACGACTTATTTAATTTTTCTGAGCCTAGTTTCTATATTAAAAACTGGGCCCTTATTTCATTTATACTTTTGGACCCTAATTTCCTATTTCGCGGAGCCTTTCAGCGCCATCTGTTGATCGACACTTTGTGAAAATACACAAATTTAGCGGTCCAACTGACGTCACAACAATAAAGAAGAGTGTAGCAGAATTTTTTGAGCGACAGCGAAAAGGACAAACACGTTTTTTGCTTGTGAATTGTTTTTAAACGGAACGATTAAAAATATAGCTTCGTTAAAAAGTTAATATATTTGTTAAAACGACTAATGCAACACCCTGTGCTCGTTTTGTTTAAGAGAAAATCTGACCACAAAGCAATGCGTATGTTGAGCTGCATTTGTAATTAGTCGACGATCACACTGAACCAAATGTATGCTCAAAATCTACAAACAGATCTAGAGTTCAGTTCATACAAAATGATGTTCCCAGGTGTGTTCATGTGCATAGCACTTGCACGAATGGGAACTCGTAAACAAACAAACATAAGGTTCGTCGAGTGCCGATATTTCATGTCCTAATATCATCGAGCCGCTGTACATGTTATTGCCCTAGAAAATCAATCACCGCTTGTACATAGTGTGCGCAGTTTCTTTTGTTGCTAGGCTTTCTTGGGATTTATTATTCGTTGATTAACGTTCTTGCACGAAGACCATCATCATACCGATATTGGTACCGGAGAAAACCACACAAAAAGTGAACGTTTCAATCGATAGTGGGGTTATGGTGCCTTTTTGTTTTCCCTGCCGCCCATCTCCCCGCTTATTCTGAGGGTTTATTTAATTCCAGCAAATTGTTTATTTGATTTTCTGAATTATTTCGATGTGCATGCAATGGGATTGGAGCCTAGGCCTCCTCCATCATCTCTCGCTCTCCCTCTGTACCTGTGGATAGTTTAACCGCAACCGAGGTGATTAAACAAGTTACAATCCGTGGGTGTCATTAGATCAGCTACTACACCTTTGTTGTTGTTGTTATTGTTGTATCCCACTGTGTTAGACTGGTATTGGTAGTGGCGGCTACTGCGACTGTATGTAATTATTGTTATTATAACGATGCTGGGTGATTGTGTGGCAATGACCTCATATGAAAGATATTGGACGAATTTTAATACCGGTTGTATTACAAGTACTACAATTATAGCAGCGTCATCAATATTATCGTGGTCGTGGACACAAAGCAGTAGTTAGTGATGCGGGCGCAGCGAAGGGGTGCAATCGGTGGGCAATTTGTTCCACCACGATGAAGAAAAATTCAGTTCAAAAACAGTTTCACTTTTTACAGTTTGTTGTATCGATCGAGGGTTTCGTATTGTAAATGTGCAGTACATGGGAAAGTAGAGGTTGCATTATTTTCAATTTGTTGGACAGTTTTTAGAAATCTATAAAATATATTTGTGCTGCAGCATTACCTTAAGCTGCTTTTATGTTTAGGTAGTATCGAAAATCTGTTTGTGTAGTACCAGATGGTTCTTTGTCTATGCGGTGAGGTTTACCAGTTTCTTGTTACTCTTCTTGTAATACCCTCGATATAATTTTGTTGTTAAAAAGGTTGAATTCGGTCGGATATTGGTGCGAAGTGCAAAAATAGTTACGCAATGTCTGATGCGCACACGAAAATAAGAAAGATTTCCCTTTATCGCACAAAAATGTGCGCTTCTGATGATTCGTGTGCGCTTATCAAATTGGTTCAAAATTTTGACATTTTTTCCTTCGAATTTAATGAAAAGGCCGACTAATAAGTAGAAAAATCATTAATAAGTCCAATTTGAACGCGTTTTCAGATCAATCGTCGGCTTATATCGCTCTTAAATGGAATATTCTGTTTGGGTGAAATAGGTATTGGATCTACTGCTGCGGGCGTATAGTTTGTGTTTTCTAAAAAAAATGTTCAACCTATGAGTCATAAAAAGTACAAAGACTCGTGGCAAGCGAATCCCACACAAAGCAAACAATCAAACTACCAAACTAAAGGGGGGACTATTTGGTTTGCAGTTCCAAGTTGAAACATCGACTGCAAAGCTCCTCGGAATGAGATACTGTTTTCCAACTCCCAAACTCCAATCCAGGCCACCAAAAAACCAAAATCTCTACAATCTCCCGCTCAAACTTGCTACAAACTACAAACTTTTACCTAATTTCTTAATGCATTTCTAATTAAATACATCCACGTGAATCGTGTACATCGATTAACGGCCAGCGACAATCTGGCCAACAACGATGACAGGCGATAACCTCCATGGCAGTGATTTAACTTCTTTAAGGCGCTCACACGTACACCATCTGCACATACATCATCGTCATCATGGCACGATCAGTGGGAAAGTATATTTTCGCCAGACTATAGCTGTTCAGAGCAAGTGGTTCTGGTTGGATATCAATTTTCCTCCACAAATCACCATATATGGAACCAGCGATAACACAGCCCTCTGTGTACCGGTTCCCCGGCGAAGGAAGCTGTACTGGACATTTGTGGTTGAGTCGAGACACCCATGAAACTTGCTCCAAAGTGAAAATCGCTGGACAGAAAAATCGCCTCCTAAAGGTGGCCTCTTTGCGTGTGCGTGCACGTCTAATATAACTGTAGTAAGTCCCATACTGGGAGCTGGTACAACTCACGCAGACTTGTGGTCGTCGCACCACAGACTAATTCACGCAACAGCCAGACGGTGCGTAGATGTTATTAATTCGCTGATAGTAATTAAATGTCACCCAGTGAAATTCTCAACGAGAAACTATCACTATCATTTGAGTAACTAGCTGGGATGGTGGACGTCGGGTAAACCCGTGCCAGACACCGACTGAGACGTTTTAAGTGAAAAGTCCGCAAACACGTATCAGGATCGGACGGTCGATGACAAACGCCTCGGCAATCAATTTGGCAGCATCTATGGTCGTTGAAGTATACACACTGTCTACTGGTTCAATGACTGGTCGTAGTCGTCTGTGCCACGCATGTAGGTTCACTGATCGGTGATAAATTATAAGTCGCGTCTCTTTCGCCACACAAGAACACCACCAGAATTGAATTTCGCTCTTTATTGACTACGGATTTCTGTCAATGTCAATGGACGGAAACGGAAGTGGAACACATTTTACAGATGACGAATGTGAGCACAGAACCGTGAATTGTATTTTCTCCCTTCAGTGGTGGTAGAGTACTGGCGAGCTGGAGAAAAAGTGGCGGTTGATTGACATTTGTGACGCAATGGATGAGTGCACTTGCGATTTCTCCTCGAAATTATTTAAAACCTACAAGCAACGAGTATGTTCACTGAGAGCTATTATCTGTTAAAACGTTATTGAAAGTGAAATCTAAAGTTTGCGGAATTGTGACAGCATGACGTGGATAATCTTTGTGGAATTATTTTTTTTTTTGTCGTGTGAAAGAATACTCGTACGTCAGTCAAACGATCTTCTATTTGTGTTTACTTTTGCACAGCTAGATGCTATCAAAAAGGGTTTCTGAATCAGTATAAAATGTCCAAGTGCTGAATTCCTGACTTTGTGACTCTTTAAAAATCCTGAGTTCGTTGAACCTCCTCGACATTCATTTGAATTTTCTCTGTAATACATCTCAGCCACAATTTAGTTAACCCTAGTCAGTTAACACCTCAAACCAACAGTTGATCTGATTTAAATCACACCAAATCCACCTAGTTGTACATGCCTTCCGAATTCCACATGCGACCGGTACCTAACCATTAATTAATTTTAATATTCGTTTTGGGCCACTCAAATTTAAAGCAAAAAGCAACTGATCATACTAATAATAGAGGAGTTGGGTTTGTATTAAAAATATCACTCAGTTCCGGGCTTTGTCCAGATATACAATTGTTCATGTCAACAAATATTCGCTTGGAATAGATGTATCAAACGCCAACGCTGAATGGGTTTTAATTTGCAATCCGCATCATGTTTGTGCGCGCCTCCGCCTTTCATCAATGTGTGGAAAGAGGCGTAAATATAGGTAAAAAAAATTATATATATTTCTGTTTCCCCAGATAAACATCAGGTTTTAATTGCGTGGCTGCAGAGTTCGTTTACACATGCAGTGTTGAAAGGAAAATTTATTTAACAACACTTTTTGCGATTGTTATTGTTTTCTATAGGTGTACACTAAACAAATGGAGCATCAGGCCTACTTGGCGGATCGTTGGCTTTGCTATGGTTTTTAAATAGAACGCATAAGTAAGTACATCATACAATTGCGTTCGTATTAAGTTTATAGAAAAATGTTACAAGCCTTGAACTTGGTAGATAATTGTCACCGCAATTAGTTGTTAAATAAAATAACTTGAACGCATGTATTTCTTGAATTTTCTTTTCCAACGAAGTCTGCAGTTTTGGTAAACATAAATTCCTTTGATTTTTAAAAAAAATGTCTTGCTTTCTTGATTTTTATTCTATCTCTATTTGTCGAATGTCAAGTAAGTTGTGTCTTTGTATGTGGACTTGGATCTGGGATGTGTCAACAAATCACGTTAAAACCAACCTAGTTCGTATGAATTCCTTAGACATTTTTTAGGACTTTATGGATATCAGCATTCAGCTCTTACTTCATCGAAATCGCCCAAGTGAAACATACTTGCCAAATCAAGTGGATACATCTAGTTCTACATATTTGCACACAGAAAAACGTCCGAGTCAAATAAAATACATGCCTCGCAGAGAAAATATAAAGCTTTGCCTCATATATATTCCTTTCCCTCAACATAAACATAAACAGCGAGGGGAGAATTCCAAAATCCAATGTCGACGAAAAATAATATCAATACACTTCCCCCGTCGTACTAGCGCTTAAAACCCAATAGCACTGAACGCATACGTTAAGAACACTTCCCAATGAACGGAGACTTTAAGAACACGTCCAAAAAGTCAGTGCAGTTCAGTGGGCTAGGGTAAAAAAAGAAGAAAGCATTCGTTTTTAGCAGATCGTGACACCGAACGAAAGTTGTGTTGTGGCTAATTGGCTACCTCACATTCTTTTTGCATTAAAAAGTTTAATTGTAAATTGTTATTAATAATTTTAATCAATTGATTAAGAATTAATGCAATTCAGTTTTAACCTCATTGTTTTGTCAAAAAACTATATTTTTTGTGTAAATATGAGATAAACTTCCCGTTGAGATAAAGTCTTGTTGAAACGGAACAAGTTAAAGAGAAACGCGCGGTAATTTTCTGACAACGTTGATAGGTTATTGAAATTGCTTTATTTATTGTAAACAAAGTGTAGAGATATTTGACAAGTGTCAAATCAGAGCTTATGGCTTATCCCCAATATTATTCTTTACATATATACGACACAATTTTACTTTATATTAAAAATACAACTAAATTATTTTTCGTTGCATAAGTTTATATCCGGAAAACTCATTTAACAGGCTACAGGAACGCATAATCCACACCCGCAAATTTGTATATATCGTTTCCTAAAAGGTTTGCATAGTCTTCGCGTATGAATTCGCATGATTAAGTCTGTGGATGTTCGCATTTTATTCGTGTGCGTGGCACATCCTAGCTGATTCTTCTGCTGCCATTCGCAGCGAAATCAAAAATTTAACCAATAACATGTATCGCCTTGGAGTCTGAAATGCTGGCGGGGAATAAAATCTTTCGAAGTGAACGAAATGCGAATTAGGTAGCACGTTTGATGGGAAAAATACCAAATTGGCGAGACCTGATTTTAGACATGAAATTCGTGGATAAGGTTTTTGTAGCCACTATGAAATAACCAATAAAACAGCCCTTAACTTTCAGTTTGAACGCACCCTTAAACCGATTACCGAAATGTCAGTGTCAAAATATTCAGTAAAATCAACATTTCCATCATGGTGAAGTACACGAAGGAAGAACATTTGCAAAGAATAAGAATTTACCACCGAAACTCAGAGTCAGTCGCAACTTTAAGAGCGTTAACGACAACAAGCCGGCGACGTGAAAGAAGCTCAGAGCCAATATTGAACTGGAAAAAGCGGCCGTATCGGTCGAAAAGTGCTGCCGAGTCATCGAAAAATGGGTTCAACGTATCGACCGCCTTCCCGTGGTGGGAATATGAACGAAGTCGAATTCCATTCATAAATGTTTTGATAGTAATTCAAGCCAATACAATTTTTTTTTTTTTTTTGAGATATCTAGTGGTTTGCATTTTATATAAAAAACAATTTGTCAAGTCCTTAATGAAAGGCCCTTTATAGGGAAAAATCCACTTCAGCTAGAATGCGTTTTTGGCCACTTTGTTCGTCCCGGTAGATGTCAGCATTTACAAGGCACAACCCGCATCGTAAAATCGAGGAATCACAAATAATACAGAAGGCTACAGTTTTTCAAGAGTACATTAACTAAGTCCAGCTTATCGATTTAGGTTCCGTGAACTTTCGGCGTTGGGCCGAAGACTTAACCCTTTTGTTGCGTTTTGCGAACATTTTCGACTAAATTCCTTTAAACAATTGAAGTTTCAGGGCTACGGCGAGCTCTTGCGAGAACCCAAACCAAACGTTTCCCAAATATTGACACAAATTCTCGGAGTCTTGAGGAAATGATCAACATTGAATCTGGCCTTCATTGCCGATGCAATCTCCCCAAGGTTAACCAAAAAATAAAATACATTCCGAAGTAAACTTTTGTTTAGACCAACTTGCCGCAACATCGCCATAAATGACGGATGACTTTCTATCTCTAAACGGCAGAGTTGCTACCCCCTTAAAAGTAACAATAAAAAACAAAACCCGTCCAGCCAACACATGCCTAACATATACGGATATGTACTTTCGTGATACCGTAAACAACGAATTTTCTTTTCGCGTTTGTTATTCTGATTTCCTGTCGAATACATGCCACAAGATCGGCCATCAAATTTTCCATTGTTTACCACAGATGAACTCGATTGTGTTGTGCGGTTGGATTTTCAAAAACCCGTGTGTAGCATATAAAATGTGATCTTTGAGGAATTTCCTTTGTGTGCGCACGTTACACTTCACGATTGTGTGCGATTTATTATGAAATTTTTGCGCGCCAATTGTTCAGCACTCACAAGGCAGAACAGAGATAGAACTTGTTGTTACAAGGAAGTGACTGCAACAATATAAGAGCGCAGCCACACTGTCCGCACACTTAATTCTGTTTAAGAATTTTGATTAGAATTCATTAGTTCCATTCTTTAGGCACACAGCCGCAGACTGTTTTTTGTCAGATTGCTGCATGCAATCAAGAGCTGGAAAGCGAGCAAACGTCTTCCTAATGCAAAAATGACTTGTGCTTGCGTTATGGCTGTGAAGCTCTGTATAATGTTCATCTGTGCGGTTTATCTTTGTAATTATATCGTCCAGAGATGGAGGGATTTCGCTATGTTCCCTGGCCACTGACATTGGCGTGGCGCTCGCCTGATCTTTTTCAAAAACTGCCACATTTCGTCCGCACTTGGCTTTCACTCGAGCGAATTGCCCGCTTGCTGGCCAATTCATTGTGAATTTGAAATTCAATTGCAAATGCCCCCCGTACACCGTCACAGAATATGGAAAACAAAGACACATGTCCCCAATTCGCGGTTCAGATGTCGGCGTGCGACAGTTCAACCAAACACTGCTCTTTGGTGGTTGTATACTCGTACCGCAGCAGCTACTGTTTAGTAGCAGCAGCTCTAGCGCAGCGTGTCAAGTGCAGATATCCGACTATGACTGTAGTAATGGAATTTACCTGTACGTCGTCGGCGTGTTGTGTGTTGCTGTACTGTGCCATTGCTGCCAATCGTGGCTGCGACAGGTACATCCAGCGAACTTAGGGGCCGCATAGAAAATTGTAATTATTACAATGTGACCCAATCGCTCTGACAAGTGGGAAATATATTTATGTGTCTGTGTTGAAATACGAGTCGTGAGTTCATTGTTGTTATGACTTTGTCCTACTCCGTGGATGGTCTGCTTTATATGTAGATGTACCGTCTGCCGATATGGGGTTTCTGTTTCCGTTGTCGGTTTTCAGTTTTCAAGTGCATTACGTACAATGTTTTGCTGTGACAAATTGGCTCTTCTTTCTATATATAAACAACAGACCTCTGTTGTCCCAGAGTTGCATCATTTTATCGATTTTTTGCATTGATTCTCGTCATAAGCCGCTGCTTCTATGTCGGAGGTTTGGTTTGTTTGTTGTGAGCATAAAGCTCTTTTGAGCGGTTAGACAGTTGACAGGGTTCCATTCTACAAAAAGCCTGTTCCAGTTGAATCTGAATCTGCTTCCTTTCTTTCTTATTTTCCTGGATCTTACTAAAGTTTCGCATTGTGATTTAAGTTGGCACTTAAACTAAACTAAAGTACAACTGGGTTGCTTATAAATATAAAAGTTTTTTCTTTCAAATAAGCGGCTAATCCCAACCAAGTTCTACTTACTTAAAGCAAAACCTTTAACACAACTTTCCACATTTACTCATTAGCTACTGATGCTTTGTACCCCTGACAACCTCAAAGGATACTTTTAGTTGGTCTAACTAGGTCATGGTAGTTTTTATCCCTTCATCTCGCAGCCGGTATTACTTGCTCAAAGGAAGGCAGCAACCTCATTCATCGTAGTAAAAAAAAACCACCTCCTCCCGTACTTTTTGTTGCTGCTGACAATTTGCAAAGATGTCCTCATCTCTTCTGACAGTTTACTTTAAATTACCCATTTATGGGGAATGATGAAAGCACTGCCTTGCATACAGACCCATAAACACGAATCATCAGCGCTTTGTTTGAATTTACACCCTTCCTTCATTAAAAGTGAATCAGCCTCTGGGAAAACTTAAATTTTACTCAGAACCACTTCTTAATCTTCAGTTCCACAGAAGATAACCCTAATCAATTAGCCACTGGAAGGGGATGTAATTCATAATTTTTAAATGCCCAAGAAGTAAGCGAAATAAAAGCATTAAGTATTATATTTTGGGTCATCATGCGTAACTCAGCAGAGTACTTTCTTCCTCTCTCTGCCTGTTTATGTATGGGTTTGCCTAATTTAAGTGACCCAAATACACAAGCGAGCGTGTACTGCAGTTTAATGGCATTTCTATACGGTTTGTGCACAAATTTAGAATTCGACCGCCATACGTCATACATACTTGGAATTGAAGCAGCTTGTGTGACATAATATGCCGGTGTATGGGGGACAAAAAAATATAAATAAATAAAATAAACTGCGGACGTTTATGAGAATTTTCATTCACTTTATAACAATTGAAGTTGATTACGTTGCGTGCTCAGCTAGTTTGTTAACAAATTTGTATTTTTCAACTGAATACGTTTTGTAAGCGTGTTTTTTTTTTCTTTCTTTCAGGATTTGTCTTCTCAGGGTAAGTGCTATTTTTACGGCAAGACGAACTGTTAAGGAGATGTCCAAGCAATAGTACTGTGGAAATTGTTCTACGAACAAAAATCCATTTAGAAAGTTGTTAAACATATTAAATTCAATTTGAGTTAGTTTTTCTGAACTATCTGTACTGAAATAGGATTACGGGCCATGTAACATATTCACGGCGCCGTTATCCGGTTTAATGAAAAAAATCTCAAACTACTCTGCATTTTTGGGGACAATGTTTTTGTTTTGTTTTTACTTAATGTTCTGTTCCGGTTGCAAACTGACAGCGATTTCACGACAACAGGCTGATGTGTGAACACCACCCGTGGCTAGGGTTGCCAACCGTATTCTAAAACAGAGTATTGTCCTTGCTCCATCAGCAACTCGATTTCACAATGGCAGCCTTTGTTGACATGTAAAATGACGATTGTTCTTACGTTTTTAACTTTCTCGATTACGTAGTAAGAGAAAGATTTTGTTTTCGTACACAATTTTCAACTCGAAATATTAATCAATTCTGACATTACGATGATAGAAGAACTCAGAAAAGTGGGTCGCAAAATTCTGTCCGTCTGCCTGTCAGTCGGTCTCTCCGCTGCCCGGACTTAGTTCAAACTTCGGATTCGGAGATTGGGGGCTTACGGTTCGGATGAGTATTTTTTTTTTGTTTTGCAAGGTAACCTCAATATTAATGCTTCCAATGCAAATTTTTCATACCAGTTTGATTTGTTCGAAAACGGCTCTAACGATTTCAACCAAAATTGATATTTGAGCTTAAGTAGGTGAGGTTAACACGATTGCATACTCAGTTTTTGCCTAAAAATTCGAATGACGGTACTTTTGAAATTTGGACATATCTCGAAAACGGTCCATACGATTGTAACGAGAATCCGTTTCTAAGGTAATATGGTCTTTTCTAGCTTAATAGCAACCTCAGTTTTTGTCTGTATTATCGTGCAATGGATTTTTGGAAAAAGCCATTTTTTAAAAATTAGTTTTCATTAGTTTCCCCAAAACTGTACCAAGGATTTTGACCAAAATGCATAATAAGAGTAAAATTGATGTTTTCAAAATTATTGCGTCCTTAATTTTCAATTCGAATCACCGACAACGTTAAGTTTAAAAACTCCTCATATCTCGAAAACCCCATTTTCGATAAAACTTCAAAAACCAAGTAATGCTTACATTTCAAACAGTATCTAATACTCAGCTTCCAGATAAATAGTTAAGCAATTGTATTTTTCAAACTAAACTTTGCAATATTTTTGTTTTTTGTGTGCCAAATTTTACAAAACGCTCTAACGATTTTGGTCAAAATACGTATATTAAAGATTAAATGAGTATTCTAAATAAGATTCCATACTAAGTTTTTCTAAAAGAATCTAACAAATCTGTTTCTTAATTATTTCTCAAAAATGATTACCCAAATCTGTCTTCGTATATCTGCAATTACAACTTCTTCTTGGAGAATGTTTCCCACATCTTCTTTTTTTTTCAACCATATTGAATGTGTACCTTAAAATAAGTCCAACAACTGGGAGCCTTACACAATCAGAAACTCCCACTTCATTTGCACCCCAACACCCGTCCATCGGCATATTCGGTTTATAACTCTTTAAATATAATAAACATAAAATCTCTGAAATCGAATGTACCCTATTCCTTCTTAAAAAAGTTGACAACCCTACCTCTGGCGGTGGTGGGCGAGCTTTACACAAACCACCATATAAACGATGTTGTTTATGTGTGGAATGGGCCGTAAGGCTTATTTACATTTTTCACTTTGAATTAACATCTTGAGGGAATTCATCCAATGAAATACCAAACATTTTTGTCTCATCCAAAAAGTGAACGATTAAATATATTGACTTCTCCCTATACCAACTTTTGATGATCAAATTGTTCACCGAACTGGTGGTTCATCGCCAGAGTGCAGCCGCAATGAACAATGTAAACAAACGGGTACGTTCATTTCAGTCACATTCGCTATTAAGTTCACAGCCGCACATCTGTGGGATGCTTAAAAATCTACACTCGAAATGATCAGTCACAGTATGCGCGAAAGGTAAACCCACAGAAACAAGTAAAATTAAAAAAAAAAATCAAAAAAATAGTTGGCCCAGCAAGTTCCTAAGGACCCTAGGCCTCGCTTCTCACAACCATTCGATTTGTTTTTAACTTTTGGGACGAATGATGGAAGGGATCTAAAATTTTTTGGTGAAGTCCTAAAGGCTTATTGAGGATCTCCTTCATGACAGTATGATAAGGATTATTGTTCCGGATGAATTCACTCTGATTGATTCTGTAAGATCAATGTAGGAGAGTCGAATGACTGTCAAAAATTCGTATTATTTGCTCATACAAAATAAATAGAAAATTTAATTTTGAACCAAGCTCAAATACAATATCAAGTCAATTGCCAAAAAGTTGTTACTTAAAAAAGTGTTCATTAAAAAAGAAATTAATACTTATCTAAACTTGTTTTTAATTTTCACTTGTTCAGACTAAAAAAAGGAAATCTATTCGCGGCTTTCTCATTTGGGTGAGAGTTCCCAATCGTACCTTTAAGAACTTCAGGACACCTTCAACAATTCCATGGTTCTCTTCTCTCAAAAAAATTAAGGCATGACCGACAACCGCACGGAGAGGATATCCATCATGAATGCCTTGGCGATTTTGTATGTTCTCGAGACGGGAATCAAGCTTCAAATTTTTTTTTGTCACCGGAGAACATACTTTATTTTTGTTGTTTTGTGTCCCCCGGTTACGATCCAGTCATTGTCCTCAAGACGTCAATGGGCCAGAAAAAGAGCTGTTATTTTTTTCTACCTAATAACAGACGAATCTTTTGCTAATGTTCGAGCCCAAAAAGCTATATTGTAAATTCTAAAAGATTAGCATTCCCGTTTTAAGTGCTGCCATTGTGTGTACTCCTGGTACTCGTATAAAGGTAGTAGAACTGAGGTTTTCGGTATCAAAAGGCAGAAGAGGTATTTAAGGAACATTTTTCGCTGTTCGGTCAACATAAACTTATATTTTTCAACATAAAGTGAAGGCTTTCCAGAAGGTTAAACATAACCCTATTACTTTAAACGATTTTTAGGGCGCACAAGAAAAATAACACTCGTTCTTTTATTTTTTATTTTTCTCTTTGCTTATCTTTTTGTTCATCGGCGAGTTCATATAAGAATCGCTGGCGATACATGTTTCATAAATATTTTTCTTAAAATCAGACGAAAAAGTGTTTTTTGATTAGAGTTACCACTTAATTATTATTATTTTACCATCGAGCAGTCTTTATTGGACTTTTTTTGGCGAATTGAATATTTTAGCTTAAATATTGCTTAACCGACATGGCTGGAGGGGCCTGTTTGTTGAGGCCGTGTCCCGCTCCGGACTGTAAGCGCCACCAAAAGTAAAGTAAGGTAAATATAGCTGTAACTTTTAAAAACATTTGGCTGACTCATTTGCAAAGTCTTGGGACCATTAGTTGAAAGCGTTACTTCTAGTATCGCTCTCTAAAATTAACATTCTCAGTGAAGTTCACAAGACTAATATTACCAAACAGTTACAAAGCCATCGAATGTAAAAATAACCACAGTTGATATTAGCTCCCCTCGCACTTTCCGAACATACATTCCATCTACGAATACACTTTTTAAAAATCAGCCAATTTGAAAAACAAAATGGTGACCTACATTCCCACTTTTGCAAATAGTATCTCGTCCACCCGACCCACAACTTTCCGGTACGTTTCAGTTTCGTTTTCCGAACTCTTCCCACAAAGCTCTAATCGAAAAACTATTTCTTTTTTTTTATGACCTTCCGCCATTAGCTAAACAATAATTAACGCTGTAGGTAAGTGAACTCTTTCGGTACCGCTGACCTTTAACAAAACCACCCACTCAACCGTTTCCATTCCCCGATTGCAGTGTTTCAATCTCATCGGAGAGATACCCATCAAAGAAGACCGCTCAAGCCTATCGAATCGCTGGCAAACTTAAAGTCTTGGCTTCAAGGTTCATATACCCAAACTACTCGCGCAATATGACATTGATCACATACATTTTCGTGCATTCGCCATAAACCGTTATGCAACGACTCCATTAAGCTCTAAATTCAATTATTTCCACACGCCGGCTGTTTCCGATCCGAAACCGCTGGATTAATGCAATTTCCACATCCATAGAGGCAGCAAAATGTTGTCTTCCCTCGTCCAGCGGTTTGCTTCAGTGATTTTCCTTTGACCTCATTTTTTGCTGGCGTAATCAAATTTCCACCGAACGGAAGAGAACGCCACGATGATGAAGAAGTAAACAATTTTCCATCACAGGACATGAACATACAGAAACCGCTCCTCCGCGCTCCGCTCATCTGCGCGAGAACTCTTTCAGTGATTTAGACATTCATTGAAAGCTCCTCTTGGACCTAAATACCTGCCGCGAATGGATATTCACACAAAGAAGGAGGGGACCAGGCGCACATTTTAGCGATAGAAGCCGAAGGAATGCGACACGAAGCAACACACCGACTGCACGTAGAGCGGCAAGTGAAAGCGTGAAGCTGTTGGACATTTGGGACAAAATTGGGTGCCTGGCCTGCCTTTCCTTCACACAACTATAGAGAGGATCCACCTGTCTCTATGGCGCATTCAATTGAGTTGCTCGTTGTCTACCCGCATGGGACTGCCAGTTCCCTTTGCAGCTGGTGGGGCAACCTTGGGTGAGTAATAAGGAAACCATCATCAGCCAGCAGTATATGCCGTTCATAACTATGGGCTGTTGCCGTCACCGTCACCGTCAGTCGACTGTAAGAAATGAAAGGCGAGTACATATATTCCTCCGGTTAGATGTTGCAATGACGATATGCAATTGCACATGCACCTGGCTGCACATTGATTCTAGCAATTTCTTCATCTTGTGCACCTATAAATATAATTATTGAATGGAAAATCGATCTGGTGCATTGAAATGGTAATCGACCGTTTCCTGCACTCATTTTGGGTGACAACTGAGTTGAGTTTGCGCTCCAACTGCAGATAGAAGTTCTGTCTTACCTTTGCAACACCAATCGAGAAGCGCAGAAGACTCGTTTGGAACTAGTTTATAGACGATTGCGCGCCACCTAGCCCATTAAACTTATTTTTCGTGACAACTATTTGGGGCTTATAACCAGACACATTCGACCTACTCTTGGGGGCAGTAAAAATGTTGAAACGACCAGTTTCCCAGAGCCACCACAAGCACGTGACGTCCAGTGGATAAGTACCTTACTTTAAGTTGGTTCCCGGTCTTAGGATTGTCCTTCCATGGATGGGAAATGAATACTTCGCTCTTACAAACTGTTGTACCAGACAGATGGTAGCATTTTGCTATAAAAAAGGCGGATCCGTTGTTCAATCCATTCCCAGATATAAACCTCTCTTTTCCGGTTTGCAATCCTCCTGATTGAGCTTCTCTTTGTCAGCATATTTTCAGCGGTCACTGGACGAAGGTTTTCCACATGTCGTAGGTATATCTAAGGCCATCAAGTGCATGGCTTTATTTGATTTGCGGCACACAAATAACAATATTAGCTCCGACTGTCAAGTACATTTCCGTTGACAAGTCTAATTGCAGTTGGGTTAGTCACTACTTGAGCGAAATTTCAACAATTATCGATCAACAATCTATCTAACTATAGAGAGACTTATCTGACTTAATTCTCATGAAAAATGTCTCGCACAAGTCCCGTATAAGGTTTTGCAATGGCGCAACAATTTTCCATTACGAATTATTATAAATTATAGTTCGAATTATTGTCTTAAGTGTCATTTTTGAACATGACACATAACATAACCTCCCATTTATGTCTGATGCAGAATCTTGTACGTAAAAGCGCTGACTCATTTCCCTAACTTGTCTCATTTTCGATAAAATTGCAAGCCATAAATTTCTTTTCTCTGCTGTGCTGAAATAAAAAAAAAGAAAGGAAAAATCAACCAGCAAAAACGATACCCGTCAGGAGGGTGCGTACATTTACACAAAATCTTTATTTGCACCCTTTTCCTTTTTTCCCCTGGAGTTGTTTTGCAATTAAAAGGGAATATTGAATTGTGCTTGTTGTTTTAAATCAAGTCGCACATCTGAATGCAGTCGTTCTGAAACCATCTGAAACGATCTGAATGATTTTCTAAATTTAGAGCGTGTTTATGTATTTCAAGAGAATATTTCGTTTTCCCCCATTTTTCTCCATTTACGGTTTTCATTGAAATTACGTATATATATTTTTTTTCATTGCACAGCGGGAGAGGTAAATTATTGGGATGTACTTGCTGGCAGAGTTGTGAATGTGATTTGTGAAAATGAAAGTGCGACGCAGTGGCGGCACTTGATGTCGTTCGCTTGCTGTTAAAGAGTTTTCAGCCAACATCTACCTGATTGCCTGAAAGTTATTGATTTTGTCGCAAGTTGGGGTGGCAAGATGAATAGGTGCGTCGTAATAATCTATACAGGAAGACAGACGTATTTCTGATTGTTAAGCATTGCTTCTAGTTTTACGAGAAACCCATTGAAACAATGTGAGCAAATGCACATTTGCCATCCAAACAACAGTGTGTGCTACAAACAGCACATCAGAAACTGTTCCTCCGCGCTGACAAAAAGGAATAGAATGTGCGAAACAATAGTGTTATATAATATATATAAAAAAATGTGATGGAGAAACGCTAAATTTCCATGGTTCTCACTGGTCAGGGAAAGTCAGGGAACGAAAATTTGGTCAGGGAATGTCAGGGAAATTCAGATAATATTTAAAGCGGTCAGGGAAGATTCGAACTGTCCAGGTAATTTATTTTAAAACAATAAAATAAAATTATTTGCTCTGCGCTTGCTTGAGTTTGCTCAAAAATGTTTCTTTTACAGTGCTTCCTGATTTGTCGGTGCGGATTCGTTGTCCTCGGCTTGCTCGTACTTGCTTGTAACAGACAGTTCTTCCTCATTTTCATCATAGCGACGAGATTGTACTTTAAATAAAACAACAATTCATATTTTGTTCCATCTTTACAACTGTTTGCCTATAGTGGTTTCTTGCCTTCTCTCACTATGGTGGGAGGACAGGAACACGTGAAAGCCCTATCCAGGGCTGAGTTAAGCGGAGCAGGGACATAAGTCCCAATTTTAGCTTTTGGGACTTATAACCCAATTAAGTGAGACATGAGTCCCAAGTAGGGGGGTTGCAGGGGGCAGCATGCCCCCCCATACACATTTCATGATACAATGGTAGCAATTCGCGTGCCCCCAATTTGAAGTATTAGATACCTATTGGAGATCCACAATATTTTGCTAAATATTATCTATGGTATAATTTGGGACTTATGTCCCATCTTAGATAAAACAATTTTGGAACTTATGTCCCAATAGGGTGGGTCATATGTCCCAAATTCGATTCGGGACCTATGTCTCACTTAAGTGGGTTATAAGTCCCAAAAGTAAAAATTGGGACTTATGTCCCGGCGACTTATGTCCCTTCGCCGAGTTGAGCACGTTGTTCAGCAAATCTAGTTCAGCCTGATCGCTAGGTGGCGAGAGTCTGTGGCTTGCTAGATTCACAGACAGGATAGTGTTATGTTTGACCCAGCTAGTGTCCCGCCGGTTGCGGTAAATACATTTTTTGGGGATGTAGCTACAGTCTAGAGTAAAGAATATGTACCGATGGTCCGAGTAAGATGAGTTATCCGATACTGTCCACTTAGAAATAGCCGTGGAAAGATTAAGAGAGGCTTAAGTAACATCGATTACTTCCTGCCGGTTTGTAACAATGGACCTATCCCCTCTTTTGCAGACTACTAGATTAGTTACTACTAAATATCCAAACAAAGACTCACCTCGAGGGTTAGTGTCAGTACTGCCCCATATGTAATGGTGCGCATTAGTGTCACACCCTAATACAATTCCGGTCGTCTTTTTTTTCCTCCGCTTCCTTGACCACCCGTTGTAGCTCAACTGACGGCGGGCTAGTTTCCTCATAGGGAAGATATCCAGACGCCAGCCAAAACGGATTGCCGTTGTTCGGAGTAAGCTGCGCTGCAGCAAGATCGCCTGTGCAACGTTGTTTTAGCAAGAATGCAAGCTCTAATTTTACCTTTACCATCCGCGTAGTAGAGGGTACAGCCAGGGCCAGAGCCTAGTTACGCGGCCTTTGAAAAGCCACGGTTCTTGGATCAGGGCAATGTTAATTCCGTCCTCGATGAGGCGGACCATTAGGAATCGGGATAGACTCAGCCGACATTGAGATGACCATAGATCGGCCTGTTTTGTTGGGCTCCTCATCGGAACCACGGGGGTTTTCAATGACCTTCCAGTTTTTGACAGGAAGGCCCAGGTTTTGGAAGCCCATAAGGGCAAGCACTTGGCGGGATCGCGTGGTTCGAGTGGAACCCAGACCCTGGGTCGGTGGGGGATGGAATTCCGGTTCCAAGCTGTTCAGTGTGCCCATCTAAATTTGTCTATAAATAGGCGGAGTTTTCGTTCTTAGAGAATGTATAATTTAAAGCCTTGCAGCTTTGGTGTAAGAAAATAAAGTTTTACCGCGATCATTTAAACGAGAAACGTCTATTCAAATGTACAAAGTCCAAACATATAAGCTCCAAATAAAAAAATATACCGCGATGCATGTGAAACAATTAAAGCGAGAACCTGTCAAAACCCATCTACTATTTTTCGAAGACAGCTTAAATATACGAACAAATATGCCGATGGAGTCATAAATTATTATTTGCTAAATATATGCATTCGATGAAATAACCAGTGACGTATAGTTTGACTACAACACAAAATTGTAAAATATTATTAATTTTTTCTTCGAAAAGTGATTATAAGCAACAAATTTTTTCAGACTTATTGCGAGACGTTTCTTTTGATAATCATATAGTTGCTTCGGTACCTAGATTTTTGCAGAAATTACACGACATAACACACATTAGTATAATTGCTGCAATTAGTCTTCAGAAAAACGCAATTCTGTGGAATGATATCATGAAGTAAATTTAACAAATACTAGGGTAGGTGTAATTTTTGTCGTTGCAATTATCTTTATGAGCAGTACTTAAAGAATTGCAAAAAACGTGTACCTTGACAACTGTAATGCAAGGTAAAACAAAAAAGGAAACGCTGTTCAGAAAGTCTCTTCGTTCCGCACAAAAGGAGCTAAAATCCAGACTGTGATCATAAGGCAAAAGGACTGAAATTCTAAGGCACCAGAGGAGTTGGAACAGTGTGAAAAATTTTTTTTTTACGTTTAGGCGGTCATAGCAAAATTTCTGTCAGAAAAATGTTTCCCTACAAAAAGAATTTCAACAAATCAACCAACACTGATTGGATTCCATCTCAGAAAAAACAATTCCCGACAGATGGACAAGTAAAGAAATGAAATATTTCAGTGGAATGATTTTTTTTTTTTTTTTTTTTTGTGGAATCGACTGAGTAGATCGGAAAAAGTGTGTCGTAAGGAAAAATGAATAAATTCTTTTTCTAGAAAGTTTAAAGATTTCAGCTTTTTGTTGATGTGAAATAAAGCATGTTTTTCATATATGATGGTCTCACATTTCTTCCCTGTGACGGACATCTCGAGGAAATTCGGTGCCAAATCTTTCGTGAATTACCAGGCACGCAGAAATCACAGCTAGACAACAACCGCACGCACGGTGTTTACACATATTTCGGGACTTTTGGATACAGTCGCACAAATTTTTTTATTTTTTTTGATAAACTAACTATAATTCACCCGGCTAACTTCGTTCCGCCAAAATTAGTTAATGTAATGAGAATAATAGTTCCGAGCATGAGCAATTCACTTGCTTCTTTATGTAATTCGGTCAATTCAAATTCTGTTGTCAAAAGTTATATTAACTACAATAGAAATTACTAAAGTATAGCAGTGTCCTTAAGTTAAATGTTTGAATCATACCGGAATGATGCATGTGTCGTTCCGCTTTTTCACTAAAGTTCCTTACGGTACTCGATGTACAAAGCGGGAGGTTTTTCTCACAAGAGAGCACGCCACATACAATTAACCATGTGAGAAACAAAGGAATTCAACAATTGATGCCATAAATATCTTGTGACTTATTATTTGTCATAGTGAAAGCGATACGCGTGGGAAATTGAGGACGCTGAAAAACCAATTGCAAATCCTTCTGAATGAGCGGAATCCGCGGAATTATAATGATTGCCTTGAATATTCCAGTCTAAATCGTACCTTCCAAAACATTTGATATCATATTATTCACAATCAAAACAAATGCGATCCGTTTAAAAGTTTCGGTGGATTTTGGTTGCACAACAGAATTATACCTGAGCCGACTTTCGATTTTAAATTGTGTAGGGGTAAGCACGGAACATCCAAAGAACTTAAAAATTAAACAATTGAAATAAGTTTTGTGGTACCCTTTTTTCTATCCAGTAAAATTTTTTCAAAGTGCGGTTCCCCATACAAAGTTCTATTCCCAATCTCATCACCTTAAACTTATATTTTCAAGACCATGTTTCCTTCCTTGTGTCAATACGAATCCATCAAGCCCAAAGTCGTAAATATCGAACGATCAATTCTCGAGTTATGAGTGCACACACGGACATCAGTCTCTTTTGTACATAGCTGTATCCTCCCGGTTTTGCCCGTTTCTTTCGTTTGGACATATCGGGTCTAAAACTATATTATCTTTTAAATTTGAACCACAAATACCCACCTAGGAAATTTCATTGAATTCGGTTGAGTGGTTTCGGAGATCGGAACAGCGCCATCTATCGGATAGGCCGTCAGCTGACGCGCACCTACCCCCTTTCCCCACAAATTTTGAAAATAAAATTCTCTCTTAGATTTCTTATTTGTGTGTGTGATAAGGAAGTTTTTAAGACCAAGATTGAGTTCAACCATCAGGTTTAAGTGGTCAAAAAAAACAACAGAAACTTTTTACGGTTTCGTTATACGTATGGGTATAACAAGGGCCGAAAGTAAATGTTCGCAATAATAGATATTTACACCGATACATAAATGCATTTTAAATAAACTCACGAAGTTGACAGGTCCATCGTTTATTTTAAGGATTTTTAGCGGTGGCTTGTTTCTATACATTTTTGAATTACTGTATTGGATATACTCGTCTTTTTTTCTATGTTTTATCTTTCTTCTTTGTCGTAGAACGAAATTCGCTAAAACATTCTCCCCTCAATTATCTCCCATCGAGTCGCCGCCTAAGAAGTTTCACTTCCAACAAATCATGCTAGGGGGCTTCGAAACTGTTTGCATCAGTTCATTGGCAATCGTGTCCTTGAGATTTCACTCTACATTCTCGCCCACGGAGTCGCCGCCCGTGGACAAGTTCATTGGCAGTTCTTTCTCATCAGAAATCCCCTATGATTTTATTATGCTGCTGTCGGTTTTTTTTTTCAAGTTTGGGTCAAACTTGATAAAGCTAACTCAAATAGACTTGCGCGTTGATTGATCGACTTGCGCCGCCGGCCGTCCGAAGTGACAGATGACAGTTCTTAAAATGTACGCTTCCATTGCGCCTGCTTCTCGATACGTTTTCCCTTTTTCTGTCTACCAAAACTCGTTTCGCATATCATACCCTATTGCACCACACGCCAGAGCATCACAACTGTCACATTGTGTCAATGAACTTAAGTGACAAAGCGACACGACAAGAAGAAAGTCGTACATTAATCTATATGACCAATGCATCTTTGACTCTGACACATGACCGATTGAATGACTAATGACAGAGGCACATCAGTGTGTGCATCATTAAATTCCGGAAATCTATGCCCACAGCCTAAAAAAAAGATTCGTAAAAATCTTGTTTATTTTTTTCATTTATTTATGGATTCACTTGCAGGTTGCAAGTAAATCTGAATTTGGAATGCACATCTTATGGTGTGCATTGAATTTAATTACGCTCACCCCTGACGCTGCAGCAATCGTGTGCTCGGTGGAGGTAATTACATATCGACGACGGGGGCCAGGGTCAATTGAGAAGGCTGGAAACGTTCACACAGCATCGTAATGAAGATCATGGCTGCCAACTGCCAACTGCCAACTATGCGATCAACAAAGAGATTTAATGTAATCATCATTACGGAGAGCCGTTGATAGTGTGCTCTGTGTTCTATTGTTGCGGAGAGTTCTAATGATACAAAGCGGATGCGTTATCGTTCCTTCCTCTAAATGGGGGAATGTCTGTCGCTCTCTGTCTGGCTTTTGAGGAAGCTATAATGTTTAATTGTTCAACATAGTTAATTGTCGGTGTTGGAGTGTTTTTTTTTGTTTTCTTATTTTTTTTTGTGCTATCATTTATGTGCACTAAATGGGACACTGAAATTTCGCGCAAGAATAGAAGGAATCATACTTAACTCGGTTTTTCTTTATTCGCTTTGTTTTCATTGCTTCTGTGATGTGCTGCGGAGCGGTGTCACTCAACCGAGAAGCGAGAGAAAGTGTCGTCTTTGTGTGAACTGTGAAGTGCGCGCTGCGAGACATTTTGTTAATTTGATTTTGAAATCAGTTTCCGCACAATTGCGCACTAATTAGGTAATGAATTGTGCACTGTTGTTTTATCCAATTATGGTGCAAGTCATTACGATCGAGGTGTTCGGGCCAGGAGGTTGATGCAAAGGGAACAGCGATTCTATTGAGAATCCGCTATACTTATAAACGTTATTAGTGTCCAGGCTAAATATTTCAAATTCACAGTTGGATAGTCTGACCTACAAAATATTTACTGTGAAGATTAAAAATGATTTGTAGTAAAGCCCAATGAGTTTGACTTGATTGATTGATTGAGTTTATTTACCTTATCTAAGCAATTTTTACCAAGTTTGTACAATTGTGCTTAAAAAAAAAACAAATAACTAATTGATAACTTATTTGTAATTTAATTTAATATATTTTATTAACATTCTTTTGAAGGCTTTAATATTATGTTCATTCTTTAGTTCATTTGGTAGACTATTAAATAATTTTAATCCATTATAAAGGGTGATTTTTTAAGAGGTTTAGAACTTTTTTTTAAAAAAAAAACACAAAAAATTCGAAAAAATGAATGAAATATTTATTTGAATCGATAGTTTGATAGAACTTCCATTTCGGGCAAAAAAAAGTTTGTTATCATCGCTCGGTAGCGTTCACCATTGACAGTAACGCTGCGATTCGCATCATCTTTGAAGAAATATGGCCCAATAATGCCGCCGGCCCATAAACCGCACCAAACAGTGGCTTTTTCGGGATGCATTGGTAGCTGTTGCAATGCTTCTGGCTGATCTTCACTCCAAATGCGGCAATTTTGCTTATTTACGTACCCATTCAACCAAAAATGAGCCTCATCGCTGAACACAATTTTTCGATAAAAAAGCGGATCCTCGGCCAGCTTTCCAAGAGCCCATTCACCAAAAATTCGGCGTTGTGGTAGGTCGGCTGGCTTTAGTTCTTGCACCAGCTGTATCTTAAAAGGCTTTACGCCCAAATCCTTCCGCAAAATTTTCCACGTAGTGCTGTAACAAAGGCCTAACTGCTGGGAACGGCGCCGAATCGACATTTCGCGGTCTTCTGTCACACTAGCTGATACGGCCGCAATATTTTCTTCACTACGCACAGTACGTGAACGTGTTGGTGGTTTAATGTCCAACAAAGTAAATTTGGTGCGAAATTTGGTCACAATCTTCCGAATAGACTGCTCAGAAGGTCGAGAATGCCGATCATAAAATGGAAGCAGCGCGCGATGAACATTTCGAACCGAGCACGAATTTTGATAGTAAAATTCAATAATTTGCAAGCGTTGTTCATTTGTTAGACGATCCATGGTTAAATTGCAAACCAAACTGAAGCTGTTTGACAGTGACACAAGGTACTAAACACACGTCAGCTGTCAAAACCAGTGTTGCCAAAACCAAACCAGCTAAAAAATCACCCTTTATATCAAAATATTCTGGGATCTGTGATTAGAAAAAAAAAGGAACCAAGTCTAAAGTCACCAATACTTCTTAAATTATATGGTTGAACATCTGCCACATAGAAAAATTTACTTGTTTAATACTTTGCCGTATGACCGATCTTCATTTTGAATACACATAAAAGTATTAACATTCATTAATACTCTTTGGTTTGTGGTCCACCATTTAATAGCGTCCATCATAAGCCTAATTGGAGTTAACATATCGCACATTAGAATGCATCTCATTCCCCTTTCTTTGTAGTTTTTGCAATCTTTCTTTAAACTGATTTTAACTTAGGAATACGATTGTTGAGCAGTATTCAAAGTGCGGTTTTATCATGACGTTATAAATTTTTAACGAACTATTGATAGTTTTTGTCTGATTCGTTTAAAAAAAAACAATTTTCTGAGCAATTTTTTTTACAAGTTTCGTTTGAGTGTTTATTAAATTTTAACTGTTTATCTAGTCTAGCCAAGTATTTTATTTCATTAACTTTCTCTAAAATAACATTGTCAATACTAATATATGTTTGCTTGATTCTGCATTTATGATCATAGCTTTTGTTTTACTAGTGTTAAGTTTTAATTTATTCATTTTTAAATAATAAGCCACATTTTCTAAATCGGCATTTAATTCATCGATACATTCATCCACCGAACAGCCAGATACAAAAACAAGTGCATCATCAGCAAAAAGCATGATTTCCAAGAACTGAAGAACTCTCCCTATGTCATGACTCATGAATATATATTAGGAAAAGTAACGTTCCCAGAACTGACCCTTGAGGCACTCCCAATTCTACCGTCAATGATTCTGAGATGTATTCACTTAGTCGAGTTCGTTGTCGTCTTCTTGTCAAATAACTTACAAACCATTTCAGTTCAACACCTTCTATCCCATTTTTCTTGAGTTTTTCAATTAGGATTGGTCTAGATATAGTTTCAAACGCCCTCTAAAGGTCCAAGAATACCGCCAGAATAACCTTTTTATCATGCACGTCAATTTTCCATTGGACCACCACAAAATTTAATAGTGACTCGCAGCTGTGTTGTCGCCTGAAAACAGACTGATATTCGGATAGAAGATTGTTGTTCTCAATATATTTGGTTAATTGCTTGAAATCCAATTTTTGGAAAATTTAGCTTTCGGTCAGTAACATATTTCTGAGCGAAATTCTACTGGCTTATCAGTGTTTTTTACTTTTTCGATAGGCACCAATGTAGCTTCTTTCCAGCAGTCGGGAAATATCCGAGAATGAAGCGATTCATTAAGAATTTGAAGAAAGGTTGGCCCAACAATTTCAAACGCTCTTAAAAGCATTTTAACTGACAAGAGATTGAAATCTTTTTTAGCATTCATGTTTTTCATAGTGCCTCTTAGTTCGTTGATTTCTATTGTTTCAAATTTAAAACTACATTCGTTAGTGTTCTCTATTTGATGAACATAAGGTTTAAACGGAATATTGTTGCTAGTTTCGTTAACACTAGTGATGAAAAATCTGTTTACTGTGTTTGCAATAATTTGTTCATTTGTTATAACTTTTCCGTTATAACAAATCCTTTTTATTTCACTTTTTTTTCTTTTATAACAATCGATTTTATTGTTCTCCACATTGCTTTTTGATAACTAGATCCATCCTCCTTTTTCGTAATATAATTTTTCGTTGCCAATGTAAGTTCTTGTGTGCATCTATTTCTTATACCCGACGAATCGATAAGCTCGGGTTGTCAGCGATAGATTTTCTTCAAAGGAAGCCGGAATATCTCTTGCACAACTACACTCATGAAATTTGTGATTGAAACGAACAAATCATTGCCACCGTCTGTTATTTCTACACTCATCGGCAAAAGTATTCTGACAAAACTAAAAGTTAAATTTTATAAATTCTACGAAGAATTGAGCAAAAATTAATACACAGTTTGCTTACTTAATTAACATGTGAACATGAGCAATTTTTATTTTTAAATACATTAATTTAAATCTATTGAAGTGAATAAAATTAACTTTTTTATTTTGGCACAATTATGTTGACAAATAAGTTTTACTTAAATAAAATATATTTTGAAATTTAAAAAGAAGCAAAATAAAATCTTCCTTATATGTTGGCGCAAAATTATAGACTTCGTGAATTAAGAGAGATTAGTAGATTAGATGTCCCAATAAATCGATCATATTTAATTTAAATTCAAACGATAACAGTATTTTTCGGCAAACAAACCGTGAAAATTGAATTTATAAAAATACTTTTGCCAGTCAAAATTTTAACCACAGCTGAAGCTGAGCTGTAAACAAACAATAATAAATAGTAAAGAATTCAAGTTTTCTAACGTTTCTTGAAAATTAAAAAACCAAACAAATCATAGATATAGATAGATTTAAAGCCGAAAGGCAATAATTTGAAGGATATTGATAAGTTTAGAGCGCTCGCTTGGAGCCAGTAAGCTAGATTAAGATAAATGTTAATTTTAAATTAGATTTAATCGTTTTTGTCAAGTATGTAAGTTTAAAGACAGAAGTGAATAAAAAATTAATTTTAAAGTTAAAGAACCTGAGCTATCCAGCCATGGGTCTCAAATGATCTCATGTACACACACAATCAAGGGTCACACCATATGCAATTACTGAGTCAAAATTGTAGACATTAAAACTGTAGGAATTTAAACTGTAGCGATTTGGAATTATTCGCCTTGAAAAGCGACTTACATTTCTGTAAAAATACTTTTGCCAATGAGTGTTTAGTCCAAGACGAAGACTCATCCAGCCAGTTCGTACAGAGTCTGAGTCGTCAATTATCCTTTCACCAGACCCTCAAGTGAGGTCGATTTATCAGCACACACATCCCAGCCATCTGTCACTGTCCTCTTCAATCCAATACTCAACTTGAATTGCAATCTCAACCACCGAATAAAGTGCCATAGAATCCCCAATTTATTTTCCAAACATCATCTCCGCCACTTATACTTTCCACCCCTCCCATTGGTATATATATCAGAATGGGAAGGCAAACCGCACAAATTAGCATACTCGGGGCGTCTCGGTCTAACCTTGAACCATAATAAATATTTGCTCTTCATCCGCACCAAGCGATACAAATCAATTCGATTCGATTACATCGCCTCCATCTAATGGCAACCAATAAAAAAATATTAAAGCATGCGATACACTTCGATTTGCCATAAATGCCCCGCAATTGTTTCTTTGCCTTGGCTGTCGCTAGATATTTAGACAGATTGCATACGATTACTGAGGAAGCCAGCCAGACTACGAATTGCAGTTCTACTCGAGTTCGTGTCCAGAATGCGAGCAGCTGATTAAATTCTATCATGAGATATATCCAGTATCTAGCCTTCCCGACGCACTGTGCAAACCATTTGTGTAAGTGTATTGTCCGAGAACTTGTCGTATGACCATCGATAACAAGGCAATCGATTTTCCAAGTTTCCCGCAGTCTCAAATTTCAATTAACGGTGCGGCTGTGATTTACGGTCAAACACGGTATTGGTTTTCAATTTTAACAACACAAGTGTATCGGTTTCAAATTAATTGGCTGCGTTCAGTTTTGACTCGTCAGTCACCGCATCACAGAATATGGTGGTGGCGGGCGAAAAAGCCACGTGTACGCCATACACAAAGTTGACTTGCGGACGGCGCGTTTTCTTTCAAACACACAAAAGGTGGCTCGAATCTGCGGCATTCTAGGAATGCATTCTGAATGAAATAAAATATTGCTGAGGGGGATTCTAAATTTAGGCAGTTGCTTCGTGTTTGGATCGGGCAATTGTTTGTTTCCGCCGAGGTGGCAACTTGTCAGGTATACTACATTCAATTTGAATGATTTATGGGTGACGTTAATGACCTGTGTGCATATATGATGTACTAGTTTTGCGAAATGAAAATCGTCTCAACCGTGGTGGTTGTTGTTCTTATCGAGTCCACATATTTGAAATAACCGCTTTATGCCAAATTGCAGTAGTGGAAATTAACATCCATTGGCTTGACAGTCGTCGCACAATTTATCTTCGGTATATGAGCGACGTTATTGCTTTGGTGATCTGTTGGCAGGATAAGTGTCCAATTAATATGCTCAGTTGTCATCGGACAACATTATAGTTGCAGATTGCGCTGTGAGCTATTGGTTTTGGTGGTTTTATTTATTTAGCAATCGATTCATCAAGTAGAAATTTTTGGTTATAGTGTAAGCGCTGTTCCTACATTTCAGAAATGTTTCCGTAGCAGTGACTGTGTCTAGGCTATCAAAGTGCGTAATGTTTCCAGTGCGGGACGGAATGGTGACCAAAGTTGGGACCAAGTTAAAATTACTATTTGGAGAAAACACACATAATGGTATTTTGGGTATGATTTTTAACCGAAATGTGACCGAATTATAGTGAGCTGTCAAATTTGTTTTCATGTGTTTGTAAGTTGGTTCACACGAAACAGAAAATGTGAAATACAAATACAAATAAAACGTAAACACACAAAACCTTCCCTCTTTAAGTAAACGCCACAAAAAGTACTTTATTTTAATATGACATTTGCCTCTATTTATTAATATAAAACTATTCTCAATATGAGGATAATAAAATAAATAAGTTAGTTCCGTCCAAGGTCATTCTCGGCTTTACGAACTAATTGGCAGTCCCACGGTTCGTGGTGGTTTGTTGCTCTCCGCGTTTGCTGTCATTTGGGTACAGTCCACTGACAGAGTATGCATTGAAATGTAAGCCACTCATTAGGAGTCGATATAGCGAAAAACATCGCTCCTACCCTTTATTGAGTTTCCCAAACATAGAATACCACTGCGACTACTTTCCCCTAGTCCGAATTTCCCTCCTGAAAAGCCATTAGTCTCAATTTGCTCAAACAGCAGGCATACAACAAAAAAAAAAAAAAACATCATGAATTATTTAACTAAATCCACGTCAAAGTCAGAGTACAAAAACGAACTACCCCATCTCCCGACTGCAATCAGATCAGATCTGATTGGGCTATATTGACTTACAAAAAGTGGGATTCGTCCTTCCACGCACACTCCCACCAAGGTCACTGTAGGCGAAACCAAACTGGAGCCTCTTTGGAGCCGACAACTCGATAAACAGCACACAACGAGAGCAATCTGTATACATCCCATTATTCATCAGAAAGTTTTTCGGCGTCTATCAGGCTCCGCAGGAACAATGCCACCTTCAGTTTAAAATACAGTTTCACCCTCTTCATTCTGCGCCACAAATTGATGGCCATTCAATGTTCTTTTCCGAATGAAAAGTCCCTATTCAAAAAGCCAACTCTGCTTGCCTGATGAGCGGCCATTATCGCAGAATCCGACAGTCTAATCTCTCTTAGGATGACGCAATTTACAAATTAACCTAACGTCGACTAATCTCGGTTTTATGCGCACAACATTATGATCCTTCGCTGCGAACACAAACAGTGTAAACCACTGAAACAGCCACAGGAGAATAAATGTTACAGGCGCCACTCTTCGCACGCAACCTACGACAAAAGCCGCAAGCCAAAAGATACGTGCGGAGTTTTGCGTATCGTCCACATAAATAAATTACAGGACATAAAACATACACAAGGTTGTGGATGGGGATACACCCACTTTCCCCCACACACACATCGCCGCTGCATTGGGAGTGAAAAGCCGTAAAAGGGTGCAGACAAAATGAGCTCATAGCAGTATTAATAAATGTGCACAATTTCGGAATATTCATATTCCCTGAAGGAAGGAAAGAAAAACTCTGTTCAGTACAAGGAATGATGTCGGTTTTTGTGCCGAAGATGCAAAAGGGACAAAAGTTTTGCCGCTCTAAGTGAACCCACTTTGACAGTAGAAATTAAGATATTCTGCTTGAACAAGTTGTGGAAGTTATCTCTTCGTTTACAAACTAGTTGTGGGTGTAGGGAGTGCCCTTCTTTGTGTGCAAGGATTCGGAAGAGTGCGAGAAATGTGTTTAATGAGCTAAGTGTAAGTTCTTGGCTGGTTTGACGTTCAGAAATGAGCTCCTTAACTGAAGTGAAAAGCATTTGTTTAGTGTAAAGGCGAAAACGAGGTTTTTCGAAAATGATCTCGGATATTGCTGAAGCGAGTAGCGAATTTGTGCGAGTGTAGTTCTATTTGTGTGCTGCGAATGCTGAGCCTAGAAAGTGATATAAATTGCCGAAAAAAAAGAAGTAGGGGGTGGAAAATGTGAAGCTCATAATTTTTAACTTTCTCGATTACGTAGTAATAGAAAAACATTGTGTTCGTACGAAATTTCGAACTCGAGATATAAGTCAATTCTGTCAGTACGATGAGGAACCCAAAAAAGTGGGTCTTAAAATTCTGCCTGTCCGTCTGGTTCGAGGCCTACAGCCAGAAGGCTGCCCGGACTTGGTTCAAACTTAGGATTTGGAGTTTGGGGGCTTACAGTTCGGATGAGTATTTTTTTTTTTTTGTTGCAAGGTAACCTCAATATTAATGCTTCCAATGCAAATTTTTCATACCAGTTTGATTTGTTCGAAAACGGCTCTAACGATTTCAACCTAAATTGATATTTGAGCTTAAGTAGGTGAGATTAACACGACTGCATTCTCAGTTTTTGCCTAAAATTCGAATGACGGTACTTTTGAAATTTGGACATATCTCGAAAACGGTCCATACGATTGTAACAAAAAATCCATTTCTAGGGTAATATGGTCTTTTCTAGCTCAATAGCAACCTCAGTTTTTGTCTGTTTTATCGTGCAATGGATTTTTGGAAAAAGCCATTTTTTAAAAATTAGTTTTCATTAGTTTCCCCAAAACTGTGCTAAGGATTTTGACCAAAATGCATAATAAGAGTAAAATTGATGTTTTCAAAATTATTGCGTCCGTAATTTTCAATTCGAATCACCGACAACGTTAAGTTAAAAAAAAAACTCCTCATATCTCGAAAACCCCATTTTCGATAAAACTTCTCAAATATTTATATATATTATATTTGTAAAACTCAACACCGTGCCGCCAATAAAAATGGAATTACAGCTTCTTCTCAACAAATATTTCCCACTTCTTCTTTTTTAGTCAAACATATTGAATATTTGCATCTCAAAATAAATCCAACAAGCCTTGCACAATCAGAAACTCCCACTTCATTTGCACCCCAACACACGTCCATCGGCATATTCGGTTTCAAACTGCGAACGCAAATTCAAAATCAAATCTCTAAAATCTTTCCTGCATATCTTTCTAAAAATATCGGTCTAATACGAACCCTACTTCTAAGCAAAGACACCTTAAGCCAGCGTTACTGATATATTCCAGTCAAAAAAAATAACACGCATTCAAGACAAAAAAAAACTAAGAATACATTTCGTCTTATAAGTTGAACAAGGAAGAGAGTTCATTCATAGCTCCCTTGTCCAATATTTGTAAAAATCGGAGGGAATCTCATCCGGTCCAGCAGCCTTTCCATCGTTCAGATGATGATGGCACCTCCAGTTCACCTTCCAAAGTTTTCGTAGAATCTATCAAAAAAATCATATGAAAATTTGTAAAACTCTCCAGAAAACTTTTTTGATTGAAATAGAAATAGAATCTTAAAAAAACAACAACAAATGAGAAAAAAACTCATTTGCCATCAACATACGAAAATTGTTCAATGTATGCGGCAATGTTCCAACTATTATTAACAATTTTAACAACCACATTTTCGATGCGACATCTGTTGTTAAACATTCCGCAACAATTTGAATTTCAACCGTTTGACTTAGCAAATCTACTAACACCCAATAGGTGTCCTCAGCTGTTTATGGAGAGATCCAAGATGGCTGGCATTTTGTTACACTTCATTTTATTCGATTTGGCCCAAGAGCACTAGTTATGTTGGAATCAATTTTTGGGCCAGAGCTTGTATGGAACTGACATTTCACTTGCAGTTCATATTGTAGTATGTCAATACGTGGTACGTATTTTGGTCGGCCATCTTGTTTAAGTGCGGTAGGAATTATGGTAAAGTTTTGCATGTTGATATTTTCATAGTCCTTTGAAACAAAACTCACACAAAAACGAATGATTGTGAGAAGCTGCGCCTCGGGTCCCTATTTTTATTTATTTATAAAACAAAATGGCTTCCGGAAGTCACGAACGGACAATCATTTATTTATTTCGAATAACTGATTGATGAATTGTTTTAAATAAGAAACAGAAATGTTTTCAAGTGTTGTTTGTTTGTTTCCGTTTTATTTATCTATAATTATGTGTAGAACATCCATGACATTTTAGGCGTCTGATTTGTGATCTCATTATTACGCCATTATTAGCATTGACAGCGGACAAACGGATCTCTCTGTCCCGACTTGTGCAAAAATGCGCGTGCTTGATGTTGTAATTGCAGTATTCCATATAATGCTCGTTCATGAACTTAAAGAAGGTGACAAATGCCTGATTAATTGATATCACGTACGATGTTTCAACTCGCAGCAAAGTGATTTAGACTTTCTCCCAATTCCCGAATATACCTATAAAGTCGTTTTGACACCTTCAGTTAAACAAAAAGTTTACCTCTATTGAAAATTGGTCACCCCTCTTTGAAAACCCTTTACATCTTAAAATAAATAAATAAATGTTTGGCGCAACAGGTCCGTAGGGACCCTAGGCTTAGCTTCGTTTTGTGGGAGTTTTTCATTTTTAGAACGAATTTACATCCAGCTGCTACTTAGTATCAAACATTTACCAACTGGGAAATTGTTTTTACGAAATATTTACAGACGTGCAATTAATTCTCACAGGAAACAGACACTTTTTTGCTCCTCCATTTTACACTTCAGCTAGCACTTTAGTTTCTAACACTATCACGATAATGTCACGGTAACTGCTTCTTCCGTAAGGTACTACGTTTTGATAATGTATATGAACACTACTCCATAGTCCAGGTATCTGATATTGACAACTTCAAAACTTGAAAAACCGTTGAAGTTTCGTCGTCATTTTGCTAGCGATGTCTACCGTTCACCCTGCTTGCATTCTCAGTTGATACTGTTATTATTCGTGTTTACAATCCATCAATCTAACCTTGAAACTCGTTGCACACCCATCTAACGATTTTTTTGTTTACTTTTCAGATAAATTTTGCATATATGAAACTCTGTCACAAACATCAAGAAGACGACTAAACAAAGTAAGTTCAAACCTACCGCAAATATTGACTCTGATGTTCGGCTGCATATGGAAATGTGCCTCTCTTGTTGTATGCAAATTTATACGATCGAAATAATATATTCAGCATAGATGTTTGATGTAGGTGTGGGTGATTGTAAAAACGATTTTCTAGTAAATGACACCCGATACGATGGTTTTTAATGGCATTCCCTCTTCAATCGAATTGAATGAAACCAACGGTCAACTCATCACCTCGTGTGGTTTTTCTTCGACAAGACAACGAAATCAATTTGCAGCCAATTGAGAATCTATAAAAATATCCAACTTCGAATGGCACGGTACTGCCACAAGAGATCGAGTGATGTGTTCGCGACGACCGACGGTGCTGCTATCTCTATCTGTATCTCAGGCAAAAGTTCTCTGACCCAAATTCTATGCTAAGAATAAATTAGTTTAGTTGCATGAGGTTGATTGGCTCTTTTACGTTATGTCACAGTGCGCGATGGATTAAGGCGCGACGAGAAGACGAATTAGAGACAGGTTTTCTGTTTTTCTGTATTGATTAATTAATTGGCTTACGAAAATGAATAATGGAAATTTTACGAATGGTTTCCTGGTTACTGTGACAGTTATAATCGAATTAGAGATCATCAATGGGCGATTGTTATCCGCGGTTGATCGAAAGGCTTTAGTTTGACAGAAGTTGACTCCGGGTACTAAATACTATGAAATATTTTTATGTGATGCTTGTAGGGTACATTTAAGTCTTGGCGCAGAATGATCAACCATTATTATATAAGAAATCGATGCTCACCTTATGCGCAGTGAAAACAAGAGCAAATCCAAATGCGCACAATTTCTGCCATACAAATTGCCAACCATTTTATAAAACATGTAATACTCATCGTGACGAGAAGATCACTCACAATCTGGATATTAGTAAAAAAAAAAAAAGAACTCTCATCTATCAAATCATCGATTCAATAGTATCTTTAATTTGCGAGATTAGCTTGATGTGGTATACAGTAGACTCTCGTAAAGGTGAACAATTTATAACCCATTTGGTTAATTGTTTAATTTTGTCTCACCAACTGAAAATATGCATAAAACTTGTTGTGGAAATGTAGACCTAAGCTATGTTCACACGATTGCCAGATCTGCCAATATTTTCAGATCTTCAAATGATCTGGCAATGAGCTGCAAATGATCTGACAATAGCGAGCTACCTTACAATACCAAATTGCCAGTTCACACGGTGGCCAGGTTTTGTCATGAACTCTGACAATTTCATTTATAATTTGTCTGACAACGTTGTCAGGTAGAAAATTGCCAGTTCATACGGTTGGCAGATGTTTTTTTTTACAAAATATTTGCAGATCTGCTTGCAGGCATTGTAAGACAAATTAAAAATATATATTTTTTTTTTTCATTCGGTGGTGAAGTCTTGATTGAGAAGCGTAATAATATAAAACAAAAATTATATGGAACAAAAAGATGCAATTGCGATTGTTTTGGTCGTGTACATATTTGAGAGCAGCGACGAGGATGAATTTCCACATAAACATCTACAAATAGGGTGGCCCGACCAACAGCAGGCGGGATTTTATCCAAAATTGCTCGTGGAATTGAGAACTGAGGAGCCACAATTGTATCAAAGCAATTCGATGATCATCTTGCTTTAGTGGCTCCGCATATCCAAAAGCAAGAAACAACTTGCATTTCATCGGCTGAGCGGCTTACGATACCCTAGCTACTGGGAAACATTTTCGGTCCCTGCAATATCTGTTCCGCCCTGCGTCAATGATCTAGTCCATCATTCCAGGTGTTCTGAATGCCATCTACAAAATGCTCGCGGATAATGGCCTCCAGGAAAATTAATTCATTACCCAATTCATTGTACACAATGCACAGAAAACGGTTTCCGAGAACACCAGAGGCCTGGGATTCTGTTTCTACCAAATTTAATTTGGCAATTTCCAAACTGCATTGGAGAAAGGATCATAAATATTTCTAGTATCATTAAAAAAGGAAAGCGCTATAAACTTTCATTGATCCTTTTCGTTGTTATATTGACTTCTTCGTCCACGTACATGTTTCAAATTATTTAATTCACACATTTTGCACCAATCTAAAAAAATATGTGTCTACAATTGAAAAATTTGCAGATGTCGCAACCAAAGCATATCTGCCAATAACAAATGAGTCTGTAAATGTCATACACGTCTGGCAATGGTCTTACAATGATGAAATTGGGTGTTTAGACGATTGGCAGATACCTGACAATTTCATTGTCTGACACCTCTTGTTAAAAACTCTGTAAACCAAAAGGATCGGTCTGGCAATTATCTGACAATGACTTTTCTGCAGATATTGGTAGAAAAAATTGCCAGTTCGTACGGTTGGCAGACATTTGGGACTTTTTTTTTTTCATTTGTAGACCTGACAATATTGCCAGATCTGGCAATCGTCTGAACAGAGCTTTAGAAAAATATATTTCATCTTTTAAAAATTTTTTCTTCGTACTCGAACAGTTGGTGATTTTTTTTAGTTTAGTTATTCGTTCTGGCGGTATTTTTTTGTCAGTTTGGGGGACTAGTATCATAACCCTTCATCAGGTTATTCCAAAGTGTTATGCGAAATGTCTACTACTCTATTGAGTTTAACCTCAACTAAGCAATGTGAAGCAGACGAACCAAAATGAACTTCTTTGCGACTTGCTGGAATCCATGGACAAGCCATCGTTATCGCGAGTGTACTGTATACTTTTACCTTGATCCCCAGATTGCTGCCAGTTGTGTTGAGGTCAGAGAACACTTCAAAAGCGCTTTGGTAAGCTGAACGCACCCAATTCCAATTTTCTTCAATCGACTGATATGGATTATAAAAAATCCAACCGGACGTACACGCATCACGCATGGTGCATTTATTTTTAGTACAAATATAACCCACGCGCCGCAACTTGTGTATCACACATTTCAGTCTTGGCAAATTGCCATATTTTTTTTCAAGTTTAATAATAAATATATTAGCCGCATTCTCTTAATAATAATCCCAAAAAGCGCCAGTCACAAAGAACTAATGAATTAAAACAAAAAGTTCGTTCGCCTATGGAACTACGTTTTGAGTGTCATCAGTGCCTTGTTTGGGATTACCAGTCGATGCAACATACGTGACGGAAGGGCAGCGACATGCGTTCGTCATATTTTTGGTAGAAACAGCATGCAGAGTAACTCTTTTCAATTCAGCTTTAGCGGCTGTTACTTCTTTTACAATCTGAATCAATACTGTAAAGGATGACAATAAAACCAATATCGGAACTGTGTTATCCTTATCCACGTGGCACATAGTCCTGAAACGACAGTTAAATTTTCAATATTTTTTAACAAAGATAACACAGACAGCACTTAGCCATTAAATGGTGAATGTCGTCGTCGACACAATAAAAGTTCTTGAACTTTTTCTTCTTTGTACAAGGACAAAGTCCTCTGCCCCAGGTCATCATCTAGCAAGCTAATTATAATATTTACGATGTCCATTTAATTGATGGACCCTCCCACACTTCACCGAACACATACAATGGACACTTATTTTCTTTTATCAAACAATGCAATTGAAAATTAAATTTTAATTTTTGAAAGCTTCTTGTCTTCAGAACAGAACACAACAGAACAGCATGTCCAGAAGATAATAAATCAAAACCGTGTTGGATGACACTTTTGATTTATCTGTTCGAAGCTTCTTCCGGTGTCAATGCATCTTTGTGTTTGTTTCGGCAGTGTGCGCAATTAAATTGAATTAAAATGTCACCAAATTATTATCTTTTTGAGCAGCGCTCACTTGGGATGTATGCCAAAAAGGCCGGTTCACAAATAAGAACCAAAAGGATCAGGCATATGTTAGAAAACATAGTCGGTTTTTATTTTTAGGCCTGTCTAATTAATTTTGAATCATTAAAAAGCCATCTTACGATGTAAACAATGCTTGATTAATTCGTTAGCAATATATGACTTGGGGGTAGGTATTTGCATCTGAAGTGAAACATCGCAGTGGCACCGGGAAATGATATAGAGATACTTTGTGGGTGGGGGATATGTACAAACTTTGGCAAAGAGAAAACGGAGACACTTATCGTAGACGGACAATGATTTTCTCTTTTCGTTCATCCTTCTTATTCGAGTTCAAGGTTACGCAGATGACAGACGGAACAATTTCGTGAAATGACTGTAGATGTACATACTCTGAGTTGTGGAGCGACAAATGAGACTGTGATATTGATTTAAGGATGGAAAATAAATATTTTTCCATAAGAGATTGGCTCGCTTTCACAAGTGACTGCTGATGAGATTGAAAATCTTGCGGGAGGCGGAATATATAAATAATTGGTTCAGTTGCTTCAATCGTTTGGAATTTAATTTTGACCAGAGGATATCACAAAAGAAGTGGCTAGTGGTTAAAAGGAGCGCGGGGGATTAATAAGGAGCTAGTCAGTTTCGTATTCCACAGAGGATTTCGTACGAGTTCTTTGTTTTTGAAAATTTCTCTGTTGACATCCGCGGCTAATGAGAGCAAAGTTTGTGGATTGAGTCAAGGGATTCACGGAATTCATTGAACAATCATCCAGGGACTTTGTTTGTGTTGCTCCGATTAGGAAGTCGAAAGCGATTTGAGCAGCATTTAGCTTTATAGATAGATTTTCGCTTATCCATCCCACTTTTGTTGGACTGTCATTTGAATGGCAAACCAAATAAAATCAATTTATTATGCAACGTCAAAAGCCGCTGAAGTTATTAAAACCTGTTGCAACGCCATCTTGATATTAAGAACCATACTTTAAGTTTGACCACCGAACTGATTCATATGTATGTAGCGCCACCTACATGTTATAAAGAGCCATATTGTAAAACTCAAGACAACCAACTTCAGGTCGGTCTCGTTTTTGACATTTTCTTAAATCTTGCTTGTAATTTGCCTTCAAAATTAACGTTTTACAATCTTAAAACATAATAATCCGCAAAAATGTTAACACTGGCGTGTGGATCGGCTAAAAAATATGCTGATTGTACCCTATTCGTCTGCTTGCATGCATACTTGTCCTCTAACTCCTCCACAAAGTTGTGCCACGTTTACTACGCAACTTAGAAAATGTAGTTGGCTTAATCTATTTTGTACTTATCAATGGTTTTGTAAACCTTCGTTTAAATGTAGACTGCAGTTCAAGTTTAATTTGATTTTCCATACTTAATTCTGTCCAAAACTTATACAAACTCAATATAACTAAGCAATTCATTTTTGAGGCGAACGGCACTTAGCAGAATCCCAAAATTGAGCTCACTGATTCATTTGCTCAATCTATAATTTGACAGTTTGTGTCAGCGGTGGGTTTTATCAGCAAATAGAAACTAAGTACAGTTATAACTCTCTCTGAAATTTACATCAAACTACGCCCTTGAGACGTTTATATTTGACAGATGTTTACTTTTTTGTTTGTGTTTTTAGCAAAAAGAATATCCGGACAGTGAAATAATTGATAATGTGGAAATTAAATGCATATTTTCTAATTTTGTAATTAGTGAGAAATGAATAAAAATGAAATGAAAAAAATTAAATATGAAAAGAAAAGTTTTGCAAAATCAGAAGAGACTTGAATCATAGTTGTTTTCTGTCAAATTGTATCCAAGACACTGTACGTGCCAAAATTAAGCAGAAAACAATTCTAGATCAGTGAAATGGGTACGTTCAAAATTGTATTTTCTTAACCCTTACAAGAGTAGCTGACTTTATGTGTTAAGGACTATTCACATGAGAGCAAATTGCGAACAAGCGAATATTCGTAGTTTCTGACATTTCATCGAAACTATTTTTAGTCGCAGGTACCCGTGCATCAGTTTCATTGTTGTAGGTTAAGTTCGAACGAATATTTCATTCGCGGGGTTGTGGATCGCGACTGTTTGATGTGGATTGTGAATAAAGTGTGACAGTTCGCGGCAAGAATTTTCAAAAATTCTAAATTTGTTGATTAGTTGTTATATCATTTATTTCCACATTAAAAGAAATGATGTAAACTTTTTCCTCAATTGCGACCGACACTTGGTCCGCAAATTTTATAAATGACGAAAACAACTCTACTCCTTGCTGCCATTTTGCCATAAAACTCACTTAAATTCGATTTAAATCTCAAAATTGTTTCCATAGGGCGCAATCTATTACATCTCTCGCCCAAGGTATGTTTGGAGTGCGCCATTCATCCTTTTGCGCTTAAAAACTCTACCGCACCAGACATTCAAAAGCAAGTGTGTACTTTTGGTTTTAATGTCAAGCAGCGGTTTGGGTTTCTTTTTTTTTTTGTACTCAGCAACGAATACACAATTCCTCTTGGAACGCCATTTGTTCAGAGTGCATTTATTGCACGTGTTCGAGCAGGAATTCGATAGCTTTAGTGGATACAGGCCAACTTGGTGCTGTATACTGTACACCTGGAGGCAGCAAAGCAATTGTGGTGGCGCAGCAACGGCATTTGTGATGTGTTTCTAATTTCTATTGCTGCCGCTAGGCGATGGCATTTCGAGGCACTCTGGCCCCGAACGTGACGTGGTATTTAAAAAGGCATTCATATATTTTTTCGTTGAAGGCAATTTCTTAAAATACACCACCACCGTAGGAGTTAAAAGGGCGTGGTTGCTGTTTTGTGTGTGTGACATGCAAAATTCGCATATAGAAAATGAATTGTTCGCGTGCAGATGTCATTAGATATACATATGGTGGGTTTTTTTTTTCTTTTAATGAATACTACCGCTCGTTTCGGTGTCAAGAGCAATCGATGCGCATCATGGTGAATCTAGACGAATGATACTTTTGTGTTCAATTGCGCTTCGAATCGACGCACATCTGGTTGCTGGATCTCTGTTGCTCACTATGTGATAGCGCCTTGCGCTTTGTAGAGCAGCAAATTGAGGTCGTTCAATTGAAATTCAACGTCGGTAGCTGTGATGAGATTTCTATTTTTGGGCTTCTTGTCTCGATAGCATGGGAAATATTTCGGGTTGCTGTAAAATCAAATGAAATCGGAAGTCCCCTAGCATGTTTGAGTTTTTGGTTTTGTCCAAAGCTCGCTTGAAACCTTTAAGTCGAAATGAAGCTTGCAGTAAAGCAGCGAGAGAGAGCAGAATATTTTTTTTTTTTTTTTTTTTGGAGACGTCACGTATCATCAAGAACTGACAGAAGCATACTTCCGAAATTGCAAGTACAAACAATTTCCTTTGAATGGATTCAAAATGATGGTTTGTTGGCGTATACAGATTTTTGACTCACCGGAAATTATAATTTCGAAAAAAAAATGCACGGGAGATTTCGGTATTGAGATAGAATTTGTATTTGCTCTCGTTTTAGATGTGGGAACGAATTGAGTTGTGAGTCACAATATCCGAGTGTCACACATAATAGTTTCCCTGATTGCAGATGTTGTGAGTGTGAGTTCACATGTGACACATGATTGAAGTGTTTGCACTTGACTTAGCTAGTTAATTGGAATGGCTCACATTTAGCGCACAAAAAAGAAAGAATAAGTGAGTAAAAAAGGGAATAATTTTTTTAGTCAGTTTTATATCTGTGGATGGTTTGAAAATTTTTGTCCGATTCAATGTAACACTTTTTTGTATGGAACGTCCATCACTCGTGCCTCTATCAATCTGGACCACGTTCCGAAAGACATGTACTACAGTTGGGTGCTTTTAGGACTGGTAGATCCGTTTACTGTTTTTTCGGCATCGAAAATAGGTCTGTTTTGTTGTTTTTTTTTTTGTATACGACTGTGTCATGAGACTTTTTCGTTTAAGTGTCTTCTCCTGCTAAATGCATTTCGCCCCAATGCGATGGGTGAGTTCATTGAGTTCCTTCTAGATGATAAATCTACGTAAAAATATTGATATCGCTTTTTTGCTGTTCTTTCCAAGTAAAGTGGATTTTTAATAACAGTTGTGACTGTACTTAATTTAAAACAAAATTGACTGGTGCTGCTCCTGCTCTTCATTTAGCGTTTCAAGTTGTTAGTGATGAACATTCGATGACTGGTGGTTTTTTTTTAAGAGAACTGAATAACCGTCAAAGCTTTCGCACATTGTGTTTGATTTTAAAATTCGTCCTTAATCACCTTTCACAAATAGTCCTGCAAGATTTCTACAGTGTGAGGAAAGCTAAGCACAACTTACGAGTGTTAAAAAAGGTTCTGCTCTTAACACAAATTACGTCTTAAGGGTTTTCCACTGCGTCACCTCTCGGGAACGTCTGACACACATGCGAGAGTATTTAACTGTCATGACAGAGCTGCCCAATTAGCCGCTTGGAAGCGGCATATAATTGTAGATCCCTTCGAATCGTCCCAAAAATGAAGCTCACAAAACGAATGGTGAGGGGATAGGCTCGAACTATTATTTACTCACATGAAGAAATGAAGCTCATTTCTGACATGTATGGTATAATTTTGTTTTTAATTAGATTTACTGTTAGGCTGTCTGCTGGTTGTAATTTGTGCTTCAACATCAAGCCTCTAGCTCTTCTGATCTACTGCTTGAAAAACAGAAAGGCAGCTGGAAAATCAACGATCAACTGCAGTTTGACGTTGATGCTATCCCTTCTTCATATTCTCAAAGGGATATTTGCGGTTGAAATACCCCAAAACATGTGACTCTTATCTCATCTAAGCAACTATTACTACCACTGGTGTTTATCGATAACACCGCTGTGTTATATAATAAATAGTTGGCGCGACAGGTCCGAAGGGACCCAAGGCCTAGCTTCGTACAACCATGTGAGTTTCATTTTCGGAACGAATTTTATGCCGATTCCAAATAACACAGCGATATCTATCGATTATATCATTCAAATACCATCGGACATAAGTGTCAACGGTTTTTAGAAAACGAATTCCATCACCAGCACCTAATACGCGAATCATGTACAGTTTTTTTTTGTCACCATTATCGCTTCGCATCAATCATCGAATGAAAATGCACTCTGCATCGTACGTCCGATAAACGCTTTTAAACGGCACATTGTAATAAAATAGAAAAACTATCTACAAATATAACGTAACCTGTTTGTCAACTTGCCATTTCGTCCATCCAGTGGCGGCATATTTGTCGTTAGCCTTTCACTCTCGAAAGTGAGTATAAACGGTTCGCCAGGAAATTCCCCTCATTCCGTTTGTCATGATGTGTGAATTCCACTTAAATGATTTATTTTCTTTTTCGTTCACGCTCTGCACGATGTTTATGGTTATTTGGTCTACGGGTATTAATGGATAAAATTGAGTATGAATTAATTACTTTGACACATCTGTTCAGTGTGTAAATGCTGCGAGTAACTCGGGCGTATGTGGAACTTTTTTTTTTTGTTTTTATTTGTTTCTCTCGGATTTTCTCCTCATTTGACGTGAGTTGACGTGAGTTTTTAAGGACAAAGGAGCTTTGCATATGAACTGTAGGATTTTTTTGTAAGGAGAAGAAATGGCAAAAGCGACGTGTCCCTTTGAGTCAAATGAATGGTTTGTGGGTCAACTAAATTAAGATAAGATAAAAGATCTTTCCTCACGCTGGGGGGGTTATGAAGGGAGGTCATACTTCGTCCAGTTATTCAAAGAAACAAAACATAAATAAGAGTTGAGACGGTGCTCCACGCGAAGATGCTTTACACGCTTTACACGTTATCACGTGGGCTTGATATAAGCATATTCGAAGCTGGTTCTGCATACTGAGCAACTCTATTCGTAAGAATGCTAGTCGCCCAACTAGGCAGTTGAAAAATTTAATCAACTGACGCGAAGTTGATCAATTGGATGTACGATGCTGTTCAGCAATTGAATGCGTTGACCCGTTGGAGGCATTAAACTGAAAGCAAACAGTGTGTTCATTCCAATTGATTTTGCTAGACAACATATTTTCTGTCAACAACGAAGAGCTGTTAACCTCATTAAAAGCCCTTAAGTCACTCGCCCAAAGCTACGAAAAGACACCAATTAAACATTCGTATCATTCACTAAGCCGGCCGTTCACTAAAGACGCCTAACTCGGAGACGCAATTACTCCAATTAGTAGCCAGAACCTTGCATAATTTCAATTGAGGCCTATGGGCCTATAAATTGGTTACTTCTCGTGCTCTCAGTGAATCAAATCTCCCATAACTCGCATCTCTGACATACATTCCACACAACGTACATTATGACAGCGCACAACAAGTGACCATCGTCAGTGAGCACTTGAAATGCATCCAGGGCGCAAACATTTTTAGCATATAAATCAAAATGTACTAGTACGACGTGCTTAGAATGACAAACGGCTTTTTGTGCGTCGCTTTGATCCAATTTTCTAAACATTTGTCACAACCAACCTACTCTGAACTCTGGTCACGTCCGCCGGGAGCATTGACTTGAAATTTCCTCCAAACATGAATGGATCGTGTATAGGTACTCACAAATACTCCGTGTGCATGACACATGAAGTGACTCGCGTCATGTCATAATGATGATCCATATTGCATCTATGCTGAGTCGCAACATGTTTCACACCGATGCCGTATTTCTGCCATAGACCATAAACCTTTGACATAGATTCCATGCACACCTATATGCAGTTGCAGTGTATGCCGTTTACAAATAGAACATCATTTATCCAACTCAACTGGGAAATTACATTAAGATACATGGTTCATGGATGTGGATGGTATCCCAGTCTCCTCTCCTCCTCGCCTCCTCGCAATGTAGGTCAGTTGAGGAGTTCAGCCAGTCACTGTACGGCAATTGTGCCAGAAAAAACCCAAGCAAAGGCAAAAGCTCTATTGAATGCACCATTGTGAGAGGATTGGTGTCTTGTGCGCTTTCAGTTTCGCCCTACAAAAGGACAGGACGATTTTTGTTTTCATTAAATTGTGTGCTCGCCTTTTGTTTCCAATGTTCATCTGATATTTATGCCGAATTGTGTCAAATTAATTTAGAAATGAGTTGGCCTCTTTTTAAGATATCATTTAGAATTTCTCTCTGTGACTACCCCTTTGGCGAGCATGACTCATCGATGACACAAACTTGTTCTAAAACAAACACCAACAACAGAAAATCAATTCCTTCTTTTTCCCCGCACATAAAAAAAAAAAAAACAGCTCTCGCATTCTTACAAGGACAATCGAGGCGACCAAAAGTCTCCACTCAGAGTGGTTAATGATAAAATGTGTTCCCGCACAGCAGTCGACATTCCCCAGGACACACATAAAGGACATTTCATTTAAATAGATTATTATGCCATGACCCTTGCTATGAGCAATCACATTGAGAAAAATACAAGATAAAAAAAATCAATAAAAACAATCGCTAACACATATTTGGAATTTGAAATCAAATTTTTGCACACACGGGGTGTGTGTCATATCCTGTGTAGTCGATGTGAAATAAAACAGCCACTTGGACGTAGGCCAAAAAAAAATTCTACTGCCCGAACACAGGTTCGTCATAAAAATACTTATTCGCCAGATGGCTTTTGAAAGGTACTCTCTTATAAATAAAAAATCATTTGAATCGATGAAAGGAATTTGTTTTCACCTATTGGACGGACAAGAGGGAGCGAGAAAGTGATAATGTCCGAATGTAGTGGAATGCGCGGCTGCAATTGCGCAAGTATTTGGAAAATGCAATTAGAATTGTTTGTTCGGCAGGCGAATTGTAGTCTTTTGTTTTTAGTTTCTTCTGAAAATATCTGTCAAAAAGGTAAACAACTTTTCTGAAAAAGTATGGCAACACTACAGACTTTCTATAAAATTTCAAAAGCTGTAAATACTATTTTGAGTATTTCAACCTCCAAATTTTAGATTTCCCTCTTTGACGGACTACAATTTGTCATTCAATTGCTTAAAATTAAAACAGTTGACTAAGCGAGTTTAAGATATCCTCCAAAACTGTGTATTGTGTTAATAGGCTCCAACTTCCACGCTGCACCCAACTAAATAGCGCTTCATTTTACCGGAATTCGAAAGAAAAGAAATGTCCAGTTAAAACTTATCTATAAAGGATTCGAAAGTGAACCGAAGAATACAACTAAAATTAAGAACTCTTGTCATTCATACAGCGTTTAAAACAATCAGACAGCTGACATAAAACAATGTAAATCTTAAAAATGGAGGAACTGCGCACATATACGATTCTGCACATATAGTGTGCGATGGCAAATAATTCATTCGCAAACGGTTCGTTTATTCTGCGTGATTGAAAGCCTAAAAATAGAGGAACTGCGCACATATACGATTCCGCACATATAGTGTGCGATGGCGAATAATTCATTCGCAAACAGTTCGTTTATTCTGCCTGATTGTAAGCTTAAGAATAGAGGAACTGCGCACATATACGATTCCGCACATATAGTGTGCGATGGCAAATAATTCATGCGCAAACAGTCCGTTTATTCTGCCTGATTGCAATAAATTAATAGCGCCGGACGTTAGCTCTTAGTTTTTCAATGAAAATATAATGATTTTCGGCTACGCACAAAAGCAGCTGCCATTGTCCTCTGAATCTCGGTTAATCCTCTCTCTTTGGACAGCTGTTTTGAATGTGTGTAGCCAAAAACCATTATATTTCATTGGCGAAAACTAAACGCCCCCTCACCCTATTGAGAATTATTTTCTTTTCCCATTCAACTTTTCCGTTCCCACCTATCCCTGTTTTGCACTACTTCTAGCGCTCGCGAAACAATAAACCCAATCATTCGTTTTCCGGTAAGAAAATTCATCGAATTGGAATTTCCTTCCCTCTCGTCGGGCTAGCCTCATTTCAATGTCAATACACTTTCCGTTGACTGTAAAAGTTCTCTTCTTGTCTGACTAGCCTTACGTGAACAAAGAACAGATAACTGGAGTACAAGAAGAAGATGAACTTCCCAATAGTCTGCTCAGTCTGCGACGACTGATTCTCTGCGTTTAATGCGTCTGGCCCCTCCCAAGTCATTGCCATTTTGCAATACACCACACCGCATGGATTCGATGGAATCATTTTAATACTCCCAAGAAGAACACACAAATGTTTTGTTCACTTTTCCTTCATATATAACCTCATATATCATTGATGGAAACCTTGCTCAGGGGGTGAGTTCAGGCCAATGCAATGACTGCCAAAAGCAAACGACAAGGCGCCGAGTATAAGTTTATTGGCACCGTGTGTAAGTAAAATCTTATCTGCAACAGGAAAGGAATAGAACTACGGGAATTTTTTCGCACCAAACAAAGCGAACAACTGCACAGACAGATGAGACGCGGGTTGTATACATTCTTTGCTTACTTTGCTTATTAATGATGAACGCGACAATTTTCGCGGTCTTGAATTAAGAGAGAGTAATTGACCGCTGGTCGTCTTGTCTTGTTACAAGAGTTGAAGATTTATGTCCTCCTTGACATCTGGTCGAACTGATATGCTATCTTTCTCAGTCGGATGGGACCGTTGCATTTGTTTGTAGTTTAGCACATAATTGATCATATTTAGACACTGAAGAAGGACTACTCAGCACAAACTGAAACTGTCGACTTGTGTGAAGTAAAAATAGATTGGGGAGATCGATCGACCACTTGGCGTTGCAAGTTACGAGATAAGTTAAGTGATATTAATTTATTTTTTGTTTTTGCAATTTTGCACACCGAATACCAATCAATTGTGGTAACGTTTGTGGGTGTCATCGTCGATACCGGTGACTGACGTTCCGACGAGCCATGTAAGAAGGCGCCTACTTGGAGCTGCCTGTATCTGAATTGGCGAGTAGTTTACGTGATGTTAGTACAAATGAAAACGAGTGACGCATCGATGCCGCCTTTGTCTACTCGAAGTCGTCTATTCAAATGAACTTTATGACTTTTGAGAATAGGCAGTTTTATGTGGGCAATTAAGATACCCAACTAACTGTAGAAAAAATTTGATGAACAAACTCCCCCCCGACTGTTTTTAAGGACTTGCGTGTTGGGCAACGTCAAACAGGTGACTTTGTACACTCGTCAATCAATGAATTGCAAATGGAACACCCGGTGATGCATACTTTCAGTGATGGCTGGTTGCCAAAAACGATCAAAAGTAATTATAATGATCTCTATTAGTGTCTGTGTGAACCTACTTAATAGCATAATTAGTCAAAGAACACCCAGAGTGAATGAGATCATAGACATTTCAAAATTATGAAACTTTTTGAAGGCAGGTCTCGTTGAGTGTATCATGTGGAATGTTGAAAATATTGAAAAGAATCACATAACTGTGCGTTTCCGTATTGAAATTACAAAAAGAATGTGAGAACATCAGGTGTTGGTTGCTCTCTTTTTTAACAATCGAAATTGTGTGTAAAGTTGTTGGTATAGGTGGTTGGTTGGAATAATTGACAGACATAAATCAACTTTGTAACCAAATCCACCATTTTGTTTTTCACTTAATCTTAATCTCATTATTTGGAATGCGTCTGACGTACAGTATACTGGAGTTAGACATTTCCACTGATAAATAACTTTTGACATTTCGTGTTAAAGGGTGATTTTTTAGCTGGTTTGGTTTTGGCAACACTGGTTTTGACAGCTTACGTGTGTTTAGTACCTTGTGTCACTGTCAAACAGCTTCAGTTTGGTTTGCAATTTAACCATGGATCGTCTTACAAATGAACAACGCTTGCAAATTATTGAATTTTACTATCAAAATTCGTGCTCGGTTCGAAATGTTCATCGCTGCTTTTTTATCGAAAAATTGTGTTCAGCGATGAGGCTCATTTTTGGTTGAATGGGTACGTAAATAAGCAAAATTGCCGCATTTGGAGTGAAGATCAGCCAGAAGCATTGCAACAGCTACCAATGCATTCCGAAAAAGCCACTGTTTGGTGCGGTTTATGGGCCGGCGGCATTATTGGGCCATATTTCTTCAAAGATGATGCGAATCGCAGCGTTACTGTCAATGGTGAACGCTACCGAGCGATGATAACAAACTTTTTTTTGCCCGAAATGGAAGTTCTTGACTTGCATGATATGTGGTTTCAACAAGACGGTGCCACATGCCACACAGCACGCGAAACAATGGCGCAATTGCGAGGCGAGTTTGGTAAACAGTTAATTTCACGTTTCGGGCCGGTCAATTGGCCGCCTAGATCGTGCGATTTGACACCATTAGATTATTTTTTGTGGGGGTATGCCAAGGCTAATGTGTATAGGGACAAGCCCGCTTCGATTGACGCACTGGAAGCCAACATCCATGCATTCATTCGTGAGATACCGGCCGATATGTGTGAAAGAGTATGCCAAAATTGGACTCAGCGGATGGGCTACCTGAGACGCAGCCGCGGTCAACATTTGCATGAAATTATCTTTAAACATTAAATTGCAAGGTTCAAACTATCGATTCAAATAAATATTTCATTCATTTTTTCGAATTTTTTGTGTTTTTTTTTTTAAAAAAGTTCTAAACCTCTTAAAAAATCACCCTTTAGTAGTACGATTATAACAATTTTAAAGACCAAATCAGGGGCGGCATTTTCAAATATATTCGCCTCACAAATGCCAACCCTGATCTTATTGGTAAACAACTAGACGTTCTGTTCGACTGTTAATTGCAAAAGGCAATAGGCACATTCAAGAATCTAGATATCTTAACTTGAACGAAAAAAAAAAAAATCGATTTGGTCGGGAGGCGCCAGTACTCAGTCACGAATTTCTTGAATTGATTCGTCGGCTATCCCTCCATAAACTTCGACTGAAACAGCTGCTCATATGACCCGTTTCAGCGAATCAAAAGGGTTATATCAATGTCATTGGAAACGTCAAAATAAATCCATTTTTATTAAAAAAAAAAAAACCTGTTTAGTTCTTAGAGCTTCTAAGAACTATCACCAATCATATCGGTCAAGTGAAATATTTTGTACGTCATGACATAATGATTCCATGAGAATGTCAGGCCGTAACTTTTCAATTAAGGTACACCCACATAAACAGGGATTTTTAAAACTAAAAAAAAAAAACGCAAACCTTTTCAAAGGGAATATTTCGCATATTTTTTGTACATCCGTATGAATATTGTTTTTTCTTTCACACTATTGATATAAGGATATGAAAGAGAAAATCCTAGAAATTGAAATAAAATCCATAATCCCTGGAATGTGAGGTAAAATCTGCAGCACGTCTAAACGAGGTTCACAGGAAATAACTTGCCTGAAAGTTACCGACTGATATTAAAAATATTTCCATCTATCTGTATGTCTGGCTGTCAATATCACACCGGACGAATTTCAATTATACGATTCTCTTTGAAAGGGAAAACGCACTCATGCTACACGAACAGATGTCGTCTCCAATCAAATAAATGGATAATTTATACAATCAAAAGAATAGAGCCACTGCAGCATTGCGCAATATGTGTGAGCGTACGCTCGCTTTTATTACTCCGAAAATGGACTAATTAATAAACATTACGACAGTTTAATTTGCTTATGCATTTATTTTCGTTTTATAGTATCTATTTGTTTTGTTTCTGTTACTTTTGCATTGCATTTGAATCTACTTTTAGCCGCGAAGAATATGTGCACTATTATCCATACAAATGATATTGCGTACGAGCGAATTTATGAAACGGAAACTATGTGCAAGCGAATGCATAAATTTTGTAGTGTTTCTTGTATGATTTAGCATTTTGCTCACGCATTTTGAGTGCATATACGAGACTGTGCAATGCATTTACAGGGAAGCATCATCGCAATGACAATCTGCCGTTGGGAGACAAGGTAATTGAAAAGATAATGAAAGAAGATATGTACCTTTCAGGGTGCCTAAAATGGAGAAAAATAAAATTTCAGTCAAACGCACGAGTCCACCCTGTACAGACGGGACACCCAAAAGCAGTAAGATACCGGCAGAGTACATAAATTCATGTATTCATGGACCAGACTTCTCCATTGACCGATTCTGATTATTGCTTCTTTACAGAGAAGCATTGTTTGCCGAACAGATTAATATTTACTAACAAATATCTTTTGTCTTTCTTCTGTTTTCATTCCAGAATGAGTCGATCTTCACATCAACGCCAACAGCAACAGCTGCTGGCGCAGCAGCAACAACAAATGGCCGACAACGATGCGGCAGCAGCGGCTGCCGAAATGTTCGACATGTTTTGTTTGGCCACAACAATGCGACAAATTTTGGGTCTGCACCGAAATATGTGCGACACAGTTGGCCTGCGACCGGCACCACTCAACGAATTTTATCCAAAGTTGAAGGCGAAAATTCGTTCGTGGAAAGCGCAAGCGCTGTGGAAGAAATTCGATGCCCGAGCGTCGCACAGAGCGTATTCGAAGGGCAACGCATGCACAGGCACACGAGTCCTAGTCATTGGTGCGGGTCCATGTGGCTTGCGAACTGCCATAGAAGCTCAATTGCTTGGGGCCAAAGTAGTTGTCCTCGAGAAACGTGATCGAATATCACGTAACAATGTTCTGCATTTGTGGCCTTTTGTCATAACCGATCTGCGGAATCTAGGAGCTAAGAAGTTCTATGGAAAGTTCTGTGCCGGTTCAATTGACCATATTTCCATTAGACAGCTCCAGTGCATATTGTTAAAAGTAGCCTTGCTCCTGGGCGTTGAAATTCACGAGGGTGTATCATTCGAAAGTACAATCGAACCGAGTGAGGGATGCGGTTGGCGTGCTGCTATTAGTCCTGCCGACCATGCGGTTTCACACTACGAATTCGATATACTTATCGGTGCGGACGGCAAACGTAACACTTTGGAGGCCTTCAAGCGCAAGGAATTTCGTGGCAAGCTGGCTATTGCCATTACGGCGAATTTCATTAACAAGAAGACCGAAGCCGAGGCAAAGGCGGAGGAAATCAGCGGAGTGGCCTTTATTTTTAATCAGACGTTCTTCAAAGAACTCTATCATACGACTGGTATAGATTTAGAGAACATAGTGTACTATAAGGATGAGACGCACTACTTTGTGATGACCGCCAAGAAGCACAGTCTTATCGATAAGGGTGTGATATTGCAGGTAAGCTTGAACGGTATTCAGACAGCCACAGAAAGGTTTCTTATGATTCATTTTGTTTGCAGGACTTTGCGGATCCAGCTGAGCTACTAGCTCCACCAAATGTAAATACAGAGAAGCTGTTGGACTATGCGCGGGAAGCAGCAGAGTTCTCAACCAAATACCAAATGCCAAATCTGGAATTCGCTGTCAATCATTATGGCAAACCGGACGTTGCAATGTTCGACTTTACGTCAATGTTTGCCGCAGAGTCCTCCTGTCGGGTGATAGTCCGCAAAAATTACCGCCTTATGCAGTGCCTAGTGGGTGATAGTCTGTTGGAGCCGTTCTGGCCAACGGGATCCGGTTGTGCGAGAGGTTTCCTCTCGAGTATGGACGCAGCCTATGCAATCAAATTGTGGAATAATCCTAGGAATAGTATACTTGGTGTCGTAGCTCAAAGGGAGAGTATGTATAGGTAATTTATAAACCGATGTTAAAATGAACATTTTACTCATTCACCGGTATCTTTAGACTTTTGGCTCAAACAACCCCAGAGAACCTACAGCGTGATATTGGTTCCTATACAGTCGATCCGGCGACACGATATCCGAATCTCAATCGGACATCGGTTAATGTGTGGCAGGTGAAACACCTCATCGACTGCGATGACAAGGCAGTCTTGGAGCAGACATTCATGGACACGAATGCCCTGCAAGCATCTCAAGCGGAGACTCCGGTACGCCGAAAGAGACGTACTGGCGATACGCTGCCATTAAGTGCAGTCCTACTCCGCTGGATAAAGGCCCAGCTCCATTCGTTCGAATTCTCTCAGAATTTGAACGAAGTATCCGACTGCTTCACAAGTGGAAAGGTTTTATGTGCACTGATCAATAGGTTTGCTAGATACAGTTGACAGTTTTGTGAATTGAGTTGTTCAATCAATTCTTGCTTTTTTTAGGTACCGCCCTGATCTAGTCGACTTCAATTCAGTTAAGGATCTGCCCGCATCGGACAGCAATGAATTGGCCTTCAAAATCCTTGACAAAGAACTGAAAATATCGAGGGTTATGACGGGAAAGGACTCTATAGAGCTAGACAAGGTGGATTCGAAGATATGGCTGAATTACTTGGAACAGATTTGTGAGGTTTTCCGTGGCGAAATACCGGCTATGAAGCATCCTAAGCTCGATGTGTCCGAGTTGAGGGAAAAGAGAAACAACGCCCCTGACTTTTCGAAACTCCTTCAAATCTCATCGAGAAAGGCCAAGTCGCCAATGCAAGATGTTGCCGATTTGCCGCATACAGTACAACGACGCTCCGTTCTCGACGAGGACAAGGTTAAACGTCAGAGAAAGCACGAACCTGGTCAGGGTATGACTTTTCTACTCTCACTCTTTAACAATTTTCACATATCTTCCTATTTACAGCGCAAGCGGAGACACCAAGACGAGCCAAAAAGAGAAGAAGTGCCGAAAAGACCACAAATATCGTAAGTATCGTAGGCTAGACCGACAAAATTACATTTCCACGTCCGTCCGTTTCGTATGGCACACACCCATCCATTTGCATCCACACAAACAATATCTCTCTCTCTCTGCATTTGCACATAATATTTCCAACGAACTAGGAGGAGCGTCAACAGCGTCTACAGGAAATCGAAGCAAATCGGCAGGATCGCCAGAGTAAGCGTCGCATGCAGCGCTTCCAACAGACGCAGAACTTTTATAAAAGTCTGCACATGTTGCAAGTTAACACCCTATTACGAGAAAGCGACGAATCGAGTCCATTCGAGGACTACTCGATATATATGTACCGCCAGCAGGCGCCGGACTTCAACGATCGTGTCAAAGAGCTTGAACGAAAGATTCTATACCCAGTAAGGACGTGTGTGATAGAGAAGATACTTCTATCTCTGTGTTGTGGTTTCTGCATTCTCTTCTAAACTGCTGCAAGCCAATTTAAAACGAATGCCTACTGTGATGAGATATACCTCACCCAACCTAACCCGACTAACTCAGTTTTTTTTTTTTTTTTTTTTTTTTCTCGACTAACCTTGGCGTATCTAACAGCAACCAACTATGTCTTTGATTGTCTTTTTTCATCAGTTTATTTTTTGATTTATTTATTTATTGTGTTACGTTTTGTTAGGATCGTGAAAGAGGTATATTATCGGCGTTACCACGCGGTACTGACGAACAATTCAGCGATCGTATCAAATCGATGGAACAACGAATTACATCACGCAACGCATATGGTACGGATAAGAAGCCCAAAGATTTGCTTCGTGCCATTGGAAAAATAGATTCAACCGATTGGAATGTGCGAGAAATTGAGAAGAAAATTGAACAATCGAAGAAGACCGAAACCGGCAGTAAAGGTCGTGAGAAAGTGCCCAAATGGAGCAAGGAGCAATTTGTGGCACGCCAATCGAAAATGTCCAAGCCTACACGGCAAGATTCAAGAGAAGAAGAGAAATTTAAGGAAATTGACCAGACACTAAAGAACTTGGATAAACAATTAAAAGAAGGTTCTGTTCTAGAGGTAGGTGAGCGTGGCAAGAATAAAGTCGCTTCGATTGCGGGACAATTTGTGAAGAAAGACGATACGTCTGAGGAGAAAAATCCACCGCCGATCGCCAAATCTGTGAGTAGTTGGAGTGGTTTATTATTTTTGTTCTTTTTTCTTAATTTATATGGATTTTCGAAATTTTGGTAAATATTCAGAAGTCAGTTGCGTTCTCTACGCGAAAACTACGTATGCCATCGTTTTAAATCCAGCTTTGTCCAAATCTGATTTGACTTTTCTAAATATCATTAGAATAGGAGCTATCAGCCTTTTAGTTCCCTGGAATGTCCATATTTCTCCTTAAGAAATGGGCTTGTATATATTTTATGGCGAATGCCTTAAACGGGCAGCACATTTTCCTTCAGCCAATATAGAGTTTTTATTGTCCTTACATCCGCCTGTAATATGCAACAGTGATTGTCGGAAATCTAAGAACTTAGCGGGGATTCAGTGTGAATGGAATTGATTCTCGATTGCCAATGAGGACAAGTTCAGTTTTATGGAGGACTATGTCCAGTTCACAAAAATTCACCCATCTCATCAAGCTTGGAGCTTGAATAAGCGTGCATCTTGTATTTCATATGCAGAAGCTTGCTTGCATTTTTTTTTCCAGCTTACTCGAATTTTTCTTTTGTTCGAATGAGGAATAAAGTTAGTTTCTGAGTAAATTTTGTTTGGCGTATCAGCCTGAAACCCCGATGTAGAGATATTTCGCAGCTTGTCCAATTAGAACTGGTACAATTGGAAGCGGGTGATGACCAGTCCAGTTTCCCTTATTGATGTCTTTACAGAGTGGATTGTTGATATTACAGCACTATCCGAGTTAATTAAAGAAACTGAGATTCTCATTTCACAATACAAAACAATATTAAATTTGGGTTTCCTTCTTTTGTTTTGAAGATGGAGTTTTGAACGCAACTGCTACTTACTGCACAGTTTTTGTTCACAAAAACAATCCCAATTGGCTGTATTTACTTAAGTTGTATTCCTTATTATTTTTGGTTTTGTTAAACGGTGGATTCAATTACGAAAAAAACTTCAGGTCCAGCAGAGTCTTTATGCAATAAACGTTTTCACGCTTCGAAATGCTTCACCCACAATTGTTTGTCAACACCTTTCGCCATTCTGTGCTTATTTTTTAATTTCTTTCTTTTAGAACTCAAAGGTTGCACTGGCCTTCAAGAAGCAAGCGGCTTCTGAAAAGTGTCACTTCTGCAAACAAACAGTCTATCTAATGGAGAAGATCTCCACCGAAGGTCTCATTCTTCATCGTTCCTGTTTGAAATGCCATCATTGCCACACAAATTTACGACTTGGCGGTTATGCTTTCGACCGCGACGATCCCGACGGACGTTTCTATTGCACACAACATTTCAGATTGCCCGCTAAAGCAATCCGGCCGGTTGTTAGAAAGCCAGGCCAAAGGGTAAGTCGGACATTGAATATGAGTTCGGTAGACGATATTTGAGCGTGTTTTTTTGTTTTGTTTTTCTTCAGAAATCAACTGCCCATGGGTCTCATGCACCTGGTGGATTGGATCCCAAGACTCCAGAGAAACCACGAGGAATCGCTGAAAATATTGTGCAACTGGATCTACTTGATCGTGGTCAAACACCCGAACGTATCGAGTTCGAGAACACCGATGCGATGTCTGATGGGGAACCATCGGAGGAGCATATCATCGACGAGAACGAATGGTCCGGTCGTAATTTCCTACAGCCAAGTGCAGATTCCGAATCAGACCTTTCATCGAGCTCGGATGAATCAGACGATGATTCCGAGTCGGACATCTTCGAAGAGGCGAATGGGTCACCAATTGCCCAGCAAACACTTCAATTGGCAACCGATTGGATTGGGAAGCAACACTATTCAAATGTTAACAGTGATGATAGTGATGACGACTTCTACGATTCTAGTGAAGGACTGATTGGTAAGTTCAATGGCAGGGGGTAGTTTGTTTCGCAGGCTGAGCGTTACGTTTCTTTTTCAGATGATGATAAAGATGACACGGAAGGCGAGGATATCAAAAAGGCTCGTGAAATGCGCCGCGAAGAAGTGCGCCTTCTACCACTGCCAACAAATCTACCCACAGATACTGAAACCGAGGTAAGCTTCGACCAGAAAAATATCCTTCTAAAGGCTATTTGATCGATTAAGTGCTGCCAATTCAAATATATTATATATTTTTTTCGTTCTTCTATGATTTTTTTTTATTTCGAACTTAACTACAGAAGCAAACACAGGTGGTAGGGTCGCCACAAGATGGCGTTACTGAGCAAAAGATTGACGATACGATAAGTAGTGAGAGTTTAAATCGTGACGCGGATAAAATGTCGTTAGCATCGCGTGCGTCTGATTCCAGTGCAACGCCGTCGAAGGCGGATATCGAAAAAATAGAACAGAATTCGGATCGTAGGTTTAGCGCGGATGTAGACGCGATAAGTGAAAAGCTTTACAGGTTAAACAACTTAATGAAGATGAGCAAAGACATCGAGAGTATGGCAAAGGAGAATCTAGTCAAGAGTGATATACTAAAGAAATTGTCCTTGAAGGAGAAGTGGTTGCTGGACAATAGTGTGGCTAATGTTCCGACGCAACCAAGTTTGGTGGTGTTTACTGGGGACAAGGGAGCTTCAACTAAGGTAGGCGAATCACCTTTGGTAAAAGATATTGGGGAACCTAATGGGACTTTGTCCGAAAAATTTGTGGCGGTTCGAAATGGTGACGATGATCGTGGTGATGGCTTGCAGGTTAAAGCATCGCAAGAAGGGAATTCTTCAGAGTTAGCAGCGGTAACTGTAATCTCGGAAGGGGTCAAAAAGGAGAACCTTCCGCATGTAGCTTCAGCCGAAGCTGAACAATCGAAAGATAACCTAAAGGATGACGGTTGCGCCGAAATTCAGCCAATGAAAGACGAACAAGAGGAGAACGTTGCAGAAATTGCCTCTGGCGAAGACCATCCATCTGTAGATGATCAAAAGGAAAGCGTTTCGAAAATGACCACAGACAAAATGGAAATCGAGGGTATCCTAGACATCGTCAAAATGATGGACATCTCTTTCATCGAGCAATCGAAAGAGCCGTTACCTCAGCCTCAATCTAGTCCCAAAGCTAGTGCAAAGGACGTTGGTAAAATGCTCTACGAAGCTGAACATAAGAACGATAACAGTTTAAGTGACGCTTTGCGACAGATTGAGGTGAAAAACTTCGCCGGTACCATGGATACGATCAAATCTCAAATGGTTACGCCTAAGATAAGTCATCAAGGCTCCTTGGATATTTCTAAGTACTTCCCCAATGCCAAGGAGGAGAAGCAATCCTCTGCAGCGGTGAATAAAAACCAGAAAACCCTAAAAGACGTCGACCTGACAAAGTACTTCCCTCCGAGCCCAGTGGCGCAGCGAAAAGTCAGTGTTACAACTATAGCTGATCGGTTGAAAAAGTCTCAGACCGAGGCTACGGTAGCTGCGGTGACTGAACCGCCAAAGGCTCCGCCAAGGCGGCAGAAGTCAATGGCTGTCACTTCGTCGAGTACTGACAAGGCGTTTAGTATACATGAGCATCTATTAGATGGCGCAATTGACATCCAAAAGGCCCCTGTTGTGAAGGCAGTGCCCAAGAAGGGAGGCATAAGAATAGTTAAAAAGATTGTACCAAAGGGAATCAAGCCAAAAAAATCCGCCCTAGTGTCTGAGAAAAAACCCCAAGACGAATCGGATAAGATTCTTGATGAGATCCTAAAAAGTGGTCAGGAGGTTCGTTCGCCAAGTATAGAATATCAGAAACTCTTCACCGAGGAAAAGTCTCCTAGTGAAGACATCTCGGACAGAATTGACCGAATTTTAGAGGAAACTGGCATCGATTTGGGTCTTCCACCGAAGTCAAAGAAAAAACTGTTGAAAACGAAAAGTCTCGGTGAGGAGGAGTTCAAGAGAACACAGGAGGACATGTTGTCCAAAGAAGACGGAGATCGCCCTACTGGAGTTCAAAAGCTCTTGCAACGTTTCGAATCGATGAGCTCTATCAAGTCAGACGAATCATCTAAGCTGAAGAAGACCAACCTCAGCAGCACGTGTAGTAGTTTGAACAAGTCCAAAGAGTCGCTACGGTCAAGGGAGTCACTCAAATCCAACACGGATTCAGTAAGTGACCTTGAGAAAACCATGGAGTATCTAAAGTCCGAATGGAAGACAGAGGCTACGAATTTCCTTCAAAAGAAGCGCGACACGTTCTATGCGAACCGTGATATGAAGCAAGCTGAAGCGGAGGCTGAAGCTAAAAAGAATGCTCTACCAGAACCGCCCCAATGGAAGCACACCAAATACTCCAAGTTCTTTGGTATAAAGGATAAATCGCCCGAGAAGAGAAAGTCACCAAACACAAAGCGTAAATCACCGGCAAAAGTGCTGAAAAAGTCCCCAAGAGAGGAGATCATGAAACATAGAAAGAAGGTGGAGTCGGTCAGTAGTCGACGGGCTTCGTTTGAGGAGAAAATCAAGGCAGAGGAAGCTAGATTGAAGACGGTTGATATAGCGCAGCGAAGTGGTGTGGAGAATGGAGTGAAATCGACTAATAGCGAGGAGGTGAATACCAACGGGATTTCGAAGATACCGATCCGTCAGGATCGCAAAGATTCGGCTGAACTTAAAGGTACCCACTTGGATATGGCTCAGAAAGTGCTAAGCCGAAGGGCGTCTGGTACAAGTGGTCTTGCTGATATCTTGAAGCCTCCAGTCGTGAAAGGTGTACGAGGGCAGCCGAAGGTAGAAAACTCTATCCCACAAACTGAAGACACTCTGAAAGATGTGGACAATTCGCAACTTAAAGGATCACAAAGCGGTCTCGACGATAAGAAAGACACTGAAACTGGCGGAGAAAGCCGAAGTAGTTCGCAAGTCGAACCGTTGATAACTGCTCCACTTAGTCAAACTAAAATACTAACCGGATCCCGCGCTGAAACGGCGTCCATCGAATCGTCTCAGAAAGGTTCGATCAAACGAGGTTCACAAATTGAAGTTCTGTCCGCCGACTCACCTCAAAAATTGCCAAGCAGAAAGCCTTCTCAAGCTGAAGTTGTGTCCGAGGAATCACCTCAAAAAGTGCCAAGCAGACGTCCTTCTCAAACTGAAGCTGTGTCCATCGGTTCACCTAAAAAATCGCAAAGCAGGACAGCATCTCCAGCTAAAGTTGTGTCTCGCGAATCACCTCAAAAAGTGCCAAGCAGAAACCCGTCTCCAGCTAAAGTTGTGACTCACGAATCACCTCAAAAATTGCCAAGCAGAAGACCTTCTCAAGCTGAAGTTGTGTCCGAGGAATCACCTCAAAAAGTGCCAAGTAGACGCCCTTCTCAAACTGAAGCTGTGTCCATCGGGTCGCCTAAAAAATCGCAAAGCAGGACAGCATCTCCAGCTAAAGTTGTGTCTCGTGAATCACCTCAAAAATTGCCTAGCAGACGACCTTCTCAAACTGAAGCTGTGTTAAACGGGTCACCTAAAAAATCGCAAAGCAGGACAGCATCTCCAGCTAAAGTTGTGTCTCGCGAATCACCTCAAAAAGTGCCAAGCAGAAACCCTTCTCCAGCTAAAGTTGTGACTCACGAATCACCTCCAAAAGTGCCAAGCAGAAGGGATTCTCAAGCTGAGGTTGTGTCGGTCGAATCACCCCAAAAACCGTCAAGCAAAAGGGGATCACTGATTAAAGACAACGCAGAAGCTCCTCCGGAATTCCCAAGTCGCAAAGGGTCTCAGGCCGAAACGGAAACTGAAACAGGCAAGACTCCTCCAGCTTCCAGTAGACGTTCATCGATTTTCTCGGAAACGCTCGATCAAACAATTACAATCGACGACATCACTGACGTTGATGAGATTTTTAACGAAATGGTGAACGAACTCGATGAAGAGGAAGCTCCTCCAGCGATTGCCCATGAAGTAGAACTCGTCGCTATAGCAACCGATTCATTCGAAGAAGATCCACAAAATGAACCGCAACAAATGAACGAAGAGTTTGAAAAGATCGCCATGCATTCGCGAAGTCAAAGTACGTCAACGACCAAGCGAGCATCCTCCGAGGACAGCATTGAGAAGCTCTTCAGTCAATTTGCCGATGACATGTTGGTTGATGTCGAGTTCGATTCAAACGACGAAGTTGTAGGGATAACTCCCAGGGCTGTCTTAATAAATGAAGATGAGATTGAGAGAGAGGATGACGATGACGAGAAACCGATCACAGTAGAACAAGCAAAACTCAAGTTCGAACCACTGTTCCCACGCCAAGCGACGCGTTTGCCAAAGAGTACCTCATCATCGATGAGCATCAGTCCCGCCAGAGCGGAGAGTAAAACGAAAAGAATTGTTCAAAAGCTAGACCCCTCTGATATGGCACCATCTGTCCAAGATATGTTGCAGAAAATCATTCCCCGAGAGTATAGTGAACCAAATGACCGAATACCAGTGGCATTCCCGCGAAACATTTACGACTCTGATGAAGAACGCTCAATTTCGAGGAATCAAACGCCTGATTCTGTAGAAAAACCCGGAGAAGAAGCAACAAAAACAGATCATCTGAACGTTGTCTATGAACTAGCATGGCCAGCACGTCAAAGAACACCTAGTCCGGTGCCGGAGAGTGCTAGACCGCCAATTAAGCGACTAGTGCCTTCACCGAATAGGGAAATTACAGAGAAACTCCCCTTATCGCGTAGGGCATCTGAAACGTCCCTCAAGGACGACGAAGACCTCAGCAGAAAAAACTCTGAAATTCGAAAGGTATCTCCTGGGCTGCTGCCCACTCCACGAAGAGGTTCAAGGACTTCTGCAGATGCGGAATCAACTTCTTCCCGGAGGGGTTCCAAAGCTTCTATCAAAGAAGATGAACGAGGATCACCGGCATTGCTTCCTACGCCAAGAAGGGCGTCTAGAACGTCAATTGAAGCGCACACACCGAAAGAGGAATCACCACTAAATGTGCACAGTTCGGGCAGCCCCAACATTGAAAAATATTCACATACCTCAAACAAAGCACATTCTGAGAAGCAGTCGACTTCGCCCATCACATCGCGGGAGAGCTCATTTATTCAAAGGGAAGCCCCAGCAGCCTCTAAAAAACTGCTGGCAACCTCAGACACTGTCACTCCACCAATCTCAAAGAAGCAACAGTCTCCATCTGAAAGAGACAACTCCATAAATGAATCAATTCCCGTCACACAGCGAAGTGACTCCACTTCAGGCACTTCTCGAGAGGGTTCCAATATCGACAGAGAATCACCTGGGTTGCCTTCTACCCCAAAAAGGACTCCCAGAGCTTCAAATCAGCAGCTGAAAAGCCCTGGATTAGCAACTCCTTTAATTTCAGCCAAACAATCACCCTCCACTTCTGACACTTCTCGAGAAGGCTCTTACATTCAAAGAGAATCCCCGACATTGCCTTTGACGCCAAGAAGAGGTTCAAAAACCTCAACTACGATGGAAACTACATCCGTACCAGTTTCGGAAGGGGGGTCCTCCTTTCCCGCTGATACTCCCGATTCGCCAGAATCGGCGCGTGAAAGATTCTTTTCTCAAAATGATCCCAAAGAAACATCTGTCGACAGCAACGTAGCAAAGATTCCACATTCGATTGGGAATTCCAAGGAGAAAATCATCGAAAAGAATGAACCATCGAGGGAGTACAAAGACTTTCTACACTCGAAGCTTGAGTCACCTTCAGTCGATAGAAGATCCAGACATTCTAGTCGGTCAAAGGAAAGATCTTTGGAATGGGACATGGAACAGCTTCCAAGAAGTCCAATGCCCAGACGCAAGTTTGTAGACATGCATCCACATACCAGCGACAAAGAGGATTCACATGCACCTTCCAGTAAGCCCTTACCGTCCACAACATCGCCTTTAGCTAAAAATGTTGCAAACACTGAGAAGGAAGGTAAAAAATCACCATCCACAGTTAAAACCGCCCAGAACATACCCATATCCACCAAGCGCCTTGAAGAATGGGAAATCATCGAACAACTCGAGCGAGAGCGAAGACTCGCTCTCATTAAGCGCGACGAAAACTATACCCACCAAGTCCAAGAAGCCTCTATTCAATCCAATAGTACATCCCGTCAACCAGTTCCTATGGTGAATCGACTGATTTCTCTAGAAGAACCGCAAAGCTCAAAGCTAATCGAATACATAAAACAGCAAACTATGGCCGATACCACTAAGCAAAGGGATAGCTCGCCAAGACCAAGAACCCCTCAGCTGGCCAGAAAGGTCTCTAACGACGATTTGCAGAAGCAAGTCGAAAACTTATTGAAATCCGATTCACCCAAACCGGCTGCACGGCCCAGAAAACCGGAAGCAACCGAGGCTACCTACGAAGACTTTGCTCGTTTCACAAGGAAATCTGTGGACAAAGAAGCCACAGGAGTCGACGAATCCGACTTGCATGATTTATCAACAGCATCAATCTCCCACAATCGGCTGTCCTACCGGCAAAGATCGCCCGAATCAACAACTGGCACATACAGTCCAACCAGTAGCATGTCCAAATCAGTAGAACATTTAGCCCCCTCGCGTCCACATCGCAGCAAACTCATCGGCACAATGGTACCTGACGACAAAGTCGACAGGGAGACAAAATACCTCATGGACCGCAGTAAACATCTGCGGAACATGAAGCGCGACTTTATGGAGGAGAAAATCGCCGGAAACAATCCCTACCTCAAGAAAGTCATCGAGGCTGAAAAGATCTCACGCGAACCAGAATACAACGTCGATGACGACGACGACGAAGTTGATTACACTCTGGATCGCTATCGTCCCAAGAATCATACTACTCCACGATTTCCTACATCTAGCGCAATAGCCGGTCGAAGACGTCGCCAAACACCTCGTTATCCAGACTACTCATCGACGGCGACTGACTACAGCCGGCGACCATACAGCCCGCATTTATCTACGGCTTCCACAACCGGCTCTCGCAGCCATTTTGTCGATTATTTCAAGCGCAGCCCGCCATCGTCGTCGCGCTACAAAGTCCGCGAATCGAGCAAGGACTCGTGTGTCATTTCATAGAAATCTACATCTTCCAGCAATCAAATAAAAATCTCTCTCTCTCTCTCTCGCTCTTCAATGTCAATCAAACCACACTTCGTCTCGTCTCGTCTTTCTTTTGCTAATAATAAGAAAAAAAAAACAAAAAATCGCTAAAATGAAAGTTTCCTCGCTCGTGTCCCCCTGCTCTTGATGCGCACACTAAATTGGGTACGATCTCCGAAGGTAAACTTGTATGCACCTCAAAGGAAAAACAAAACCAATATTGGTTTAAATAATGTTGTTGTCGTTTTTTTTTTTTTTTTTTAAAAACCTTTGTGTGATTTTTGATTTGCGCCAATCATGACATTAATCAATTAAAATTTAATTTGCTATCGAACGCCGAATAACCAAAACCAACTCTGAGAGAATTTAATTGGATGTACTGTTTTTATTTTTTGAGTTTGCTCGAATTTTTTTTTATTATTTTTTTTTTCTTTTAATTTCATAACATTTTCAACAATTATTAATACAAAATTTCTTTCTTCATAAATCAAAATCACTCACAAGATCTGTTTTCAAAAAAGAAATGAAACTCATTTCATTGTGTTGTGCCTTTTTGGGATCGTACCTAAAAGGATTTATTTGTCGTTGTTGTACATACAAACTAAATTGTGTCGTTTCCGCTGCATGCAAGAAATATAACATCAGCTAACTCCTAAATCTCGGGGAAACATCTTTCTGTTCTCCATATCTTCAATTGCTTTTGAAAATTCATTATATATTTAGTTTTTTATGCGTTCGTCAGAGTGCTTTGTGTTTGAGTTTCGTGACGATTGTGAATGCCACGTTTTCAGTTAAGGGTGTGTGCGTGCGTGGCAGCCATGGCCAAAGAGGATCTAAACTAGAGGGCCAACTCCCGTGCACCTACCCGATTTTCCCCGCAAATTTTGAATGACAGCCCTCTCTCGCGCGCTCTTTTTTCTCCTGTCGGTGAATACATGTTATTAATGGCCGCCGAGTGGAACTTTTGCAATAACAAACAATTTGTAAATGAATTTATAACAATAAATGTGAAAGGAATAATTGTTGAGTAAGGTTTTTTAGATAGCTTTACTTGTTTTCTATCCATCTTATGCGCCAAAAAATGTTCATCCATTCACATTTCAGGTTATTTTAATTTTTTTTACATGAACATTATTTTTGACAACAAAATTCATGAAGCTACCTTGGGGAGTTGTTCCAAAAATAGGTTAATTCCATGCAATTTAAACCCAAGTTTTCACTAGGGCAAAAGTGAATTCCTTAAAATATTCGCAAACATTGCATAAATTTCTATTACGCTTGGTGGGTGTTTTCAACTTGGTTTTTTAGCACCGTATTTGTACAAAATGAAAATATTATTAGGAATTCTGTGGTTTAATAAGAGTGAACAGTGTTGATGTTACTAAGGAACAGAAGAAATGGAAACTTTATTCATATTTAAAAAAAAAAAATATATATTCTCGGAATGTAAATTCGTAAAAACGAGTACATATGATTAAACTCCTAACAAATAGATAATATAATGTGGTGTTTAATTTGATCCGATTTCAGATTTTGCGTATTCAATCGAACATAAGAATCTAAATTTTTTTGTTAATTTTCAGATCCCGTATTTCTATAGGTAATGTGCTTTTGCATTTTGAAATGTTCGCTGATATTTTTATAAGCCTCTCTAAATTATTAATTAACAAAAACAAGTGCAAGAAGTGATATTTCAGAGCACTTTTTTGCCCTCAGAGCAATTTTTATGTTCGTTTGGTACAAAAAAAAACAGATTTCAGATTTCAGAGCACTTTTGCGAATCTATATATTTTCTTAGATTTGTTTCAGATTTACCAATACAAGTGCATTTGAGTTTGACATCTGGTAGAGGTTGTTTACATTTGCGTGCGTTTTTTCTACAGCTAAGAAAGGCATTGCATCGGGTGGATCTATTTTCGTAAATTTATATGTGAGCAAATATTAAGAAATCAACTGGGACGGAAATTTTGAATGTTTTAATATAAAAATTAACCAGTGAATGGTAAGCGCATAGAAAAGTGTCGAAGACTACACATATTCAAGTCGCACGAATATCAACACAAAAAAGAGCAAGAGCGTTTTTATGTTTGATTAGGCACACGAAATCTGAAATCTGAGGGCAAATCTGAAGAAGCCCAAACGAATACCACACAAGAAAGTCCCTAAAGAATTGAATTGAAGTGTGTGTTGTATTATCAATACTTTCTAAAAATATATAAAGATTTTTTTTTAGCATGGGATTTACCAGAAAACGGAAAAAAAAATTTCCAATTTAAGAAGTATACTTGAATACGTTAATGTGCAAATATGCATTTTACGTACCATTTACAGATTAAAAATTATGCTAAAAATATCTTTTTTCCCACAGTAAAAAAACGCTTTCCCCAAACTCTGATAAAATATCTACTTTGTTTCAATATGGCTTCGAAATGAAAATCGACGAAAAACATTTTTTTTCTTTAAAGTATACCTGCAATAAAAGCTTGAAGTTACAAAATCTCTTTTAAGAAAAGTGGAAGAACCGTATAAGTTGATTTTTCTCTGATATATATCAGCATTGTGAACAAATTATATCAGGAATTCCTTTTTCCAACCATTTCATAAACTATAAGAACTTTTAAACTGAGCTGCGATGTGAACGCCGTGTAACTAAAGGGTACCAAAAATGTTGAACACAGTCGCCCCCACTTACAAAATGGCCTCGTGATTGACATTAATTGCCTGCATAGGATTTCCTAAGTATGCGTGCGGCAGCAATGGCGCTCCTTTGATTTGTACAGGCACTAATACTTAGGAATTCCTATGCAGGAAAAGCAGCTTGTAGGCAAATGTACCGTTTCTGCTCTCAGTTGGCCCTCTAGTTTGGATCCTCTTTGGCCATGGCAGTGAATTAAGTTGCTTGTAATCCGAACGATACAGGTTCGGCGCCCAGGGGAGAATGTCAACGTTTTTTTCAACAAATCGATGGTCTATGAAGGCAGCAACAGATAAAAAGTTTAAAGTGCTCTGTAAATACACGGTTGTTTTGTTTGCCTGGCATCGGTTGGCATCATCTAGTTCTTGTATTTATTTTGTCAAAAATATTTGTGAAAAAATTCGCTCGATTCTAATGAAATAAATTTACCAACTCTATATTTCTTCGTACTAAATGTATGTCTTGTAACTTTTTGACTGAACGCACTGCTTTATAAACTTAAGTGACAACTCTGACAGTTGAAAGTTTTTGTTATTTCTGGCTAAAATGGGCCAACAAACAACATCATTTGACAAAATTGTTTTAGTTCATGCGTGCCTAAATGGAGCAGTTGAGCCAAAAAAAAAAATGATTTATCGGCTGTAAACTGTCAAAAATCTTCATTATCTTACCACTTGACATGCAGTTCAATCGTACCTCTAGGTGGAATATTATAATAATAAATAGAATAATAGAATGGAAATTCTGGCTAAATGCATGCCCAAATGTCAAAAGCTTTTAAATTATTTTGTTAGTTTCATTTTATACTGCAAGCAATAGTGACGCTAACGACGGGAACGCGGTGGTGGTGGAAATGGGGGCGTTTTTACTGTTGATCCTTGTGTTTTATGTCGTTTTCCATTGGGACCACCAGAAATCTTTTTCGGATCTCAGATTTCACGCTGCAAATGCAACGCGCAACGAAATTGATCTGCTTTTATAAATGTATTTATTAGTGCGTTATTTGGCAGTAATATCAGCTGTTCAATCTGCATTTGTTTTTGCAAAAAACACAAATGGATATCGACTTCGAAAATGTTTTCCCTGTTGTAGATACAAATTTGGTATTTTTGGTGATTCGTAGTCTTCAGATGACGAGGAAGACTATGAAGATAATAATTCTTCCAAAATTATGTGCATGGCTATTTTTGTATTTCGTTATTTTGGTTTTCACGAAACTTTGCGCATTTGGCTTGAAAGCAAACTTCTTAAAATCACGTAAATCAGCTGTGCAAAGCATATTGGTACTGTGGCAGTATGTGTTGATCTGAAAAAATATCGAGATCTGCAAAAAGTGCTCCGAATCGAAAAAAAGATTGATTTTTTGCCCGATGGAACATGAAAAGTGATTTAGATCAAACAAAAGATTGATTTTTTGTCCCATGGAAAACGACATTAGTGTTTGCTAACTGTCAAACTGAATGCACGATACAAACTCAAATGCACTTGTATTGGTAAATCTGAGGCAAATCTGAGGCAAATCTGAGCAAATATCTAGATTCGCAAAAGTGTTCTGAAACCTAAAAAAGATTCCTTTTTTTTTGTACCAAACATAGAAATTGCTCTAAGGCGCCCAATCGATTACCACATTAGTAGACATTTTGAAATTCAAATAGACATCTAAGTAGGTCCGTTTTAAGTCCTTGTTGTTAACGAAACACAAAATTGTTGGGATTGGACAGATAGAGCTGGTAAACTTTTAAAAAATTATAGTTTGTGAGTAAAGGGCTTAATCCAGAGAATCCGCTGTCGTCGTAAAGACCGTTAAGATGGTTTTATCTTAAAACACCACGAAACTATAGGACGAAAAACCAAGTTTTTCAGTAGTCTTTTACTACGAATAGTATAAGGTAACGAAAATTATGCCGCGCGACGCCGAAAATACTGCAACCCTGATCTTCCCGGTCTACAAAACCTTATCGTTTTAAGGAAACCCCAAAGGGTTCGATGTTTTAGTTGATTCCATTCTGATCAAATTTATGTAAACGCTGTACTCATCTCGTTGCTCACTGTCTTATATTCAAACAATTTGCAAGAGCAGCTTGCTCTCACTTAAGCATCAGCATTGATTATGAAGGTATTTGTTTTTTTTTTTTTTGGCATCCTTCTCCCATTTATAATGACGAGATATAACACAACTTGACAAACTTTCTGCATCTCGTCGGCCTCTTTTTCAGAGGAGATACTAATGCGTATTTTTAATAACATTCTTTAAGTCCACTTTAGGCGGCAGACCTTAATTTCACAATAAAATCTGTCCATCACATCTTGAGTGGAATTTGTCTTTAAGCGCGTATACGCTTGGCTTCTAAACACCTAACTAAAGCAAGGCGTAATCCTCGTGTTTCTAGTCTTCCTTTACTGCGTTGCTGAGTGCCGAGTGTCAAGTTTTTTTTTTTTTTTTTATCAACTAATACCGATGTGCTGAATTGCTACCAATAAACTTTGTACTTAAATGTCAGAAGCTAAACAAATTCTCTTCCTTTCTTTTAGGTTCAGAGTGATTCAGAGTCCTCATCAGCCGGCGATGTTGAACTCAATTCAGCAACAGAAATTTCCACTGATTCTGAATTCGACCACGACGAAATTATCCGCGAAGCACCGAAAATTTTCATCGATGACACGCATCTGCGGAAACCAACTAAAGTTCAGGTAAGTGGACCACATTGTTTTAAAATCCCCTAGGATGTTGAAGTTCTATTTGTCTTTTGGTATAGGTCAAACAAACAGTAATCGCACCTACCACTGGCCAAGCAAAATACCACATAAACAATCGTATGTCGCACGTTACTCAGCAGCCAGTAAAGCGGGAACCACAGTTCAAGCCTCTAGTCCAAGTCGATCCTTCATTTTTGAGTTCGAATCGTATGCCGCTGCAGAACCCCCGTCCTGGCGATTATCTACTAAATAAAACCGCCAGCACTGAGGGTATTGCTTCGAAGAAAAGTCTCGAACTCAAGAAACGCTACCTCCTAGGCGAGCAGGGTAATGGAAATAAAATACAGAAATCCGGTTCCACATCGATATTGGATTCGAAAATTCGAAGCTTCCATTCGAACATTTCCGAGTGTCAGAAGCTATTGAATCCTGGCGGCGATATAAGTCCAAGTATGAAGACGTTCCTCGATCGCACCAAGCTGGGTGGGGCTCAAGGCGAAGGTGTGCTCAAAGAGCCCGCTAATGGAGACAAGAAAATTGAAATTACAATTAAAAAGACTGCAGTCGACGAGAAGGAGAATGTATTTGTTAACAGCAAGAACGAGCTGAACAAGGGCATGGAGTATTCGGAGACTGTGAATACAACTCTTGTTGAGACGATGGGTAAGAACAAACCCTCGCCCATAATCGAGACGATTGATTTGATTTCACCGGAGAAAATAGTTCCTATTATCGATCTGACGCAGGTGGATATCCCACCGAAAATGCTCGAATCGAACAAGGAATTCATAAAGAACCTGCGATTCGGGGCGGAGGATGGTAACTCGAAGAAGGAGATTAGCTTAGTGCCTGACAACAAGATCATTGATCTGACACTGGAATCACCGGTGAAAAGTGATAAGACTGTCATTGAGGGGGTCATCGAGAAGCCTGATGTTTCGAAGGATGTGAAGGAAGCAATCCCCGATATCATCACACACATTGAAGAGGTCAAGCTGGAGAGGAAGTCGCAGCTGGATAATGGGGCGGAAAAGAAAGATTCTCCGGAGAAGACGGAATGTGATATTCAAGAGACGAGCATCAGGGTACCGAATATTCCATGGACCCCTAAGAAGTGCATCACCGAATCAGATAGCCTGTCCAGCTCTTCGTCCTCCAGTGTAGAGGACATACAACATTTTATATTGGACTCCACCACTAGCCCCGACACGCAGACCGGTCAGATTGTACCGAGGCTGGAAGTGCACGACAGCTCAGGCACTCTTATGCAGATTGATAGTCTCATGATCATCAATGGCAAGTACATTGGCGATCCAGAAGATCTTAAAGACATGGAGATCCCTCCTGGTGTCATCATACCGGACATTCCCACGCAATCGCCGTCGCCCGAAGAGCCAATTACTGAGAGGCGAAACGAAGAAACTCCCCCGCCATCGCCGCCGCAAAAACCCGAGCTTAGGTTTGACACGAGAAATGAGAACAAGATCGATACACTAAAGAACATCCCACTGATCCTTGAAAAGCCCGAAGATAGCAACCGTGTTGTCAAACCGGATAGCCTCAATATCGCAGGCTGTGACAAAACCCCCGAGGTAGACAACGACAAGACACCCACAGCAGAAGTGATAACGAGGGGATCGGACTCTGATGCTGAGATCACCAACCATGCTCTTACCGAAACGGAACTTTCCGATTGGACGGCGGACGATGCTATATCTGAGAATTTCGTTGATCTCGAGTTTGTTCTGAACTCCAACAAGGGAACCATAAAGCGGAATAAAAAGTCAAAGAAGAAGGCGCCTCTACAGTCAGCGCTGTCTATTACACAAGAACCTGAACCGGAGCCGGAGCCAGAGCCAGAGCCGTGTGGGATCTTGAAAAATCTAGATATTGAGGAAATCGAATTTATGGACACCGGTTCAGAGGGAAGTTGCGCTGAAGCCTACTCGGCCACGAATACCGCAATGCTGCGCAACAGAGGATATGCAGAATATACCGGCGCACCGCGAACACTTAGTCACAATCCGCAGCGATTACCGACTGAGCATGAGCTCAAGACACCAGTCAATGAAAGTCCCTCACTGCCCGGTAAAGTGCTAGTACCGCAAAAGTCACAATCGCAACAAGCAACGCCGCTGCAAAACCAGACGAATTCTCCGTCCCAGCAGCACACACAAAGTCTCTCACAATCGCTCACGGACACCAGCACAAACGACATCGACGAAGACAGTCTATGCATTTTAACCAATTCTCAGGGTGCCACAGCGAACAATTCCGCAACAATTACCACTACTACCACTACCACTACGACCACAGAAGAGAGTGAAGCTCTAACGGTTGTTACAAGTCCCATGGACTCGTCGTCGCCAAAAACTCAAGAAAATTTCCAAATGACTGGCAGCAGTTCAGAGCAAAACGGAAAGACCACATCGCCCAGTAGTAATACAACAACGGCAACTCCAGCGACAAGTTCGTCCAGCAAGGGACATGCACGGAAGTCCTCCCACGAGGACCTCCTCTCCAACGGCAACACAAAGCGCAAAGAGTCCGAAGAGATGAGTTACGAGGAATATGTGAGAAAGCTACAGCAAAAGATCACACAAATCAGTAATGCACGCGACTCGATCGATGTACGCAAGCAGAATCGGCGAAAGAGTTCCAAGGGGGAGGCGGCTAGTGAAGTAAGTTCTGTGATAGAGGGAAGCGCTAAGGGTCTTAGCGTGTTTGAGGGTGGGTTCTCAGCGAATGTTCAACCGAAAGTTATACTATCGACAATTAGCGTGGCGCCAAGTCCATTACAAGATGTCCACAAGGTGAGTAACGAGTTTTTGTCCACTTGTATATTTATGTGTGTGCATAGTATGATTTTCGTCCTTCTTTAGGTACCTGAAATACCCACACTGACCAGCAAGCTGGAGGAACTTACCAAAGAGCGTACAAAGCAAAAGGATCTAATCCACGATCTCGTGATGGACAAACTGCAAAGTAAGAAGCAACTTAATGCTGAGAAGCGGCTGAACCGCAGTCGCAACCGTAGCATGTTCGGAAACAACCTAACAGGCAGTAGTCTAAGTCCAACTCCAAATATGACGTCCACAAACACGTCCCCCTACCATATAACATCATCGTCTGGTGGCGATCACAGTGGCAGCAGTTGCAAAGAGAACAATCCCCTCGTTGGAGCCAAGTCAAAGATGTCACCCAAGGAAATCAAAGATGTGGTGCAAATGTTCGCCGATGCGCCCCCACGCTCAGCCAAACAGAGACCGTTTAGCACGAATTTCGATCCCGATAGCATTGACGATCAACTGTGCAAACTTAGTAAGACACAGTCGTTTACGTATTCGAGTCAGCGGAACTTTCCCTTCAAGCCCGAAGCCAATGGTAGCCGAAATCCGATACTAAGCACTGTATATGCAACACCACTAGCCCCGGCACGGGCTAGCCGTAAAGATGAAGCCATAGTGAGCGCTGCCAATGCGGAGAAACTGCGAACCGAAGCTCGAGCAAGGGCCCGGCTCAAGTCAAACCACGACCTCGGCCTGAGCCCCGAAGAAAAGTTGCAACTACTACGAAAACGCTATCATCTCGATATGGTTGACGTGACCGGTGAAGCGCCACCGAAATCAGAAGAAATGCGTGCACGTGATCGCAAAATGGTCTCATCGAAGAGTGTTAATGACATAGCTACAGCTCAGCTAATGACGCTGCAACCAGATGAGAACTCGAACACAACAACCGTCCGAAATGAGCTAGTGGCTGACTTCACATCCGACCCAAACCTCTCACAGGCACCTTCGATGGCAGCGAATAAAGTGAATCGTCGCCACAAGGATCCCGATCGGCGCAAGAGTATCATTCAGACGTTTTCAAGTTTCTTCCAAAAGGGCAGCAAGAAGGAGAAGGATGTTGTTGGCCCGATCTCGGGAACAGAGAGATCAGGTACCAGCAGTAATGCTGCCACCAACAGTGGCGATGGTATGTTCAGTCGCTTCCGAATTTCACCGAAATCCAAAGAGAAGTCTAAGGTAAGTTCGACATTATTTTTTTCTGTATACCATGCCTTAGTTAGTGTCTCTGTCTCTGACAATTATTGTTGGTCATTCGTTACGTTGTTCTAATCTCTTCCATCTCTCGTTGTATCCGGAAACATCTGTTTCTAATTTATTTACATGTTCGTGGTGTAAGGTGGATTAATTGTTCATATTTATTTAAACATTTTCATTTTACAGTCGTGCTTTGATGTGAGGAATTTCGGGTTTGGTGTAAGATAACATACCTTAAATTTCGATATATGATTATATTAGTTTGTTGTTGGCGCCTTGCGATTGATGTGCTTGTTGATTTTGTAGTTGGCTTTATAGTAGTTTAGAGGTTGTTTATTTATAGCGATAAGATAGACGTAGTATAAAACCTAACTAAAGAAGTTGTCGACAATGGATTGAGATTGGATGAAGCCGTTATATAAATATTACTTAGATTAAGTGTTTATTCAAATCGGGGTAATTATTGTTGGCATTTTGTGATGCTGTAAGAGTTTTTTAATATAAAAATACAACCGGATGTGGATTTTATCCTTCAAGGTAACCCAGCAACAACAATTATCCCAAAATATATTGTTAACTATCATTCACACAAAAAAAATGATGCTATTCCACATATTTCCAAGTTTCACTTACAGAAACATGCAAACTAATCCACTCCAATTTTATTTGTCGTTATTGATCAAATTTACTAAGAGATAATAACTGACGAGGTTCGCACATCCATGTTAATATGAATCACCTTTTTGAACTGCAAATAAATATTTAAATCGAATTCGTAGAGGTATTTTTATTTATTGGCGTTCGAACTCGACTATGCTTTCCTTCGTATTATCAACTGCTGGTGCCAAATAACAAGTCTGACTTTATCAACTATCTCCGGTTACTGAAATCAAAATTAATTTCATAGACAAACACTTCGGTTGAAATTGTAAATGCTTTCGAAAAGTGCTGATTTATCGTCGGGCGCCTAGGATCTATTGTTGAAGCACCTTCCATTATCACTTATGTCAATTCAGTGATGACGATCAGATCAACAAACGCGGAACCAAGAGGATTGTAACATTAATACGTGTTTGTCGCTTGATTGCTTGCCGTGCTCGTAGGTGGCGCTACAGTCGGGGGTTGCACTCGACTTTAAGTAAAACGGCTTCCCAGTTAAGATGGTCTTTGGTTAACTGCCTCCACTTGGGTACTCCAAATTGGTTAAGGTCCCCTTCCACTTGTGGCGAGATCACTAAAAGGCTCTTCGGTCGGAAAATTAGGCTTCATGCGCACTGTGAATATACTGGGTGTTATCACTTTCACGACTAAACCTATTTCTGGCGCTCCTCTCGCAGAATTTGTAGAAACGCTCCAGCAACAGCTTGCTAAGGTCTGCCACCAATGATGTCAATCTCATCCACGTTTGCAAGTAATTGAGCAGACTTTAAAAAGAAACTGTGCCCTGAATTGTTTTTTGCACAATTTGGACATACTTAACTCTGGCCAAATCTGAAAAATAATTTAGCAAGGTCAGCATCCTTCAAAAATCGTCGTCATTGAGATTTAAATGAATTTTATATCAAACCCCCAGATTACACCCAGATCTACTTTAGAAGTACTTAAAATAATTGATATTTACAACGAAAAAGCAGAATACTGATGCATTATCTTTTATAAGTCTACGAAAGTAGGTGCATATATTTTAAAAGGATCAAACTAACATGTAAGCAGCGTTGTAAATTAGCTTCCTGCGATCCCAGTTTAAATCATTTAGTAAACTTTGTACCCACATAATACCCTTCAATCCTATCCCAATTGCAGTGTAATCTAACTGCTTAACCATCGAACGAACCTCGTGTAACATAGCATTAATATTTATAAATTCGCTCGAGCAAATATACATAGCTTTAGAAGAAATACGAGCGAAACAAACTCCGCACAGCTCATTGGAAGTATAAATTAGCCATTTTGTAATTGCACTTGTATTCACTTGTTTATTATTGTTCACAAAAGTTATCTCTCAGACACAATCTCACACTTCTATCACACTGTTTTTTATGTTTTCAATTATTTATTTTTTTTACAGAAAAAGAAAAAATGCGAATTAGTGTAAAAAAGAAAAAGAATACTATAGATGCACTCTTCTTCCTCTAGCACCCACTTTTACTATATCCTTGTAAAGATCAAACATTTAAGCACACACACACACACTGACAAAGCAAGCAATTACATAATGCATCAAATTATGTATGGCGTAAGACAATAAGCGTGTCCTGTCGGCAACTTTTTGTAATATTATTTAATTTAATATTTTTTATAAGCAATTTTTTGTTAAATCAATTTTTATTTTTTTTTTTAAATAAGTGGCAAGAAAGTGTTATAAGTTTACATTATACAAAATTAAAGGAACAAAATTTTAGGAAAGGTTTTGGTTGTGGTTTAATTTTTATTTTGGAAATCGTTTTGGTTTTGTTTTGGAAAAAAAAAATATTTGACTGGTGAAAAAAAAAAACCTTTTTTCTTTATTTGCACTATCTACTGCTGGCTGATTTTCACTTTAAAAGCTTTGAGGTTATATTTTGTTTGCATGCTACAAAAACGAATAAAAATCGAAATTCTAATTAATCATTTTCTTTGTCTCTCTCTGAATCAAAAAAAAAAATCCAAAAATTATAACACAATTGGAATACCCACAAAACGCTTATTGAATGAAAAAAAAAAAACACACAAATATTGATAATAATATGCAAAATACACAAAAACCTAAATAAAAAAGGACAAGGACATTGGATCATCGCCTACAACACCTGCCGCTACAACACCGCACTACCAACATCGACACCATCACGATCAGCGAAGCAATTCTCAAGACTGTATTGCTAAGCAAAAGTATCAAATGCCATCGTATGCATCAAGTCCGCAGCTTTTTAAGAACACGGAGGAACCGTCACCGCCTCCAATTCCGCCATTACCACTTAACTATCAGAGATCCGATGGTTGGTTTGTTGTTCTATTGTTTAAATTTTATGTTTTACATGTTTTTTGTCTAACAATTTATCACCGTTTGTGTTTTATTGATTGTTAATTTATTGTGCTTTCATCTGACAGACGAGAGCTATGCCACCGAATCTAGAGAACAGAAGAAACAGCGTGCAATATCAAAGGCTATACGACAAGCTGAACTTAAGCGATTAAGAATCGCTCAGGAGATTCAGCGCGAACAAGAGGAAATCGAAGTTCAATTAAAGGAACTAGAAGCAAGGGGTGTACTAATTGAGAAAGCTTTAAGGGGAGAGGGACAAACTATCGATAAGTAAGTATCGCAAAGTGAAAACAGAAAATTATTTAATTCTTTTCAAGTTGTGAGAAGTGTTCTCTTGGGTGAAATGTTTAATGCATGTGTGCATTCTACTTGTGTTTTTTTATTGATGAATAAAAAAGAAATTAAATATATGTATTGTAAGAGGAGGTAATGGGTTCATCTGTAAAAATGAATAATAAGCAGTAAAGCAAACGAAAACATACATAGAGAAATTACTAGATGCGTTGCGTTAGTTGGCCACAATTGAGGAAGTTGGAACTTTTGGCAAAAATAAAATCCAAACCAATAGGAGATAGCTCAGCATAAATCATTAGACCTATGAGTTCCAAATTTAGCGTTGTTTCCAGAATGAAGCCCCCTAAGCTGTGAAAAATGCCGTGCAAAGACTGAGCTACAATAAGTTTAAAGAAGTCTTTTCGAGCGAATGTGAACAAATGTAAAGTCGGCTTTTTTCTCTACCTTGGGATGGTGGGCGCACATAGCTGCCATATGCGGCCTTAGAGACCGTCAGGCTGAGCGTCAAAGGCTCAGTTTTCGACGGGCATGCATGCAAAATGTAGTTGGCTTCGTATCATGTTTTGAGTAAGGTTTTTCCATTATTTCACAGAAGGAAAGAGGTATATCCTGTTGTCAATGTTGAATATTTAATGTTCCATTTGAATCGTTCAAATTTATTTCGTGTTAAAGTAAGAGATGCCAAGGGAAATGTGCATGCTCGGAAGGTACCTATTTGCATGTGTTTTTATTTCTTCGTATGTCAACTAAGCTAGCTCAGATATATAGATCCTAAAAGATAAATAAACTCGGTAAAGAACACGAATCCGAAATTCATCCGTAGTAATAAATGCATTAAATTGTTCGTGGTCGAGATTTTATATCCATCATCAGTGTGCTTCGCTACTGACCTAAAGGCCGCAAAGCACATGCATATGTTATTACGACTCTAATTGTGAATAATCTAGAGTAGGATTCTACAAAAATATTGAAGAAAAAATATACCTAAGCCTTTTCGTTAACTATTGTTGTTTTTTTTTTTTACAAAAACTGAAAAGGAAGATCGACTGCAGTTTCTACAGTTTGCCACAGCTTAATCGGACACTTTTTCTATTTTCAGTTTGGAGGCATCTAATATGGGTGCTACTGATGAAAAATTACTAAAGGAACTTTTAGAAATTTGGCGTAATATAACTCAATTAAAGTAAGACCTTTATACATCTCCGCGCTTATCATGTAACTACAAATAGTAAATAATTTTTAGAAAACGAGACGAGGAGCTTGGCATTAGACAACAAGAACTGCAACTAGAACATCGACATGCACAACTCAAAGAGGAACTGAACATTCGACTATCTGGAAGTAGTAAGTGTTTTCCCCACCATAATAATATTGAGTTTTGACGAACTTCTATTTTTTTAAGAACTGGAAAAGAGTTCTGCCGACGTGGCGGCCGAAGGTGCAATACTTAATGAAATGCTTGAGATTGTTGCCAAGCGTGCCGCACTAAGACCCACAACAGCAGTCACATCCCCAATGACTACAGGAGCAATCGCAACAGTGGGGGATGTACCAAAAGATGGTATTACATTCAGTGGCCGAAAATCGAGTCAAATTGACGAATCAGACGTAAGTGGTAGAAAAAGGAATCATCCAAGTCATCCGGTCATGACATGGATAATGATTTTGCTAATGTATATTTTGTTAGTCTATAGTGCATGCGTTTATTTTTACAATTAAAAGATAATATTGCTTGCAAGTGAGCCGACAAGAGTTTCCTTTTTTCCAAGCACATACTTTTAATTTTAATTTAAATTCTTAGTTTTTTTTTTCTAATAATTGTAGACGACGAATGTTCTGAATTTGAAATATAAATAGAATTTTGATTATTCTGTAAATGCACTTAGTGGTTTTTAATTTTTTATCATAAACTACATTCGTTGCATTAAGTTCTTTTTGCACTTGTTCACACATTAACTAATCAATTTGAGCACAAATTGGAGTCATGTCTCGCAGAGAATTCTTTTACATCAAATGCTTGTCTATTTCTCACTTGATTCTTTCTTTGTATTATCTTTTTCTATTGAATCTTTTTGGAATGGTTCTTGGGCTCTCTCGACTTGATCAAAACACATTACATAATTGTGATAAAGTATTGAATTGATTTCCAACAATAATCTTTCTCTAATTTTATATAAAACAAATCACATCTTTCGAATGGAATTGAAAAAAACAATAGACGAACACCAAATTAATATCACACATACTTGTATTTCCATCCAACAGCAGTCTGGGGTGCTTACAAGACTGTTGTGGCAGGTAGTGCTTTTAAGAACTTTGTTGTAAAATCGACGATAAGAGTAGCTTCTCCTTCAATGGTGTTGAGCGTCAAGCTAGCATTTAAGGGTCATTTTCAAGACTTTGGAATGAAAATACAAAACGAACAGGGCTAAGAACAGAAGACAGGGGTCAGATTCTGTAAGGCGAAACGTTCAAACGGTTTCGTTTGCACGAAGAAATTTTCTTATGTAACATAGTGCAAATCATTCGTTCGCACGAAAACGTTTGATCGTTTCGCCTTAAAGAATCTGACCCCAGATTTGTTATGCTTGTGCTTTAGAATATTTCAAGTCCCATGTCTTTGACAAAGCCCCTTTCCAATTCGAGCACATCTTCTCATTTGATTACGGAAGATAATCTTTCTAATGATAAGCAGTATTCTCCATCTTACCAACTCATACTAAATAGGTACTGAAGCGCAACTAAACATTTTTGCATTAATGGATTGCTTTACGTTGTCTAGTCGAAGTGTATAATCAATCCACTAGTATATCCTTCGTCAATAAAATTGAATTATAGTGCTCTATAATATTCTTATAGCCTATCAAATTTGACCTCACTTTCTTATTACACTGTGTTATGAAGAACGCATTCTGTCCGTCGCCTGTTATTTGTACTTTCTCGAAGACTGTGTTTTGATCAACTTTTATGTATGTAGTACCTCATCCCAACGATAATGCATGCCACCATTTCCTGTCCACACATCTTAATCTCTTCTTTTGTTGTTTTGGGTTAATACCATCTTCTAGTGATTGGAATTTGGAGTAACAAAATAAAAATATCTCATTTTTTTTTCTATTTCCTTTAGATTTGAAACAGCTTTCCATGGAAAATAATTGCGTATGAAATTTGTATCTCGATTCTACGCCTTTTAAAATAATAATAGAATTACGTAATGTAAAAACGAAGAAAATAAACTAACACTGATTAACTGATAAAATAAAACAAAAATGAAACGATATAATTGCCAAAAAAAAAAAATTAAAAAGAATACACTGCTGCTAAAACAAAACGAAAATATTTATTTTTAATCACAATTCTTTTCTTTTGTAACAAAACTAAAACTACTTAAGTAATTACAATTTATTAATAGAAATATTAGATTGAAACAATTAGCGCTGATTATACACACAGTAGGGGTGTACAGTTTAAAATAACAACAAGACAACTTCGCTTAAGAGCTTTTTGAAACAAAAAGCCAAATTGATTACACGAAAACGAATTATTGGAGAGTTTTTATTGGAGAACACATCTGCTTGGAGGTGTATAATATGTATTGAACCTAATTTTAAATTTGTTCACTTTTTAGTTGCATTAGTTATTTTATTATTATTTTCTTTTTCAGTTTCTGATGTAGATTAAATATTATTATTATTTTTTTTTATTGTGTTTATAGATTATTTTTCTTTAGTTTAATTATTTTCTGTACGTTTGAACAAGATTTTGAAAGGAAACTATTATACATTACAGATATTATTTGCCTTGAATAAAGTTCTGTTGTTCATTTGATTAAAAAATGTGTTTTTTTTTTTCATTTCTTCGTTGTTTTTGTGTTATGAAAAGGAGGATAATATATAAACGATTCACTCTGGTGAAGAAATATTAATATGTAAGAATAAGGGTATGCGAAGAACAACTTGAATGTGAGATATGAAATTAATAAAATTTATATTTATATAAAACGGTAAAAGCGGTTTCTTATTTTCTACATTTTCTAGTATTCCATTCGACGAATTTCCTTCTGTGCATCATATCAACAAGAGATCCTTAGTTTAATCAGCTTGTTATAGACGAATTCCAAATGTTCTACAGTTTATTTGCGTATATTCCGCGGGGATCGGGGTGTTCTGTTATAGGTGGCTAGTGCCAAATGAGACATCGATCTCCCTGGCACTCCTTTTCAACCAAACCTAACCTATTGATATACGTCAATGTCGGATGTTGTTGACGTTTCTGCTATTCAATATAAGATAATAGGTATGTTCCCTTACTTTCTGGTTCAATATTGGCAATAGGTATGTCTCATTTCACCCGCCTACAAAAAATTTGGTTATATTTCATTTTGGTCTTTGGTGAGATAAATGTGACATATTAAGAATATTGAACCAGAAAGTAAGGGAAATAACACGTGCTTCCTGAGCCAACATTGTTTGAATGGCGTAGTGATGTTCTCAGTACGAAAGAATATATCACCCTACGATGCAAAATAACACAGAAGTGTACAAAAAGCAACTAATGGTTGCATCTCTGGTGCAAATGGTTCAGTCCACCCTACCTGTCACTTTGGTACGTATGTAACTAAAGACAAAGTAGAGACCTGGGCTTTTCTGCGCTGCCGCATCTATTTCTCCTATTCAAAATTATCCAATTGTATGTAAAAAAATTTCGCTTTTTTATCTACATGCATTTATTCTTATAAATACAAAATATATATAACTTAAATAGAGTTACAATAAGAACAAGTTTTATTTGATAAAACCAAAAAAATTGTGTGCATTTTCATGTAAAGCGCAACATTACATTTGCCAATGCGCACAGTCAATCATCCCGTTCGATGCGCGCCCACCAACTTCGCACAATTTGTCACAGTGGATCCAACATAATGATTTTTAAAATAAAGTGCGCCAGCCTCAGCATTTCTGACTTCTTCCCGAATGCATTTAGTTCAATTTTTTCTTTTTCCCATTATTCTGCTGATGGATGGTGGTTAGGCCATTCGGCTTTTCTACAACATCTTCTGAAGGCATTTCCGGTTCGATCAACTCAATTGCACAACGTCTAGGAAACCATCCGCGTATAGCACCCTTTCGCTTCTTTTCTTTTGCGTCTTCTTCGACTACTCGTTCGCCAAATAACCAGTGCTTACGAAAACGCGTCACTTTAACCACATCGTCAGGAACTAAGCGAATTCGAGCTTCATCGGTACACGGCGGGGACATACACACACGGGCTCCTTGGGAGAAGAGTGGAAGAAAGCGTCCTGTAGCTGGCCGAATAACCTTGAAGGTTTTTGTCCTCGCTCGCTTTTCTAACTTCTGAGCGATTTGCTCTCGCTAGAGGGGAACACTTTATTAGGAAAACAAAAATCTCCTTTTACTATGGTGAAACCTACCGTGAGCGTGTATTGATCACAAGGTTCTATCACCGGCCAATTGATACCATCACCAGTTGGAGCGCAGGAAACGTTCAAAACCTGAACGAGATTGTGTCTCGACCCTAAGTCGTAGGGGTAGACAAAGGCATCTTCTTCTGAGTTATTATGTCGTCGGTATAATGCCTTCTCGACTATCCAATTTTCAATGCCCGTTTGATTGGTTACAATTGATTTTATCTGAAATACGTATGCATTTGGTAATAGAGAACACAGTTTTTTTTTTGCGAAACACGACTTACTTGGAAGTACAACAACATTCCCAAGGCAACAACAACACCGATAGCTAAACCTAAGCTAAATATACAGAAGACGATGCTAGGCAAGCCAAATTGAACGGTAGCAAGATGAACCATGCCGTGTGTAAGGTACCAGTATCGATGGATGCCACGATAAAAGCCGCAAATCAGTATGATGGCTGCCTGGAAGCTGCCAATAATTGAGAAAGCAAGGAAATATGTAAAGTAAGCATGATTTGCCCAACCAACGCAATTGTTTATCCACGGACAGTGGTGATCCATCTTCTTTACACATCGATTACCTGTTGGGATGTGAGATGCTTTTCAGACGAACGTTTGCAATAGACCCTAGATGGTACTCACACTTTTTACAGTGATGCGCTCGTGGGGCTTTGAATCCTTTGCACTCTTTGCAATACTGAAGGTACGGCTCATCGGATTTGTCCTGGAAATACAATGAAGAAAGTCAGTTGGAAATAGATCCTAAAAAGACTAGTGCGGTAAATGAGTATATTGATTGCAACTGATTTTATTTCGAGGAACTAATTATGTGATTTATGGTAATCAGTAATTTGTTTTAGAGAAAGTTGTTGACATACACCTTTCGCCTCAGTTTTCAAAGCACGTAAGGAAATACTATTTTATATACCTACCCCAGACTGCTGCTAACTGACCTAATCAACTCCCAAATTGAAAGGTAAACGTCAAAACAATCCACCAAACGCCTCCCAATTCAATAGACGCAATAATGTTCCACATCCGTTTCGCAACAAGCGCTTGTGGATTGTTATCGTTGATCTCAAATCGTCCGACTTAATTAGAACCACCTGCTTTGTGCGCCACACCAGGCGGCCAACAAGTAAAAAAAAAATTTCAACAAAAAGAACAGCAACACAATTAAGGAGTTCACCCAAAAGGAAACAAGGATAACGCAAAGGAAACTTCGATTACTATCGCAGTTAAGTGCTTCTATAATACATGCACCACTTAATGGCCTAAAACCTGACGATTATTCAATTATAAACATGTAAGGTCAGAGGCAAAGTGATTTGCATAATTTTCGTACTGGGCAGTCGTCGGTGGTGGTTACTTTTCAACACATTTGGGAGGAACACGTCAATGAACATTCGAACGTGTTCCGATTGCTTAGAATAAAATTGCGCTAAACGAAGACAAATGTACACGAAACGAAAAAGTGTATTCGCTATACGACATGTGTTTTATGTTGTTACACACTATGCGATAGCATCTCACAACAAACATATACGTCAAGGCGTACGCATACTCTCGGTGCACCTGGACAGTTGGTGTTGAGCGGAAATCGAGGTAAATTAATTGCAAATGCGAAAGAATAAGAGAGTGTTTGTTTTATTGCTTACGACTGTATAAAAGTAAGGTCTGTGATAAAAGTACGATTAGCATGATCGGCAGAAGGCAGACCTTTTGACATGCTTGTCTGAATTAGAGAGGGTATGGCGTACGGGTAAACATGACCTCAATACTAGTAAGAACGCGTAAAGATGTTTAGATATCTCTCATGCTTGAGCACAGTTTGACCGCACATAAATTTCCTTCGATTTCAATCGGCATGCATCGAAAATCAAGCGATAAACTATTCAGTATACAGACTGGGGCTGACATAAAAATAGAACATCATCACGAGCGTATGGTAGCAGTTTTTGAAACAAACACCATATCGGCAAAAATAGGATTCTGGAACATTGTACGCAATGTATTGTTTCCAGGGGCCACATTCTGAAAGAAAGAAAATTTAATATTTTGATGGCCTCGGCGATTGCTATCAAATCGCAATAACTGGTGGAAGTAAGAAGCGTAAACGACTCAGACTCGCTGAGTGTGTTAGATTAAAACCATGGTTAATGGAAGGGGAAACACATAAGCTAGGGCCCCATATGGCTTGAGTGATTTCTGGAAGCAAATTGCATAATCCTATAAAAACCCTATAGCTATACTAAGGCACATAGTTTATTTTTGATCCTGCACTGGTATAGGCAAACAAGGCACGGCACAGTACCTACATCTCAGAACTGGATCAGAATGCGTTTATAGGGTAACACTTATGCCTATGCCAATGGCCCACAAGGGAATGGGCGCATTAGCCTATAGACACACACGTCACCTAAAACTGATATCCTGACAAGCCCAAAATGCCTGACATCACTATCTATTTATTTAAGTTGATATTTATTACCCAGAAAGTAACACACATCTACACAAGTTTTCGTAACCCATACAATGACGGGCAATGAGCGTACGTTTAAGCCAAGCACCCAAAACCATTAGTTCAGATAAGTATCACGATAGTGGGTACCTGTGGAAGTACATGTACTTGTGTAAAAAAAAGAATTTCCAATTTCCACTCACCTTTGGTCTCCAACCCTTGGGCAAAAAGCCTGGTCCTGTTAAAGTAGCCATAACATAATTGAATGTCGCAATCGTGGAAAACAGTAGGAAAATTGACTGATTTAGGAACCCGCCCACACTCTTATTTGGTGGCCACCACATCGAGTTCATGTACAGCGTCATTATCGTAATGCATTTTATTATGCCTGGAAAATAAAAGAGACCGATGAAATATTACCACTTTAACTTGGGATATACATTTAATTGAAATGGGAGAGTTATTAATTATTAAGGTGGACCGAGCGTAGGAAACGTAAAACAGTAACAGTGATTTACACGCAATATTCTAGGCCTGCTCACATTTCCTTTAATCGGTGAAATGAAACTGAAATCAGGCATAGACTTAAAGGAAACACAGATTTTTATTTAGGACACAATCAATGGGTTAATGCGTAGTTCAATTTTGTTTTTAAATACTTAATTGAGTGGAAATAGTGTAAGGTGCATTATTCTTTTTTTTATCATCTTTAGAAATGTATAGGAATTTTTGAAGTTAGATACCATCAAATTCTAGTTTGTTTGGTAAGCTTTCGTACTTAGTGCAATGAGTGGTCCCCAATGAAGGAATCGACGAAATCCGACTGTATCAGCACTCATGATTTATTGTTTGTGTTCTGCACACAATTTTGGTGATTTGTTTTATTTAGATGAAACAAATTCCATTGAATGCAAAAACACTCCCTCCCACATTCACTTCCCACAAATGACTGACGATTTTTGACATTTATTTGACATTAGCGATGCCGAATTGCCGATGAGCTCAAATAAAAACCAAAGTGACAACTGACAGCTGCCAAATTGCGGATTTGGTTGGGATGTGTATTTTTTTTATATGAAATTGTATAGAATTCATTCCATTCTAGAAAATCTTTGTTTTGGAATCAAAGTGTAGTAGATCTGTGCGGATAGCTGGTTAACAAAGGGTAGGTAGGTAGGTACCTATCAAAATCAAATAAAAAAAATCTGCAAACTTTGAAAAAGAAAAATAATAATTGAATCGCCGAATTCACCCAAATACTTTTTGTAATACGAAATTCCCCCAAATGGCAATGGCAGTTGCAAACACGAATTGAAAGTTTTTCTTTGACTCTTTGATAATATCTTCATCCCTTTTTAGGGCGAATACCTTTTTCATTATCCATCTCAGCATCTTTTCGCTGTGGATAGACGTTCTACGTTTTCTTTTTCTTTTGCTAACCCTACGCAACAACAACAAGGAAAATCTTTGTTTATGGAGCTTATGTGGTATTCGTTTGGGCGCTCTCAGAGCACTGTTTTTGCCCTCAGATCAATTTTTATGTTCGTTTGGATAAAAAAAAAAAACAATCTTTTTCAGATTTCAGAGCACTTTTGCGAATCTAGATATTTTCTCAGATTTGCCCTTAGATTTACCAATACAAGTGCATTTGAGTTTGACAAGTGGTGGAGTTTGTTTACATTTTAGTGAAATATTTCTACAGCAAAGAAAGGCATTGCATCGGGTGAATCTATTTTCGTAAATTATTTGTGTACAAATTTTTAGAAATCAATCGGGAATGAAATTTCGAATGTTTTAATTTAAAATTCAACCAGTGAATGGAAAGCGCATAGAAAAGTGTCGAAGACTACACATATTCAAGACGCACGAATATCAACACAAAAAAGAGCAAGAGCGTTTTTATGTTCGATTAGCCACACGAAATGAGAGCAAATCTGAAGAAGCCCAAACGAATACCACATTAAAGATTCTTAAATAAATATATTAATATTGCCTACAGTACTATTGAAGTCCATGTAATTTTGAATACCAAGAATAAAATCTTCATCTACTACAAACACCTATGACGATGGCATCTCTAAAGGAATCTACTACAATCATATGACACTTATTCCGACATTTTCATTTTATAAATTTTCGTGCGCTGCTTTCTACCGTCCTCATATTTTCGGTGCATAGTGTTAGGTAAAAAGGCAGTAATTTACAATAATTGTTGCATTCTTTTTCTGTAATTTCGTATTAGTTTAATTACAAAGTTAGTTCTTCCAGTTTTCAAGTACAATAAATCTTTTATTAAGTCCGACGTTGGCATGGACTGTATTCGTGTCAAGTGAATTGTACAAATGGGTTTTCGAGAGAAAATCTGTGCACCTCGAATGTAGAACACTTTTAGGCAATTTTGCCCCGAAAGTTTCTTTGTCGGAATTTTAATTATAAGGAAGTAATATCAAGTTCATAAAGTTACCTTTTTTAGAAGGTTAATTCTTCAATAATTATTGGATCTCAATCATGTAAGTAGAATGATTTGTAATATTTTCTTTTTGTGATATTTCGATCCAATTATCTTATCTTTCGCGCATTGTGTGAGTATAAAGGTATGTACTTTGTATTGTGACACCACTTTCACTCACCTAATCGATGTGTGAATTTTGTTTAACCAAAGAACGTAATTAATTGTTCTATAATACTGCAACAGTTGATTTCTAGTTAATTTTTTTCGAAATGTTTAATTATCCAAAAAACTGATTGAAGGCGCAACTCGTTTTGCTATTTTAGTTGTCAATTTACACCTGACGCCATGTTTGCTTATTTGTTGGTAGGAATTAATGGGAAATTCTTTTCTTTACTTGCTTGTATTTAGGGACAACAGTTTACAATCAATTACCCTAAAAGTAGGCAAGACATTTTATTCTAAAGGACATCCTAAATTTAATTTCGTGGAGCCTAGAAGAATAATACTACTGTCCTTATAATTTCAGACAAATAGACAGATCGTGTTGAACAACAACGTTTTAAAACAATTTGTTACATAATGTTATTTTGGTCAATAGCATAATATCCTACTGGAAGCATTTATGTGTTAAATTGGCCCATTGTTAATTTATCAACTGAAGTCTGGTGCCTACATAAATCGATCTCATCTCTCCTATCATAATCCATTTCAGGGCATCCAAGAGAGCGCTGCCTTCAAAGCCGAGAAGTAGTGTGCTACTTTTGAACGCATCGAAAAAATCAAAACTTGCAAAAAAACTTGAGCCAGACTCAGATATTGCATTCGTCAAAGATGATCCAGAGGCGCCAACTCAACATTACCTGATAACAGAATTCAAAGGCGATGAGGACAACGAGATTGATCTTGTTCTTACACAAAACCGATCTCAAGACGAAAGTGGTCAGCCAGCCGAATGTGTCGAAGAGATCCACTTCAATGAGCTACACAGCGATGAAGGGGGCAATAATAGTGACGGTGAGAACAACATTAACACGCGGGAAATTATCGAACACGTCTGTGGCAAGTGTTTCAAATCGTTTCGATTGATAAAGGTACCTTCAAAATAAAGCATTGCATGTTTGACAAAGTTAGTTAATCTTTAATGTATTGCAGGCGTTTAAACGTCACCTGGCCTACTGTATTTTTAACAGCGAAATGGTATTGCGAAGAGCAGAAATGCAAAAGAACATTGAAAAGATCGAAAAGGAGGCCATTGGTATGGAAAAGAAAGATATCTGTTTCTGCTGTGGTGACAACTACGATACCTGTCATGTAAGTACGCATGCATCAATAACTACAAACGCATTTGTTAACCGAAACGTTTTTCTCTAAGTTGGGCCACATAAACTGCACCGAATGTCCAAAAACCTTTAAAACACAAATTTCACTTGAACGCCATATGTTTCTTATTCATTCGGAAACGAACGATTTCCCTTGTGATGTCTGCAATGGCAGTATTCGAACGGAAGCACTGTTGAAATTGCACATTGAGCAACACAAAAACCGTGGCAAGCCGTTTGCTTGCAAAACCTGTGGAAAGGACTTTACACGACTGTATCATTTGAAACGGCATCATAAACACTCCGCGTGTGGTGAGGGATTACCTGAAACTATGGGTTGTAAGGTGTGTGGCAAGAAATTCTTTCGCATGGACAACTTGCGTGTCCATCTAAAGGCTCATTTGGGTCAGGGTACACCCAAGAAAGCCGAGTATACATGCCCGTGCTGCAAAAAGTGCTTCTACAGTTTGTCAACTCTAAAGTAAGTTCCATTTTATAATAGCAATGGTTTGGAAATTAATTTTATTTGCTTACAGCATTCACATTCGAACTCATACTGGCGAGCGGCCTTTTGATTGTGATATTTGTGAAAAGAATTTTCCATCGCTAGTCTCGCTGAAAAAGCACAGGAGATATCACACAGGCGAGAAGCCATACACATGTGATATTGTAAGTATATGAAAATATTTGTAGACCTGCGGTTTGTCGTAAGTTCTCCCATTGATATATTGAACATTCTAATCTGACTGATTAGAGGTAGAACCATTGCATGGACCCAATTATGACAAATGTGTAAACGATCTGTTGTTGAATTACTGATCTAGTTCCTTACATAAAAAAAAAAAAAAACAGTAAGGCAGGGGATTGTACAATTTTATAATGTAAATACGGCGATTGAGCCCAGTTTGGTGTGACTATGAAATAATTTTTTTGTATTTCAGTGCGGCCAAAACTTTGCGGTCAAAGAAGTCCTCAACCGGCACATGAAGCGACACACTGGTGAAAAACCACATGTCTGCTTGAACTGCAACAAACGCTTTATTCAAGCTACCCAATTGAAGAACCATTTGCGTACACACGAGCGACCATTTGAATGCACCGAGTGCCCTGAGAAATTCAAAACAGAAAAGCAGTAAGTATATATATATATTTTTAAATAATTTCGGCTACGTTTCTTTCTGGTAACATTTATCATCAACTAGCAAAAAGGGATGTTCCATCTTTTACTCAGCGTCTACTGCTTTTCGTTATATCAGTATTACAATAGGCCTATCGCTTTTGCTTAGCAACAGTTTTATTAGGTTTCACCTACACACTCCACTGTTTAACGATCTACCACTAGTTGTGAACTTTCTTTACCATCGAGTGCATCAAACACCACATCGAACTATTCCTTTTTATTCTTTATTCTTTTTTTTTGTATTCTTACTAAGATTTGAGAAGCACTACAAAACGCACAAAGGGAAAAAGGCATGGAAGGCGTCTTGCACTTGCGTGGATTGTGAGTTGCAATTTCCCAGTCGAGCCGCCCTGACAAGGCATGAGAAGACCGCTATCCACATTGGTAAGACTGACCCATCCGACATCAAGGTTAATCCAACTCATTGTCACTAACTGTATTTATTCTTGAATAGAAAACGTGAAGAAATTTTGTCCTGAATGTGGCATTAAATGCGACGATCTGAAGTCCCTAGAATTCCATATGCTTAAAAAGCACGAAACTACTGAATACAAGTGCGATAAGTGCGATTTAACGTATCGACAACTCCATATGTTACAACATCACAAGAAAACCGTTCACATTACGTAAGCCTAATAATACCCTTGAATTGATTCGTTTATAACTTGTGTATTTCCATTGTAATAGGGGTCCACCCAAACCATCATTCGAAATACCCGCTGATGCAGTGAAGAATGAAATGAATGACTGCATTGTACTTCAGGAATTCATCGTTGAATCGTTCGGAACAGAAGTGACTGAGATCGACCAAAAGCAATTCACAGTGATTGCCCAAGACGGTGATGTGTCGCCGGACTTTAAGGAAAGCAAACAAGAGATAAAAAAAAAGTCACCAACACTTCGGGCCGAACTAAAAGAGTCGCTGGTGAATTGTTTGCGCGAAGATCCAGCTAAAAAAGTAGTTGAGAACGTCATGAGCGCGGACGATTTGGAAATCAGCGAGAATGTTGGTAAATTGCTTGATATGCTAGTAGACGTAGAGACGCTTGGAAAATTTGGCTGGCCACAAGATCCTGTTGAGAATGTAGGAATCATGCAAAACATCCCTTTCCTTGAATATCGTAATAATGTTTGTTTTGTTTCCCTATTAGGTTCTTTGTAAGGTCATTGAGAACTGTGGCTATAATCTGTACAAGACGAAATTCACCGAAGATTATGGCACAAGGATGAGGGAATATGTGAAACTTATGTTTACAGTGGTCATACAAAATGATTCAATCAAGGAGCTCTTGAATAATTATCCAATAGATGAAGTTATTGCGTTTGTGCTTTCCAATGAAGACGACGAGTTGAAATTGTAATTTTTACACACATTGCAAATGTATTCCTTGTGCGAGAGGGAGAGAGAGATAGAGAGATATTTTTTATGGTTTAGGTTTATGAATGTTGAACTTAAACGGCTCATTTGGTTATGGCAAATAAATAAGTATTTTATTTGATGTGTTTTACTTGTTGTGTTTTAATAAGCCACACTGATACATGGTTAATGGTGAATGGCCATAATCGTCGGAAAGACGTAGAACATCATATTTTGGGCAAAACGACAAGATTCTGCATAAAATCCTTTGTGCGGTACTAGTACCAATATTAAGTATCCGTGTTGATGTTACAGACTCCTTAAGGCGGAGAAATCAGCTGCCAATTGTGACCCAATTGAATTGGTTGCTACAAATGCCCTGGCCCTGCACATTCACTCTTAAAGATGAAATGTTGCGGCGACGAATGTTTAAAAAGTTACGTGGAAACGCTGACGGGGACGGGAGTTTTAAATTTATTAAATTCTTACAAATCTGCATAGTTCGCATGGGCGTGCGTGTTGGGTGTGCAAGGTACTTCTAACCATTTCGAACTCACAATAGCAAAATTTCCGTTAACAGATGTTAACAGATATGGAACAGTAAACACCTCCAAAGTACTTCAGTTGCCTCTCATTTTCACCTTTAGCAGAAATAAAACGGATCGTTTGCAACAATCGAATCAAGTTGAAGTAGAATTGCAGTAAAGGATCCTCTGTAATAAAAAAAATATAATTTCATGCTTTATTTCATTTAATTCTGAATTTTATCAACGAACTTCACCACCATTTTCGATATTCGTTTAATTTAAATCAAATTGCATTGATAGTAAGTTTTTTTCTTTCACCTTTTCTAAATCTGTGCATACAAAATTGTTGATTGTTGTTAATTTGGGAAATTTCCCTGAAAGCGAAGTGACCCGAACGACTGTGTCGTATACGTAACTCTTTTTAATTTTGTGGATTCTACTAGTCATTTCGATTGCAATAGTTTCTGTTTCCAATCGAATGAGTGTAATCGAATATTGTACCAATATGAATCCAAAACTTGACAATTTAGGAACTATTTTTTAAACAAATCTTTGCGATGATCCTTAATTCTGCTCCTTTCGTTGCCAAAAAAATTTTAGTGTATGTAAAGATTGCCAGAAAATGGAAGAAATGCAACGAATGCAAATTATCATAAAGAGACTTCCTGCATTCCTAACGATAGAACTCAATTGATTGCATTCAATTGTCACAAAACCAAGCTAATCAATCAAAGGTTGGGTAGAAGGGAACGAAGTTCGACTAAAGTTGACAATGTTTTCGAATGCATTATCTTAAGGTAACAGACACCTATTGGAAAAGACAGTGGTTCAACTTGTTTGCAATCATAGAAAATTGTTTCACAATATATTTATCTGCAAAACACAATTTTCTGATGCAATAGTCTCCGCTTAGTTACGAGAACTTGGAAACTGTGATTTGTATAATTCAAAAATGTTATCACCTTTATAATGAAATTGCCAACCACACGTCGTGTCTACACTAACTTTATACTTCGACACATAATTTGCAAACGAATTTGTTTTTATTCCGATAACAAAAAGTAATATTTTTCGTAAATCTTTCATCAAACAGAAAACATTGCGGAACACTGCGCTGACAAAAGATTAAGGTAAACGCTTCCAAAATAATTGGTGAGATAAATAAACAACTTTATTAAGAATCATTAGCACATGATTTGGTTTTATGAATTGAGCGCTCCCGCAGAGTGACCACGCACAGATTTGCCTATCTTCCCAGTCCAACGAAGGTGTAAATTGTTGTGTTAAATTTGCGAGTAAATATCCAAAAACTAACAAGCAAAACAAACATTAACATCATAGTAACGTCCACCTCATTGAGTTGTCAAGAGTCGATTGATTTTTTCAGCATTTTGCAAGATCTTCGCCCGGCATCCATCTATCATTTCGTGGTATTCTTTGATGGTAGATTCGATGGTGACCAACTGATTTTTCATAGGTTCTGTCACCGATTCCGTTAGGCTGAAAAAAAAAAACTCGTGTACAGTAACACCATGTGCCCATGAGTGTAGTTACCTTCGTTCCTTCTTTAGCTCGACTGAGGACTGGTTGTAGGTATCCCGCCACATGGTCAGTTCCAGCTGCATCGCATCGATATCCTCGGGGATGAAATCCATCAACTTTCCTAAGGGATTCACGGATTTGGTGAGATTTTGTATGACATCACGCAGACTGTTCATTTGGCGGGCTGAACTTTGGCGAGTGTTAATTTTTGCCATGTTGTCCTGCGAAATCAATTATTAGGACAGATTCACAGTACCTATTGACAGAGGCAATGCTTACCTTGTCCGATTTATGGACGCTATCAGTCGAACCACCTTGCACGAGCTCCTTTTGTGTTTCGAGTATTTGTTGCACCAGGTGACCCTGCTGCAAGGACTCATCTTCCCCAACTCTGTTGTCATTGCTTGAATGGCCCTGCAACTGTTCTTCAGTATTTGGATTTTCGATAATTACAAGGTTCTCTCCATCGTCTTCTAGTTCGGAATTGAAAGCTTCTAGCTTAACATTGATACCCGACAACTTAATCTGATCATTGGGTTGAAGGATTATTTCGACGTTCTTATCCCTCCTTCGAGGGGCTCCAGGGCGGGCCGACGCTGGTCTCGCACTTGGTGGGCGTAGGGACGTACGTGGGCGCACCGCTTCTTTGGAGTTTTCCCTCACAAAGGTCGATTCACGTTTTACTTCTGAGCTCTGCGTTGACTCGTGACTCGGCTGTGCCTCTAATACAGGGTTTATCAAAGCTTCGGGCGAGGGTTCCTCCGTAACAGTTTTTAGAGATTCTGCAGGCTCTACAGTCAATTTTCCGCTGGGATCTTCGGATTTTGAGCTACGAGACTTCTCAGCGCTGGACTTGCGACTTTTTGCCGATGATCGCTTACTCCCCGATGAGCGTCGACTTTCCGAGCCATTTGTATCCTCTGCAGCTGCTGCCAGAAGAATTTCTTCAGCTCGCTTGCTTGCATCTCTTTTGAATTGCGTCACAAGAGATTTAGCATCAGCAGGAGTTTCTTCATTATTTTCATTTTGAACTATGGCCTCTTCCACAGGTTCCTTGACCTCACTAGGTTCGACGTTTAATAGTTTGTTTGAGTCTGGCTTTGGCCTTGGCCCCACCTGGGTTTCAGGCTCAAGTTTGGGATGATCCGCAGAGGCTTTTTTCGCCTTATCAGGCGAGTTCTTCTTTGAAGGTTCCTTATTCGAAGACTTGCTTTTAGTTCTTTTATCCTCCTTCTGATCTGTGTCGGTAGATTTAGATAATCTTTTTGAAGGTTTTTCTTTCACCTCTTTTGATTTAGTCTTTTCCCTAACTTCGATCTTTGACTTGTCCCTGGAGCTCTCTGTTTTTTTAGCTACCACCACTTTGGGAGATGGTTTCTCTACGATTCTCTTTTCCCTGACTTCCTTCTCTTTCGGTCTTGACTTGGGACTAGGGACAACACCGGCGCCATTGTTGGCCGTTTCAATTGCGGTCTTCCAATCGAGTTTTTTCTCGATAACAATCCCAATCCATTGCAATAGTTCATTGGTTTTCTCCGGTTCATGGCCTGCAACTATTTTTGACGTCCTTACCGTTAGCGGTTCATTGGTCGTAATTTCTAAAGAAAGAATATGTTATGTAGTAATTTCAGCTATTTCGACTTAATACTCAGGAGGTACTTATTGCGTCGATCATTTTTTGTAAAAACTGCATTTTTGCATCACGGTCGTTTATATTTTCGACATTCAGTTCCTCGGCAGTATAGAGACCTTCAAAGCACCCTGTGTTTCGGATTACCTATAAAATAATAAGGGTTTTTTTTTTTAAATAAAGTTCTAGCATACAGATACTTTTAAAAGTTTTGTTTGCACCCGAAAAGGATACACATACTTCAATAGAGTGAAAGAGAAAAAACAAATGATCAGTTCACCGACTTAAAGTTTGATAGAAGTATAGTAAACATGTTTTTATTTTAAGCTGTTCTGAAATCAGGTTTCGATGCTCAATGATTCTTAAACTGCATGTACACCATCACGGGATGTATTTTTTCACGGGACGGAATAGAGAGATCCGTCTATTCGTTTAAAGGCGTAAGAATGAGATCACAAATCAGACGCCTAAAGTGTCATGGATGGTCTACCCATAATAATAGATACCTACGTAAAATGGAAATCTACACAAGTTTCATGCACAAACATTTTTCTGCTAATATAAATACTAATATTTCCATTTCTGATTTAAAACATATGAAATAAGCGTGGTAATTAGTTTCAGTAGATGAAACCAACACTCAGTTATAAGAAATAAATATATAATTATCCGTTCATCACTTCCGGAAGCCATTTTGTTTTATATGAAAGCGAAATTTCGTAATCAATCGCTATAAAAAAATATCAACATGCGGAGCTTTCCTATAATTCCAACCACGTAAACAAGATGAACATTTAAAAAACGGACAAATTTGTTAAACACTGACTGACTGAAAAAACAAAGTCAAATAGAAGTTATAATATCTGGCTCCAATAGTTCAGCAATCGAAGTGACAGCTAAGTCATTGTACGATGAAGAACCATAAAAGAATCTCCTATTTCAAACGTCTGACCAAACTGAAGACCTGTCAGTAACACAGTTCGTCAAAGCAGCAACACCTATAGTGATCTAGCCAGAATAGAAATAGAGTCCGACGCCCTGTCAAAATTAAAAAAAAAAAAAAAAAACCCCAACACCAACAGTAGTATGTATCACTTTGTGTAGTTTCGAATTCTTTTTTTTTACCCTTAAATTTAACAAGTCCACCTTTAAATACGAATTAAGAAAAAACAAGTAACCGAATGAAATAAAATAAGATTTGCTGTAACCCTTACCGCACTAAAAACATCATGTAAAAATCGGAAGGGTGGCTTCTTCAACAATTTTTCGCTTAGCACTGGTTTCTTAACATATTTGCCGAGAGTTTCCTGAGTTCTTTTTATCACATTCGAATCAATTGTCACCTCAGACATTGTAAAATATTAGCACAAATACAATTTATAGCATATCCTTGAAAATATACTTTTAATACAATACACTAACTTGACATTAATTTAGGATAAAACAAAAATTATGTATTTCAAGTGTTTGTGACAACGGTTTGTATGGCAACCGGAGAGTCGGCGCAGATGTTAGGTAGTTGAAGGTCTCTGTTACCACTTGTTGGTCTTTTATTGTTTACCAATTTGTTACCACTGGTTTGTGTCGTTTATGTTTATCTTTCAAGTGTACCTACTTACCTACTTATATCAATCATTTGTTGGATTTGAGCGGTTTAAACGGAAATCGTTCTACGAAAATCAGAAAGTAGAAGGGGCTGTTTGCATTGTTTATTTCTGAAAGTCACTTTTGACTGAAATTAAATTAACACTTTTTTTACCTACTATTTAAATTCGCAATGAGTTGGCTATAAGAATAAAATACAAATTTTTTTTTTTTGTAAATCAACTATCAACAAATATACAATTCGCATCGGGTTTTGATTTGAAGAATATCATTTATCAATGTTACGGACACTATTGTATCTATCACCAGAGTAGTTGTAATATAACTATGTATGTATTACATATCTATCTCTCTATTCTATCTTAACAGGTTCCATTTATACTGTCAGATTATCACCATGAGTTTCGATTTGTATTCTATTTTGATTCATTATACGAGCTATGATTATATGTTGTGGGGGTTTTGATGCACGATAATTTATTATGATTGTTGTCTTCCTATCTACTTTGTAAACATTTGTGGTGAGTTTAATTTTACATTTTGATTTCCTGATAGTTTGGACAGTAGGTATTGATGTTTGGTAGGAACCCACATACATATTTAATTGGCAATGAAGTTCTTTAAAAGTGAATGGGTTTTGGCCATAATTAAAAAAAAGGTGATTATCTATAATTGTCATAATTGTCATATATAAGATGGTATTAGGTAGCTTGTTATACCGGGGTAAATAATCATTGTGCTTATTGTAAAACTTGATTAATTTAGTTGTCATTTCATGTGGTTTTCTTTATGTAGATCTGTTTTCAAATCATCGTTACTTTGATCTAGATCAATTCTTGCAGATACCGGTATATAAAGGTTCCGATTTTTGTTCGCGAACAACTACTGTACGTCATTATTGTGGTATTCTTTTGGGCGCTCTCAGAGTACTTTTTTTTGCTCTCAGATCACATTTTATGTTCGTTTGGTGCAAAAAAAAAAATAAACTTTTTCAGATTTCAGAGCACTTTTGCGAATCTGGATTTTTCTCAGATCTACCAATACAAACAAGTGCGTTCGAGTTTGCAACTGGTGCGGTTTGTTAAGGTTTTCGTGAATTTTTTTCTACAGTAAAGAAAGGCATTGCATCGGGTAGATCTATTTTTGTTAATTAATTTTGTTTAAATATTTAGAAATCAATCGGGACGCAAATTTCGAATTTTTTAATACAAAATTTAACCAGTGAATGGAAAACGCTTTAAAAAGTGTCGAAGGCTACACATCTTCGAATCGCAAGAATATCAACACAAAAAAAAGTGACGTTTTTATGTTCGATTAGACACACGAAATCTGAGAGCGAATCTGAAGAAGCCCAATAGAATACAACATACGACGAACACTTTTACCGAGTATTGGAAGTGTGTGTAGTTCTATGTCTACTAACAAATTCGTAAGAATTTGTAATAACATTTACTCAATGCCATTCTCTAGCCCGAATCATTTTTTAAGGACGATTGAGAGGGCAATATATAGAACCATTTTAAGAGTCATATTATTTACTACAAACGTAATGGTGCCTTAAAAATGTCGCAAATGCTTGACACAGAATAATGTGATAATGTCGTGTAAATGACAGAATTACAGAAGATGCAAAAACGTGTGACAATTATTAATAGGTTATTAAGTTATCTTATTTACATGAACGGACAACAAATTGTTCATTTCGCTGAATTTAATAATGTATAGTTATTTAGTCCGCATGATTTGTTTGATCTCATGATATTATGTTGAAATCCTTTCAGTTAATTGCAAAAATGCCGTTCGCCTAGATTTATATCTAATTATGGGATGTTCGTCCATGACAAGGTGATGATTGGCGATAAATTTCTTGAGCCTTTGTTAGTGCTGAATGCAAAAAACGCATCTCTCTTTCCGAACTCGTGCAAGAAATTGCATAAATAAATAATGATATGACTAATTTTATACGAAACCAAACTAAAGTGTATACATTGACATGAATAAGTAAAACATCAACATTTCAGTAGGTAATTTCACATAGTTTTATTTATCGTGTATGTATAGTATATATTATTTTCTTAGTGTATACATTTTACTATAATAAACATTTAACTAAATATATAACATTTTCTTTAATATATATATTTTGTATCCCTTTAAAAATTGATTTAATGTAGTTTGTTAGTTTGCGTTTAGAGTAATAACAACAGACAAATGTTTTTCAAGAATGTGAACAGTTATTATGTTATTATTGCGAAAGAACAATTGAATACAAAATTTACAGTCAACACGAAAGTTAAGAATATCATCAGCACCGGCCAACAGTGAAAAACGATTTTTGTGTATCATTTCATTAAATTTATATGAAATAAAACGAATAAACTTCCCTGCTTATTTCTAAATGTAAGTTATACACGTGGTACTTGATTTAATCAAATCTTTATATTTATTATTTGGTTTCTAAAATGCAATGCGTTTTAAAAAAAGTACAAGTGTCTGCATAATAAACAGCTTTTGTATGCTTATCTCCTTGTGGTATCGGCTGGTCAGAAATGTTCAAATTATCGGTTTAGGATGGGAGGAACATGTAGAGCGAATGGATACTTATGATCCTCCGAACACAATTTGTAGCTTTCCACGTATAACGCTAAATCTATAGGTAACAAATATGGCAATTCACCCGCGCTATCGTCACAATAGAAGTGTAAATTACATTCCCCTCCTGGTATCGCCAATTAAATCAGCTGAAAAATCACACATCTTATGAGAATACTCAAATGGAAGGACCTATCACCAACTATGGGAATATGTGTGAATTGGTTTACGTACTGTGTTACTAACTTCACACATCTTATGAGAATACTCAAATGGAAGGACCTATCACCAACTATGGGAATATGTGTGAATTGGTTTACGTACTGTGTTACTAACTTTCGTTGTATATTGTAGTAAAAGATGAACAATTACAATCACATAGGCAGTATGTATAACTAAATAGACACGTTTTTCGCTTTGACTTAAATATATAAACCTTGATTAAGCATACATGTACATGCATCGCAAAGCTCGTTGGTAATGTAGTTGGACGGTTTGCAATTGAAAAGCTAGGGCATCTGTTTAATAGTAACACATCTGTTGTTGTTCTCGTCAGGTTAATAGTGCGCTTAAAATTACAAACCATAGATAGTTGAAATGGAACAATAGTCTAAACTTAAATATTTACATGAAGTAATCCGTATAGAATGTTATTAAAGCTTTTTTTTTCCAAAATACAACAAATATCAGTTACCTATCTTAGTAGTTAATATTTTTTTTTCCACAATATCATTACAACTATTTTTAAAGTTAATTTTCTTACCCATTTATAATCTACATCTTCACCGTATTTTCCTAGGGGATTGGGATAAAACTGAAACTGAAACAAACCAAGAAAAAAACGAAAATAAAACGCAAAACAAATTTCGATGAAAATAAAATTACTTTAATACTTTTCATTCTTCATGTTGTTTTTCATTATAAAGTAATAGTTGCTAGTTCTTAAATTAAGAAAAAAATAATATTTATATATATATTTATTATATAAGATCTTCGTTTAATTATAATACAACAAACTTAATTAGATAATTGATATCAACAAAAAAAACAAGAAAAGAAATGTGGATATAGAAAAACTAGGTTAACTGCAAACTCTCTTTTGTCGTGCAAAAAAAAGAAGAAGAAGAATTGCTAACCTTACATTTTCCATTTGGATTTTTACTAAATAATGAGAACAAAAAAAATATATATATATAAATAATAAAGAAAATACTTTTCTCAGCCAAACAGGGATTGTGAAGTGAAGTTTGTTGGTTGCATATAGTTGCTTTGTTTCTTTTTTTTTGTCGTTAACACAGTTTAGGAATTAATTGCAATTTAATTGTAAATAATTTGTAAAATAATGGTAAGTGGATCGGATATTTGCCTTATGCTACAATTCGAAAAAATCATCCTGTTGTTTTTCGAGGCGCTGCAACGAGTTTTGCACTCGCTTTCCTTGGGTTATGTTTAAGAGTTGCGCTGTGTCGGAGGTGCTGCCTGAAGAACTGTGACGTGTATGACTTGTCTGGCTATTTTGATGATAAATCTTGTACGAGTTGGAATTATTGTTCCTCCTTCGGTGTGTGCCGCCGGTGGTAAATAGATCGTCATCACTTTGACTCGTTAAAAGACTGTGAATAAAGTTAAGGGTTTGTTACAATGAGTGGGAAATATCAGAGTACATAGCGATTGATGAGACTAGACACTTAGGAGTCAAAAATCACAAATGGCAAATTATTTATTTTTTTATTGAGAACTGCTTTTATAAGTCTAATATCTATATTTTGTAGGCGCTCCTTTAGTGGTGGCCGTAAAATAGGGGATACGAATCAAACTGGTAAACAAATGCTTCACCGGCATTGACCTCACCAGAACTGATAAGGCACTAGACTTTGCCCGCGCAAAGCTCTCTCCATGTGAGACATAGTACATATATATGAATTATGCTTATCATTTACGATTGTTATTCATAGCCAGATTGGACGAACTGCAATACAGAAAATGCGGTTGGCATATTCAAGCAAAATGCACACGTATGTGACATGCATACTGTTCCACCAATGTCAAGGGTTATTAAGATTAAAATAGCAAAACAAAATTAAACAAATACGTACATAAATACATTCAGAACGGAAATCCGTTGATTAAAAAACTTGGTTAACAATGTTTGTTTGGATGTGTTTCTTGTCAAATTGATACAGAATAACCTGACAATATCAAACATGAATTTTGTGGTCTTATTAGTTCTCATTGCAAATGAGGAATGTGTAGATCAGTTTGAATAATTGCCATGCATTCGTGATATAGTGATAATGTGGTCACACAAAGCAAAACGTCCAGTTAATTGATGGCTTTCGCAGGAGCAGCATTCATTCTTTCAGAAACGGCTAGAATTTGCTATTCGTGAGGCGCAACAACAGGACTAGGATGCTGAGAGTCTGGAAATCTCTATCGTCCTTACTCATAATCATGGTTAAACTATCAACAAAACAGTTTGCCGGTCACAATGGCCACTAAAACTGATTGTTTATACCAAAATGGGTGATTTGGCATTATCTTCTCATTGCTTCTTCTTAGGGCGGTTCGGGATTTCACCATGTTTTAGTACCAAAGAACGACAATTTCATTCTTAAGAAGAGAAAGTGACGGAGTTTATTTCTTTCCGTCAATTAGTTGATTGCGAAATGATCTCAGCGAATTGACGAATTGGTATTATGGTTGTTGGATCACAGCAAACCACATTGTTGACGTGTATTGTATTACATCGCATTAACGGTTTCAAATGGTGATGCGTCTTCGTGACAAACAACTTTTGCCCATCAATTTTCGGTTCGAACATAGCCCACACATCAAGACCTATAAAATAAGAACATAAATTCGAATAAATTGATCGATTGGAGGAAGCGGCGGTCACAAATTTTGTTTTGGTTCTTGCCCTTTCTCTAAAAATAAAAACCAACTTTTTCTACAACCTCCCCCTTCTTCATTATAATTACGACCAATATACTATATCTTTATGTATGCTTAAAAAACTGGTAGATTGGTGAGTGCGCTGCTAAACAAGAGTGCTTCGTCACGATACAACACCTTCTTCATCATCATCCCCACTACCCAGCACACCGGTGGTTGGAGTGCACAATACAAACACAAAGCGAAGAACATTTTATGCAAATAAAACTGAAATATACTTACTCCGTTCTGTTGCACTGTGATTTCTCGACGTATTTCTTCGACTCGGCGATTGTTGAATCAATCTTACCCAGGAAATCATCGATACATTTTCTGTTCTCCTCCTCGGGACTCATTGTAACCGAATCCATTGATTTGCTGCCATTTTTACTTGTGTGATTCTGTTGCGGTGGAGGTTGGTCTGTATTTACCAGCATTTCGCTACCCGCTATCGAGTACGGTCGTGTCGGCAACGGCTGAGGTCGATCATCTTTCGGATAAAAGGGTGATGACTTTTCCATGGGTATTAGTAAATATTGACGAAGGAATAAGCTATCGGAAGCAAAGAGACGATTGGCCCGACGTATTTGTTCCGTCTGTAAATAAAAAACAAACAATCAAAGACATTTGCAAGAGTACGTTGTGGACAAAATTCATTATATATAACAACCATGCAATATTGTTGCTTTTGACTGATTGTCGGAGGAGCCGTTTATGATCGATTGGGTGTAATTAATTATTCAACACATATTGCTATCTGAGTTATTGATAGCTTCACTCATTCATGGTTAAACCAATAGATGATTGCAGATAGCAGACATGGGACAAGTTGGCTGTCAACCTTTTAGCTAATCACATTGTGATACTAGTCTGGTGGAGTTCATGCAGTTTGCAATTCTGCTTTGTCATACAGTGGTCGACCTAATCAACAAATATTGCAGAAACAAAACCTCTAGGGGATGCTTGGACACACCCATTAAAGAGAACGTTGCTAAGTTTGCAATAGATTTTCAAACGTACCGTGCATTTATTTAATTCTGAAGAATCCATCAGGAATGGGTTAGCACGCAATTGTAATCAGCGCTTCTGTCATTTTTCGTGAAAGATTCCAAAGTTGTTCACATTTCAATGGCTCGGTAGCATGCAGATTTGTTTACAAGCACACAAGTTTCAACCGTAACACTCAAGGTCAGCATTGTGTTGCGTGCTGAAAATTGTATTGCAGTAACTGGTGCTGCCACGTGACAGTGTTCTACTTTTAGGAGTTATTGATTTAGTTTTGGTTAAAAGTAAGCACACAACACACAAAGCTGCTATTTATGATACTAAATCATTGTTGGATAACTGGTGCGGCGTTGGAGTGTAGAAATAATATATCATTTGTCAAGATACAAATAAAATGCCTAATACACCTGATTGCAGGGAGCATATTTAAAGGCGCATTTAAATGGGTACATAGGGGAGAGTAATAAACGATAGAAATTGAGGAGACCTGCACTTAAAGAAACATTCAGTTTGAATAATGAAACCCAATACTTGCGTCAAATCAGCCAAAATAAAACAAGAATAGCAATGTTTAACCAAAGTCGAACAAAGCAGCTTTAAAGAGGGTCCACCAAAGAAGATTCCAGTTGAGAACTTCGTCTACATGAGCTTAGATGAAACAGAGATGAAGTGAACAATCACTTTGCCTGTCTCATTGGGCAGTATCTTCAATCAATTGGGCACAGCGCAATCCATTTAGAACAAGTAGTACTCTTCTATTAACTGACCTTAAGAGGGCTTTGGACAAGGGAAATACTGTTATGAATGTAAATGCAAGGAAATAATTATTACAAAAAAAAAAAAAAATTGCCTACATAGCGGAATTCACAACTGTAGGTAGATTTTATTTTATAAGAAGAGTCATGGCAAAAGTGCGTGGTTTTTATTTCTGTTGAATCAGTCTGGTCTGGTCTGGTTTAAACTGTCGCGGCATTTAGATAGCCGAGAACATGTCTCCTTGAGCCAGCGACATTTGCAGACTATGATCAGCGGCACTATTTCAAAATCGAGTAAGAAGTGTAAATATTTACTCATATACATATGTATATCTATCTGCACCTGACTCTTGTTATTAGCAATTGGAAGCTTTATTAGTTGTTCCATCACAGTTTTAATATAAACAAATATCTACCTACATTGATAATAGAGAAATGAAACATGAACCAATTGTTTGGTGTGGTGTTGTGTACAGCACAATAAGATAAGCTATTTGTTTAAACTGATAAGACCGAAGCGGACACAGCTAATAAGGAAATTCCACAAAAGTTCGCTGATCATGCAACGAGCGAAAAAAGCTGCTGATCGCTAACGAATAAGGTTATTATAATATAAAACTACTTGTCCACGACAAATCGATATCGCACTCTAAAACAAATATCCACAATTTAAAATGCCACGGCACAAGCCGGCTATAGCCAGTTAAACCCTCAAACTGCCTCGACAAGAATGTTCTCTACCTAAACGCGCGCTGCTTGTGTTTGCCGACCAAACACGAATAATGTTATCTGCACCATGTATACCTCGTGACTTGCAGTCATTACTCTTTGCAGGTACAGCATCTGATAAGACGCAACTGAAAAGAAAGAAAAACTCTAAATTATGAAAATAATTTCTCATGATTGACCTCAATTCAATCAATATTGAGTGGATCAGCTTTCAAAGCAAAATCGCCCAGGTAAAAAGGTAAATAGGCAAACAGGACTAGATACAAGGAGCCAGTTAACATCATTGCACGTCTATTTATAGGATTTATGAACGTAATACTAACATGAACTTCTTTCTACACTCATGCTTCCACCGTGGCAACCAGAATAACCATAATTATAGGTGAAGGAGGAAAAAAATCAATGTTCCCCATGCATGCACCTTTGAAAGGAGACAAACCCATAATTGGTTGGCGTATGATAAGTCAAACTAACACCAGACAATATCAATTTGTTTGTAATTAATTTCCATTTTATTAACCTAGGCGTAACATCGTTCACTTACCGTGCATCCGTACTTGAGTGCGATTCCCTGCAGCGTATCAGTTTTCTCGACTTCATGCCGTACCAGGGTGTCATTGTTTCTCATGTGATTACAGGTGCTGCCGTATTTTTTCAGAGACCGTGCTGACTCACGAATTGATTGCTTCTCGTTGAACATGTAATCCTCGTCCATATCTGGTACGATCTCTGTGAACTGCACAAAAATAAAAGTTAGAGCACTTTTTTTTTTAAAGAATTTCCTGCAATAATAATTAAAGTGAGTTTTCTCACCACTAACTGCGTACTCAATTGATTTTAATTTTCAAACTCACAGCTCAGTGATGTAAGGCAATAGAATTGTTGCCGAAAGTGAAAAGTAGAACAAGATTTTTGTATTTGTTAATTATTTTTATGAGTGTGGAAACAAGAGTGCAATTATTTAAAAGGCTGTTCGCGTGACGAGACGAGAAGAAAAAATAGAAAGTGGATTTCAATCCCGTTGACAGTTCAGCGACTGGTAGTTTTTTTCATACTAGTATTTGATCGAAAATACAAATTTCCCCAATCGCCAGAGATGTTATACCGTTGGGGCGGCTTTATCGCTGTCTGTCTGATAAAAGAGGGAAATTCTCATTGAAAGTTGCACCTGGGGGTATTGTTGGTGAGAGAACGACATTGCCAGATAAACTCTTTGATTTTCATTTTGCTGTCGCTATTTTTTTTCTGTTTGTCAGAAATGTATTTTTAACGCACGTTTGAAATATCTGTTTGTTACGCGATTACCTGCGACTAAAAAAAGTTTTCATGTGAATGAAATGTCAGAAACTACGAATATTCGCTTGTTCGCAGTTCACAATTCCCTCTCATGTGGATACTCCTTAAAAGCCTGAGTATGCTGGCGTTTAAATTGTCATGAGTTAACAAAAAAAAATTGTATTTTGAACATTCTTACGGGTCAGCGCTAGTTTGTTGAAAGCAAGAGTATTTGAGAAAACACTCCCGATTTTCGCTGAAAACTTAAAAATAGACTAGTCCACCCCAGATGCATATTGAATGCTCTAAAGCGAAAAGCTCTCTCTAAATATCTGACTCATTTCTGAATTTTGAAACAAGACCAAGTGGCACCAACATAAGGCCATGTCAAAGTTGTACTGAAGCTGCATGCATTTCCTGACTTTATCAATGTGAAAAAAACCACTTCACTTTTGAGGTTTCCATAATCATATCCTTATAAGTAAGAATCCATCGCTGAATGTGATTTAAAATACAAATTCGATTACCGATATCAAAGAAGTTGCTTCCTCATATATATTTAACATAAAAATGGAATTCCCAACAGATTAGGGCTATAAACCCGTTCATCTTTGTAAACACCTAGATAAGCAAAGCTAAGCTCAGAAGTTTAATTCTAAAGAAACAACTCTTATCAACATAGCATAATAATAGAGTCGTACGTCTGTGAGCAGTTTGAAGAAATTCGTATGACACGATTTATGACTATTTCCACAGTTTAAACAAACGTTTTCACGTGTTAAGCCGAAAAATAATAACAAACTCGTAATTATTGCAGTAAATCGACCTAATAAAATCAGTTCTGAGTTACACGCGGATAATATTCGATGATAAGGGATTTTTTTAAATGCCCGCTTTTTGCTGATAACGTAACGTGTTATGAATACGTAGCGTATGATTAAAGGTACCAGCAAATGTCAAACATCTCATCAGCATAAGACCGCATTTAGATATACACACAGAACAGATAGGTTGTGTACATAATACATTTCTGTTTACATTTTGAAAGTGGTTTTATTATCTGCGAACTCACTTTGATACAGGAAGCAAACACAATATTGTTTATTGTGTGAGTTAAGTATCTGCAACACTTTTTTTTAATTTGATACGCAACTGGGGTGAATGCGAATTTTTGATAAGAATTATAATTCTGTACTGTACTAGGAACTGGATTGTCAACAAATCCGAACAAAGTGCAGATCAGTCGGAATAAATAATACTAAATACCTATGCACTATCAAAATGAGAAAACCGTTAAAACACACAAAATAAATAAAATCAACAGTACATGTACCACGTCACAAGAATCTATACACTATCAAGTAAGAGGTTTTTGATGTCCTATTAAATTAAATAATTTACTAGCTATTATCAGCGGAAGATAATTTTTTTTAAAGTGTATCATATATTCACTTTATTTTTTCAGATATCGGCATCTTGACAGCAAGATAAGCTGTCAGTTCATTGATTGACTTTAATACAACAACTGAAGCCCAAAATGTAATGGCGTTTTTCATTGAAAATCCGAGAGAATTGCCCCCTAAATTCAGAAATGCTCTTTTCAATGAAATTTGTTGGAGCACTTTTGCACATCATATTTTGGAGTTTCTGTTGCTACTTTTTCTTTTTATTTTCTACAGTAAATGTGATTGTTCTATTTGTCGATTCCGGACTCTCCCGAACGGTTCTTTTTGTCCAATGGAAAACGACATAAGAATTGACCCCGGCACTTCTTTTTTCAGTGAAACATGGAGCACTTTAAGATTCGCTCTTTTGATATAAAGCGCAACTATTTTCTGCTACATGCAACATTTTTAGATGTCAGAGCACTTTTTTTGCTTTCAGAACAACTTGTATGTTCGTTTGGTACAAAAAAAAAAACAATCTTTTTCAGATTTCGGAGCACATTTGAGAATCTAGATATTTTCTCAGATTTGCTCCAGATTTACCAATACAAGTGCATTTGAGTTTGACAACTGGTGGAGTTTCTTTACAGTGAATTTTTTCTACAGCAAAGAAAGGCATTGCATCGAGTGAATCTATTTTTGTAAATTATTTATGTATAAATATTTAGAAATCAATCTGGACGTAGATTTCAAATGTTTTAGTGTAAAATTTAACCGAAAATCAACACAAAAAAGAGCAAGTGACGTTTTTAGGTTCGATTAGGCACACGAAATCTGAAATCTGAGAGCAAATCTGAAGAAGTCCAATCGAACACCACATAAGCATTTTTAAAGAGATGTCAAAAAACTCAACATGTTGACATATGTCGTTTTCCATTGGGACCACCAGGAATCTTTTTCAGATCTCAGATTTTACGCTGCAAATGGAACGCGCAACGAAATTGATCTGCTTTTATAAATGTATTAGTGCGTTATTTGGCAGTAATATCAGCTGTTCAATCTGCATTTGTTTTTGCAAAAATCACAAATGGATATCGACTTCAAAAATGTTTTCCCTATTGTAGATAAAAATTTAGTATTTTTGGTGATTCGTAGTCTTCAGATGACGAGGAAAACTATGAAGATAATAATTCCTCGAAAATTATATCCATGGCTATTTATGTATTTCGTTATTTTGGTTTTCACGAAACTTTGCGCATTTGGCTTGAAAGCAAACTTCTTAAAATGACGTAAAACAGCTGTGCAAGACATATTGGTACTGTGGCAGTATGTGTAGATCTGAAAAAATATCGAGATTTGCAAAAAGTGCTCCAAATCGAAAAAAAGATTGATTTTTTTGCCCAATGGAACATAAAAAGTGATTTAGATCAAAAAAAGGATTGATTTTTTCTCCCAATGGAAAACGACAATAGTATCGACAGAAAAAAAAGTGTTTTGGCTTCATGTCAATGCGTTCTTCTATGAAAGTTGGCCACGAAGAGAACTATTATTATCTTTGATATGAAGATGACAAGTCAAGTGACATAAACGATAAGAAGTCACACAAGAACGCTAAAGACCAATTACACGTGAAAGGTATACTTACCAGCGCCACAATCTTTGTTATCATAAATTCACTCCAAAATGTTACTATTAAAAGACACTTTAAATGTAAATTTTGAGTCTATTGACGTTAGGTTAGGTTAGGTTGAAGTGGCTGTCGGCTAGCCGACACACTTAGACCATTGTAAGGTCCCTTGTGATACCACATGAATCTAAAATGCAATTCTTCCTACTCGTTGGACCAATTGGAGCTTCTGATGAAGCGTAGGATATTCCGAATGTCTGTGTTTTTTAGATCGTTCAGATCATTATAGTAGAACGCTCCCAGATGGAGTTTACGTCTTTGTGAGAGGGCCGGACAAGTACGTCTATTGACGTTACTGTATAAGAAAACATTTTTCCTTCTACAATATACCAACCCGTGAATTATATGCATCGTTAGTTTACTGGCAACCTACTGCAAAGTATTGCCAAATTAAGTTGCTGAAACATAATTTGCAAACCTGTCATGTGCGACATGGACACACAACGAATGATTTTCTAGGTCAACACAAACAAGAAGTCCCGTTGTAAGTAAAACTGTTATTGAACATCATCGTTGTTGCTCTCCTAAAAGAGTTGAATAAATAACAATTTTAATAATATTACAGTAGTAAGAAAGCATTCTGCCATTACAACAATCACGTCAAGCGGCAAACTTAATGGCTCGTTAGTTTTCCAACAAGTTACTCAAAAGTATTGCCTAATTAAGTTGCAAAAAGGTAATTTGGAAATGAAATATGTACAATTATTGATGAACCAACAACATCTTGACATTTTTGCGCTTTTTTTGATATTTTTGATTTAGTCATGTGATTCTGAATGATTTTCAGTCACGTACAGATTTATTATTACCTTGTTCTCACCAAACTTTGGAGAATGCACATAATTCCAACGACAAGACCTCATTGCAAACACATATATTTCTTGGTCACATGCCAAATTATCAGAGATGGCAGTGTTGACCTTTAAAGGCGCATCTTCAATTACACTCGCCTAATATTATGAATGCACCATTGAGTGATCAATCAATCAAAATTGAATACATCAAGTAGCTAGTCTCTCTCCGGTTGTAGATCGTAATTATACAGCACATTCACAGATTTAATTGTTTTAACTTGAAATGTTTGTCAGTTTTGTTCAGCCATCAAACATTTTGTGTCGGTAAACTAGGACCTTGAATGGCATTATGCGATATAACCATCTTATCGACTTTTCAAAGATAGTCACTTCAAAAGAGATTATTCTTTTTGACATTGATCTATGCAGGCTTGAGTAAAAAATATATCTTCAATCAATTCCGCTTTGATAATCCTAAGTTATTTATTTCTATATGTTTTGCTTTGAACTGTCTTGCAGTGGGTTAAACCATGCCGATTGACAACAAAATTTATCATTTATTTTGGAAAACAGTTTAATCCCATGTGTTGTCACTGCCGTCAACGAATCAAAGTTATCAAGATTAAGTATTGATCGAGTTGTTAATTAATTACCTAGTGAGGTGTTTTGCTTTTCCCCTTTGTTTGAGTAAAGTTTCTGCATTTTCTGACACGTCAAGGATTTAGTAATAAAATGTTATTTACCATGCCCAGAGAACAGATAACAACTGGATAGGGGTACAATTCTGCTGAACGAAATGGACTTTGGTTTGTAGTAAACGAAAATCAAAAACAGAACAATATACTGTGCAATAAATTATAGTGGAATAAAAGCAAGGTACGATATTCAATTAATCAGAATTGATAATTCTGGTGTATACAGATTGAATAGAGAATTTCGTCAGCGACAACAAGCAATTTCATAACTGCGCATACTTTTACTAACAGACTAAAAAAAAGCAGTCCAAGTTTGACAGATAAAGCTGTCGGAATGTAACACCGGGGGACAGTAGAAAAGAAGCAAAAGCTCTGCGCTGTGATGCACACGAGCTAAGCTTTTTTAACAGTTGAGACTCTGCTCTGCAGTCTGAACTAAACAGAAAAACGCTCAATAAAAGGTTTGTTTGACGTGGTTAGCACTAGTGCGCACTGAGATGTGTCAGCTAATTTTTTTAATGACTGAAAGCGAAAGGACAGCCAAACTCAGCACTGAATTCATGCCCCGACAAATTAACTGGGGTCAGTTCAGGGCGCAACGAGGGTGCCCTAGAAGCCATGCCAAACACAGGTTTTCACTACCAGGGCGAGTTCAGTGCTATATCGAACACATTAGGGTTAACCCAGTGCGCACTAGGGCCCACGTCAAACAAGCCTAAGATTTCATGGATTTGTTGCCGCAGTTCATTACACGTGTTCGTTTCTAAAATTTGAGCTGCCGGATTATGCACAAAAAGTCGTGAATAATTATAAACGTAAATAATATGTTCTAAGTAGCGTCACCTCTAAAGCGCACTATGAATTTGTTATGCTAACTTTGACAGCTTCATAGGTCTGTATAATATGTGCTACTATGCTCTGATGGTTGAAAACAGGCGCAGTATTATTTTGAATCTGTGTTGCTCACGAGTTGTTTGATCAGTGTTAACGTCACAATATTTTAAGGCAAATATTCATCAAACAGACAAACTAAAACAAATATTTTCATAACTGATATTGATAACATTTCTTGATCAAACAAGAACAAGTCAATTGGCGCCGCGCGGTAAGATATTAGATGACTTACAAGAAATTGTTGCATATTCATAAATTTGATATTTTGTTCGTTTTTATCCCTTCACTTTCCTATTTGTGACATTTTAATCTTTGAACAACTGCGGTTTATTATATTTCCCTTGGAATAGAATGTCACATCATTAAGGTAGCTTTGTTTATGTCAACGGCAAGTAATGCTTATACGGAAAAAGTAGAAACGTGCCCCACTATCCTATCCTTATTGTTTATTATAGTAATCAGTTCTAAATGTTATATTCTGGTATTAATAGCGAATAAACAGTGACCTCTTCGATAAGGCCTTATCAGCAGTATAGTATGGTAATATGCAGATTATGCTTTGTTTGTAATTTATTTTAATGTTTACTTAGAAAACTAGTTCTAAGCGTTTTGTATAAATATTTGTGTTCAGTGAAAATTTTTTCCAGAAAAGTATTAATTTCGTAATCTCGTTTAGTTGTTGACGTTGCGAAACTACTTTTCAGCTCTCCATTTATTTATCACGACAGAATATTAAAGTAAACCCGCGTTTCTAATGGCTATTCAATTTATTATATCTGTACGAGTCTATACATTCAAGCGATCGCTATTTTAAAATTCAAGTATAAAACTCAAATAAATAACATCAACTTCATGGATCGACCACAAGAGTGCGACACTAAACCAACCTACCATTTTCTATATTTTCTCATTCATACCTACACATTCGCGTTTTGACATTCAACTATTCTCAAAATATCAATTCCAATCGTAGTGCATTTTAAGAATTTCCTTTCTAACCAAAATTTTCATTTGGCATTTCATTAAAGTTAATTCAAATAAATTGATTATGAATAAAGATCCAATATTTCGTAAGTTCATTTTCACAATCCTTAATTCGTCGACACGCTCCTACAAATCTTATGGATTCCTTCAACTAAATATTTTCGTCGATTTTAAAGAAGTTGCAACATTAAAATAACCAACCCCATTACCTGACATCAACATAAAATTAAAAATAGATTCTTTTTGATGCACAACAAATTATAATTGATTAATATAATTGATGGGGTTTTTGCTTTTTTTATTGGCAAACCTGCTCTTCAGGTCATTCCAGTTGTGTTTCTACTAATTTGTTTCTTCAGTCGTCATTTCTGTTTATATGCATAAGGGATACCACCAATAATGCTAAGATCATGTGAGCTGTTCGTGAAAGAACAGACAAAAAAAAGCTGTCCGATTTGACTCGGCTTCGGTGTCGGCAAAAAATGTATTTTAATTGACTTTTAATAGCACTAATTATTGTTTCAATTTTCACATTCAGTAAAGTGAAATAAAATCATCATTTATGTGTTAAGGTGTTTATTAATATAACAAATAATTAGAATCCATCAAAAAAAGGAACTGCCTACTATTGCAAAAGCTCTGTACCGTGTTTGTCTTTAGGTTAAGTGCTAGCAATTCATTATTTTACAACAACTTTTATTGACAGTGCTTAGTCACGATTTAACATAAAGTTCGTTACTCTAAATAAAGAAAAAATGTTACTCACACTGTATAACCGATTACTAGTTTACTATATACATATGAACAACATTATCGTTTTGACTATTATTATATCTGAACACCATCTTTCTGACTATAAATATATTAATGTGGTATTCGATTGTGCTTCTTCAGATTTGCTCTCAGATTTCGTGTGTCTAATCGAACATAAAAACGTCACTTGCTCTTTTTTGTTGATATTGGTGCGATTTGAGTATGTGTAGTCTTTTCGACACTTTTCTTAGCGATTTCCATTCACTAGTTAAATTTTATATTAAAACATTCGAAATATACGTCCCGATTGATTTCTAAATATTTATACATAAATTATTTACAAAACTAGATTCAACCTTTCTTTGCTGTAGAAAAAATTCACGAAAACCTAAATAAACTCCACCAGTTGTCAAACTCAAACGCACAAAATCCAGATTCGCAAGTGCTCTGAAATCTGAAAAAGATTGCCTTTTTTGTACCAAACGAACGTACAAATTTCTCTGTGAGGAAAAAAATTGCTCTAAGAGCGCCCAATCGAATACCACATAAATCGGAATCATGATGCCTTCTCCTTCATCCAGATCATTTCTTTCAAACAAGTTCATACAAATGAAATTGGTCACGTACTCTGGTGTCAGTCTACTTTGCCGTTGGTGTTAGTCATATCGGATTGGGAAATAATTCGCTTGGTAGGTAGAACTGGATCGATTGAACCTTTTATTGTGTCTTAAATGCTTTAACGATCCCGTTCTTCTCAGAAAGCTTTTTATTTTTATAGTTTAGTTGTTTCTATTATATAATTGGATACAATGTGACTAATCAAGAAGACTTTAAACCGATATTTATATTAGAACAAATATAAATTTAACCTTTTCGAATCACTTTACGCCAACTTTACCCCAAAAACTAGTTCATCTCTAATTTGGTTTCAATTGAATTAAAAGAAATCGTGCACACATTTCTGAACATTAAACATTAGCATACGTCGCAGTACAAAACATGTTCTGCCAAATAACTGCAAACATTTGACATTATGTTAAAATTTACCGACAAGTGGACTTAGCATGTGTGGGTTCAACAGCAACCTTTCTTTTTAAGCGATAGTGAAACCGACCTCAGTCTTGTGTCAATTGATGATTAAGCTGACTTCACCTCCTTCGAATTGTCAAAACTGTTAAAACTGTTGTTCAAATTGTTAACAATTGCGAAATTTGGAATGCACTCAAAGAATAAGCACTTGCACTTGAATAAGTCAGAATGACACCAACAAATTTTGAATAACCTTTCGTCGTGTGCATGAGAATACCGCACAACTGACATTTTTTGAGAAACACACTTTTTGGCACCAATGTAATCTCCGGCTCAAATGCCACAGTTTGAGAAGTAATTTTTAGTGCTGACATCTATTTTTCATTGTTTAAATTGAGTTTGAAATACCACACATCTTTAACTGAGTAATTTGTTTTTGGAAATATGACACATCTGCACCTTTCGCGAGCAATAAGACTGTCAAACAGCGGACGTAGTCTTTGTGCACATATTTTGTGGTGTTAAAAACATATCAACAAACAACTTTTTATTTTATTGGTGAGTTTATTTGTTTAATACACTAATTCTTTAATTAGTTTGTGAATTAAAAGTTACGAAGTACCTCTTATATTACTCTAATGGTCGATTTGCAGATGTGCACTTTTTCATTTTTCAAATTTGAAGTAGTTGTGCGATTATACCGTTACCGGCTTAATATGGAAGTAGATGGTTTTTCATCAGATAGTGATCTTGATGTCCAAGATATTCTTAACCAGTTAGCTGATAAGGGAATAAAAACAAAACAAATATCTTATAATAATGATGTTGATGTAGAACATCACGATTGCTCAGTTATTCCAAACGATCAGAACAAACTTGACACCTGTCAATGCATTGACATCGAAATGCCTGACTTTGACAAAGATCATCAAGAAATACCCCAGGATGTGGAGTCTGATTCAAATTTAGAATATTTGCCATCATCATCTGAGAATGAAGCCTCATTTAAAATATGATAATGAAACATTGCAAGTGTGCAGAAATATGTTTCTCAATACCCTAGGTGTTAAATATGCAACGATTCGCGGCTGGGTAGAAAAACAAGAATATGGAATCGCTAAGCCCACTAATTTTTCCAAAAGAACTAATTGTCGCTACTCAACCTTTAAAGAACAAAAGGAGTAAAAGGAATTTTTTAAAAACACTTCCTACAGTTCCATCACATTATTGCAGAAAAACGACTTCTAAGCAATATCTGCAACCACCAATTGCTTCTATTAGTGAAGTTTTTAACATGTATGAACAAAAATGCAATGAAGATGATGTATCCAAACTTTCTAAAAGATATTTCTATCAAGCATTTCGGGAAGAAAATATCTGTATTTTCAGTCCTAAGAAGGATCAATGCGATATTTGTGTCGCACACAAGGTAGGCAATATCCTTGATGAAGAGTATCAAGTTCATTCAAAAGCAAAGGAGAAAGCCAGGCTTCAAAAGACGCTGATAAAAAACTTGGTCTTGAAAGGAAAATTAATCTTTTCTGTATGGACCTCCAGGCAGTCAAATTATGCCCAGCTCTCAAAGCTAGTTCACTCTACTTTAAGACTAAGCTGACTGTGCATAATTTTACAATTTACAATATGTGTTCAAAAAGAGTTAAGTGCTACTGGTTTGACGAAACCAATGCGGATTTGACGGCGTCGACCTTTGTAAGCTTAATTATTAAATTTTTAGAGGAAATCTTGGAGTCCAATTTGTTGCCGATCGTATTGTACTCGGATGGATGTACATACCAGAACAGAAATGTTGTTCTATCCAATGCCTTCCTCCACCTATCTGTCAAGTACAAGGTCCAAATAACACAAAAATATTTAGCAAAAGGACACACGCAGATGGAATGTGATAGTGTCCACAGTGTCATTGAAAACAAGCTCAAAGACAAGGAGATATTTCTGCCATCGCAGTATGTTCTAATTACCAAAGAAGCAAAGACAAAACCATTCCCCTATGATGCTGAAAGCGTCGATTTCTCACAAATCCTGGATTATGCTCAAACCTCGAACTATGTTTATAAATCAATTAGGCCTGGAAACTTGGTTGGGGATGAGACAGTTACCAGCTTAAAAGTTATATTATACGACCCATCTGGAACAATATTTTACAAAACAGACTACGACAAAGAATTTGAAGAGCCCCCCCAAAGAAAAATCACAAAATCATCGACTTGCGACATTAAATATCCGCGGTTGCACTCCGAAAGAATAAAAATTGCAGAAACAAAGTTTAAACATTTGCAAGAATTAAAGTTCGTCATACCGAAAGACTGTCATGCCTTTTACGAAAGTTTACCGTATAACGTTTCCCGAAAAAAATAAGCCTTTATTTTGTAAGATATTATTTAATTTCTAAAACTAAAACTGAATTTGATCTGTGTTATATTTTTTTTTGTTGGTTTTATCAGCGTTATTATTAATTTGTTTTGTTATTAAATGAATTAAATGTTTTTTTAAGTATTGTATTTTGAATTTATACTGCCATGTTAGGTCCTTACTGCATACAATGAAATACCGCACAAGTGCAACGATGTGCACAACAAAATAGTTGCAATACAGCACAACTGCAATTACTAGTTTTAATTGACATCATTTTGAAAATGAACTTTAATAAACTGTGACTTAATAAAAAAAATTAATGACGTGTTTTTTCTTTTAGTTCAAACTCTAAGCAAGCCTTCGTAAAACAGTTTTTTGTTTCTCCTGAACAATTTGGGAAATGTCAGTTGTGCGGTATTCTCATGCACACGACGCTTTGTCGCTTTTAAGAAAACAAAGCTGATTTAATTTTACCAACGAACACACCCAAATGACTCAAAAAGAATCTGCGTAGAATACCAGCAAATGCAAAGCATCTGTGGCATAAGTGTGGATTTAATGCAGAAAATTGACTGTCATAATTCAAATTAATCATCTTAAGCACGAATCTGATAAGGAATTAGTGGTTTAACTTAAGATGTGTATAATTGCTACGAAAATGACTGCATTTAAGAATTTTTCTTGACAATAATTCCGACAGAAGTTATTAGGGGAAACTCAATTAAAGGGAGAATCCCACTCCGCTTTTTCCATTCACGGATTCGTTTGCATTTGCGTTCTGTTATGTCGTTTTCCATTGGGACAGAACTCAGATTCAGAGTAGTTTTTCTTCTTTCGAAATCAGATGGCTGTCAGATATCATGTTCCATTGGTCGCGAAAAAATAAAAACACATTTTTTCAGAGTCAGAGCAATTTTGCGAATCTCGAACAGTTGACTTTTAAATAACTCACCACCACAAATGCAAAGAACTAAACACGACTATCTATCGTATTTGTATAATGTACCGCATTTGATGCATCCAGATAATGTGTCAGTACAACTGATAGTGTCTATACGCAACTGATAAAGCGTATTTTTGGTATTTTTGGCAAACTCAGTTTATTTGTTGCCTGTTAATAACTTGGATGACTTGTCGTATAAGTAAGGTTTATCTTGTAAACGCTGAGTTGTACCTGATAATTTCAAATGAATCATAATTCCAAAAAAAGACAGATTTATACCCTCGAAATGTTTGTTAACAACATAAAAAAATAATGCTGCTGTTGAAGATTGAATTAATGGGTAGCAACGACTGTAAACAGTTTCACTGCAATCCCTTGTCCATATAGTTTATTCAACATGGCACAAGATCATAGTTATTATATAGTTATATTTAAGACTTCACATTAAAAACGCATTGCTAATCTTTATTTCTAGTGTAAAAATGTTGTTCATATCGGAGATCTCTTGTTTAATTATGTAGTAGGTGGTTAGGGATTTATTTCTTCTATAAACTCCCCGACTACTTGTTCGAAAGGTATTCTGATGGAATGAAGCTTACGCATAATAAGCTTACCAAGCTTTTATATATAAATATGTAGTGTAAGTACAATGGCCCCGTATTGACAGCTGTATAATAATAATGGCCACATGAATTTAATTTAAGTTTGGTGATGGCAGTGCTGCAATTTTTTGATAAGAATAAATTTCCAAGACAAAGTGTTTATTTCTATAGAATATTTTTCACCAGACCATGTCACCATTTCATTTCTATTACCTACCTCATTTAGGGATGTTTTTTTCATAGATCTATCTCTAAATTGTGACTGTTCAAGTATCTAATTTAGTAAGTCTGACAGATCGGTGTCTTCGTGTGTATCAGTTTTGATTGGTCTAGATTGGTCAAATAAACCGCTTTTTCAGTTGACGTTTATGAAGGGGTAGCCGACGATCCTAGTCAAGAAATTCGCGACTGAGTACTTAGTTGACAGTGCGCACTTGTTACAAAAGCTCACTTAGAAAAATTGAAGTTACCCACAAATATATATTAGGTATATATGTATATAATATACATATATATTTTAGACTTTTGAATGTGTCCCTTGTTTAATAATTTTATTATTGATGTGCTCCTTCAAGTTTTAGATTTGACATATAAATGCTATGCCTGATAAAATCAAGACTATTAAGAAAGAATGGCAATTTTTGTGAAACTGGTGAGAGATTCTTTAATGTCATTCTTGGCAGCGCCAATTTTGTTCTCATTTAACAGATAATGTATGCACATTTGTCATGCAGTCTTATCTTATAAACTTATGCAAAGCTATGCTGTGTCATAATTTGTTGGTAGCGTTATTTCTATTTCATGTGAGTTTTCCTAATGTCATTGAAATTCAAGACAGTCAATATAAATCTTCCAAATAGAATTAATAATTCCGAACGAATTCGCCTGAATTAGCATTTTTCAGAATAGGAACACAATTCACACATTTCAGACTTCTACTCTTCGCATTGGGGTCTTTTAGTTTAAACTGTGCTTAAACGGAAATATTTCAGTTATTGGAAATAAATAAAACCGTGCTGCTTAAAAAAAAAAAACCCGGAAATTCATGACTTGGAATCAACCATCGTTTCTATAACGTCATAGGTATTTGTATAAATTGTACAGTGAGTAATTGTATTGGTTTATCTCAACTCAAGTGTGTAGGCACTAGAGAAGTGAATTTTATAGACCGGTCCGTTAATTGATTCGGGTTTTTCACCATTAAAACTTGAATGCGGTTTCCTACACGCAACAGTTTGACATGTTTACTCTCCCGACTAGACAATATTACACACATACATCATAACCTGTTAGTTGGCGGAAACTTTTTTAAGCCATTCCACCTGGGGGGAAAAAACGTGATTCAGAAATTATGCCAATAATATTTTCCTCACCCGACTGAGATTTAAATAGGTACGAAAAAACAAACGTGCGCCGACAGATGACCCTTTCAAAAAAAAGTCAATTAAGTAATGGCACGTAGAACGTTTTGTCAAAATGTATGCGCATTTTGTGTAATTAACAAAGCAGAAAACAAAAAAAAAAACAAAAACAAGAAACACCAGGCAGTTTGTTTGTAATTGACCCGTATTTAGTGACACACAAACACAATAATCTGACACTAAATAAACTTCTGTTACATGACTGCAATACAATTGCGATTCGCAATCAACTAATAAAGTGTTCACCGCTATCAATTTGTTCATTTATTTTTTTTGCTTTTTATTTTTACTTGTCAAAGTGCATATACCTACATACAATATGCACGACTGCTCCTGGAATGGTGTAAATTGTTGAAATAACCTACTATCAAGTTGGAGACGACATTTTCTGTATACATACTTATTAGCATATTATTATTATGCGCCTTTGGATGCAGGTGCAAAAATAAAAATAAAAGCATCATAATGATACCTACATACATTCGCCATTATCTCAAAATTATTATGCCACAATCATATATTTCCCAGTCGGAGAGTGGCAGCTCTCCACTTGGAATGGAGTCACTTTGCGGCAGAGAGCAGGGGGGAAGTAAACACAATAAAAGACAAATAGAAAAGAAAAAAACTGCTGTGCAATGATATTTTAATTGTGCCACGTCATAGTAACCTTACAAGTAAAAATGTAACGCCTCGTAGATTTGCAGAAACCCTGAATCGAAACAGTGCTTCATTCCCACAAAAAAACAAATGTCTTTAGTTGGAGAAATGTGAAACTTGTAAGGTTAATTGTGTAAATTCATACCACGCGCATAAGGTCAAGACCGTGAATGAATCATGCTGGGTGTGAACGAAATAGGTAGGTAGGTACTGCATTAAGGGAACACCAATAATAATTGTCAGTCACGTGGACTTTGAAAATGTGGACAGCCCTTAAGGTAAACAAAAACCCGTTTCAATCGTTGCACACATTCACAGAATTATGACAAATTGACGAATTTTCATTGGACAGATCGGAAAGCAACAACTTTAAGGATACAATGAGGGCTAACACTGACAACTTGGGGTATTTTACTATCATCTTATATTAATCAACTAAGATTGGCAAAAATGAGTCTATTTATTATTAGACATTAATAAATTGCTCTTCCCAATGGTTCGCTTCAAAAGACATTCGATTTATGTCTAGTCTTGCAACCTGTTCATGATGAGGAGACTGCATCGTATCACGAGAAATGTGCAATACGCTTTTTTAATGATAAAGTATGACCATCGATATGAATTGAAATTTAAAGTGTATGGGCAGCTAGCACGGCAAAAACATTAATTATAAGGGAATGTAATTGGTTTACATAAGAATATTTAAAATATTCTACACTCTATAGATCTCTTCATTTACATTTATTAATTTAGAAGACTTTCGCCATTTTGCAATACTGACACTGACAGCGAGCGACGTACAGTCCGACAGGCAAATATTTTAAACTGATTGACCGGTTTTTTACTGACTCGGGCCAGCAGTCAAATTTGTACCTTTAGCATTGCCGTCAGTAGATAATCTTGTTTTGGCATAGTTGTGTATACTGCATCCCCTTTACCTTGCTTTAAGAAAAAACCCAATCCAATGAATTATGAAGCAAGCTTTGTGGCATTATTGAACTTTTAGGAATAAAATACTTTTGCTAATCCAACTTGTTTGTGGCCTGAATGTATATATGCCCTAAAACTAATGTAGACTAGAACTGAATTACTCGGAATTTTTCAAAGTGGCACTTCAAAAATGTCAAAGAAAATTAAAAAAAAAATCTAAAGATCTGGACTTTGTTTTATGACGCAGTGGTTTATAAAGACATCAAAAAGTTCCGGCGTGCTAAGGTCAATGCGACGCATAATAATAAATTTCAGTCTCGACTTTAAATTTACGGAAGCTCAGAATTGCGAAATTTCTATGGAAAATATAACCATTGTGAACTACTTAAAATTAAATTCGCAACTAAACATGTTTATTGGTGGGGAAAAATGTGAATAGCATTGACTGTTTGAGGTACGTGACAGTTCAAAGAACGAAAATGCAACAAAAGCACGGTGTTTTCATCAGAGACAATACTGAGACCCCCAACTCGCAATCCTCTTGCCGCTGGCCACCTCAGTTTTTTTTTGAATTCGCCATTTTGTTTTCCTATCGGTGTTATGTCAATTAAGAATCCGTGTGAGCTTCAACAAAAAAAGCAAAACAAAAAAAATGTGGTGAATTTCTTTTGACAGAAGTCGAGTGACAGACTGTCAAAATATGGAAAACAAATTGTATTTTTTCTCCAACAAATTGAAAGAATGTAAGTTTTCGTGTATTTTAAGTGTTTCAATTAATAATTAAATACATTTGTCTTACAGCTAAGGAAGAAGCCGACGTTGAGGTGTTCGCTAACCTTACCATATATATAATGGATCGCACTGGAGACAACGATGAACATCAATCGGAATCGATATAAGTGAGCCATACTATTCAATGAATTTGTCTCACTATATATATTTGATTATTAGATATTTCTCAAGATCAAGCTAGAGAAGCCCTTGATTTGTACACGATGCAGGAGAACACACGCCATCAAGAGTGTATGGCCAAAGTCAAGGAATACGCAACAGATATTGGCGAAAGTTGAACACAAGCGTATCGATCACGAAGAGCGTAGGAAGACTCTGATTGTAAGTTGGATTTGAATTAACATGAACCTGACGACGACTTGCTAACCATTTGTATCCACTTCTAGGAAGAGACCAAGTAACAACAGCATCGTGCCCAATATCAATACCAATTGGCAAGGCGCCGCTATGAAGATCAACTGTCGCAGCAGCAACGTATCCAGGAGGACAGTTTCAAAAAGTAAGAATATTGTAAAAGTTGTGTGAATAGATTCTTTAAACGGTAACACTTACTAGGCAAGAGGAAAGTGTCGCACTCCAAGAGGCAATGCGCCGGCAAACCATCGAACACGAGATCGAAATGAAGGAGAAAAACCGTCTTAAACTACTCGAGCACGAGATGAAAACTGAAGCCAAGGTTGACAGGGAGAATCGTGACAACAACATTGAACAGATTCGTCTAAAGGCACTGCTGCTGGTCTGCCAAGGGAGCAACTGGGCGTCACAACTATTAACAAAGTCTTCGATTAGGCCAACACCAGTAATCGTAGTTTGTTGTTGTTCCAAATCATTTTATTATATGTATTGAATATAAAATAAGTTACATGTAAAACTATCAGTACGTGTTATAAATATGAAAGATGAAACGAATTTGCACTCTATTCTGGTGGAGCCATGTGTGCACTCCAGCCATGGAAACATTTTGTGAAGCGCTTCGACTCGTTGTTCTTCAGAGTGAGGAAAAGTTTGCGCACACTTTCTGGTTGTTTGATAGATGTTGTGTTGAATACCTGGAATAAATGTTAGTAAATGCATATTTGTGTAAACTGAAAGAGTTTCTGTCGTCGGCTGTGTGACTTACTTGTGCGGTTTTCTAGGCCAATTTGATTTTGACTTCACTGCGTATAGACCCGAGCCAGAGAAATACTTGTTCGCCGGTGTCCAGTATCATGATGTCGTCGTCTGCTAAATCGTCTTAGCAGAAGTCCGAGCAACTTTCAGCGACGGTGAAGTAGCACCCTTTCTTTGGAACATAGCAAAAGTCGGGTGAAATTCATGTATAAGGGATGGGAATCCAGTTTGTTGTCAATCAAATACAGACGGCGTAGGTTCATCAGCTTGAAGATTGATGAAGGTAGAGCTTTCAGCTGGTTGCGCGACACATTCAAGATCTCCAGCTTTTGCCAAAACTCGACCACGGATGATAATTCGCTTATCGCTCAAGTTGAGACCAGGTTGAGACGTTTCAAGTTGGACAAGTTGTACAGGCAATCGGTACCTGGCAGCGAATTTCGTGAAAAAAAAAACAGTTCGGATAAGTTAGACTAGTTGTCAGTGTCAGTGTCAGATTTCAACCGTGGTGAGCTGTGACTGTGTTCAGAAGTACAGCTTTTTTTAGGAGAAGTTCAACTCAAATTTGGTGAATAAGTATATTATCTCAGTACATTTTCATATTAATTTTTTCATAACATTCTGTATTTCTATTCAACCAGAGTACTCATTCACCATTATTGTTCCATTATAATACCAAAACATACGCCTTATAAGTAATATAAATGTAGACTTGGAAATACGAGACACAAAAAAATAAAACAAATACACATACGTATACTTTATTTTAAATTATATTTAGACTAACGGAGGAACTCTTGATTTATACTTAATAACAGCAACGATATTAATCTTGGTATTTATAAATTATAACTAAACTCCAGAAGTATACTAAGCGACGTATGTGATAAACATATTCTACTCGATTTATGTTAAATGCCTTAAGAATGTTCGCGAAAAATGTTTTAATTTGTTTATTATTCTTCAGAATTGTTTATTTTTCTTATATTGTCAACAAAGTATACAATTATTCTTAAAATAAATCACTGTCCATACAAAATTTAGTTGTAAAAATTATTTTCAAATTTAACGGATAATATTTTACGAACGCAGCCTGCAACTTTGCCCACACCGGAAGCCAGTTTGGAAGCAGCGGAAGTTGTGCTCTTTTTTTGAGCGTGTGTTGGTGACCCGGAATTTTTGAAGTTTCGTGACATTTGTCAATACGAATTTCTATGTATCAATACTAGCGCAAAAAAACGGCACAAGCCCATGGTAATATAGCTTGTAGGCAAGTAACGGAAAATCGGCCGGAGTTGGGGGTCTCAGTATTGTCTCTGGTTTTCATATTCACTCTCAATTTATACATTCTACTTAGCATTTCTCTCCTCTTTACGAATTATTGCTATAAGATGAAAACATCCAAACATACTTGTAAATATTTTAATTTTTATTCTAAAAGCACCAAAAACTGTCTCATATTTTAAAAATTGATTACATAACCAGTCTTTTTGAAATACTTACTACAACAGAACTAATGGACCTCACCAATCTGAACTCAGTCCGTCACTTTTCCTTATAAATTTTCGCAGGTACTATAATAAGTGGCTGCCAACCTGACAACAAAAGTCGATCAATCAATTTCGAAAAACAATGTTGCAACTGGCATATCAATCAAATTAAACTGCACCTATAAATTGCAATGCAACACACGACATCCATTGGCTAAAAGCCTAAACACGAGACAGAGGAAATATTGGTTAACCGTTAGGTATGTAACGAATGCCAGACTGCGTATTATTGGTATTTTCTGGGCTGGTTACATTTAATTTGTTGCTCGTAAGCTTTTTACGAAATATAAAGTTGGGTGCGCATGAACGAGTTTTTGTTACGCATATATTTTGTTAACACTTCTGCCTTGTGTCTTCCTCTGAAGTTTTGAAATGTTTTTTTTTTTTTTTTTTTTTTTTTTTCAGCGGTTAGGGCAGTGTGACAGTTTGACACTTACGTGGTGGGTAAACTGTCAAACGAAAAGGCAGATGAGAGACTGATAAATGAAAGCTCTTTTGCCTATTTGTTTTGATTCACTGCAATTGAATATAAATAGAAATATGCATTCAAGTCCGTTTGTAGATAAAATGCTTGGTGGTACTTCAAAAAATGTTCCACTATTAATCACGGCTAGTAATTATATGCCTCAATCATTTATGGCCTTGCTATTTTGCAGGCAAAATGTTAATGTCAACGTTACTAAGGACTGTCTTCTTTACTATGTTGTCAAGGCCTTTCCCATACGCGTTTGCTGACAGTCTAGTACAATTATGTCCGAAAACGGGGTTCCTATGATTTTTTTACTCTTATATGTTTAATACAACACCCAAAAAATAACCTTCGCCTTAATATGGAAGAGCTCAAAACCTCTTTTCCAAGTTTTTTATGCCTAAGGTGTAGACACAAATGAAAAACGCGCTTCTTATTCATTTAAGTAGGTAGGTATAAAAATATCATTTCTTATGGGTAAATAATGAAATTGATCATTTTCGATGAGTCAAGTAATTCATTTGACAAGTTATTTCCGCCATCCACTCGGAATTGCTTTCAAAAGAAATCGGATCAATGCTCTTTGACGAGCCAGCTGACCGTATACACCAAACCAGCAGTCATATCTCATATGTCAGACAGACATTCTCTTCTTCAATTTGAAAAGCACTGAAGTTCAATCATTTGCCATGCCAAATTTGGTAATGCCATTCTTTAAAAAACTTTTAAATTACGTGTCATTACAATACAGCCGGGGGAACTAAGAGGAAGAAACAAAAAACTGGTAATCGTTCAGTTAAGACAAAAGTCAACAAGAGGTGTCAGCACTTTAGATTACCATGGCGGGGGTTTTACTTATTCCGTTTGTTGTTTTACTGACTTAACTGAGATTTGTGCAAACAGTTATAAACCAGTTAAGATTAATTGTGCTTACCAGTTTGACATTTTTATAAATGCAAAATACGTTCAAGTCGCAATATTATAATGAAAACGTTTGAGGACAAACAAAGCAAATCTTAGCATGTCTATTAATTTACTAAAATTTTGTCATTTAGCTTGGAAACCAATTGTACATTTATGTGGTTAACGCTCTTTTAATTTCAGTAAAACAAAGCAATGAGGGGCAATTTTCAGTTAATTTTGTTCGCAAATGGGCGCTGCTACTTTTCTTTTAAAAAATACTGAACCATCTGAAAAATAATTTTCGTATTGATAAACAAATGTACACAATAGTAAGCTAACAGACGTCAGTTAGCACGTGTAAGGTAGTTCAAAACTTTTACGTAGCCTTATTTTAGCACAATCGCTTCATTTATCCCAATAAGCGCAGACATTTTTCCCATGTCGCCGTACTTAAACTCCCTTAAAAAACCCTCGATACTTTTTTTGCGAAAAAAATAAAATTTTTAATGTATCATGTAATTTGAATAAAAGACCGTTTACGTGAGCATTTGCTTATGCGTTGATAATCATAGGTGTTTTGATGAAATTTCGACAAAAATTTATAGTTCGAATGTTTTTTTTTAGATTCCTGAAATGCCCCCGATTTTGCTGCTTTGACCCTCGCTAGGCTTTTCGGACACCAAAATTCCAACAAAAAGGGATAAATCCACAGATATACAACACTGCTACGGAGGCTAGAATTTCGAACGATACCAACTTTGATGTTCTGTCAATATTTATATGCAATTGTATAGAAGCACTTACATCCTTCTAACTAATTTAAGATCAATTAATTCGACCAAGTCATGGCTGCCAAACTCGACAGTGACACGAACATATCTAGAAACAGTAAGAGTAAAGGAGTTCTGAAATCACTACAAGACCAAGATTGTTATGTCTTTTATCACAAAGCAGTAGCGCAGAAATAGAAAGCACATTCAAGAATCTAGTTATGTAACCTGAACACAAAAACTAGATTGGCCGGGAAAGTCACTTTTCCTACGTCATCCACATATCCGAACTGTCAACTTAGTACTCAGTCACGAATTTCTTGACTAGATTCTGCGGCTACCCCTCCATAAACGTCAACTGAAACATCTGCTTATATGACCGATTGCAGCCAATCAAAACCGAGACACATCTAGTCAGACAGCTGCTGTCAGACTTACCAATCTAGAAACTTGAACGTCCCCAGTTACAATAGAACTAATGTCGTTTTCCAATGGGATTTTCAGATTTTGCTCTCAGATTTCAGATTTTTTCGGCCAAATGTACTTTTTTTCTATTTTTCACAAACTTGTCGTCTAAAAACGTAAATAATAACACACATTGAAGTTTGACAAATAACAAATGTTTTGGTGTTAGTGGAAGTAGGTGTAAATCTCGCTCAGATATGGAGATTCGCAAAATTGATGTTTTTTTTTTTTTTGCGGCCAATGGAACATGGCGCAGTGGCTTAGTGGTTAGTGTGTTGGACTACTAAGCGAGGGGTCCCAGGTTCGAATCCCGCAAAAACCCAAATTCAAACTTAGGGTTCTTTCCACTGCGCCACCTTTCGCGAACGTCTGACAAACATCCGAGAGTATAACTGTCTTTAGAGCTTCTCAATTAGCCGTTTGGAATCGGCATAAAATTGTAGATCCCTTCCATTCGTTCCAAAAAAAAAAATGAAACTCACACAAAACGAATGGTTGTGAGAAGCTGGCCTTGGGTCCCTACGGACCTGTTGCGCCTACTAATTAATTAATGGAACATGAAATCTGAAAGCCAGCTGATTTCGAGAGCAGAAAAACTGCTCTGAATCTGAAAACTGCTTTTTCTGTCCCAATGGAAAACGAGACAAGCCATTTTCATACAAAAACAAATATCACGCATGTGCATGCCAACTTTCGGTTGTCAAACGAATGACAGCTGTGCTATCTCGAGAAAATGACTACATAATTATTCGAATTGTTTGTTTTCTACCAACTGAATTAGGCGATGTTTGAGTGAATTCTTAAAAAAGAGAAGGCAATCGAAAATCTGAATATGCCAATTAGTGTCTCATGTCTGTGTTCCTAACATTTGCGTAAGACGAATAAAGACTTCGCCTGACTTAGGTAATAATAAACAAAGCAAACAATCATCAGTGTAAAATAAATAATCATCTTAATTGAGTTTCCGGTCAAATATAAATGGCTTTCTGCCCAAAAAAAAAGTAGTGCTACAATAATTATAAACATAGCATCTCGATAATGGTTAAATCTCCTCCAAAATTTCACACATTAATGGTTTTAACACCGGCAATTGACGGTCTTCACATGACAAACACAGCAGAAAATAGGGTGCCATAAAAACCACAAGCGTTTACCTTTTAACACAAAATATTTTTATCATAAAATTGTTTTCAAAAAGTTCTTCTACAGGCACATGTAACAGTCATTTTTGAAAAAGAGCAACCCGAAGCCATTTATATTATTGCATGTGCGCCAATGGTTTATGGCACCAATCTCGAATTGAAAAGCTAACGGTATGGGATTACCTTGAAGAAGATACCAATTAATCTCAAGTTTCTTTTTTGGAAATTTGCAAAGAACAAAGACTTCTGTAGAGGTACCTGGTTTGTACGCGGATGCGGTAGAGAAAATAGCCCAAAGCAACAGGCAATGAACTTCTAATGGAAGTGATACAGAGCTGACGAGTTGATTTTTTTTCCTTGGTTTTTTGCAGGCGCAACACACCTCGCTTAGTAGTGTGTTGGACTACTAAGCGAGGGGCTCAGGTTCGAATCCCGCAAAAACCCAAATTCCAACTTAGGGTTTTTTCCACTGCGCCGCCTCTCGCGAACGTCTGACAAACATCCGAGAGTATAACTGTCTTAAGAGCTTCTCAATTAGCCGTTTGGAATCGGCATAAAATTGTAGATCCCTTCCATTCGCTCCAAAAATGAAACTCACACAAAACGAATGGTTGTGAGAAGCTAGGCCTTGGGTCTCTACAGACCTGTTGCGCCAACTATATATTTTTGCAAAGATGTTCTACCTAAATACAGAGATGCAAACTTACTTGTGAGTGTAGTTTCCAGTCCTTGTAGGCTCTGACAATGTAATCCATAGTGAGTGTGGTTCTATTTATATAGGCCTTTTTTTTTATTGAATTTATCACTATTAGTAGCCAATATCACACATCACTTTGATTCAAACAAATTCTATGTTATATGAATATTATCGAACAAAAAAAAAAACCGAGACACAGTAGGCAATACACCACATATACACGCACGATCCAGCTATATACTCTAATTCTTTTTCACACCACACTTTTATCGGTTGTATTTCCCGCTTTGCACGATAAGTTACCACCGCGACTACGCCAAGTGTATTAACTCCAAAGCACGCTTGGTTAAACAAAAAAAAAAATCGGAATGAGGGAAACGAACGCGAAAAGGGGGACCAGATAGATAGAGAGAACGAACCATAAAAAGAAGAAGAAAGAAGCAAAACGCTTACTCTAGACTCTAGAGCCAAAAAGACAGCCGCAAATGTCCAACTGGCTCCCAGCTATGATTGATACCGACTGGGAGAGCGGAGTCACTACTGGGTGCTGTAGACTGTCTGTAGTTCCATTTGACAGTGGTATGACTGCGGCACACAAGTTAACTTGAACGAGCACACATTAGCAAGCATCTCCCAGCGTCTACGTCTGTCGTCTATCAACGAGCACAACCCCAGGCCATACGCAGACCCCAGGTTTACCCCAAGAAATTTGTAATACAAAACCAGATTGAGACAAAGCACTCAACATACGTCTGCGAAATACGTACTAGATACGTGTATTCATTTACTTAGAATGCTAAGTGAGAGATGTTGGATTGCTGCAGCAGCGCTGATGTTGTTTCGGAAAGTGCCTCCAGTGGCATGAATCGAATCTTTATGCAACGCTTACACTTTTCGATTATGGATTGCGGCAGTCTTCTGAAACTGACAACACATTTTTTTGCCCGTAAGCGTTCTGCACTTATGGGTGTGTTTTGTTTAAGGAAATTTGTATAACTCCTTATCTTGGTGAGTGGGTTTTCTATAAATAGAAGAGTACGGAGTACCCTCTTTGATCGTTTTTATTGATAATTGCACTTTTGATTGACTTTTACAATCAGAATTTATGACAGCGTGGTGCTTTTACTTTGCGCCTTTACTGGTAAAGCACACTTCTAGAGCTGATAAATCATTATTTTGTTAATTCCAGTCATAACATTGGAAGAAGTTAACAAAATATGTGCTTTGGGAAATATCGACATTTATATACAGGGTGGGCCGACTTGTACTGACTGATTTCAAATGCTTATATTTTTTATTCTATTTTCTTTTTAAATTAAACTATAAATTAATAAATTTTTTGTACGCTAAGTGTGAAAAATCACATCCTTTAAATAAGCTCCATTTTCCTGTTGGCACTGAATGGCTCATTTTGCATTTCGTTGCGCAGCCTGTCTGTCTCAAATTTTGCAATTTCTGTGCAAATGTTCTGCTTTAGTTCCTGAATGTTTTATGGTTTGTTGACGAAATCCGTTTCTTAAAGAAACCTCACAAAAAAAAATCAGGGTCCGTCAAATCTGGGGAACGAGGTGGCTGCTGACGGTATAGACAAATTATAAGTCAGTCCAAGGTGCTTTACCATGAAGTATGGTTGCCTAATGCTTTTTCATGTCTAAAGTTGTACTGACAGTTTATGTCCTTACTATTAGTGTAAATTCCGAAACGTCAAACATTTGCGCAGTATTTGGCATCACTGCTTATTTGCGATGCTGATGCGATGCACAGTTTATGCCGACGCGTTGCTGATTGAATACGACGTTTGAGTTCTAGAACGCATTAGGTATATTCGCGTTATTTTGACAATCTGTCAAACATGACAAATTGAGCGAGACTCTCAAGGGAGCTGAAAAAATACCCCACAACAGATGGAAAGTCCTCGAGCTACTTTGAGTCACTTTTATCTTTGACATCTAATCCATATAGGTAACAAATAAATATATAGCATACCGTTTTGCAACATATGAACCGTTCTAGGAGAACATTCGACCACCACCGATTTTTTTTTTGTTTTCACAGATTTTATTTTTCCTCCCAATTGAATTTGTTTCTTGTCAACTTTTTGCATTTGACATATTTATCAGTACTTTACTTGCCCGTTGAAATTCTCTGAGCTGTTTCGAGCCAAGAGAGGAACTACTCGTTACTCGTTATTTTGATAATTTTCTATTTTTCTGTCATTTTTTGATGAGAAAGTGCATCGAAATGAATGAACCAACAAAAATTAGATTCACTTTTTGGTTTTTGTTTACAATTCAACCACGACCACGACCAAATGACATTTGATGCAAAAACATATTTACGTAATCTCTAAGCAGGCTCTAAACGCAAATTTTAACGTTTAACTAACGCAGCCCTAAAGTTACGTTGCACCAACTCACATTTTCCTGCGTGAGGGCATTTTAGAGGGTGCGTAAATATAAGCAGACTCTTCGCTGAGTTTATTAATAAGGCTGTTAGTTATGCAAACAATCTCCGATACTTAAGTAACTGTTCCCAGCGTTGCTATGAATATGATAACGTGACGTGATATATTGACTTTATCGTTATCCGACAGGTTGTAAAATAAAGCATTTTTAACCGCAAATGGTGATTTACCCATGTAAAGTCGACCAATCCCCTTAGTTTTGTGTCACCCATTGGCTAAAAAGAGTCCGGAATCAAAATGATTTTTGAAACCATTCTATTGAAAAGATTCTGAGAATGGGTGTCCCTCGTTTGTTTGTAACTCACATGATTTTGTATAACTGCTGAATATGGTCCATCTTTTTGTTACTAATTATGTCAGTCGGCTGCTAGTATAGGGAGCTAGTAAATCACACATAACTAGGTATTCAGTGGAATAAATCAACAGCATATTTCAGATTTCAAAAGTGGAGCTGTTCCATTTTTATCGCCTATAAACAACATTTATCTAAGATCACAATATCGAAATCGGCACTATTCATACACCATAATCACCAACCAGTTGATCATTAATATTTCCAATGGCGCCGACCACAATGACGGCCATCTAACTTACGGCAACCTTGCAGTGCAATGCACTATAGTTAAGATTATTGTCTTGGTGGTAATTTTCTTTGTTAATGCTTGGAATTTACTAACGCCAACAAGCAATTGACCTGTTTCGCTTTTCACTACATGTACCATAATCGAGACTTTACAACTTGACCAAAACCCTGAAAACGGTTACATTATACTTGCACAATGAATTTCATCTTAAGCAACCATTAACTTCTTCTCTGAGTCATCGGTGAATAGGTACCTGCCAAACGAAAGAAATGTGGGCATGAACTCACCTTAACTTTCAAAATTCGATCTGACTAAGCTGCAACCATTGGGTGTGCTAATTAACGTAGCACGTATTATTCAGGAGGAATCTCAATAAAATGATTAAAACTGAAAGCATTGCCAAAGACCAGATCAGATTGAGTTCTGAATAATGATATTTCGACACAAGACAGCTGACAAAACAATGTCACCTCCATAGAGATCACAAACAGTGATGTTTTTCACATGGTGGCTATAATGTGTTCGATAAACATTTTTGGTTACAGTTTGTGATGAATCTAATGATTGTCTAAGAGGATCTGTCATAAAAGTAGGTGATGTTTGGTGCTGCAAAAATTATATTTTCCAACAGAGACAGTTACGCCGTTACTAGCAGAAGTTATATTATATGTATGAATATTTGGATGTAATTGTAGGTGAATCGAGTTTTAGTGAGTCACGAGTCTTACTTGTAATATATTCTATACAAACTAAGTGGTTCCCGCGACTTTGTCTGCGTAGAGGTAGTACATTCCTACATGGAGTAGCCCATGTTTTTACCCAAACTTCCATCAACGCAAGAAACTGTTTAGTGGTTTTGTCGTGAAAAGGTACAATCTACGTATAATTCTTTACAGCGCAAAATTTTAGACATCGCATGTGTCTGACGATGTCACGTGCCCTCATCATACACTAATGTGGTTTTCCATTGGGACCACCAGAAATCTTTTTCAGATCTCAGATTTTGCGCTGCCAATGGAACGCGCAACGAAATTGATCTGCTTTTCTAAATGTATTAGTGCGTTATTTGGCAGCAATATCAGCTGTTAAAATTGCATTTGTTTTTGCAAAAATCACAAATGGATATCGACTTCAAAAATGTTTTCCCTATTGTAGATAAAAATTTAGTATTTTTGGTGATTCGTAGTCTTCAGATGACGAGGAAAACTATGAAGATAATAATTCCTCGAAAATTATATCCATGGCTATTTATGTATTTCGTTATTTTGGTTTTCACGAAACTTTGCGCATTTGGCTCGAAAGCAAACTTCTTAAAATGACGTAAAACAGCTGTGCAAGACATATTGGTATTGTGGCAGTATGTGTAGATCTGAAAAAATATCGAGATCTGCAAAAAGTGCTCAGAATCGAAAAAAAAGATTAATTTTTTTGCCCAATGGAACATGAAAAGTGATTTAGATCAAAAAAAAGATTGATTTTTTGTCCCAATGGAAAACGACATAAGAACTAAATACACCCTTATAATTTATTTAATTGCATTAATTTAAGAATTATTAAAAATGCGCCGTACTAATAACAAATTTTAGTCTCGATTTTAAATTTACTAAAGCTTACAATTGCAAAATTTGTGTGAAAAAAATGGTCATTTTCCATTACTAAAATTTTAAGTCAAAGTTTAAAATGTTTCTTGGTAAGGCTGAATGGTTTTTAGGGCGATACATATTTTTAAATTTTCTTCTGTTTACCCACTTATTGACACATTTATTGAATGTTTTTAATTTATTTAATAATCCGATTATTAAAAAATTATTGAAATTGTTTTGTTAAATGTTATTAATTTATTTAATAACCGCATTAATGTAAGAGTTATTTAACATGGCTTTTAAAGCTATTTGAAAAAAAAAATTTTTGTTTTTATATTTTGTTTTAAGTGTTTTACTTATTTTTTGGTACCTTTGTTGGATATTATTTATTTGTCTTAACATTTCAACAAGGTTCAACCTCTAATGAGTACCTAGTTACCACAAAATTTTAATTATGTTACATTTTTTTTTTTTTTTTGTTAGCAAACCTTCCCACCGAATGTGGTATTAGATTGGGCGCTCTCAGAGCAATTTTTATGTTCGTTTGGTATAAAAAAGGTTATCTTTTTCAGATTTCAGAGCGAATATAGATACAACTTGTGAACTTTAGCAATTTTGAACTTTATTTTCTCAGATTTGCTTCAGATTTACTAAACAAGTGCGTTTGAGTTTGACAACGGGTGGAGTTTGTTTACGTTTTCGTGAATTTTTTCTACAACAAGGAAAGACATTGCATCGAGTGGATCTATTTTTGTTAATTATTTATCCATAAACGTATTTATGTATAGACATAAATTTCGACTGTTTTAATGTAAAACTTAACCTGTGAATGGAAATCGCTTAGAAAAGTGTCGAACACTACACACATTCAAACCGCACGAATATCAACACAAAAAAGCACAAGTGACGTTTTAACTTGGTTTTTATGTTCGATTAGGCAAACGAAATCTGAAATCTGAAGAGGCCCAATCGAATACAACATAAGACAATTCCAAAGGGAAATTTTCTCGTTGGGCATTAATATTAAACAAAACCCCCTAATCTCAAACCACAGCAAACTTCACAGCACTTTAATTATTCTACAAACTTTTGACAACAGCAAAAAACTTCTGAGATCTGAGTTCACTTCATCGTAAACAGATTGTAAAGTACCTACATCTTTTTTAAATTGCATTTATTTAAATTGATACTAAATATTTCCTCCAAACTCTAAGATAATATGTCTTATCAACTGTATAGAAACACCACTCTGGGTAATACACTCCAAGAAAGTCTTGACGAACTGATTCAGGTAAAATGGTGTTGAACACTTTTCGCAGATTCTTTTTGCACTTGTTGCACTTAACCTTTTTAATTTTAATTAAATTAAATTAAATGTTTTCTTTGTAGTTTGGACAAATAACACCTGCGTTAGCGTTTAAAGTTCTTCTACAATTCGACAAATGCATTAATACCGCACTCAACCAGCGAGTTAAGGCTCGTGTAACTTTTAAAGCAAACAAACTGAACACGTATCGATTCTGTGACAATGTCTGGACACTGATGCTTAACGATGTTGAATTCCGAGAGGTGCATGAGTTCGCCAAGGTGGACAAGGTGAAGATAGTCGCATGCGATGGTAAAAGCAGTGAATTTACCGGATAGATACCGTCGTGACAACCATAAACTGAATGAGAGGATGGGCAAGGAGCGAGAACTGTTATGAAGTGTTGCAAGCTTCAACCTATTTGTTCAGCAAAATATGTTTAATTTAATTTAAATTCTTACTTCTTTTGTTTAAACTTGGTCTATTGTATCGATAGTTTCATAAGTACAATACGTACGGTTCTCTTTTTTTAACAGTTAAGCAATCAGATGTAGTGGAGATCGTATGATTAGTAATAAATTGAAATCCAAAAATAAATGATTAGAGTTTACAAATTCTAAAAGCTACATTCTGCAAGTTTTCTCTATTCACACTACAAATAGCGGCTTTTTAACTTCTTCACTTCGAAGCCGAAAATAAAACAGAGTATCGCCAGTAATTTGCTTCATTCATACGAAATGATGTACAGCAAAGGTCCTTAAAGTTGCAGCAAACTCAAAATAATGAACGTTATGGCGAGGTTTAAACAAAAAAATACTCAGCATTAGTTTTCTACTGTTGTTCTTGTCATTTAACCATAGAATGCTTCAACAGCACCATCAATCACATGCATAAATAATCACATCCAATTAAACAGAGAGGATATTCAGAGCCACTTAAGCGTCCCAGGCAAAAACATTGCACAGAAATGGATGTTGTGTACAAAATGTCAATGAAGTTAAAATTTCTGTTTAAATGAAGTGGTTTTCAAGTATCAAGTAAATGAACTAGGCATGGTAGTAGGAATGTTTTCGACCAAACATATTCACATTTTAAAATATAAACGTATCAAAATGATCTCGTTGAAATAGGTAATGAACTTAATAGCATAAAGGAAAAAAAACTAAAATCCATGACACAATAACAAAAACGAAAGAGTACTTCAAAGTGTTTTCTATTAAATCACCATAAGATTATCTGCTTCTGTTGATTGTTGTTTGTTCTATTCATAGATAAACCATTCAGATTTGGTTCTACTGTTATAAATGTAAAAAAAAATATTTGCGTAAATGTATATTATGTAGCAGATATCTACCCACTGAATCTGAAAACTGTCAATTTCAAATGCAGAAATGCAATTGGATCAACATTTTGTTTTATCTCTCCTTGAAGATATAGAAATGTTGTCACTACATAAATGAAAAAGCAAAATTATCCACATAGTTTTACATTAGTGACTAAGGAAAATATGTTGTTTAAATGGAGGATTCGAATTTCAGTAGTTACTGACAATGGATTACGATTTTACCCCGTCTTGAGCTGGTGAGATATACAGGTACAACAATTTACTGTTCTGATTTGTTTAGTAGGATCTACAATTGTTTTTTCTACACACATCCATCTTTAATTTGCGCAACTATATTCTGTACTAGCTACATTCTAATGATCACCCTGTTTCACCATTAATTCCCACCACAATCGTCGCTGCAATCACTAGAGGGCCAACAGTTTGAACTGACGTTTCGTTTACAAACTCTAGCCATCCTTTTCACTTTTTTTTTCTTTTTCCGATTCTCCTTCATTTCCATGCATGCACCTTTTCTGCGCCTTCAAAAATTCTTCTCATTCAGTAGCGGAGTTCGAGTGAGAGAGTTGTATTTTTTTCGGAAAATTCAAACCATTAGGAAAGAAAAGTTCTTTATTTTTTGGGATTTTTGTTTGTCCGAGCCGAGAATTGTTTACCGTTTGTATTTCCCCAAAACCATTTCATTTGGAAAATGTAACGTTTTCCCATCAAAAGTGCCTACACAAAAAGCAATTCAACAACAGTGGTGTCTGATTATAAAAAAAAATCATCCCAAGTGCAAGTAATTAGTTGTGCGAGTCCAAAAAAGAAAAAGAAAAGGAAGCCAAGAAAATTCCTTCAAGGAAAAAAGTGCTTTGTGTTATTTCTTGTATCTACTTCTCTTACCGTTTTTCTCCGTGTTCACGGTTCAACCCCCTGCCGAGCGGTTATAAAAGTATAAAAATAAATATTCTTCGTTTCTAAGTTTTAAAGTAGAAATTGCGTTTCTGTTAGGTACCAAAGGAAAAACAGGAAGCGGTATCAATTCAATTCATACCTCCCACGCTGAAGAGAGAAAGGAAGTGAAAAACAGCGTTTTTTGTGGCGTATTTAAAAAAAAATAGAAAAAACCTTATATTTTGTTATTTTTTTTTACCGAAAAAAGGTTTTGTTCTTTTAGTTTGTTTGTTTTACATGGAAATGCGTGGGTCATCTCTTTTACCCGCATCGTTGCATTAAGCAAGTGAGCTATCGGTCTGCACGTTTCTTTTTTCGATTAAAACCGCGCATCTACTAACACTGGGTTTTCTTGTTGTTCTTACATTCGTGTTGTTGATGTGTATTTCTTATTAAATTCGTTTTAAATAAAAATCGCTATCAAATCAACGTGCAACATCCCAAAGCTGGATTATTTCAAATCGAAAGACATAGGATCTCTACAGGAAAACAATTCCGGAGTGACCAACAAGATGGTCAAACGGTAAGTTGTATAAAAATTGCGAATTACATACCTACTCGTACATAGTTTGTTAGTGCAAATTCCAAATTCCCAAAGTTGTGTGCAGAGCAAAAAATAATACAATTTATGTTGTATTGTTTACATCAGGCTCATGGCTTGGGCCTGGGGTTGGTGTGGGGCGGTTTTTTCCCACCCAACCACTCGACTCCATCTGGTGGTGAATCATTGCGTCTGCAGGGATTGCAGCATTCAGTGGCTTCAAGGATTTTGTTTTTTGTTGTTGTTGCTCTGATAAGTGACTTCATCTGCGCAAATTGATGTCTGTTGCTGAGGGTGGTTTTCTGGGTGGAAAAATATTTTTTTTTTTATTTTTTTGGAAATGGTAAACAGAATGGTAAAGGGATTAGGATGCAAACTTGGTAGGTACCTACATGGAAATATTCACCGATATGTATTGTGAAAACTTTTGTCAGTTAAGTTATGTTTTTCTGGTGGTTGTGTTTTTTAATTTTATCAGTATTGCGTTACAATAGACAAAAACTACCCTCCTGCTCTAAAGAGCTGACACTTAAAACTTTAAAATGTTTAAAAGCTTCGAGTAATAATAATTTGCAGTCTATACCTATGGCAGGACACAATATGTCGTTATAGGGGACTATTTTTCTAAGGAAATTCTAGTTACTTCAGGTGTCCCTGAATGAAGCCATATCGGTCCGCCGTTATTTTTACTTTTTATTAATGATCTACCGGACTTAAGAAAAAACTGCTCCTGCCTTGAAATTAATGAGATTTGATCTACGTCACTTGTTTTTTAATAATGGAGTTGAGGTTCATCATTCTTACCGTTCGAAATGTGTTTTACTTGGATTCCCAACTCTTGAATCGAGGAGAAAAATGTGTAATGCTCTTTTTTATTCGTGGAAGTGAGAATCAACCTACTTCTGTATTTGAATTGGTATGCTCCTTCTAGATCTCTTAGATCAAGACCACTTTTATTTGAAAGTAGCCACACTACATTGTAGGTATGGTCAACGTGGATCTATCTTAATTTTGATTAAATTGTTTAGTAATTATCACCAATTAAATACATATTTACCTTATTATTATATAACTTTTTGTATTGATTTTCGAAATCTGTGGATAGTAAATCTAAGTTTGAATAAATGAAAATGAAAATACTAAAAAACCTATTGTTTGTATATCCTCACAATAGTCTGCAACTTCTTTGATTTTCTCTACGGCAAATTATGAAATTTTACTAACCAGAATATCGACACCAAAGGTAGGTATCTACCTTTATGCCATGGAGTTTAATTTATTGATACTTTCACTGTCAATGGGTCTTACTTTGGGATTGGACTATGCTAATCATTGGAGAATTTATTTGTTACCTATTCGTTATAGGTAGCTAGATGCTTACGAGTGATTAATAACATTTTCAAGTTGTAGTCAGGAGCTTCGTCTACAGCATATTACACGAAATACAAATAATAATTAGAAGGTTCGACCGCAATCGATTTTAATCGATATAGGTAAATCCATCGTTATCGCGCAAAGAGTAACGAGTAGTTCCTTTCCTGCAAGTACACACTTTATAGGTACATACTTTAAGGCCCGTTTTATTCACTTGGGGATTTTTATTTTCAACTTGAGAATTTTGTTTTATTCACTCGAAAGCTGACTCGCTCAACTTTGGATATTCCGAAGTTGAGAAAGCCGAAAGTTAATCAACTTTGGGTTCTCCCAACTTCCCGAAACAGTAGATTGGGATTTTTGCGTCAAATAGCAGATCTTTTTTTACTTCATTTCTGTTTTTGACTTTGCGAACTTCAAATTAAGTGGCCAAAATAGTCAAATATTAATTTTTAAAACTTAAACGATGTATCGTTCAAATTATTTCTGGGAAGATTGGCCATCGTCTGATCCGGGCTGCGAAGAAGACGAGCACAATTTGGTTTGTGAAAGACAGCTATACAAGATGCTACCACGTGTTGGACTCAAAAAATGGGACGACCGCACCTTCATCTCTCATTTTCGCCTTTCAAAGCGGAAGACAATGATAGTGCTTCATCTTATAATGAATTCGTTGCCAGGTGTTTGGAAAAGATATTGTGTGCCGTGAATGATTTGGAATTTATTGCATATATTTTTTCAGTTTCGTTGTTTTCTTCACAAGATCAAGAGAATTCCGACCCATAACAAAGATCAAGTGAATTCCCCTCCCTAACTCCCTAAAACGAAAATCATAAAGTATGCTATGTCTATGACGAAAGTGACGGCCGAAATTCAAATCCAAAGTTGATCTGCCATATTTGGTTGCATCTGTCACAAATATCCCAGGGATATTTCTGTACCAGCAAGTACGCCAACTTTTGAATTAAAGTAGTGAATGAAAGCAATTTTCAACTTGCGGCTCAACTCTCTCTGTCGAATCAACCGCGAAGTTGGCTAACCTTGAAGTTATCGGTAAGTTGAACGAAAGTGAATAAAATGGCCCTAAATTTTCTTGCAGTTCAAATTATTTGACAAAAGCATTTTTCTCACAGTCATTGTGTAGTTACCAAAAATTGAACATCATCAAGTAAAATATTTGTGTCTACTTGAAAATGGTCGCGTTCTATTGAGCACTAGGCTTCTCGCACAAAAAAATCATAAATGAAACAAACCCCATACGAGTTCTAGCACCAACGAAACGAAGATTACATTTCATTGTGTGCATTTACATTTAATTTGTGTTTAAAACTAAGGTAGGTAGATGTATGCATAAATGTTTAACCATGAAAAATTATATTTATCGCGCTGTTTCGTGTTGTTAATTCCTTAAAAAGTAGTTCTCCTATTTTATATGCTACGAAATATAAACGCTACCAACGTTTTCTCTTTTTATTTTGTAAATTACAAATATTCATGCAGCAAACACATTTACGATGACGTCTTATTACAGGTCTCTCCCTCTCTTTCTATCTCTTTGAATACATACAAAGTCTAGACTTAGGAGATTGAATACTTCGAAGTCTACTACCTTTTCATATAAACTGCCAAACTGGTGTACGTCCAATTTAACCAAATTATACCAAATTAAAGGGAAGCTTTCATAAAATGCACACTCAGCACATGAATCAGCAAACCTCTATTGACGTGATTCGTGATCGTCACTTTAAAAAAATAATTACCCATCTATTTTATTACAGGTATTGTTTACATTTAAATAATAATATTTGCTTCTTTAAAAATACTGACCTTGAGACTATGCGACTAAACGTATTGATTATTATTGTTGCTTCGCAGTGCATACACATGTACTTTGTTGACAAAGAATAATGTCTACGCACAGTAAGAATAAAAAAGTAATGAGTGGAAAACTTTGTTATGTACGAATGTGCACTGTTTGCATTAATGTTCGCTGAACTTGACAGAGCACTTCTCATGTCAAAATCAAACACAAATTACAAGCAAACCTTACCTACAGCGGTTTCATTTCATCGAGTTGATAAGAGACAGTCAAAAGAAAAGAAAACCTTTGCCGCTTTTAATCGATAACGCCTCCGATCATTGCTTGGTTTGCCACCCCATTCAGTTGCTTATATTATAACTTTGTTTTTCTTTTTGACAGAATGTCGCCTTCCCAGCAGGATGATTAAATTTAATGGCCCCTTCTTTGTGGACGTGATTTCGTTCAACGACATTGCAGCCTTGTCGCATGCGACGTTAGTAATGCATATATAAAAATTAACTGCACTGCAAATGACAACGCAACATCTCTGTCATCGTTGACACTTCCTACACTTGCACATTTTAATGCAATAAATCCTGAAGTGAAATCGTTTTAATTCGCACAAAATGCATGACACTGCGAGGAGCCATGACAAGTGGCCGGGTCGGGATTGATAAAGCTCAAGGACGTGATGTGTATTTAAGAATATTGTCAGGCGTAATAAAGTTTGCGCTACTACTCCTATCAGCGGTCACAACAATAAGCTAATTGTGGCGAAATGTAGTTCGCTTCGAATTAAAACGTTTCCAGTAACAGAGACGACGGAATGGATGTCGCGCTGCCGGTAACCTTAATTCGCTAAGAGGTGGCGAATGTGTCGAGTGTCTCGTTGATTTAATTCATCTCTGTTAAGTGAAATACAAAGCAGAGTCATTGAGTGCTTTATTTATTTGTTGACTTAAGCTTTATTTTCTTATTGCCAGCTAATGGGATTATTTTTCTGTTGTCACTGTTGGCGGAGTATTTTTTTTTTTTATAAATATTCCTTATTTAGAAGCCGCGGGCAGGGGTAAGAACACTTTTGGCCTAAACTGTTTGGTGTAGTCGATAATGAGTACTCGGCCAATCTCTACACCAATGTTGGGGTTGGTCTTGGTGGGGTTTACTTAGAATTGCCATTTGACTGCCTGTTTATGCGATAAGTAAAAGAAACCGCCGGTTTCGACCCAACTGCGGTTTCTTTTATTTATCCCAGATGTTTGAAAGAGTTTGCTTCACATTGCATCCTTTTTCCTTGTAAATCCTAACGAACTTTGGCTGCAAACATTTCTCGGCATTTACGAAGCAAGACATATTTTTCTCGCTAGCTACCAGTTCTTCCAACTCGGGTCACCCTCAATAGTCTCACATGTGATCAAAAATCTTCACGACATCAAACTTGGTTACATATAGAAATGAATTGCACGAATTTTTGAAAATCATCTGCCAAACACATGTCCAAGTAAAATAATCAACAAACAAAATATACTAAACTACAAATCGTTTGAGCAATATTTCCAACTGGCAGTTTACACTTGAAATCAGAAATCGGCCGCACATATGCCATCGATATGAGTTTGCATTTCCTCACTTTGAAAACTGCGCCACTCTCTGTGTCCATTTATGGCTGGTAATTAAATCACGATCGAATATGCTTTCTATTTCTACCGCAACCGGTTATGGCCTGAATGTCTGTCCTGCCCCGCCAGACTATATGCAATCCGAGCCAACTATGGTTCTGTATGGCACAGCCCACTTTCAGCTTTCAGCCGCAAACAATCAATCCCATATGACTGCTCCAATCTCTGACTTAATCAATAGAAAAACCATAAAAAAATATCGTGTAGCTGTCTAATTGCCTCGCAACAATGTACAGCTTCTACATGGCATCGCTATTCTTGACGGCATTTCCCACACACCACCCAGCGTACCTTAACTAGGCGCGGTCTTCTACAAGCATACCTCTGCTCTCTGGCAAGGCAACAAAAAAAAAAAAAACCATTACACACCATGAGATGGGTCTGCGCGCCTTACAGTTTGGTGTTTTGTGTTTAAGAAACTCATTTTGTAAAATTACCACAATTACCACTAAAACCATTTAACAAGTCTACCATCATCCGAACAAAAGTAATTGAGGAACTAATTGAGCTTGCCAGCGAGTGGTTTTTCTTTAAGAGGGACAGCGGGGTTTTTTTTTTTTTCTGATTTTTTTTGCGTCATGAACTTTCTTTTCAAGGCCACTTAAGCCGAAGACTTTCACCTGGAGCGGCGCGCAATCTTCAAGTGTGCTCACTCCTTGGCCACGATTACAACAGTCTCGCAAAATGAAAGGAGAACACGCCAAAATGGAATACGAATCAATTCAAAATGTTATATCAATCGCGGCGCTTGAAAATGTGAACAATCGCACGGATAATACAATTGATTGCAAAATGGTAGCAACAAGTCGATATGGAGGTTTTTGTTTTATCACATAGTTGATCCGTCGTATTTTCTTCCATGGCATAGGCAACTGCCAACTGACTGACTAACTGTACAATTAGAAATTGAATTGTATGTAAAAGTCTGTTTGTTTTACGTACAATTTCCGTCGGCAAAAAGGAAAAAAATCCGCTGCATTACAAAATAATCGTTTCCTCAGATCTACGCAGGTGGGAATTTTGTTATTGTTATTCATTTCACGAGTTTTAATTTGAAATTAAACTTTAAATGAAACCGGTAATATCACGAGGGATAGTTCATTTCTTGCAAATCTGTCTAGTTGCACAAATGAGGCAAGTCGTCTTATTTATAAAGGGTGTTTTTTTTTTTTAGAGGTTTAGACCTTTGCAATGGAATAAAACAAAGATTATTTTTTTAAATTGACATGGAATTTACTTTATTCCAAAGGCAGTCTTCTGGCATTATAATTTAAATATGATTTCTGTCATTTTCCGGCTGGCTCGGACGTAGTCTAATCTGGAGGTCCAATTTTCGACGACTTTTTCCAACATTTGTGGCCGTATGTGGGCAATAACGCGGCGAATGTTGTTCTCCAAGTGGTCAATTTTTTCGGGCTTATCGGCGTGGAGTACCGACTTCACATATCCCCACAGAAAATAGTCTGACGGCGTTAAATCGCACGATCTTGGAGGCCGATTCACGGGTCCGCCACGTGAAACGTTTCCTTCAATAAATCAATTGTGGCACGAGCTGTGTGACATGTTGCGCCATCTTGTTGAGAGCACAGCTCCTGCATATCATGGTTGTTCAATTGATGAACGAAAAAGTCAGTAATCATGGCTCTTTAGCGGTCACCATTGACTGTAACGTTCTGGCCAGCATCGTTTTTAACGAAGTACGGACCAATTATTCCACCAACCCATAAAGCAAACCAAACAGTCAGTTTTTGTAGATTTAACGGTGTCTCAACATACACTTGAGGATTGTCATCACTCCAAATACGACAGTTTTTTTTTATTGACGTATCCATTCAACCAAAAGTGAGCTTCATCGCTAAACAAAATTCGCTTGTGAAATGGACGTAGTGCGCGATACGTATTTCGAACAGAACCATGATTTTCAAAATAAAATTGCACAATTTGGAAGCTTTTTTTCAGGCGTCAGTCTATTCATGTTGAAATGCCAAACCCAACTACAAAATAAATCACTTGACAGCTGACAAAATGGCCGCCAGTTAAAATAGTGTTGCCAATTTAAAGCTCTATACCTATAAAAAGGCACCCTTAAGAATAGTGCCGTGGTGTAGATATGCCAGATTTCCATGCTCGACTTAGTAACTCATTTGATTGTAAGCGAGATCGTACTCGTGGTTCACAAACCATACCTCAAATGTGTCTAATTTCAATGATTTAAAAAAAAATGCATTTTTTTCAGGTTATGTCACAAGTATTGTATTCGTATCAGGTACTTCATGTTTACTTAATTTTAGAGTTGATATGAATGTTCCCATTCTAAGAACTAAAATGTCCCTTTTTTGCACAAAACTACTCTTGGAACTTTCCCACTAAAAAATAAATTAAATATGAAATAATATTTGTGAACATAAATGTAACACATTTTGCAATTCGATCTATCATAAGTGCCAGGAAATATCGTATCAAGTGTGCTAGTTTGAGTGGGATGTATAATGCTAAGAAAATCATCAGGAGGCCTACAAAAAGAAGCCAGATTAAAATCCAAACATTTATGGACTAATTTGTCAAAAGTGGGCTGGAAAAAGGCAAGGCAAAGGTTCAACATTGACAAATTCTATTTTTTTTTTAACTCTGCTATAATCTTGGACATAGTTTGTTGTTTAAGTCCCGCATGGATGTCTCCATCAATTTGGTTTTGGTAACCATATAAAAAACTGCTAAAATACCTTTATGATGTTGGTAACAGAAGTTTTGTCTTTTTCGAAAACTTAGTTCTGTTGAAATATTGTTCAATATGTTCATAAAGGCATCTTTCGAAAGGCGGTTTGTCAGACGTTTGCGAGAGGTGGCGCAGTTGAAAAAAGCCCTGAGTTGGAATTTGGGTTTTTTCGGGGTTCGAACGTGGACCCCTCGCTTAGCAGTCTAACATTCTAACCACTAAGCCACTGCGCCTACAAGAGAACCTAAGTATGAAATCTTATTGAGAATACTCATTTAATCTTTAATATGTATTTTGATCCAAATCGTTAGAGCTGTTTTTATAAAATTTGACAGACAAAACAGTTACAAATATTGCAATGTTTAGTTCGAAAAATACTATTGCTCAATTATTTATCTGAAGCTGAGTACTATATACTGTGTGAAATATAAACATAACTTGTTTTTGAGATGTGAGAAGATTCCAAAATTTGCGTTTTCGGTTGTTTCGTATTGAAAATTAAGGCCGCAATTATTTTGAAAACATCAATTTTACTCTAAGTATGCATTTTGGTCAAAATCGTTCTCACCGTTTTCAGGTTAACTAATGAAAACCAAGTTCTAAAAAAAAAAATCTTTTTTCAAAAATCAAAATGCACGATAATATAGACAAAAACAGAATTTTTTAAGTTAGAAATCACAATATTACCTAAGGAATCGTTCCAAACAAACAAACCGTTTTTCGGGATATGTCCAGATTTCAAAAGTACAGTTGTTCGGTTTTTTAGCCAAAAACTGAGTAAATTATGCTAATCTCCTACTACTTAAGATTAAATATCAATTTTGGTTGAAATCGTCGTTTTCGAACAAATCAAACTACGGTACAAACATTTTGTAGGAGAAGTGCCATTAATATTGAGACTACCTTGCAAAAAAAAAAAACATCCCAGAACTGTAAGCCCACAAACTCCAAATCCGAAGTTTTAACCGAATCCGGGCAGCCGTTTAGGCTGTAGCCCTCGGGAACCACTCTTTTGAATTCGTCTATCATCGTAATGTCAGAATGGATTAACATCTCGAGTTCGAAATTTTGTACGAAAACAATATCTTTCTCTAATCGTATTACGTAATGGAGAAAGTTAAAAATGTAAGCCTCATTTCATTGGGGCCTAGTTTCCATTTTAAAAAGTGTGCATTATTTTATTATCAAAATGTATTCCAATTTTGGTCCCGTATTTTATTTTTGGTTTTGGGGTCTAATTTCCTGAAGTCTTATTTCGCGGAGCCATTTCAAACTTGCCGAACGTGCAAAAATATAATCGGACGAGGCCCATTGTTCGACCAAGCATCAATGATTGATTGCTGCGGTTTATGACATGGCGGCATCATCGAACCTTATTTCTTTCGCAATGAGGAAGGATACACCGTGCTACCGTGAATGGTCTCACTCTCAGGAATAAAGCGACATTAACAGAGTTTCACAAAGCGATATATCCGAGCTGTGGTTGTAAGTCGGCGTTCATCCCATACACGCGACGTACTTGTAACGGTCGAAGTTTTGAAGGTGAAGTTTGGCGACTCGGTCATCTCACGGCGAGTGTTCATCAATAGGCCGCGGCGACTTTGCAATATCCGATTATTTGCAAGTCTTTAGTCTACGCGCACAGACGAGCTCAAGGCCAACATTCGAGACGCCGGAATAACGCTGCGCATATTGAACCGAGTCATCAAAATTGGACCGACCGCTTGAAGCACTGCCAGCGAAGCACATAATGATGTGCTTTTCCACTCATAAGGCATGAATGAAGCATCAACATAAAGCAAGAATCAATTTTACGCCCCCCACTGTTGTTGTTTTACGTACATTTTAGGCAGAAGAAAGTACGTACGAGTCATTCATTCAGCAAAATAAAAATCAGTTCTATGTGAATTTCCAATCGACTCCTACGCAAAAGTACAAAATAGTGACTAAAGCCGAAGTCAACCAGGAAGCACTATACATACTAACTTTGTGTAAGGTGTACACTGTACAGTGTACAAGTTTCAAGGTACAACTATACATTTTCTACGACCCCGATTACGATTAGTTAGATACTTAAAGATTGAGTGATGTGATGATAATTTTCATAATTATACTGTATTGATTTATTGTTGGCGATTAATTTAGTTTAGAATTGGCGTATACTTAATACTTATATTTTTGACCTCAGGCTTACAAAAAAAAACTAAAATTCGTATCAAGCACGTTTATCCGTTTGTTCTTTTTAAGAATAACTTGCTTTTCAACTTTCGGGAACACTCATTTTCACCGACTAACTACGTCGAAAAAAGTTCTGCAGCTGGCCAAGCTAAAATGCTCAGAGTATGTGTGCTCTGTCCACTGATCGACGAGGACGTATTACTGGTTAATCAAAAGGGGCTAACCACAATGGAAATGCTCTGAAAAACTATTGCCACGCAGTGACTAATCAAGCGTTCGGTAATTTATTGACCGCACCGTTGAGTTGCTCTCACTGATCCCTCTCACCATCATTCCTGCTCGTTTTTTTCTAACCACCGAATTTGCCTCTTTCGGTGCATTTATCGATTACGCTTTTCCCTCCACCTATCGTCTGTACAAATTGTAAAACTAAGTGGAGCAATAATTCATCAAGAGCCCCCGGCTACACATTTGTTAGATAGAAAGTGTAGGCCTGTCAGCTGTAAGAAAAAAAAAAAAAACATTGAAATCAGTCATAGATTCTCGTTGAGATATGCATCGTATTTACTTGGCCCGTTCAATTGGATATTTGTGGTGTTGCAGTTGCGATTACGTAACGTAAGTAAACGAGGCGAAAAAGTTAATTTTATCATTTCGAGCGCACTTCTCCGTGCCGCCTCTGCATGCACGCACACACCACCCCAAGGAACGATTGTATTCAGAGAACTTGTGCACGAGAACATCAGACGGCAAGTATCTGTCAGGGGTATCTGTCTAATGAATTCTGTTTTGCATCTATTTTTGGATTATTTAGACAGTGTTTATGTTTTTACACAATGGATGCAGCGGCCAGTTTATACTTATTAGGCGAACGAAATACTTTCAAAACTCGCTATTTTAGTTTGTTCGACCTTCAAAGGAAAGCAGATGCGTACACACAGAAATTATTTACATCGACTTAAAACTTCCAACTAACAAGTTGCCCATTTAGAGAGAAAACAAAGAGATGCGCGATTTGTATCGCCCGCACACTGGTTTGCGCTTGCATATGCCCACTGCGCAAGATGTAAACGAAAACGCTTCATCTGCTTGTGTTTATGAATTTTAAATGCAAAATTGTTTCGCTGCTGCGTATATCAATAAACTGGTTTAAATGTTTATAGCAAAAGATCCGGCAGTTAGCTATAAAAACTTGTGTATGCTGTTAACAAGGATGGCCGTTAACCTCGTCTAAGTACCAGTAACGACAGTTTTTAAATATCTTAATCGTGGTTATACAGCGCACGTTAGATATGTCTTATTTTGCGTATCTGAGGACGTAATGGCCTCCTAAGAAGCGTCTGTGTAAATCCATTGACTTTCGTAAGAATTAATGGGTAAAAGATTTAATTGGTACTAACAATCGTTGGTAAGAGACAGTAAGAGGTGTAAAAACAAACATATATTATATGAGATTTTGGGACAGTTATATTCTCGGGTGTTTTTCAGTCGTGTTATTTTTGATATTTCGAATTTTGAGACGGGTCTCCTCACGTGGTCAGTGAGCCACTATGCCGACTGTAAAGCGCACATGCAAAATATATCTAGCCAGCGATGGGTAGACAGAAACTATTTATTCGCATACGTTACTAAATAGTTTGACCTTTATCGCACGCAAAATATACAAAAATACTGCTCACAATATCGCACATTTCAATCATTTGCTTAGTTAATCAAAAATGCCTGTGATCCTTTCATAAGCCAACAAAAAGTTGTTCAACAATCCAAAATACAATGTAAAATTTGTTCGTTAATGTTATGGACTGCATGCCAATAGATGGCGCACCATTTAAGAGGCCTCTACCCAGAAATCGAACAAAAGTGCAAAAAAATTACATTTTGTTTCCCTGACTGATATAAATTATTGCTGTGGCGATTGAATTGAAACTGAATGCATTTAAAAGAACAGAATTTCCTCTTCAAAAACGTCGGAGGAGGTTTTAAAAACAAAAACATCTCAGTTATATTTTATTTAAACAATTCCCACAGGTGAAAATTCTATGTTCGAATTTTCGAACTTACTTTAGCAAAGCAGCGATGCCGCTGAAAAATTTCGAAAAGGGGACTTAAAAGGGGTCCGAGTTGAAAAATGGGCCTCTACATAAAATACTAATATTGCAAAAAACCGAAACCAGATCAACAAAGAGATTTATTTATAACAAAAAACTAATAAAATCATTAAGAAACACTTCTTTTCATATGCTTGCATTCTTTTTCGTTCAATAAAGAATAAAATCTTACTTAAAATGTAAAATTGGCCATTTTGGTTATTTTTCAAACATTGGCAATTTAATTTTTATTCATATCGATTCAAAGCAATTGCTGAGGGCTTTTACTTTGCTACAACCATTTGCTCAAAGCAAATTTCATAGAAATTCGTATTTACAAATGACACTGTAAAAAGTATGAGCCACTTCCGCTTTTGGCAAATTTGCTGACAGGGTTCATAACAATTTTATACGTTAAATTTGAAATTATTCGTTACGTGTGGATTGTATTTTATTTATAGGAATAAGTGTACTTTAATGCTTAAATATTTATGAAAAATCAACAATGTAGGTTGGTCGAGGGAAAATAAAAACGTTTGGAGCAATTTTTCTTCAGTTAATTAACAATTGAAATCAAAGTTAATGATATTCAAAAGCGGAAAATACACAACCATGCTTTTCCTAATAATGTTTCTTGTATTTAAAACATTTCGTTTAGATAGGAGGCGCGATTGATAAATACCTGTGTTAGTCATACTCTCCCTTGACATCGACACACCACTTAGCCCAACGATATTACAACTTTTTTACACCCTCCAAAAAATAGGTTTTGTCGAACTACGCAAAATATGCCTCAGTTTCGACTTGGATGCTCTTCATCTACGACGGGTGTACCATCACGATTGAATTCATTAATCCAATATCGAATTGTGATCATCTAAAGAGAAAGGTCCCAATAAACCGTTTCCAACTTTTCTTTAATTTCACTACACGATTTGCCATCCAAAAACAAGAATCTAATCTAATTGCACTTTTTCCATAATTAAAAAAAAATGCACTTGCTCACTTTCAACAGCTACTAAAACAAAATGAATCAATGAATTTATCTGAAATTTTGACTGTCTTTGTTTGACAGATGACACTGAGCAATGACATACAGATTTTTCATCAATGCCGTTATCCATCACTTATCGTAGTTTTATTAACCAAAGAAATTATATAATTCGCCTTTTAAAAATGTTTAATAACAAACCAAAAGCATTCAGTAATGTTAAAATGTGGTATTCCCGAACTCTATCACGTTGCCGCACGGTTAGCAGCGGCTGGCAGCATAAATTTTATAAATTTTGTATGTTTTAGCTTGTCACAAGGATTCTAAATTGACATAACGACGATAGGAAAACAAAACGGCGAATTTATTTTCTTGAAAGCGGCAAGAGGATCGCGAGGGTGGGTCTCAGTATCAGTTTTGTCTCTGATGTCAACATTCAGTGCGTGACAAAACAAAAGAAATATTTTCTAAACGTCATAACCGTCATCTAAAGGACTATTCATATGAGAGCGAATTGCGAACTGCGAACGGGCGAATATTCGTAAATTCGGACATTTCATTCACATGAAAACATTTCTTAGTCGCACCCGCGCGAATCAGTTTCAGGTTAAGTTCGAACGAATTTTTCATTCGTGGGTTTGTGGATCGCGCCTTTTTTTATGTGGATTGTGAATAAAGTGTGACAGTTCGGGGCAAGAATTTTCAATTCGCTGGAAAATGTCTGTAATTTTAAATTTAGTTTTGATTATAAATGTTGGATTAGTTAAACATAATGCTTTTATGATAGAACAAATAGCAATTTTCAATTAAATTGATTTTTTCGCAATTTGCGCTCATGTGAGTAGTCTTAAATGAGGTCAACTGAAGTCTTTACAAAAAATAAACACACCCATCGGTTTTGCCGCTTGTCTCTTATTATTTTATTATTTTTTTTATTAAAATTCAGTATTAATCTGCATGATTTGAATTCTTTCAAAGATAAGCTTGTGATGTTTGCAAGCCTAACTATACTTGGAGCACATACTGTGCATTTACAACGGACTACTATACTGAGAAAGGGCCAGTGTAGGGTAGTCATTTCCGGAATAATTATCTCATACGGCATTTATAAAAACAACCAACACATAAGTGCCCGACAAACTGTACAAAATGTTGTGTCTGCCCCAAGTGTCACGGGGGAATTCGTAGAATCGGACCGGAGTATCAGAAATTAAATCTGAAACTCAAAAACTTCAATGGAACTGAGTCTGCTTATTGATGTAACGAAGATTTAATTTTCGTGTTAAATGACGCTCTTATGGGATTACAGCCAAAAAGTGAGGGGCACGGTAGACGGATGATAGACCGCGTTGCATTAATTCCCCCGATTCCAGCTGACAGCCGACCATATGTTCGGCGAGCAAATAACAAAGCACCAATGACCCACCAACAAGCTGGTGGTGACTGACAGTGTTTTGTTATTTGTTTTTTTTTGTTTTTGTGAACTCGAAACCGGCGTTTTGACTTATGATTGTGATGAGTTCCCATTTTATGACAATGATGACGACCGCGCCGCTGGGCGCTGAAGAACCGCGTGCAATACACGAGCACGACTATGCATGTTCTTAAGTTCTCTCCGAGGGAAGTGTGGAGTGTCAAACAGGGGTGCATGTGCATGTGCATGTGCATGTGTGTTGGCGATGTATTTTACTTATTCATGATGTCATGTCGAAAACTGTTGTTGTGCCTGTATGGATACAATTTTGTGGGTGCATGATTTTAATCACACTCCAACATGCAATTGAGTGAGTGAACTGGCCGAGAGTGAGGGAGTGCATATATGTTTAAGCGAGGGGGGTGCTGAGCAGTTGTAATTTTCTTTCCTGGGAGTTGAGTTTTGTGTGTAATTTATTATAAATTGGTTGTTGCTATGTGTATGTTGCATGTATCATGGAGTACCTACCTAAACATCGCGTTTTTGTTAGGCTGGCAAGGGAGTGCTGCTATTTTGTTTTACATTTTTGAATAATGAATGAGTTCAGTGCATATGGTTGTGTTTTTCTTTATTCTTTTATAACATTTAAAAAGTAATGTGACCAGTGCGTGGAAAACAGATTGATAAATGTTTCCTTTGGATTTTACTCCGATTGGAATGTTGTCCAGTGTTTTACAGCAAATTTTTCGTTCTCACTATAAGATCGATGGGTGTTGACATAAATCTCTTTAGGACCGTTTTATTCACTCGAGGTTGAACACAACTTGGGTATTTTTTTTCAACTTCTTTCAACATTCCGAAGTTGAGAAAGCCGAAAGTTAATCAACTTTGGATTCTCCCAACTTCCCGAAATAGTACAAGTTGTAGAGTAAACATGGGATTTTTGCGTCAAATGGCAGATCTTTTTTTTCTCATTTCTGTTTTTGACTGTGCGAACTTCAAATTAAGTGGCAAAAATAGTCAAATATTAATTTTTAAAACTGAAACGATGTATCGTTCAAATTATTTCTGGGAAGATTGGCCATCGTCTGATTCGGGCAGCGAAGAAGACGAGCGCAATTTGGTCTGTGAAAGACGACTATACAAGATGCTACCAAAGTTGATCTGACATATTTGGTGCCATCTGTCACAAATATCCCAGGGATATTTCCGTACCAGCAAGTACGCCAACCTTTGGATTCCAACTTAGGAGTTGAGAATTAAAGTAGTGAATAAAAGCAATTTTCAACTTGCGGCTGAACTCTCTCTTTCGAATCAACCGCGAAGTTGGCTAACCTCGGAGTTACCGGAAAGTTGAATGAAAGTGAATTAAATGGCCCTTAATGGTGTATCAGTTACAAGTTGAGAAAGCGAACTTCCAATGAACTGTGAACATTTTTCGAATCGGAAGACAGAGTTTCCATGTACGAATTAGATCGGCTGACAATAAAAAATGGAAGCAGTGACTACCTTTGAACACGACCAACCATTAATAAACATAATCCTGAAGATGAAAACACAAGTTTCCCTGTGTCTATTAACATTACGATGTTTTTCGTCTCGTATCTGTCATGCATTCGAAATAAAAATTATGTAAACACCCGATTGAGTTCGATTGGAGACACCCGGCACCTTTATCTGATTTATGTCAACGCAACAAATTAGTATAACCTTGAAATGAAATTTATCCGTGCAAATAATCTATGGATATGTTAATGTTGCCCCCCAAAAACGAGCACAATAGACTGAAAGAATATAAAAATAAAACCGAAAATAGTCTTCCACTCCAAGGTGAAAGTAAGCTGTGAAATTTAAATCTCCTTTCTCTGGTCGATTTTGTATTATTAATAAATTAAATTGAATTAGACAGTGAAATATTATAAAGCGTTAAGCTTGAATAAAACAGAGAGAGAGGTGGGAAAATTAATCTATTTTTGTTATCCCTTCCATTCCAATTATTAACTGAAATCTTCTTGTTCAAAGTCGAAAACTACTTCAAGCACTTGCGCGATAAGAAGTCCCCCAGAAACAGTAGAAGGCACACCAGAGTTCGTTGACCCGAATTATCACGACCGGAATGTTTCGTGTCGCGTGTTATTTTTAAAAGAAAGTCTGTTTTTTTCTAACGTATGTTGACTTTATTCAAACTTTATTATAAATGAAGCTATACAGGCGACAGATTGTCAGCAAGGTCATTTATCAAAATTAAAAACAGTAGGGGACAAAGACGAAAGTCCAATAATTAAGCCTCAGCGTTTCCTGGGCTTTATTTGTGTATACAGGATCAACAATATAGAAACAACATGACATACAAATTTCGGCAATCAAAGCGCCAAGAGGACTGGAAATATCTGCACTACGTGTACTTAAACCAGGACTTCTTAGAATTTATGTTCGTCAAAAGATGTGAAGCCATATATTGTGATGATTCATTACTTCAAGGTATTGTTAACTTGTCACCAACTGAGTGGCTCACAACTACTACATCCGGTAATATGAAACAGCTTAAGCCGATTTAATGGACAGCTAGGTTTATTTTTTGTCTGTCTAATTAACTACCTAGGGTCATAACCTCATTCTTATGTTCGTATCAATCGTTTCGGTTCTGGACAAGTTCCATAAATCGTCCACTATCCAGAGTGATTTCTTGATCCATTTTTACGTTTTCTGCCCAGCGGCGCCGTGATCTGCATCTGGAATTCCATAATCGAATCATATTAAATTGTTTTTGGGTTCGATTTCTGCGACATTGCTGGGAAAAGTTGTCAACAACAAATTCCCTCAAACATCGTCGCCGTCACAGTGAACGAATACGGTTTTCCCAATTTTATAAAAGATGACGCACGTTTTGCTTGTTTTTATCAAATTTAAAATGCAAATAGGCAGACGAAATTGTCTGCACTTTGAAAGTACATCCAAAGTAACGAGCGGACGTCAGCAAAGCTGAGCAGAGTGTCCCCCTATATAACTGGTAAGTGCAAAATACGACAAACGCCTATAAAAATGCACACAACTTGTAAAACTAGGTTAATGTTACTTTGCGCACAAAGGACTCTCCAACACCGCACAAAACACATACTCGCACCTTGCTGCTACCGCAACTACACACCTACTACTAAACAATCTGAAGCGCCCACTTTTTTGTTTGCCGTCATCATCGTTGTGTCTACCTGTGTGCATTTTTTGTTGGTCTGCCATGAATATGAATTTTAACTACAGTTAAAATGGCTTGTACACCAACCTACACAAGACGCCTATCGTCGCATCCATCTTGAACCAGAGCAGAGGACAAAAAAAAGAAATTCTTCAACTTCAGCTGTTTAAATTTAAGTTGTTGCTTGCACTTTGTATTCGCATTCTTCGTTCGACCTGGATTCTTGTTAACCCTCCGTTTTCTTATACATATATGAATATTTTCAGAACAGCTCCTCTCTGTATATGCGTCTGCCAAATGAAAGCAAAATTTAAGGAAACACCTGCTCCTCGGTTGAAGGTTGTGGCGGCAATAATCTTGTACCTATACGCTCTCAGGATGGCTAGGGTATCATTTTGTGTGTACAGCAAGCAATTTAGTTTATGGCGACGATGCCGGAAAAATAATGAAATTAAATTTGGATCGCTGCCTTTTGTGTTAGTCTTGGAAATTTCGATCCGCAAGCTATTTTGGTTCTTTCGTGGCTTAGTTTGGAGTTTTTGGATTTGTTTCTTCTTCTCAAAAGCAGGAAAGAGAACTAATTGGACTATTATTTGGATTTGGTTCAGTGAACTTGGTGGTATTTCCGTTCTTTTTTGGAAAAAAGTGCATAAAGAGGAATTGAGAAATGTCATCGATATGAATTTGCATTCAAAGTCGTAATTCCTATCGAAATTTGTCCGTAACGGAAGTCATATTATTTATTTATCTGCCATTCAGTGCAGCATTTGAGACTCTAGACGTAAACGAACAAGAAATACCGATATCTGACTCTGCTTTGTCATCGAAAAAATGTCAGTTATCGCTTCTCATTTTACAAAATGAAGTATGAAGCTAAAGAACTATTTAGTATTTTATTTTACAAATCGGCAAGCAGAGCAACATTTCGCACATTGTCTTAAGGAAGTAGGATTATTCCGCACGACCCGCATGTGCGCATGAACCGTATACACGCTACGCAGATAATGTTGGTTTACTTCATCAAGATCGTTCGAAAGGACTATTCAATGGTTTGTTTAGCGCACACAAATGCGCGCATTGCTAATGCATGTATAAAGAATGATATTAGTCTCTGTTTTAATTCTTCGTGGACACTATAGTGATTCAACACGCACTTTCGTTACCAGCAATTTATTTTGATCATTATTTTCGTTTTCGTTAAAAATTTAAGGCGTCTGATGATGAATAAATTACAGACCAACAAACCGTCTGCTACTCAATGCATGAGCTGACCTGTTGTTTGGCCCAGAAGCCTGCAAACATGTAGAGAAACATATCTCGTTGCGCACATTGGTGTGCGCTTAGTTCATTCATATGTGCGAAACATATCTACAGGTGGCGTTTAATGTTACAGACATTTTTCTTCACACTTAAACGTTACAAACTTCATGTACACTGTAAAGCGAACTGTCACCGTGGTTTGATTGAGAATATTTAAATTGTATTAGCCCAATTGTTTAGTCTCTTTGTTCAAAATTCTTCAAAATTCTTCCATCAATTTTGTCTCTATTGCCTCAGTTTTTTATTAGAAACGAATTATCTATTATCTCGTTGCGCGCATTGATGTGCGCTTAGTTCATTAGCCGAATTGTTTAGTCTCTTTGTTAAAAATTCTTCCATCAATTTTATCTCTATTGCCTCAGTTTTTTGTTAGAAAGGAATTATCCATTAACTCGTTGCGCACATTGATGTGCGCTTAGTTCATTCATATGTGCGAAACATATCTGCAGTTGGCGTTTATCGTTACAGACATTTTTCTTCACACTTACGTTACAAACTACATGTACAGGTACACTGCAAATATTAAAATGTTATTATTCTAAAACTGCCCAAAGGAAGACTTCGTACTATCACTTTAAAAGTACGAACTGAGACGAAGCGTATATGCTTCGCTACAGCTAACAAATGAATTATTGAACACATGTCTGCCAGCACTGTGTATAACTGCATGTGCTCTGTGAGCTTTGCATGCCAATTGCTTATAACACTCACTTAAGGCAAAACGCGCGCATCTCTATTCGCTAAATTACTTTGTAATTTTAATTTTTGAAAAGAGACACATAAAAAACAACAACAAACAGCCATGTTCATGACATGTTATAAGAATTCTTCTGGAATCGTTGAGCATTTAAATGCCATTGCCATGAGGCCACATAATAATTCCCAAGGGAACACAACAACTTCGGAAGAGGCTTACCCAAGCCGCTTTTCTCTGTGCGCAGATTAAAGGCCACGCAGCTTAGAGTAAACGTGCAGAATGCAACGAGTAACGTATACACTCACAGAAACGCCGAAGAACTCGAATATAAAATACCCCTAAAGAGAAAAATTTAATTTGCGTGTAGTACGAGCGCAAAATAAGCTGCACGCTAACAAATTTTAATCATCGACCTGGCTGCGTTCCTTGTTCAGGTGCAAGTGCAAATACCTGTGAACAAATTTCGAAACGCAAAAGTTTATTTCGTTGGCACAAATCTAATAATTCTCGGCGTCGCGTCGGCCGATCGGACAGAACATCATTATGAAAAATAGTCGGTACGATGATGGGCAATTGTGGTTAAAAGAGGACGACCACGACGGCAGCGAATTGCTGATTAGATTACAGTGGTGCCGGTGGAGGCGGCCGGCGGAGGAGGAGGTATTTTATCAGCTATTTGTATGCATTTGGAATTTCTAAATTCAATTGAATAAATTCTTGGTTGTGTATCAAATTGGTATTCCATGGCGTCGACGTGCCAATATTAAACACTTCAATCAGATGTCCATGAATGAGGATTTTTTTCCACATTTACCGTTTTTCGTGGATCAACTGTCATGCAAAAATGCAGCGAGCAGAATGTGGATGTCATTTTTAGGTTATCTGTTGAGACCTGAGAATTATTTAAGGCTAGAGTGAAAATAAATTTTGGTTTCTATAAATGTATACGAGACTAAATGGAAATAATTTAGATTAGAAGAACGCACACTGAACCGCATGTTGGAAATTGCAACGCCACTCGTATGGAATGCTGCCTAAACTCAGCGAATCGAATTGTTTTGTTGCGTATAATTAAATCAACGATTGCATTCAGCCGTAGGAGGAAAGTCGCCATTTACGCAATTGACGAATGGAGGCAAATTTTCGCATCGGTAGGTTGCTATAGATTTTGACAGCTGGTATGTATTTCTATGATAAACAAAGATGTTACTGTGAGAAATTGTGTACTTAATTCAAAATATACATTTAAAATAAGAAAGCGATAAGTGTTGATATTAAAGTGAACTAAGTTTTTATTTTTGTAGAAAATGCAGAAAACAATCGGAGCTCAGCATTGTGGCGCTCCTCAATGCAATTCATATCGTTAAGAGGGAACTACATTGTACCATCTTCCAAAAGAAGTTCGGAACTCTAAAGTTCTTTTGATTAAATGGGGTATTGTGCTTAGGATGGGGGAAAAATGTCCGAAATGTTTTTCCATTTGAAGTCTTCACTTTGCGACCGAATACACGGGATGGTTTTCAGAACTAAACTTGTGAAAGGAGCCTTCCCCAGACTAAACCTTCCGAAACCAGCAATTCCTTCGAAGAACTAAGGCATTATACGTTCAAGGCGCTTACTATCACGTTCAGCTGCTCTTATGAGAAGAAGGTACTACAAGTTGCTACATTTCGTTTCCACTTGTATTTAATGATAAACTTTTTCATTTATCCTCTGGATCTACTCAAGAATATATGACACATCAACCCACAAGTTTGGCGGAGAATCCTACTGATACTGAAGAACCATCCAACAACTGTACTGAGTGTTCGTAGCATAGGGGTGCAGGCATGCCTAAGCCCATTCGCTAGCTTCACTGCACTATAGGATACTGACAAAAAATTATAAATTAAAAACCATGACCACTGAAGTAGTCAGTAATTTCATAGAGCGGTGACAACCTTAGAAACTCTAAGCTGGCTGGATCCCCCATCATCAAAGCAAGCAAATCTGTAAAAATCATAATTAGCACACTTTTTACAAGATAAAAAGCAACCAAAATATGTAAACAAAAGCAAATTTATTATTTGTTTACATTACATTCAACACTACTTTGAACAGACTTCGGACAAGTAGTACTTGGACTTGCAAATGAAGTTTGTTTTCAATTACTTAGTTAACTTTTTAATTGGTAAATAATTAATTTTCTTACATGAAAACGCACGCACTCCTTACCCAAGTCCTTTGCCAAACAAACAGACGTCAAAATTCTGCCGGTCTCTACGTATTCCTTATCTATCCACCAGGTGGCTCGGGAAAACTTTTGCATTCGTCAATAGTCACGTTAGGCACCTCTGTCACTTCAGAGCAGTAACGCCATCTTGTTGAATTAACTTGAGTTCTGTGAACAGTCTGGTCGCACTAATTCTACAAATACACGTTTTTCTCAAGCATTTAAATATGATCCCTTAAGATTCAACTATAATGGAATTGTCCGAGCTTAAGCTAGTTAGTTAAGCTGTCAAATTTGGTCGCAATAGCTTAATGCTATGACTGGCGATGCCTCTTATTGCATAATAAGCTAAATAAATTGCTTAAAAAAATGCAATATCTCGGCAATGACGGAGCGGCCATCTTTAGATTGTTGATTTCAGAGACCCGTTTGCTTTCTGTAGTTTATTTTCATTAAACAAATTACATTGCGATGATTTCAACCCAGCAAAATCGGTACGCCACCGGGCACATTGCCAGGGTAACAAATAAATTGGCATAGCAACGTTTTTATCCCTCCAGTCGAAGATGATGATGACGTCGACTTTTCATCTTATGTCAAGGACTAAATCGACGAAATTCAAAAAGAAAACAAAAAGAAAACATTGGCTGTCTGAATTTATTGATTTGTCAGTTTCTTTGCAGAAACGAGGCATACACGTCACGTCAATCAGTTTTAGTGCACTGGGTAACCTTATATAGCATGACAGATTACTCCATTTCAATTAGTGTAATTTACTTTCATTTGTACAAGGGACTCCCGCACACATACAGCCATCGCCCAGCCTAAAGGTTAAATTATAATGCATCATCGACTTGGATATTTAATGCGGATTCGGATTATAATGACGGTGATGATGATGAAGCCTAGCTAGTGTCATCGAATCGCAAGTGGCATAGTCTGGCATGAGAAGTGCCTTCAGTGGTAGTGTCTGCAGCTATACACGAGTATATTCTCGACTGTTGAGAGCGACACAAATACGATTTCCGATAGAATATTATATTGATTCGATGGCTTTTGTTTCTATACTTGAAGAAGGCATCCCCATTAATTCAATTAGGCGCTGTCGCAGAGATGGATGAACACTTTGTGGATAAGATAAGCGTGTCAGGTGAAGGGAGCTATTCTATGGTGATGAGGGATTCTACCTCTCAGTCGATTCCACAACGAAAAACCGAATCATTCCACTGAAATATTTCATTTCTTTACTGTTCCATCTGTCAGGAATATTTTTTCAGTAAACAAATAATCCTTAAATTTTCTAGAACAATCATATTTTAATTTTTCCGTACGAAACACTTTTGCCGATCTACCTCTCAGTCGATTCCACAACGAAAAGCCAAATCATTCCACTGAAATATTTCATTTCTTTACTGTTCCATCTGTCAGGAATATTTTTTCAATAAACAAATAATACTTAAATTTTCTAGAACAACAATATATTAATTTTTCCGTACGAAATACTTTTTCCGATCTACCTCTCAGTCGATTCCACAACGAAAAACCAACTCATTCCACTGAAATATTTCATTTCTTTACTATTCCATCTGTCAGGAATAATTTTTCTGATGGAGTCCAATCTGGGGTGGTTGATTTGTTGTGGTTGTTTTCGTACGGAAAAATGTTTTTGACAGCATTTTTTGCGATGACCATCTAAACGTATAAAAAACTTATTTTCACACTGTTCCAACTTTTTCGGTTGCATTTTACGTATGGTTATAATTGGGGCCTTAGTTTTATCAATTTTCGAACGTCCACTGGAATTTTGAATTGCAGGCGATCTGACAGCAGCATGACATAAACAAGGCGACACCACTACAAAACAGTTGTGATACGGCGCATAAAGTATAAATCCCAAAGACGAATTTTTTTTCCATGTGCCAATCAGTTAAAGGACCAAAGGGAACTGTCCTCTCAGTGTCCGACGCATTGGGACCAGAAAACAAATTCTAATCGGCACAGTGGCTTAGTGATTAGTCGACTCAAGGTTTTTTTTCCACTGCTCCACCTAACGCGAACGTCTGTCAAATATCCGAGAAAGCGTCATGAAAGTGCTTCTCAATCACCCGTTTGGGCTCGGCATAAAATTATAGATCCCTTCCATTCGTCCGAAAAATGAAAACTCACACAAATTTGCGAAGAACTAGGCCTAGCATCCCTATGGACCTGTTGCGCCAACTATTTGTTTATTTATTTATTTAAACAAATTCTTATGAAAGACGGGACTAAATTTTGTGATTTTAATTCTAGCTGTGACCTAGGAGAGGTACATTGTGATGACTTCTTTTGACACAGAAGGGGGCTAGGGGTCTTTATAAACCTCAGTAATCTTCAGGTCATACACTGTCCATTTGAGCTGCCATTGAACCGTCATGCTATTTCGAATAAATTTAATTTAGGGTAACCAAATCGGGTCATCCGTGCACGAGCCATACGTGCGACGTAATCGACTTGATGCCCTGAATGTACACGCTACTTTAGGATGATGGAGATTTAATTAAAGGCACTTAAGTTGCATAGCATTATTGGGGGATGAACCGGTGCTTTCTCTGACAACCAATTTTTCTTTTGCAGATTCGGGGGGAGCTCTGTTAGATTTTGAATGTTTTGGAAGGTATGGGGTTCCTAATTAATTTGGGTGGCTTTTAGGACACCAAAACGGTCACCCGAGGTCGAGCCCCATGACATCTCTAGTCTTCGGGATTCTTGTGGAAAATATGCAAATATCGTCTCTAAGCGTTACACTTATTCAAAAACTCATCGTTGCATTCACACCGAACACAAACTATTTAGTTTTCGTTAAATATTTCTATCCGCTGTGAGACACTAGTCGTGAAACTTCTGTGTAAACTATTTTGGTTACAAATTTCGATCGCATTAATTTACAAATAACATGTGTCGCTTCGAGCAACAAGATGAAGAATTAAAACTCGTTGACTTCAGAAATAGTTGACTCCTTTTCTCTATTTATGGGATAACTACAAATTTCCTATAAGTTTTCTTATTTTTGATTAGTATTACTTGAAATAAATCATACCTGCTTTTAATGGAACAAGTTTCAAAGTTAATATGAAATAAGAAATTACTGCCTCCAATGGCGTCTACTTTTAGTTTCTCCATAAATACAAAAATGTCAACGCCACCAGACATCTGTCGGGCTGATGTGAAGAAACTGTGATGTCAACAGTCGTTGCCAAAATGAATTCAGAAGCATTTACAAATAATATTAGCCCATCAATTAAGTGTGGAAAATGATTTAAAGTTGTGAGTTGTGACGATTTGTTCGGTCAGCTGATCGGCTGAATTTGCTGAATATTGCAAAAGGTGTGTTTGTTTCAACAACCCAACGATTGGAAGTCGTTTCGTGGAAAATGACTTTAAGAGACTCGTTTTGAAAACGAAATATGTATGGGAAAACTTCTGTTTTTCGAGTGTTTTTTCGTGAAAACCCGGACTTCGGCTCGGTGTGAATAGGTCATTACAAATTTGAGTATATTCTGTCGTATTGTTGAAATAAAAATATTTTTTTCTGGTTTCCACAACCCTCTTCACCAAGCGGAGCAGTATAGTAATTAAAACTCTCATTAAGTACGTGTTCACGGATTTTTAAGCTTAGAATGAGTTCCGTCAAAGCTTTTTACACCCACAATAAATCTAAAAATCAAAATCCTCGTTTTCATTTCCAAAGTGCGCTCACGCAAGTACCTATACTTAACTCGGCAATCTTTGTCAGCTAATAAATAATAAAGCTGACAATGCGCTACTGCTACACCGACGAGGTCCTAAAAGGAAATAATTTATTTGCATAACGAACAGAAATTGTTACCGCGTGATTTGCATGCACAAGAGCCTTCATACCGCTGTCATGGGGCATAGCCGCCCTGTGTATATTATGACTGATCTAAAAACGCTGCGAACAAACGAACGCGAGGCATAGAAACAAGAACCTTCACTTTATTGTGCACTTTGGCCAACATTCGGAATTTGTTTATCGATTTTCCGTTTCACCCTGCAATACTGGCGTCTATTCATAATCGGGATACATTGTGCGCTTTATGTATATGGCTAATGGTGTCGTGGTGGCTCTCTTGCGGGCCAGCATGCGTGTTTGGTATACTCGTAATATGGCTGTAGGAACAACGGCAACCTATGCAGAAGTGTGGCGGGCACTTAAAATTGCATAAAAATAATCCTATCGATTTATTTTTTCCCCTCGTCGCAGCATTCTGGCTATTGCTTGGAGATGAATGTGCGCGAATGAGTGTGGGTTTTTCGGTTTATACCTATAGACAATTTGATGGGAACAAAAAAGCAAAACAAATTCAGAACAACCTTGAACGCATGAACTCCTGCTTCGATTTTCCAACCGTTATTAGATGGATGGTCGGTAATTACGTTGAAAGTGTTTACATAAAACTGTGTACGCCTACGTGAATGCTTTTGCAATAGGGTGAAGGAATTTCAAGGAATTGTGCTTTAAATTTATTCGCATTTTGCTTTCAAAAATGTACATATGTGTCAACTATTTTGTTGACTGCTTGACAGTTTAGTAAAAAACAAACAAGTTGCCGTCTGCTAAATGTCAGACAACAGTTGTTATTGAGGCTAAATTCCGAGTTTTGATTTAGGTTTGTGTAAAATGTCACCGCGAATGTTCGTTAGCCATTCTTCTTAGTCAGATAGCAAATTTCGTCTACAGTGGTCAAATGGTTTTTAAAAATCCATTAAAACCCAATTATTGAGTTACTTTTCCTGTTTGACATTCATTTCTTACGTCTAACTGTCTTAAACTTTGGCGCAATCATTGCTGAAGGAATCGTATTTATTTTGCATAAATACATTTAGCGGGCAACAGTCTTAAAATGTGTAGACAAATTTTCAAATTTCAGGTGTTTAACCGAGCGTTTTGATACTAATACGATTTTATTTCAATATCTACATCACGTTACTGTTTTAGTCGCAAAAAGTGTATTTATTGCGGGCTCTATTTGTTGGAACTGGCAATGCCGTTAACGTCAGATAGGTAACTAACAAATTTGAATGCAAATAATTCGTCCTTACCATTATTCCCCGTCGCACATTACCAAGATATAATCGAATAAACACCTTATCCTTATCAAAATCTGTCAAAAATCGTGAAGTCAATGTAGGACATTGCCATGCAAAACAAAAGCATTTTGTCATATTTATTTATCAGCCACAAATAATGTGAGAAATCCACCAAACGTATATTTCTAGTCGCCAAACTTAGCCCGCCTGAGACTTGTGAATTTATAAAACGATTTGAAAACATTTTGACGTTTCAATTGACAATTGACAAAAATTGTTCTAGTATAAAATAAAGAGTTATAAAGTTATCAAATAGGTTTAATTGGAAAACATAGAAATAAGATTCAATCGCACAAACATGTTGGCATCTGTCAAAAAGACTGAAGGCCGTATTCGTCCCTCTATTAACTTTGACGTACAATCTGAGGACACAAATGTGTCAAAATGTGAGCAGGGTCAATTAACTACAAACTCCCTTAAACGAATAAGAATGAAATTATCAACTGTGTTTTGTATATTACTTACTGTCAAAGTGACACTAGGAATGACGATTTCAAATACAAGTGTTACATTAACTTGACCTTTATTTTCCTGGTGTGCCTGTTGCTGTTGAGTGCGTCATCACAAACGACGTCTATAGGCGTTTTTCTTTTTTAGTTCAGAGCTGAGCACTAAACTGAGCTCGAGCATTATGAGCGTGCTCTGAACCGAGTGCGCTCAGAGCATTCTGATATTTTTTTGTTTTTCCTGTTTTTTTTTTTCTGTCAAATGTGACTGGAAGTGTGCTTGTACATGTGAAATCATCTTTTTCCTCAGGCTGCTCAGTCAATTTATTCTGAGCTCATAGAGCGCGCTCTGATCATGCTCTGAACGAAAAAAGAAACACAAATTTGAGCTCTGATGTATCTGAGCTAAAAAAGAAACACGAAATTTTTGTATAACAGTTCAGGTTCTGCTCTGAACTAAAAAAGAAAAACGGCTTATGCCTTTGTATTGCGAAATTGTTAATTCTCGCCTCAATTCTACAACGTCCAAATTAGTGGGTCAATTATTTTGCGATAACAGTCAATTGGTGTCGATTCAATCAACAGTAAACCCAACTGCGTAGGGGGTTAAACAGTCACACCACGAAAAATCAATCAATACGAAATATAAAGTACAAACCATTCACACAGTAGGCAAGAGAATGAAAAAGAAAACACCGTTAAGCACTACATCAAGGGAAAAGAAAAAACAAAAAAAAACAGCGAAACACTGACCCACATCCCATGTAAACAATAAACACTTCTTTGTTGTCCCGCCAAGGTGCTGCACTTCTACGACACTCTTCCATATACATAGTCAAAGACATACTCAGGCTGAGCACACATGTATTTCCAATTGGAAAACACAAGCATCGGCTTTGTTTTATTTTCGGCAGATAAATATTCTAATTCCCTCCCGCGCAGTGCGTCCGCCTCTCGTAGGTAGTCGAACCCAAAGCGATTTGCGTTGGCCGCAAATAAATTTGCGGATAATTGCGTTCTGGCGATCGGTGATTTGCGCGCAATCGTAAGTCAGAGCGGTCTACGAGTACGTGGACGGGCGCGAACAAAGTATCACGATCGAGTACGCGAATTTGTTTGTTTATTAATAATTGAGCGCAAGTCAATGAGTTGTACGCGTTCGTTGTGTGTGTGTGCGTGTATGCCGCATCTGTCAGAATGTAAGCGCGGACTTCAAATTGAAATTCAGCTAAAACAAAAATGTGCTTCATGCGAAACGCGGAAACACTTCACGACCGACGACGCGATCGTGAAGGCTTTTTGCGTTTTGTTTTATGCATTTCAATTTCGTATTCTTTACTACGGTAGCAGAATCTGATGGTGAATGCTTGCTTTGTGGTCGAGTAAATAGTGCAGAAAAGTGAATCGCTTCAAGGAAGACGATTTTCGCGTAGCTATATGTGCGTACTCCGTCATGGTCTGTAGGTGGGATTAAGTGATCTCGTTTTGTGGCGCGTTGGGACATGAGATCTGCTGCAAGTAAGTGGCTAAAATGTCGGAGCGTTTGGTAGGAAGTTACAAATGTGTTGTTAGATTGTGTCGAAATAGGTGTTACGGCGCAAAATGTTTACAATGATTGCGGAAGCATATCCAGGGACTTTGAGCAGTGACGGATATTGGGAAATGTAAAAGAGAAAAATATAACTTTGTCTTGGAATAGTTTGAAACAGAGCATAATCAGACGCGGCACTATACTTTCGATTATCTTGCATTTTGATTTTCAGCATGCGCACATGAGGGAGTTACCTATTCTCTTTTGCGCACCCGAATGTGCTCCTTTTTAATATCCCATAAATATATTTAAGCTCTGTTCTTACGAATTGTGTAGTAATTAATAATATAAAACGCTGAAAATATCTTACTGCACACGCTTTCATTACGAGGCATGCAAGTTCTTGATGTATAAGTCTTAGCGCACACTCTCCTGCAGCTCAGATGTGTGCGTTGTAGAAGGATATACATTTTACCATGTGTTGCAAGAATATTTTAGTACGAGTGCTGCAGGTTTTTCTGTTTTTATGTTTGTTTGGGTCTTAGCGCACACTCGCTTGTGCCCCAAATATGTGCGCTTTCATTTTTGAAGACTTTTTACCAAAAGTTCCCCATGACGAATGGTTCCAATAAAAACTTGCAAACTTCTGAATCGACCATCTTTGAAGGATACTGAGATTTGAAATAAATGGACCTACGGATGCTCGAGTTCCACGTGTGTGGTTTAGTTTCACAGCCAAAGTTTCTGGAAAGTTAAATAGGACTTTATCGCCACATTGCAACTAAGTAGTTTTCTTTACATCAAAGCATTATCTGCTTGTGTCAGAGACGCCATGATAGGTTAGGTATCATATCCTTTTGTATGGTTGCGGTCAACCTTCCATCACATTCGCTCTGGCTGTCTATTGAATTTCATGTGCACTTCGTTTCATCAACATGTGCTGCAAATAACAATTCAAATAACAACAACAAACGCATCTCCAGCAACTAGGCATGAGAAATGACGACGACGAATAAGTTTCTGCAGCAAGGAAGATGAAATACACAACACAGCCATACACACCAGAAATGGATAGGTATAACAAAAAAAAAACATCCTCAATCTGTTTGTTGCCTCCTCATGATGGTGGTTGTAGTTGAAAGCGGCGAACACTTGAGGTTTCCGCAATTATGCAATGCGACCCGCAGCGTTATAGTCCATTTCCATGCATCGTACCGACAGTATGCACAAAGATGCACAGCGAAATCTCGCCTTAAACCAAATACTCGTCAAGCTCGTCCTCGGCAACAACCGTTTCAATCCATCTATCTGTGTTTACTTGTCTTCTTCCAAGAAGAAGTGTTTTCTGCCCATTTCCCACACATGGCTTCGCCGGCGTATATACATCTACTTCCCTTTGTCAGACATAATGATCTGCTTCTTCGCGAAATGCCCGCAAGAAATATTCACAAGAGTTTCGTATACAAAGCAGAGAGAAAGAGAGAGAGAGAGAGAGAGAAAAAACAATTTTGAAGGAAATTCACTACTACACAGCAACTGTGGGCTTGGAATCCCCTCCTTAAATATCATTAGAGTGTTTCATTGACGAACAATCTCCAAGTAATTGTCATGCGTCATGCGGTACACGCCGTTACTTGCAGTAGGCAGTGACATCTTAACTAGGTTAATACGATTTGCTGTCGCGCAATTGCCATCAACAGAGCGGAAGGGGAGAGATCATCTAGCGTAGACAAAGGTTAACTACCTTGACCCTTATTTATAATTGTTGTATTTCCGTCCAGTCTGGTCTAAATCCTCTTTACTTTGTGCGGAATATTTGTTATGCGCAGTCAATTTGACCTTTGATCTGTTCCAACTCTTTGCGGGAATTAAGTTTAGTTTAAAGACTTATGCCGTTTGATACGAGTAGCGGCGGTTTCGAGTTTCAACCGTAATCAGTTGTAGTTGTCTTTTTTTGAAGATTATGTCACCAAAGTGAATAGTTTCAGTTTTACTGGAGGAATGGGAAAATATCACACGCACACGAGAGTGCCTTAATAATTATTGTTTCTAGCTTAATGTCTCGTTTGACAAGTTGGCGAATAAATGGCTGCCCGACTTGATCGTAACAGTTTTTTTTTTCGCCAAACAAACCTTGAAAAATAAGTTTGTCAAAATATTTTTGCCAGTCAAAAAAAACTTTGACCACAAAAAGGACTGAGCTATCCAGCGACGGGTATGAAATTGTCACAACATATTCAACCACTGAGTGAAAACTGTAGACAGCTAAATCGTAGCGCTTTGGAATTATTCGCCTTCAAAAGCGACTTGCATTTCTGTCAAAATACTTTTGCCGGTAAGTGTAGGTACAATTTGTATATAAAACCAGCGGACGTTAAAATTTTAATTTTTTCAAACTACATATTTTGCTTCGTTGAGTCGAGAAGCTTCGTTAAATGTTTATGGACGCTAAACTACTTTTATCACCTTACCTTACAAAAAATGCTAAATTTCGTCGAAAATAAATTCTAATTTTCCGACTTTTCCACTAAGAATTTTCTATTTTACCATTCGAAAAGCCATCCCGGAACAAATGCACACAAAATTCCATACAAAAACTCAATTTTCCGAAGGGTTTTCCCAAAATTTAAAATGCGCCATCTGTTGGGGACATGACAAACCGGCTTATTACAGACAAGTGCAAAAACTATTGATGAACTCAGTAGAATAGGTAAATTTTCTCTACAAAACTACCTTATCTTTTCAAAATTCAAACATAATAAAGAAAAATTAGATGGCGCCATCTGTTGATGGAATGACAGACCAAATGCAAATGTAATAAATAAATGTAGCTTACAAAACAGAAGGTAAAAACCCCCATCTTTTAGTGAAATGTCAAACGACTTTATGGCTACCAAACGTTCTTCAAACCATAACAAGTAAAGTTGACAGTGAAAAATAAAGGCGAAGTTTTCTGAATGAAATCACAATAGAGACCCGCAAAATATTGAAGGTTAGAAATGATTATTATTATTAGTAGCGGCACTAGACACAAGCGTTGTACACAAAAGTCAGATAACGTTCTTTGCTGTAAATTGTAATTGACTGTAAATATTTGTTAAAATGCTTTTGGTTCCAAAAGTCCTTTACAAACCTATCTTTCAAATATCGTACGTTAACTTGCAAGCCAAAACTCAAAACAAACTACAAAAACACGAACCTCGTCGCGTTTAAATTGGCACACGCCTATCGACCGGTCACGCCATCATTATTAACGAATTTGTTTCCAAATCACATTCTTTAAGACGATGATTATAGCTATTGCTGAAAAGCCACTTCAACTTCAGGACCCTAATTACCTTCCGACTATGTAGTACTTTCGCACAGGCATATATGTAATAAACAATTTCTAAAAATGCTTTCAATCAAAAGTCCATTTGTTACTAGCTGAATAGTGGGTTGCCATGTGCAAAAAAAGTAAGAATAATTGATTGCCTTCTTGTCACAAAAAAGAAACAGAAAAAAAAAATTAGAAAACTAAGTAAATAGGTTGCCCAAAAAACGCAAAGGCTCCATTTGTGGTGGTTACATAAACAACAAACAGTTTGGAACATTGTTACTAAATAAAAAATAAACAACCAAGCGCTGGTACACATAATTTATGCTAGTACATTTTTCTTTTTTGTGTCCGTCTTGTACTCCTCTTGGATACAAAATATCCGTCTGTTGCTGCTGCACTCTGAGCTGCAGTCTCTATAGCATCAGCATCGGCAGTGGGCTGTATATGTAAACAGCGGATAGCAGCAAAAGGGAAATACAATACGATTTGTATCTGGCATTGCAATCGCAACCATTATAGGTAATTTCATTTAATGTATACGTCACGGAGGTGGGGATCGATGAACTCACCTTTCACCTTTAATGAACAATAAACAAGTCTTTATTAGTCAGGCAGTCGGGCTGGTACGTTTTTTCTAGTGTCTGCCCGTCGAGATAGCCCGCGTACAGTTAACCTAGACAGTAGGGCTAGCAGAATGGCGCACCAATTTTTGTAAAACTTTCCTACTTTACGGTATCGATAGAGAAATTCAAGGGTGAAAGAATGATTACTGCCATTCAAATTCGTTTATGGTTTCTTTTTGTCATATAGTTGTGTATATCAGACAACGAGCGCGCACACATCTACTTTCGTATGTTCAGTTTTCTGAAATCGGTATGTGAATGAAGTTCTAGTAGCGTAAATTTGAGTTCTACGACACGGTCGGATTTAAAAATATTTTTGCAAAGGCTTTTGTGATCGGAAAATTGATGGCATACAATCTTCTTACTACCTATATATCTGGCTGGCACAGTTGGTCTCATGTTTTTACCAGCGTTAAACGCTCTATTTGCGAAACATCGCACTTTGATAAAGAAACTACAAAAGGAAATATCTACTAGTTTTTACTGATCACCAGATCTGTTTAAAGTGTAAAACTCATAGCGCACAACTGTGTGCGTTTAAAATCAATTTGATAAACAGAATCTTTTAGGACTACACTTTTACTACGTAACTTGTATCATGGCGTTTAATATACCTACCACTTGTTTAAGGTGGCAAAAATGTATATGTATCTTTAATTTTAATTTATTTATTTAACTACTAAACATTTAAGCCACAGTTAAACAATTACTAATATTTTAAAAATAACATGTTACATTTCTTTTAATATTTGTTTTAAATTTAATTTTGTTAGTTTTCAATCAATCACATCCTTCGTCAAGTTATAGATGGGGCCATTGCATCCATAGTTACATCGAGACGTCCATTGATATAAAAATATTGGATTCTTTGTTGCTCTCGGTCTAGTATTGATAGAGGGACAACCTTTGTTGAGCCAGAGGTTTTCAACCGCCGCCAAACTCTGCCGTTTTGTGGAGTACCGTTTGGGGAGCTCTTACAGCTCCATAAAGGAAGTGCAAAGTGTCCCATCTCCCTCTCTTCCTCTAACAGAAAACTCCCTTTTTACCCGGCTGGACACGGAAGGAGGGTGATGTTTTTTCAAGCATTTTTTTAAACCTGCGTTTGATAACGAAACCAGTTGTTAGTGAATAGATCATAGCGCACATTCATGTGCGCCTTAACCAATTTAATTCTGTCAATGCAGCTTGCTTGCAACTCACACTATAACATCAAACACCAGACCAACGAATCTGAGAAAGGAGAACCTCCAAGAGGTGCTGTAGAAGCGGGGTACGATTTGCTTCAAGGAGTTTCGTACGTTGCACCGCAAACGACTATCTGTTAGCATCTCTTCCTCTTGTGTGCTACAATTTACAATTCGTCGACTTTGCTACACACCACCTACAAAAGCAACCAACCACTATCCTTCCGAATGTGCTGGCGAAGATGTTTCAACTGTGAATTACAAAACACATCCTATAGCTACAGCACATACACACCGGTCTAAAGCCTTTGATTATGACGTTGTAATTTGTACGAGTTTGTAATGTGAGCAAACAAAACCATACTTGCACCAGAAAAGTACATACACATGAAGCTCGGTGTTCTCACGGCGCCACTGCTGCTTCTTCGATGCGAATCGGGATACGACAATTGGACAACAACTACACCAACTGTGCGACTTTGTACGAATTTCCGTATCAAAATGACAACAACAAAAACCAACATTTCTTTTTCTTTTCTTTTTTTTGCTGGAAAATGGGAAAAACTGTGTTGCTTCTGAAGTGGCATGCCGGTCGGGCCTTGTGTGGCAACTTCTCTCCATTGCACGCCGGTGAATGAGTGTTCACACGGAGGCTTATTCAATGAAAATTTGAAATGCAAAATTCAAGCCACGGCCGGTGTCGTGGTGCATGACGAAAATTGGGTCATCCGCAAATTGAAAACAAAAACGAAACTCGGAAATTACTTTAGTTAATAAAAACGAAATGTATTTCTTCCGTTTTTTTTTTTTTTTTGTTTTTTATTAAATGAATTTAATGCTGTTACTACTATAGTACTAAATAAATGGTTGTTTTTTTTTTTCATTGCAGGTACGTAAAAATACCTGGACAACTGATGGGGTAATTATGATTTTTGTTTATTGGTATTCGGTTAATTTTAAAGAACAAAAAAAAAAAAAAACAGCCAAGTCCGCTCACCGAAGGTTCGGTTCTTCTTTAGAATTGGAAATTGCGAAGATTTTTTGCAGATAAGGTACCTCAACGACGTGAATGTAAGCGCGTAAGAGTAGAGAACACGCTTTAAGAACGAAATGACCGAGAGGATGTTTGTGCACAACAAAATTGTCAACAATCAAAATCAACAAAACAATATGTGTTAATGAGAATGAGTATTGGAAAAATTCCAATGGAAGGAAAACGATTAAGATCTGTTTAATGAATTAGAGAATGGAGTTGACGGAGAGCACAAACACTAGTGTGGCTGAGGATGTGGAGCGTGGAGTGTGGTGCAGCGTTACCACTTAAAAAAAAAGCAAAACGATATGTTCGATAAAATATAATTTTGCCTTTTCATCGCGTTCATAGTAATTCTTTCACGAAACTTTTCAGAACAGACAGACAGGCACCAAAACCAAACCAAATGTATCACCTAATAAACGTCAGAAAATTGTAAAAAGTTTTGTGTTTAAAGCGAAGTTTGATGCAAATTATTGTTTTGAAATGTGATGAAAGAGTGTTTTTTTTTTTTTGTTGGGAATTCTTACTTACTTATTTAAGGTGGCGCCACAGTCCGGGATGGACCTGGGCCTCAACCAACTAGCGTCTCCAGCCAGCACGATCTTTGGCCAGCTGTCTCCAGTTTCGCACACTTAATTGGTTAAGGTCCCCTTCCACTTGCATGCGCCACCTGAGTCGCGGCCTTCCTCTACTACGCCGTCCCTCGGGTGTGGATTCGAAGATCTTCCGGGCCGGAATATTCACGTCCATTCGCTCTACATGACCCAGCCACCTCAGTCGTTGGACCTTCACTCTTCTGGCTAGGTCGATGTCGCTGTACACCCGGTACAGTTCGTTGTTGTATCTCCTCCTCCATTCACCGTCTTTGCAGACGGGACCGAAAATTACACGAAGAATTTTCCGCTCGAAGCAACCAAGAGTGACCTTATCCGCTTTTGATAGAGTCCATGCCTCTGCACCATAAAGTAGGACTGGGATGATTAAGGTCTTATAAAGGGTCACTTTAGTTGTTCGAGAGAGGGCTTTGCTACTCAATTGCTTTCTTAGCCCAAAGAAACAGCGATTAGCAAGAGTAACTCTTCGTTTAATCTCAGCGCTGGTGCCATTGTCTGAGTTCATTGCGGAGCCTAGGTAGACAAAGTCCTTTACCACCTCAAAGTTATATCTGTCTATGGTGACATTCTGTCCAAGACGTCGGTGTTGGCTGTCCTTTCTTGATGACAGAATATACATTGTCTTGCTCTCATTGACCGCCAAACCCATCTTTGCCGCTTCCGTCTCAATGCTCACGAACGTGCCAGTGACATCACGCTGCGTTCTGTCGATTGTTTCGATGTAGTCGGCGTAGGCGAGTAAGTGGACGGACTTTTGGAAGATAGTGCCTCTGGTGTTAGCGTATGAGTTTTGCACTATTCTTTCAAGAACAATGTTAAAGAAGTCACATGACAGCGCATCGCCTTGTCTAAATCCCTTTTTTACTTCGAAGGTCTTGGTGAGTTCTTTACCGACCTTGATGGAGCAGCGTGCATTCTCCATTGTCATCCTGCACAAACGGACGAGTTTTGCAGGGATGCCGAAACTAGACATAGCTCTCTATAGCTCGTCTCTATAAATGCTGTCGTAGACGGCCTTAAAATCGACGAAAAGGTGGTGGGTATCGATAGGGTACTGATAGGGACCAATCAGGTTGTTGACGAAAGGACTCGAGCGTTCACACAACACGGCAGATAAGATCTTGTAGGCGATGTTAAGAAGACTAATACCTCTGTAGTTGGCCCAGTGCAGAGGGTCTCCTTTCTTGAGGATCGGGCAAACAATGCTGAGGTCCCATTCATCGGGCAAACTTTCCTCCGACCATATTTTACAGATGAGTTGCATGCTTCTAACCAAGTCATCGCCTGCCGCTTTGAATAGCTCGGCGGTTGTTGGGAATTCGCTGGAAGTAAAAAATCATCGAAAGACATTGCAGAGCTAGTACGCGAGGGATGCTCCTGCAAGAGTGATGGACTTTTACTCATCTAAAAAAAACTCCCGGGGAACTGACAACCGCCATCTCGAATAAGATTGCACCTATAGTCCGTACGACTAATCAGCAATTTATTTTTGAATTATTTCATGAATTTAACAAATAAATCCGCCGTTTGTTGGATTACTAAACTTGTTTTGTTTGAAAACAGTACCTGATTTCTTAGCCCTAGCTAAATCTTAAAGATCAAGAGGTTTTATCTGTCTCAATCTCCTGATTACATTATCATCATTTAAAAGTTCAGTTATTTCTGTGTTTATGTGATTGAGAAGTCTAGTTCTGTGCTTCCGAGCAACCTTCTAAACCTCATCTTCAACCATTTCAACATTTAGATCTCTATGCAGATCGGCATTGTGTATGTGCCAAGGTGCTTAGTACTTTATTTTGGAAAACCTGCATTTTTTGTAAATTTGTTTGGCATGTGCATGCCCATAACTGGAGCCCGTAGGTCCATACTGGTTTCAGTACTTGCGTGTATAGCAGTATCTTATTGTAGTTGGGCAGGGATGAGTATTAACTCATCTTTCTGTTTCTTTACGTGCGCTTTTCAACGCAGTTTAGCGTCTAGATTCATGCCTAGATTTTTGGGTGTGTTTGAATATTCCACTACATTTTTGTTAATGTAGACTGGAATGTGTGGTACGTTTTTATACGTAAAATTAATATGGACTGACGTTAAGGTCATTTGATTTAATTTGCCATTTCTTAGTCCATTTTGAAATATTGTTTATTGCTTTTTGAAGCTTTTTTGTTGATATTTCGACAGTTGCTCCCACAGCAAGGACAGCTGTGTCATCTGCAAAAGTAGCTATGGCGGTTTATCCACTTTCAGGCAGATCGCTACTGAAAAGTAGGTATAGAACTGGACCTAGCACACTGCCTTGCGGTACAGCAGCTTTAATATATCTAAATGTTGAGTACTCTGTATCTTGCTTAATTCTGAACAATCGATCTGATATATAAGACTCAAAAATGGACGAATACTGCTTCAGCAGTTGCTTTTGTAATTTATGCATCAGTCTTTTGTGCCAGACTTTATCGAAAGCTTGTGCTATATCAAGAAATACTGTAGAGCACACATTTTTCTCTTCAAATTATCTGTGATTCTATGCACCTGATCAATGGTAGAGTGTTTGTTTCTAAATCCAAATTGGTCAATTGGGACTAGCGATTTTTAATCTATTATTTTTTGTAGACGTTTTACCAGCACTGTTTCAATTAACTTGGTAGAACAGATATTGGGGGGCGAAACGAGGTAACTTCGTTAGGTGGTTTCCTGGTTTTGGAATCATTATTACCTCCGCGATTTTCCACTTGCTTGGCACATATCTTAATTTAAATGCAGCATTTATAGTTTTTTTTTTCAATTTACGCGGAAATTGTTTCAAAATTTCTCCCATAATCAAATCAAATCTGGGGCCATTTTTATATTTATGTTTTCTATCTTCGTTGCACCTTACTTCGAGTCCTTGATAACCTTTATCTTTATAAGGTTTGAATACGGCTTCAAGATACTCAGCAAATGTGTTTGCTTTCTCTTGGCTGCTTCTCGCCCAGATGCCTTCTCTGGTTTTTACTGGCGGAATGTGAGCTATTGCTCTGTTCATTTTCCATAGCGAGTAGTCGGTACTAGCATAATTTGTAAGACCTGTGAGGTAAGTTTTCAAAGAGTCATTATTGAATTATCTTACAGATTTTCTGAGCTTATAATTTAAGTTGTTAAGTGAAACATTTTTCCAATATTTTTTTTCTTTTTGAAAGAAGATTTAAGGTTTTTTTTTTTTTATTAAAATTGAAGCGGACTGAATAAGGGATTTCCAAAGTGAAGTAGATATATAGAATTTAACAATGTGCAGTAGGGAGCAGATTTTTCTATTTTTTTTCCAAAATTGAAGTAAATCTACTTCAATTGAAGTAAAGTGATATCGCTGAGAGTGGACCTTCGCTTCGCTATCAACTGACAAAGTGCCTAGAAATTGCGCCAATAGAGCGATGGGCGTCATGATTAAAGGGAATTTAAGATTAGTAGTGAGCCTGTTGGACAACTAAGCGAGGGGTCCCAGGAAAGAACCCAAATTCCCAAATTTATTTCTTCCACTGCACAACCTCTCGCGAACGTCTGATAAACATCCGAGAGTATAAATGTCCGTTTGGACTCGGCCTAAAATTGTAAATCCCTTCCATTCGACCCAAAATATAAAGAAAAAAAAAAAACACAAAACGAATGGTTGTGAGTTCATAGGTTACGATTATTTTTATTTATTTTGAAGATAACAACATTCGGCTTCAGTTTTTTCACTTCATCTTTGCTTGTACGCATCAAGAGACTCACGCAAAAAAGAAAACACATGCATGACGTTGCGTTGTATTCATTATACCGCCACAGGTGCTTTGCATTTTGTCATACGTGACAATACAATACACCCATACATTTCGGTGTCGAACAGCTGTCAAATTTAACAACAAAAACAACGAATCGTGCGATTCTCGTTAGTTCGTGGATGAGCACCATGCCAACAATTTATCGACTACAACGGGGCGGATGACAGATGACAACCGTTGTCAGTTGTTGCCTTCAAAGTTCAAAGGGTTGTGCGTTCTTTAACGCAAGACGTACAGTTTCATACGGGGAGTAGACTACATTTTGCCTGGCCACCAAAGACAGATTTTTAAAAATCCCTTTGAATTATCTTCTGATGAATAATTTTCCCACAGCTTTCTAATTTCTAAAAAAATGTATCCCAAACATAAAAGTCAAACGTCTTCCAGAAATACCTCGGCGGCTGTCAAAACTTTCTCAATTAAAATCCGATTCACAGCGGGATAACTCTTCTGTGTTTATTTTTCGAATAATTAGACGAACAGATTTCTGCACAATTTTAACAATATGTGCGGTTCGGCGTGCCCAACTAAAATGGATATGTCGGCTCTCGGCTAACATCCATAAACCAGCCCATTATTCATGAAGTCATCCATCCTCGTCGGTCGTCGTCGTGCTTGTTGTCGCAATTATGCCTCGTCGTGGTGTGGTTTTCTTGCTCACGATGAATTTCAAAGCTCCTAAGACGTATCGCATGTCGTGTCTGGGATTAGCACAGCAACGGATTTTGGGGCATAGACTCTAACGGGGTGAAGCATAAAGATTTCTTCACTGGATATGTCAAAATTCAAGCGTGCCCCCATTGTCGGGTATTTTTTGTACACACTCCTTCACAGGTGCGTACACGCCGCCGATTTTTGAGGGGAAGCTCTTAAATGGTTTCTCGCACATGGACTTATGCAATGCCGATGGCGTAGTTAACCCCACTTGGCTATTGGGTTACCAGCTGATTGTCTTCCATGAAACCATCCGCGCGAGTAACTTTACAATGAACACGCTGCCAAATCAACCGTGGGAGCTTTTGAAGCCCTGGGACTGATTGATAGATTTATATCCACCAATTCGACAAGTTTGAGTCGAAGCTGATCTATCGCATCGATTTGAATGGAAATTACCACCAATTAAACCACATTTTCAATTCTCCAACATTGCGGTGTGGGATCAATTCAATAGATTGATAGACCGCGCTGCTGTTGGCCGGGATAAGGTGAACGAGTGTTCTGTACACATGCTATGTGTTCTGCGTGCCTGTCTGACAGATGCATCGCAATTGTTTAACTTTTTATTGACACATAACATGTGTATCAAGGTTGCCTTTGAGGATGATGGGTTCGAGGCTGTCGCGGTTAATTCATATCATTAGCCGAGAGTGATTCATGGGAGCGATAGTATTCCGGACTAAATTTCACTGCTGTAGAGTATAATTAGGAGTGTCGCACACAGTTGCGTCACATGTGTGCGTTTGGGTGTATTTGCGCTCGTGGGATAGTTAACTTTCAGCTAATGAGATATGTATTCTTGCAAAGCTCGTGACTTTGGAAGTTTTTTTTTCGAAAGGCGGTTGCACACTCAGGTGCGACGAGTTAATGTAGTGCGATGTTGACGCGATTCACTTAATGACTCTCAGCTATATGGACGGTGCTGATCTGAGAGAACTAGATATTTCTTGCTCAAAAAGAACAGGCCGCAAATGAATCATATTCGGATGTAAATGAGCACTGTCCAACAGACCGGAATGAAGCAGATTTATCGCAAATGGGCTCCACTGGAGAATGCATTGTTTAATGAACCACGGATGGTATTTCCCATATCCGTCGCTGTGTGTGGTGTACAACTTTTGCAAATCTCGCTTGTTAAGTTTCTGATACATGACTGATTGAAAGATCGATTTCAACAGCTAAATAGAGTGAGTAGCTTAATACAACAACAAATTGGCGCTAAAATGATGAAACTGGTGACTGCATGGACTTGTCAATTACTATCGGAAGAACTGTCGAAGCGAAATTCGAAGAGGAATAAACATTTGTTTGAGTGAATGTCGAAAAGCAGTACCACCTGCAGACAGGGTGACTAGATAAGAACGATATGAAAAAGACGTAAATAAAACAACAACGGTGTGCGATACAAAATAGATTCTCGCTTTACTTTGAAGCTACTATCAAATAATCATTCTGAAAAATTTCAATTCATAAATAACAAACCAGATTCTTGGATGAGAGACTATCATAGAAAAAATACACCTTGGGCTTGAAATTCAAGGTTTCAACTTCGAAAATCTGCTCACGAGGACTTGTGTTGGGTTTTTCTAGAATTTTCCAGAACTCCTAGGAGCCATTTTTCTATCATTTTCACAGTTCCTCAACTTCTTTTTTTATGTTAAGAAAAACACGGAGAAAAATCACTTCGTTTTTTTTCAAAATCATTTAGTCAATTTTAATCCATATTTATTAAACGAACAAAACTCACACTGGTAGGGTTGCCAGATATTTTTGGCCATGTCCAGAGTCCCGGTTAAAAACAATTTGTCCGTCAAAAGCTCGAAGCTCTAGGCAAAATAATTTTCTTTTTGAAATTCTTAAAACTTTGAAATGTGTTTAATTTAATGAGGACATAATTTCACTGAACTCATCCACTTAACGAAACTTGCATCTGAAGTTGACCCCCATTTTCCGATAAGTAATGAGCTTAAAACTCGACAGTATGTTTGTTTTTTTTTTTACCTTCTTAATTCTTATCAGTGATGGATTTTCTATCTTTCAAAGCAAATATTATTGGTTTAGTCCAATATTAAAAGAGAAGATTTTTTGTACGTTTTTAAACAGTCCGGCACAAGTCTTGTAGACCTACATATTTGCGATGAAATAATAATACTCTATATATTAAAACTTGACATGTAATATCAATTATTTCAGTTTTGGAAAAACATGGGCTTTTAACTTAAAATTACACACTAAAGCTGCGACCATTAACTACAAGACATTGATTAGTAGCGTCAGCATTGCTTCTATTCATCTTCCAAAAACGTGTGTATTCACAAAATATAGACTACCCTTTTTAAGAATTCTTCCGATGAGTCCAAAAACTCGAAGAAGCTGACTTCAATTTTCAGTTTATTGAACGACCTCTATACGAAAGAATGAAGCATTTGACTTCATAAAGGACGAGTCGTTCATATTTGTATGAAAATTACCTTCCTAAAATTAAACTCTTAAATTCGGTAAAAGCAAACACTAAATGCGGAAATAATCATCTACAAGACTCATAAGAATTGTATATGGGTTGATTTGTAGAATTCAATTGTTATTGATGGTTAGTGTCTTGGATTTACTTATGGGCTAACAATTGCAATTTGCCCTATCAAAATTCTTTCCCAGTTTGTTCCTGCGAACCGTCACTTTGACAGACGTTTGCTTTACGTTTGCCCCATTTTCAAACCCCACTTTCGAGTTGGATACAATTTTCAAAATCAAGTGATGCCTACATCCCAAACAAGATTTTAAACTCAATTTTCAGCTAAATAGTTCAGCAATAGTAATTTTTAAACTAAGTATTGAATAACATTTCCCACTTCTTCTTTTTTTCAACCATATTGAATATGTACCTTAAAATATTTCCCAGCACTCTGAGTCGGCATATTCGGCTTAGAACTGAGTGCTCATGCAATTACAAAAGCAAATCCCCGAATTTTAACATAATATTTCTATGTAAAGATGTCAGTCTATGGCGAACTCTAATTCCAATTCCAATCATAGACACCTTAAATCAGCAGATTGCAGAAAACAGAAACACTCGTGTGTCCTTGTACTCAAAAATCTTGGTAAAGTGTAAAAGCTTATAAAAAAGTAGGTATAGGATGCGCTTATAACTCTTCAACCCGAACTTGCGAAAATCGCCTAATACTAAGAGCTAAAACTTATTAAAACATTGTTTTTTGATATTTACTTCCATATCCAATGAATAACCTAAAAGTGAATTTTATTCAACACTACCTATTCTTACATCTTATGTACGGTTGCTTCTGAACTTGAAACCTACCTACCAATTGACTCACCAAACTTTTGATGAACGAGAAAGTTTCATGCGACCCAGTCGTGCACTTTATTTAAGAGGCTATTGTTATTTAAAACATGAAATATATATTTTTATTTTTATAATAGAATAAAGAAAATAATATCCCCCTTTTTCTATTAATATAAACATTAAATCGTCGAACTTTGCAATGCCAAGATGAGTCCCGGAATATCAACATAGTATCCATCAGATGCGTTCTCATTTCGAACTGCGGCAACCCTAAATGGACACAATGTTTGAGCGTGTATTTAACTCAAGAACTTTGATCCTAAAATTGACACTTGTGGAAATAGGTTGTTGGACTAATTGGCCGAACTTTGATGGGCAAATTCCTAACCTGATATAGACCATGAAAATATATGAGCTCTTAACTATTTAACCCTTAAAGAAATCTATTATCCCCACCTCCCCATTTACCGTGATTATCTGCTGCAAACCCATTCCATTTCAGTCTCTATCATTTATGTCATTATCATCCGTTGCCAGTGACGGGTAAGTTAATACCTACCTTCGACTTGCGGCCGTTTGGCAAACGAAGCGACAACAGGAAAAAAGAAATACAGCAACAAAAGAGATCCAGAAAAGTTGAAAAAACCTTGTGGAACGATTTCCCTAATGTGGCATTAAGCATTTTGAACTTTAAACGCAATGCAAATGTAATAATAGTCGCCCGTCGCACATCAGAGTACAAGTGAAGGGATTTTCTTCCAGTTTGAGTTTTTTTTTTCTTTTTTCATTCCATCGCCTCCCCACCGCTTTCGTATTAATTTTTTTCTTCTTCCTGGCAATTTTGTCATTCACATGCAGAAAAATGTGATTTTAGTTGTGAAAATTTCTATGACTTCTACTGACGACGGTGTCGAATGATTCGTCAACTTTTCTATTTTTCTTAATCCGTTGCATTCCTTTTCCAATGGTTTACGTCTTATGCCCCGCACTGTTCACATAATTGCGAAGAGCGTTAAGACGATGTTTTGTGTAGTAATTATGATTTTGAGGATGGAAGAGGAAACGAAAATGAAAAATAAGTTGACGTATGCACAAGTGTTTGATGTCGTCTGTGACGGAAGAGAAGGTTCATACACCCGTTGTCAAGTTTACGCTGCGACATTGTGTGCGGTCACCGTGTAGGATGTTTTTCTTTTTTCTTTTTTTTGTATTTGTGGCGTTTTTTAATTGTTTCATTTTGTAATTTGATTTTGCTTTTATTTGCAGCACTGACGGAACAGAATCACCCATCCTTGCTGAACCAGACGCAGATGGACACGATAAGCCCAGAGTTGTGTACGGCGAATTAGTTATTCTAGGGTGAGTGCTGTCATTACTCTTTGATTAAGGTAATTTGTTTAAGAGGGAGCGTGTCTTTCATATAATTTATTGGAAAAGAGTGATGAATTGTTAATAATACGGATTGGACAGACGATTAGCTGGAGCATAAGTGTTGATAAGTATCGTGTTTCCACGAGTGGTTTAATTGTATTTGATTGGGATTTGTGGGCTGAAAATCGTTGTGCTGAATGCTACCTATATGATTTGTGTACAATGTCAATTGATTTCTGAGTAAGTCAGATTGGAGCCGAGTATTTGTTTACACTGTCAATTGCAAAGCAAGATTTCTTTTGCTTTTTTGATTTTACTGAGTATTTATGCGTCGGGCGATTGTTATTTCGGCACTCCTTTTGACAGCAATTGTAGTAGATTTACAACTTTAACCGCGAAACACGTGGGAAATGGCGAATGTAGGCCTTAAGCTGCGGTCGGCATCAGGGCGAAATTTAATTAATGCTATACAGAGGCGACTGATGACACGAGCAAGGAAATGTTCTACAATCTTCCCGATAAAACCAACGATAAGGGCCTAATAATGTATGACGTCAACACTGTTCATGTCGACTTTAACAACGAAATCGAAAAGAAGGGCAACCTTGTTTCGGAGACCAAAGCCTTTGAACGATAAAACGTTCGTAAACAGATTTGAACTATAATCGACTTTGTTGCGGAGCGAAATGCAACATCATGCCCACAAATCTGCTTCTAATCAATCCCACCTAGTGGCCGATTAGATGCTGTAACGAGGTACATAGACACTATTCGCTTCATTGTGAGCCTTCTAACTGACTCGGATTTAATTTGCATTTGCGGTGATTTTAATCAACCTACTAATACACACTGGGCTTCGGGGGACTCTGACTGTACATTTCTCAGTCCCGTTGATTAGCTCCACTCACTTGGTCTACTCCAGGTGAATCATGTTGAAAATAACATGGATCATACTTTGGATCTCATTTTTAGCAATAACAGCGAGGAGGTATCGAGGAGCCTCACTCCTCTCGTCCTTGAACATTCTTATCACCCTTCTTTAAACCGTTTTTGCAATTTAAATTTTAATCAAACATTTATTGGTGAAGCCTTCAGATTTTATTTCTTTAAAGCTAATTATAGTGATATATGTGAAGAGCTTAATAATTATCGACTGACATTTGGTCCAAATTCTATGCGTAATAATAATTAATAATGTTATCTTTAAATATGTTCGTGTAGTTCGCGTTTAAAATAAGGCTGAGTCATGTCCTTGGGACAACGAAATTATACACTCAACCTAAAAATGCCAAAAAAAACCGAGCCTCTCAAAAATGGCGTTGTAGTTTTGCAAATGAAGACTACTTTTTGTTTAGAAGGCTGAGTCTGAGCTGAAAACATCTCTCTTCCATGCATACCTTGTTTATTTAAATGAAATACAGAATACTCTTGTTTCCAGGCCAGACAAATTTTGGAATTTTATAAATACGAAAAACAAAATTGATAATTTTCCAGCCTCACTATCTTTTAATTCCGCGAATTCTCCCGACACCATTTGTAACAATTTTGCAAGCATTTGTCGATCGGTATATTCGAAAAATAACTTTATGATTGATGAGATTTTTTTTGATTATATTGATGATTCTCCTACTCCTCTTTTCAATAGTATGATATTTTCTGAAAACGACATTTTGATTAATTTAGCTGCTCGGAGTCCAGCATAAATCCTGGTCCTGATGGTTGTTATCTCTGAAATCAGTAAGGATAACCATCAGTTGGATGCGATCTATACGGATTTCAGTAAAGCTTTTGATCGATTTGACCAAAAAATTTAACTTTTTAAACTAACAAAATTGGGGTTTCCAATTTTCTTTTTAAAATGGCTTTCTTCCTTCTTACTGATAGATTTCAAAATGTTAAGTTTCGTAATAATTTTTCGAATAATATATCGGTAACCTTTTAGACTTTTCCAAGGCGTTTGATATGGTTGATCACTCTACTCTTATTAAAAAGCTGCGCAATCACTTCCACATGTCCCCCTACGCTTTAAAACTAATCGCATCGTATTTAAGTGGAAGACAGCAAGCTGTGTGTCTAGACGGTGTTCTATCAGAGTTTCTTCCCTTATCGCGAGGCGTTCCCCAAGGGTCGATTTTGGGACCACTCTTATTTTCGCTGTACATTAATGATATAGCTCCTCAAATTTTGCATTCATCAAAACACTTTTATGCCGATGACCTACAAATCTATCGAAGTTGTCCCTTAGGCCTTATCGAGAGCTGCGCCAATGACGTTAATGAGGATCTTCAACGAATTTCGAATTGGTCATGGAAAAACAGTTTGGTACTTAATCCAAACAAGTGTAAATGTTTAGTCATTTCGAAAAAAACGGTAGACCTATCGTATTTTCCATCTATTATGTTAAATAAATGCCCCATTCAATTCGTTGACTCTTCAAAAAATCTTGGTGTTGTATTCAATAGAACACTAACATGGAATAATCACATAAACTTAATAGTGGGGAGGGCTTATGGGGTTCTTCGTACTTTGTGGACTGCTCAGAAGTGTACACCTCTGAGGACAAGGCTGGTACTTGCAAAAGCTCTGGTCATTCCAGTTCTTATCTACGGCTGTGAACTCTTTTATGATAGTGATGCGAGCAGTAAAAGGAAGCTACAAGTAGTATTTAACAACACTATCCGCTATGTCTATGGCCTTAGAAGATATGATCACGTCTCACATTTGGCTAAAAACTTGTTGGATATGCCTTTTCATGACTATGTCAAGTTCCGTACTTTGATTTTGCTTTTCACCATAATCAAAACAAAGCATCCATCGTATCTCTTCAATAAAATCCAGTTTTCAACATCCAAAAGATCTGCTTGCTTAATTCTTCCACGTTTCTCTTGCTTAACATCTGAGAGACAGTTTTTCATTGCCGCCATCCGCCTCTGGAATTCGCTTCCGCGTAACCTAAGAGAGCTGAATGATACACGTCGATTCAGAATCGAATTAAGGCTTTTCCTGACAAATCAGAGCAACTAGTTTTGTATATTTTTTTTTCTTGCCCTATCTTTTTTTTTTTTCTTTTCTTTTTCTTTATTCAAGCAAATTCAAATTAATTTTATTTTCTTAGTTTCAAGGTTTTAATAAACATATTAAGATCATGTAAATATTAGCAAAGTTATATTCTAAGTCTAATTTACTTTCGAACTTTAAACTTTAAATTTTAAATTTTAATGTTAATGTAATTATACTGTTTAACTATCACAGAATTATAAGTAGTGTACTCTTACTGTGCTAGCATGTACTCAATAAATCTAAATCTAAATCTAAATCTAACCTCTGGTGTTCTCCAAGGAAGTCACATTGGACCTCTACTTTTTATTCTGTTTGTGAATATACTGTCAAATTTATTCCTGAATGTTCTTTGTTAATGTTTGCGGATGACTTTGGTCCAAAATTATTTTTTTGGTTGCAAAAGTCATAACTTTTGAACGCAGGAAGATATCGCTACAATGCCTTCTTAAAGGAAATTTCCAAGCCCATAAAAATCGTGTATTTTAAGAAAATTGCTTCACAGGATATTTCTAAATCTTGGGCTGACGTAAGATTTTCCTTGAAAAAGGAATTAAGAGAGAAAGGAATTAAAGAAAATCTTTACAAAAAACTGGTAAAATTTTACGAATCTTGTAAAAAAAAAATCTGCGGGTATTTATTAATTTTTTTTCCAAAATAATTTTTTTTACAACAGCGAATACATAAAATTAACGGACCAATTTTTAATGTTTTTTGCAATTATTCAAACAGTATTTTTTTAATTTTGTGACACATCAATATATCCTATAAACTGTTTGAGTGATATATTTTGTATGAAACAGTGTAGGAAAAAAGTAAACGGCCGTAAAAAATAATAATAAAATCTTTCTTGCATTAAAAACTGCTTTTGTGATGTCCACTTTTGTCTTTTCGTGATCCTCATTATATATTATACTCAGAGCTGTGGGAACACTTTCTGTCGAAATATTGCCGTATCGTTTCCAATTGTTTCCTCCATTTGGTGTATTCTGAGCATGCATCTAAGGATTTCGAAGGCCTTCCTCGTGTTGTTCTTGGCACGTTATCGTCACTATCTTCATGTTACGAAAGAAATCTTGTTTTAAGTCTAAAACAGTCCGCTTCATCGCTGTTATTTATATCTTCGTATTTGTTTTGGATCAACGTTACAAATTCTCGAGAACTCGAAATATTGGTAAAATGTTCTAAAATAATTCTGTTTGGAATATTCATATTGATATTTAATTTGCACGCTCTTCAGTAAAGCCATTTGAAAACTAACTGCATTTTTCATTGTCATGGTTTATATACCTGAATATGTACATGCAACAAGGATTGTTTTACCTGTGAAATTTAAACTTCCCAATGTGGGGTAACAGAGGAAAATTAATATCTCTACCTGTTTTATTAGATCATAAAATAATAATCCAAAATTAATTATTTCTTTTTAATTGATAAAAGAAGAAAATTTCACGCTCTTTTAGTTACCAAAATAATTGAAAATGAAAAATGTCCGCACTGGGAACACGACTTTTTTTTTACGCAAATTACAATTCTTCCGAATATTGCAAATAGTTGCAGATACAAATTTTGCATATGGCTTAAAAAATAGGTAGGGTCAACTATCGTAGTAAATTTTCCGCGGGAACTCGCGAGAATTTTTTTGTAGCTCTGCTCAAACCAAAAAAAGGGCTAAAACAGGTGTTTTTTTGTTTTATTTATTAAAAATATTAGGTAATTTTTTGTATTTTGCTTATTAAAATTTGAATGTATAAAACAACAAAGGAAATTCGGAAAATTAAGATTTTTCATTAAATATGCCATAATTGCAAAAAAGAAAATAGAAAATAGAAGTTCGTTTTTACTCTTTTGGAATAAAATTGACCAACTTTCAAAAGCTCTATAAGTCAAACTAGTTGGCAGAAAATTACTTTGTTTTTTTAAGCTCCGTTTATATTTCTATTAGAAATAAAAAATAAAACATCGCAGTTTTTGGACCACAGCGTGGCGTGTCACGAGATGGATCTGACTCACAGTCACTGCCACGTCACTCAAATATGAAGGACACTCATATGTTTCGTGGTGACCACGTCATTTATATATATAAGACAGGTACGTGTTCCTATGATGCTATGGCATTCAAAAATGAATGACATGAAGTGTTACATAAAGTGAAAAAGTTGTGAGTGTATTTTTCAGTTGTTTTGCTAAAATATCACTACTAAGCATATTTTCCAGATTTGCTCAATCCCAGTACACTGTTATGATCACAAGACCCCAGGCTCTTTAATCCCTATTCAGTTTGTTCATAATGTCGTGCCTCGTGCATATTGAACTTGCCGGCCTTATCTTGCCCGTGTCCCGTCATACACATATGAACTACACGGAAACATTGTGTGCGTCATTCACATTTGAATGACGTTGCCTGTAGGAAAATATGTTAGTTTTTTTTACTGAACCGGTTAACCGGTTAGATCCAATAATTTTCTACTTTCGCCTTCAGAAATATTGCGAAAATTGATTTGACAGCAAATGTGATAAAGGCTAGGCACACTGCAACAGCAACCTCTTCCACCTTGTTGTGCATAACTGATGGGAACTAGCTGTGGACCGAACTTGAGGTTGCTTGCACATTGACGCTGCGCTCCACTCACGACTGTGAGCGCCATCTAAAGTAAGATACAGCAACTCTGAAAGTAGCCATTCTTCTGCCTCTGTCAAGGCTGAACCTCTGCCGCACTCTTAAACGGAACCACTGCATTTGTTCGAGAAATGGTTATTTCGCTGTCGGAGTTTCAGAATTAAAGTCTGATGAACCTCAATTCGCAGCAGAAAATTATACGAAATTAATTATTGCGTGCCATTGACACATACACGGCCTTAACCTGAATAACAAGCAATTCATCTCCGCCATTTTCGTCGATTCTAAACAGTCAAGTAAAATGCAGGTGCCTGCACGCAATTCTATTCTATTTGTATTGTAATCTCTTGGCAACAAAGGCTCAAGCGTTTTAGGTACCTACTAGCGTGACCTTTGTGTGGTTTTTCTTTTTAATTATCACAACAGACTGCAAATAGTGATAAAGATAGGTAACAGAACAAGTCCAATAAATTTGCTTGAATGTGCCTCGCCGGCAATAAAAAAGAAATAATAAAACGCCCCACAGCAAGGCTGCACAGTGGAGCTCTGAAAAATCGATAAATAAAAACATCATGCCCGTTATTTTCAAGGGTATTAGTGTAGTGCCACATATCCCTTCAAATATGTGTAACAAATGTCACACGGAATACACCACAAAGTGCACCAGAATCGTATATTTCCCCGGTGGGAATTGCAGTGTATCGCATATTAGGTCAAACAAAAGGAAAACTATTCTAGCGTTTTTATGCAAATACGCGCGGCTTTTATCGTGAGCCACGATTCTCATCTCGGAGTCTCATTTGTGTATACCCCGATGGGAGGGGTAAAGTAATTTGTAGCCTAAGCTATCGCAATTCGATTTAAGTGTCAGCTCTTAGTGCACTTTGGAAAATGTGACACCGAGACTGAATGTAGGTCAAAAACAAAAAAACTGTTTGCCTGTGCCCTATCAGGTGCTAAGCGGAGGAAACAAAGAGTTGGTTCTGTTTTATGTTATACTCGATATCAGACAAAGGGACAACGGCAGTCTTTGTTCGAATGTGCACACACGTCTAGGTATTTGCTGCTAGATAAGATTTGTGTGCACATTCAAATTTTACAAAACAAAAGAGCTTCCAGCTATAAAAGTTATCTTCAGCGGGGATTTCGACAGAGGGAAGTGCAACGACATCTCTATACGGATGGGAGTAATTGGACTTTTGAATGTCTCGTAAAAAATTGTTGTTTATCGTGAGTCCATGATAGGAGGAGCCTCTGTCTGACTGTTTAAAAGTCGGTGAACTGTTGTGAAAAGTGTTTGCATGCCTAAGAGAACAATGAGCACGCCGTTGGAATATTTGTCCAAAGGCATTGATTGATAAGATGAGAAAAGGTTTTTTAAAAATTCCCCGATTAACGATCCAATATAATGAGAGCATTGGACGTTTACCTTTTCTGCTAAGGGTAATAATGGATATGGTTGTTATTGTGCACTGAAAGCGTCGCCGAACGCATATAAGGAAAATGCGTCACAGCGCGTTTAATAAGGATCGACGGTAATTCATCAATCTGATGTTACTGGAGCTACCATTAATGCGGATTATTTAAAGGCTCAATATGCCTTGCCTATGTCGGGAGCTTAAAACAAAGTCGAACACGCTGCTTCTGTTTCCTTGCTTGCAGACAAATTTTTAACTTTCTACATTATGAAGTAAGAGAAAGATATTGTCTTCGTACAAGATTTAGAACTCGAGATGTAAATCAATTCTGGCATTACGATGATAGAGTGGGTCTCTGTCCGTCTGTCTGTCTCTCCTCTCCGTATGTCCCGAGGCCTACAGCCTAAACCGCTGCCCGGATTTGGTTCAAACTTCGGATTTGGAGTCTGGGGGCTAACAGCTCGGGAGGTTTTTGCAAGGTAACCTCAATATTATTGGTACTTCCCATGCAAAATTTTCATACCAGTTTGATTTGTTCGAAAACAGCTCTAAAGATTTCAACCAAAATTGATATTTACACTTAGGTAGGTTAGGTTTCCATGACTGCTCACCTAGTTTTTGGCTAGAAAAATCTAATAACGGTACTTTTGAAATTTGAACATATCTTGAAAACGGTCCATACGATTGTAACAAAAATGCATTTTTTAAGTAATATTTTCATTTTTAACTTAATAGAAAACTGAGCTTTTGTCTATATTATCGTGCAATGGATTTTTGAAAAAGGATTTTTTTTTAAATTTGGTTTCCTTTAGTTTACCGGAACTAAACTAAAACGATTCATACCAAAATGCTTACTTGGAGTAAAATTTATGTTTTCTAAAATATTGCGCCTTTGATTTTCAATAAGAATCACCGAAAACGCTTATTTAAAAAAAAGAAAAATGTTCATATCTCGAAAACCCCATTTTCGATTTCGATAAAACTTTAAAAACCAAGTAATGCTTGCATTTCAAACAGTATCTAATGCTCAGCTTTCTGATAAATAGTTAAGTAATAGTATTTTTCAAACTAAGCATTGCAGTACTTGTTAATGTTTTGCCTGCAAAGTTTTCTGCAAAAACCGCTGTAACGATTTTGATCCAAATACATATTAAAACTTAAATGAGTTCTCCAAATAAGATTTCATGTTTAGTTTTTATTAAGAAAATCGAATAAATCCGTTTTTTTTTTAAATTATTTCTCAAAAATTTCTATATTTTTGTAAAACTCAACACCGTACTGCAAAAATGCAATTGCAACTACTTTTTAGCAGCAAATATTTCTTACTTCTTCTCTTTTTCAATCATATTGAATGTGCACCTTATTTCCAATTCATTTTGATATTCGGTTTATAACTTTAAATGCAAATTCAAACACATATCTCTAAAATCTTGCATAAATATTTATGTAAAGATATCGGTCTAATACGAAGCCTACTTCCAATCAAAGACACCTTGAACCAGCGTTATTAATATATTCCACTCAAAAATAAAAACGTGCCCCAACAGATCAGAAAACAGAAACTACTGCTTGTCCTCGTACTCAACCCAGCCCAGTATTCGCAACCAGAACCAGAACATGCGACGATTGTCTGAGAGCTTGATCTTATAAAAACTCACATTGTTATTTGATATTTACCAACTGCCGTTTCAGATGAATAACCCAAAAGTGAACCGTTTCTTTTATCTAGCATCGGTTCTCTGATTTTTACCTGCCTAAGAAAACAACCAACCAAACTTTTGATGAGCGAGAAAGTTTCGTTCGACCAAGTCGTGCCCTTTATTTAAAGTAGGCTTTCTACAATCCTTCAATCTTTGTGTCAATTTCAAATGTGGGCAGCGAATGTCACAGTGCGAATCCTTCTTTTGCCCGCCCCACCAGCACTTCCTGGATGGCGGTGATAAAAAGTTCGTCTTGTCAGATTTCAATTCACTTAATACGGTATCCTTTCAAACACCCAACGCGAAATGTTTATTGAATCAGTTAAACTTAACGATTTCATTTGGATGCGAGATAAACTCCGGAAACCAATCATCGAATTTCCGTACTCGAAATATTTATTTTCATTTCTTTTCATTCCGTTCAATTAATTTACACAATCGTGGATAATGTTATTCTTCTCCCAAACATAATGGCCGGTCATAAACAAAAGAAGAATTCACCGGCACCCACATCCCTCGTTAGTATCAACAAATGTCTTCGGAGCTTTGTGTTTAACATCAAAGTTCCTCCGCCATGTTTTTTGTTCTTTTTTTTTCCTGCCCCTAATGTGAATGCGTTTGTTAACGCATTCTCTTTATTTTTCGCCTGCCTATCTGTAGTTTCATTAATAAAGTATAAAGTTTTCCCCCCTAGATGCTTTGAGGCGCGAGGGAATGATGGCGCGTTGGCTTTATCGCGTCCACGCATACAACAGTCATTTATTCCACTATAGTGAGGAGAGTGAATAAACTTTGGGTTTATTTTTAAATCGGCCATTTGCCGCCAGACCCAAACGCCCCAAACAAATCAACTGCAAGCAGCTGCATTAACTACATGTGTTAGGAATCGAATATATTTTCTATGAGGGCCGCCGGGAGCGAAGCGAAACAATTTGGCTATTTCGAAATTTCGAAATGATCTTTTAGTTGGCCTCTATAGGTTTTAATTAGAACTCTCATGTGCTTTGGAGAAACAAGACGCGCCAATGGCAAATGGGCGGCAGTCAGTCAGTCAATCGTTCAGTTGGAGTGACATGTCGAATCTTCAATTCGTTTGCTTGTGTAGTGAAACCGAAATGGAGCACCGTGTGAGAGTGTGTGATCCATTTGATAACAGCAACTAAATTAAATTTATTTCAAACTGGAAATAAAAGGACAATATATGTTTAATTCAATAAACCTGACAGCTTAGGTTTTGTTGTAATGGAGACAAGCTGTCAAAAGTGAGTAATTCTGTGTTAAATCTAGGGATAGACTTAGGATGCAAAACTCCTTTTATATTGTGCAGTTTTATTAAAAAAAACTCTGAGTTTAATTCGACAAGTCATTCAGTAGCTTAAAGTAGTGATGCCAGACTTTTCGGACTGACACACCCACGACGATTATCAAAAATACTACATATATGTGTTCATGACGTTGTTAGAAAAAAGCCCACGATTTTGAATCAATTCAATTTTTTGGACTTTTAACCTTCGTAGCAAACATTGCGTCAAAATTCAATCACCCGAGGTATTCGTTCGGAAAAAATTCTGAAACGAAAGTTAAACCTTTTCGGAACTCAGATTTCGTTCGAAGTATTCGTTTCGGAACAAAATAATTCAAGCATATAAACGCATGCATTTGACATTAAAATATTCCGCTGCAATTGCAATCACTTCTTTTCTTTTCTTTTCCGACTCGATACTCTTTACTTTGACAATTCGCTATTTTCTATGTCGCATTCAATGTAAACGTGTATTTATGTTTCGCATATATTTCTAAATATTTGCCATATAAGCAAATACCAGACAAAGTTATCCGAACCCCACCCAAGTGGAGAATCGCTCGTTACTCGTTACTTTATTCATTCTCTTTTTTCTTCTGTTAACTTTGTTCAAAGCGGAGCAGCTCTGTGCGACTGTAAATGAAAAATTGACACAACAATCTTACGAAAAAGTCGTAAGGTTATCGGTTAAGACACAACAGTTATCATTTATAATTCATCAACTTTGTTAAGTTATGCGGGAAACAGAATAACACTACACCCACAGTCTTTCACAACACGAACAACTTCACCGACAAAAGATTGAAAATTACCATTGACTGGCATTTCAAATTGAACCCTTTATTCATCGAACTTAAGGGCTACTAAATCGTTGCTTTAAATAGAAAGTTTTTCGATGTAATTATTTCGTGTGTCGTCTTTCGATCTTTATTCATTTTTCACAACTTTTAAAACTATTCTGAGTGTTTTCCCTTTTTCTTTTTTAATAAATTGGCATCACCCAACCGAATAATGTCAGGCCACATTCGTCTATGCAGTCTGACTCTCTCTTTTTGATATCGTTTTTTTCGTTGGCACAATAGGCCTGTTCCTTTACTTTTGTAGTGAAAATGGAAAAGACTGTCAAAATGGAAGTGGTGGGGATAAATTCTTGATTTAAATCACATCAAAAGGAAAGTCAAATGATATCAAGCTGTGATTCTGATTCTACTAAACAACGTTTTCCAAGTACTTCTTTGTAGTAAGGACAAATATTAACGGTTAGGTATTTTTTATTCTGATTTGCACCAAAGAATAGACTTTTATGATTTTAAGGGGTAAATGTCGTATCGCATTTTATTGGGACCTGAGAATTTGCACAAAGGAAAAAATTCTTCTATGGTATACGGCCCAATTAAACGCACACGAAGTTTCTTTGGACTTAAGAATTTTCTAGCAGACCTAACCTAATTATCCTGGTAACTTGTCCTATGCACCTTTCCCTCCTCTTGGCTACCTATAAAACAAATATCCATTAAAATTTTGAGAAACCATGTTGTAATATTCTTGGAAATACTTACAAAGAAAGACGACCGTTCTGTGCCGTGCCCGCATATGAAGTGCCTTTTTTTATTTATTATTTCAAATACTTTTTGACATTTTTCTATAGCGTTGTAGACAACACATTTCTAATATTTATTTAATATTGCCAGATACTACCTAGACAAGTTATCTTCAACGAGAATCGGTCCTATCCTCGTGTGGCACCATCATAAGCAATCGATAGGAGGCTGTAGCTGGATCCATTCGAATCCGAGGAGTGTTGCTTCGTTTCTTCTCCTGTTTCTTGTCTGATGAAGGAACAATTGATTGATGGTTTATGGATCGATATTTGCCATCATTATCTAGCGAAAAACATCTCAAAAGTCTTTATTTCCACGACCTTGCGAAAATGTTTTCATTTAAGTGCTTGGTTACCGACCTTTTACGAGCTCCTTTGTCACTACTGTTTCATATGGCGACAGTGTTGTTAACGGACTGGCAATATCTCCGAACATCAATAACAACGAATTGAGGTTGAACATTTCTCCTGTTTTTTTCGTGCAAGAAGAAAATAATTTAAAAGAAATAAAAAGTAAAAGTAACTCAATTACAAAATGAGAAGAAGAAACGATTTCACATAAAAAGTTCTTTGTTTTGCAATATAAGACCAAAGGCGAAGAAAAAAAAAACCCCCCAACTGGAGGAAGGAGACGCGAAAAGTCGGCTTAAGTTGGCTTTTGTGTTTAAATAGTAATTATTTCTGGGTGTTGGGCTCTTGGTTTTATCTGTAAAGTGAAATTAATGAATTCACTATAGCGTGCAAATAAAATGAACAACAATAAACAAAGGTTTTGGGATTTTCTGAAGACTATGCCGATGCGAGTCTTTGTTCTCGAGTTTGTTGGTTGCTAAGCCGCATGGTTGCTAAAAAAAAGTGAAAACAAACAAACAAGACGTGAACAAGTATGGGTGGGCGCAGTGGTTCAACTAGTATTTTACCGTTAGAAAAATAGCGAGTGATTGCTTTTAAGTTGCTATATTTTAAGTATATATTCTGGAAATCGTTCGAAAGTCTACGAATTTAAAGTTTTTAGAAGTGGGACATATTTTATGCGGATACCCTAATCATCCGGTTCACGCGAGAGCCGTTCTAGGGGATTTTTCATCGTTTTTGTTGCAATTAAATATCGTAAATGCTATGGAACCAAGCATCGTCATCAATTTCTTGTGAGGATGAGTCTCCAAAAAAAACCAAACCTTTACGAAATATATTTAGAAAAATAAAACCGATTGCATTTGAATGCCGAACATTCTGAATGGCGATTTAATTTACCTTGTCTATATGTGTGCGGGCTGGCGGAAGTGAAGAACTCGTACATCGTGGGTGGTGTGTAAACAAATATTCGAGTGGATATCGGGTTGTGGCGGAAGTGTCGTAATCGACGCTATTTTTTAATGGGGGCAGCCAACCCAAAAATTGAAATATCTATGTATAAATAATATGCAGACAATTTGTAAACATAATTTTGTATTGTATATGAAAAATGTAATTTCAATTGTCATTTCCCCTTTTCTAGATATAATGGATACCTACCACAGGGCGATCGAGGTCGAAGACGTTCAAAATTCATCCTTTACAAACGCACAGAAGCCAATGGTGTAAAACGATCTAAGCACTATATAGTTCAATCGCCACAAACATCCAAAGCCATCCTGGACGCAAACCAACACTCGATATCGTACACGTTATCCCGAAATCAGGCTGTTATTGTAGAATACAAAGAGGACTCCGAAACAGACATGTTTCAGGTAAGCTAGATGTCTTGAAGATAAATTAATATTCAGTTCAAAATGTATATCATGTAGGAATGGTTCTGATTGAACTTTGTGTCACCGAAGCTTGTCGGAAGTTATAAGTAGACCGACCAGATACAGTAAAAAGATCAGGATTTGGTATTTTCTGAGATCAGTTTAATATATGGTGGCGAAGGTTTTTAAGTTCGTATCCACAGTAAGAACAAAAAAAAAGTTAATTAAAAACTACACCTTTAGTTTTTATTTTTGTTAAGAAGTTCTCTCAGGAAAGGCGAGAGCGTTGTGCTTCCAGATAGATCTTATTCGTATTTTGCAGATGTGCAAACGTCGAACTGACATCCGAGAGTAGAACTTCACAACAACCTCTTCTTTAACCTCTGTAACCTCCTCTGCGGAAAGGACTCACAATTGCATCCTGGATAGAACGGCGAAATAAAAGAGATTTCCGTCTCCGTGACTCATTATTCACAAGTCGAGTACTACCTCACTTTCATCGCTAAATGAAAAGAAACAAAACCGCATTTTTGGATGTTACCTACGTTGATTTTTCAAGAAATCGACCGGTCGTGTACGACTGCCAATCAATCGCAATAATCGCGTGTACGACCAATATGGACGTGGTTAATCATTACTTACAAACTAAGAAGCATGTATACGAGTAGTCTTGGAGATCGATCCGCACGAGGTCAAGTTCACGACTATCTCATTAGGACCGTGGTATATTTGTAAGAAAATAAATCAAAAACTGCGTTCGAATGCCTTTGCAAAAATAGCATGGCAACATCAAAACGATGAATATCTTCAAAAGGATTCCCCTCCTCGCACACAAACACAATATCCTGGCAGACTTTCAGCTGTCGTTTTCTTTTGTTTATTCACGAGGACAGGATGTCGCCATGTGGACCGAAAATCAATATCCCACCCAGCACTGGAGTGCTGACTGAGCCACTGTTCTGTTTTGATTATATTTTGTGAATAAATAAACCGAAAAATGGTACAACAAAAAGTGGTATCTCGAACTAATCTCTTCTGTTTTGCTTTATTCTCGACTGGTTGCACACTCAGAGACTTTCGTGCGCTGCCCAGTGCAACGATAGTTTTATATGAATCCACTCGACATAGTTAGAATGGATGGGCGCACGGGGAGAATCTAGAACTATTCAGCTGGAGATATTGATTTTTTTGTAACACAATTAATCCAAATATTTCTTGTTGGTGTTTAGTTGTCAATTTGGTTTTGTAAATTTTTATCAGAATTAAAGCTGATGAAAGGAATATACGGTCATGGATAGCAATAAGACTGAATAACGCGATGAAAATTGAACAACGTGACCATTGGCTAAATGAAAATAAATTTACTTTGCATGTGTTAGTGGAAGTGGGTTATCGATTCTCACAAAGTGTTTCTGGTGAACGATGAAAGTAAATAGAGCCAAAGCTAATATTGATTCACCTGCAGATAGTCTGTGTGCTTTTGAATTTGTTTCTGGTTAGTTGGCCCCCAGGGTCTTTGGTGGTAGCCCGTCGTGTGAAATGTAATCAATCAAATTTTCACTTTCGAAAATAGTTCGTCTTGATTCGAACCACAGATATTTACATATATTATTTCGAGGCAATGTGTCAGGTATGCACAATAAACTTTGTCAGTATCGTGTGTACATTGCGTAATGGGCATATTTGAATGGAAATTATACATCGAACTCAGTCCTTGTTTTTGTCACGACACATCAAACCAGAATCCACAAAACTTAAACCGCACTTATGACGAAGTTCAGTTGTTACCAATATGACAAAGGATATTTTTAGTAAATGGAATTGCAGCTCCGGGAAACCCTTGATAATTTCTGTTGGGAATCTTTTGTCATGCTCATCTTTGAATTACTGAGAGAACATGGTTACTTCCTACATTCCTTTCAACTTAAAACTTTTTTTGTTGCCGTATAAACTAACCTAAATTCTATGCGAAAATTAGTGCGGTGGCTTAGTCAACGTACTTCAACAACCTGGCAATTGCAATGCCTTTCTGCTGATTTATTGGTTTCTTCTGTTCGCATAAACAAAAGACTTATTCAAAAACAGAATCAGATAACATTATCCACTTTGGTTGGCTGTTTCGTATGGAATGCTGCATTTACATGACCAAGTCAAACTGTTCGCATACTTAATCCGGATGATTATAATTCAATTTATTGATATTTGCTATTCTTGTTCGTGCAGGTCAACCATTTCAATCACCACAGGCACGCAATTCCATCAGAATTATATTAAACCTTCAGTTATGTACCTACTTCTCTCTCGCGTGCCAATCGACCAGCAAATTACACAGAGCTGGCCTTTTCATACCGCAAACTATCCACTTGCACATAGCAAACTCATCCTTTCTCATTAGAACTCAACAAATTTCCCATATTTACTGAATTGCTGTCCACACCGCACTTGCTTGTTGGTTTGAAATGCACACGTAGACGATTAGAGCGATTTGCAAGAAGCATTTAAACAGAATTTTAAAAATCACACAACTGGTTGATGTTGTTGAAAATGCAAGCAAAACTCAATAAAACATCAGGGCCACAGACATGAAGCACTATGCATTTAGAGATCTTAAAATTCGCTATTTTGTTCTTCCGCGTGCGTACTGGCGAGCCGCTTGCGATTCTTCCATATAAATAGATTGGGGCGGCGTCGACTATTTCACGAACGAAAACCTGAAATGTTCTTGTCTCATAGATGTCTCATATCCATTGAAAAAATGCAAAAAGGGAACTAAAAAGGGGCCTCCAAATAATATTCTAACGTTAACGTAGCAAAAAAAACCAAGTTAAGACATTTATTTATAAAAAGATCAAAAACAAAACAAATTTATTCATTACGACCCACATCTTTTCATATGTTTGCATTCTTTTTCGTTCAATAGGGAATGAAATCTTGCTTGAACTGGAAATGGGGCCATTTTGATCATTTTTAAGAAAGTGGGGGCCAATGGTCTTGAGGCTTAAAAAGGGGCCATTTGGCCCCCAAAGGGCATCAAAAGTCAAGCATACTGTTCCCGCAAACCTCGTAATACCTATAGGGCGGATATTGGAAGTGATAACAAATGACAATTAAAGTCTCAGAGAGTACGTTTATGACCTTGATGCAGAAGCGAGCTTTCTTCGTTATAACATTCTGCAAAATCTGACTATTTTGACTAAGGATGTCAAACTAAACTCTGTACAGATGATGCTTTCGTAGTCTGTCTTTCAGTTGATTAAAAGATTTCGATTTGTCTTATTGTGAACATTTGCATGACGGTTGACTTTGCTGACTTAATCCGCTCAGAACCACGTAAACCTTGAACGTATCGAAATTTGTTTTAAGGTCTTACGTAAGTTGTACATAATTTCGTAAACGTCCCAACCATTCGTCTCGAAAAGAAAAACTCACACGGACGAATAATTCTGAAATTCTGGATATTTCTGAATACTGAAACTATATTTGACAGTTCCGCCTATTTGTGTGTGTCGATTTCGATAGAAGTACATATCGATTTGGCTCACCTGCATGTTGATGCAGCCAATTTCCGCAACAAATACATCAGGCAAATGAGTCTTCTGCTCTTCCTCAGCGGATTACTGTGGGACGGAAATTAATCGTAAATAACATAATCGCACGTTGAAAGAGGTGTGAGGCAATTAGACAATTGCAATACGATACGTCAAATAGAACAAAAATTACAATACAGTACGGGAAAAGTCAAACACCATCGTTCGTACATGTACATGAATGAGCTATCGTATCGCATTTCAATTATTTAGTGACAGTTCACACGTGTGACAGACTTTGACAGAATAAAAAAGATATGCCCAGCGGTTAATGATATATCAATGGCGACCGACGCCACACGATGTAAAATGTGTTTAGTGTTGCCATTGAGGTGTTCTTTCTCTTTCTACGTATAAGTGGATAAGCTGGGTGAGCTCATTTCAGATGTCCCCTGTCTATCCCTACTTTCGTATCCGTAAAATTCCTATCACCCTGATTAAAATTCCACATTTAGTTTACCTGATAAGGTATATAAGTATATCAATCTAGATTGACTTACAACTCGAGCTATATACAGCATACAAAGGCCCTTTACAAATATTTATCGCAACTCCGTCATCCTATTTCTTATCAGCACTATACACGTATTAATCTGTAACAGCTGTTGAGTGTGTGACATAAGGTGTATCGTACACAAAGGTTTTAAGCTAAAATTTATTACCTACAGCACGGCAGTTGCTGGTTGTTATAATATAACCACACCAACACCAATTTTATGGTGCCTAATTTTTCCTTCTTAAAAGCAGTGTGTCACAGTGAGGCCGACTTGACCCAGTCCTGTTTTGGTTTTATTGGTTCCTGCATGGTTCCTGCATATCGGTTGGGTGCTACATATAATATCGGAAATCATCATGTCGTCCATCAGTTGACGTTATGCAGGTTTTACCGGCTATACCAACAATCATTTCAACCACTATTGCGATGCATGGAAGGGAGTAGTATTAAGACACGAATCTGCTGTGACACACTTTTTTTAACGAAAGGCAATGCGGAAGTGAGAAAATTGTATTATAATTAGCGGCCGAAGAGCACAACTTATATTTTGGGAGTTAATTAAGTACTTAGTTGTATCAGTTGAAAATTGGGTCCTTAGGCCTTTTTATATTGTGAATGGCGTGTTCAATTAAATTAAAATTGAATAGTTATCCAATAATTTTGTTTGATTAAAATTCCAGTGAAAAAAAAAACAAATTTTGTGTAATAACTTACGCCTGCAGTTCAGTTCGGTTAAAATAATGGCGTATCACGAGCTCACAAATTAGCCATATTTTAAAAAAACATGTGTACGATACCCTGTTGTGAAACTAATGCCTGATTTCACGGTTGGTAGATCGAGCAGCTATTTTACATTAAGAGTAGAATTTATATTTTTCGTTTTGTATACTTATTTATGGATATGTGCTCGAATTTGGTGGCAAAACATCTTGATCTATCGACACGTTTGTGAATGTTTTATGACAAACCGGATCAGACTGAAGTTGTCAACATTCGATTGATGTTCGCTCATTCGCTCACTAAAGAAAAGAACGGCGATACCAAAGACAGTTTTTACGAGCTCTTTGAACAGACCCACGATAGCAATATCCGGACGTTGACGTTGAAACGATTCAAGGCAATTTTGATTAAGCTTGCTGCAGAATCTTACTATGGTAAGGATAAAATGCTGCTCCAGGACAATATACACATGTTTTATCAAATGGTAAAAAGAGCGTTCAAGTGCAGGAAATTCCGTACTCCTAGTTACAAAGAAAACCTGGGAGAAGAATGTGGAAAAGCTATTTCTGTAGACTCTATAAAGCTGAAAAAGATCAGAATCCCGCTGTTTTACGGAACGCAGCATCGAATATAGACAACGAAAGGTAAGATTTCTGTCAACCTAATCAAAAAAAGTCCAAGCGTAAGACTAACAATGCGACCCCGCTTGATCGTCGACTAAAAATTAGCCTCAGTCGTGTAATACGACTACGACTTGTGAAGCGGATGGACACAAATGCCCCGGCCTGTAGATTCTTCGAGTCAAACGCACTAGATAAAGACCTCAACTGAGAAGCTCGGTAGTTAAGGACTCGGTTCACCCCTGACTGTAGAGCCGCCTAAATAAGCAAGCACTTACAGTAAATCGTTTGCCTCTTCCATCCTTCCAATCGAATATGAACCGATTTTTATGTACGTATCGTACATAATTTATCCGGCAATTTACATTAATTTAGATTATATCCGGCATTTAATAAATTTAACTAATAAATCGAGACACTGTCTGCAGGTCTTAGAAAATAAATTTCTTATATCAAGTCAATTCCTTGCCGTTAACTATTGTGTTTCTCTTTTCAGGTCGGTCGTTCGTCAGAATCCCCAATCGATTTCGTAGTTATGGATACCCTGCCAGGTGATAAGAAAGATGCTAAAGTGATGCAGAGTACAATTTCGCGCTTTGCATGCCGAATTCTTGTTAACAGATGTGAAGCATCGAAAGCCCGAATATTCGCGGCTGGATTTGACTCCAGTAGAAATATCTTCTTGGGTGTAAGTATTACTCGAAGTTTAACGTAATATTTGCGGGTTTGGTGTGCCTTGAAAAGCTCTTCTACCAAATTTAGTTGCCTTCACTCGAACCACATTGAGAAATCATTTTATATTAATTCGAAAATCAATTCCCTAGCTTGGGGCGGGTTTATTACTCCTGGAGAGTCCTTCAAACTCATTAGGAAGCATTTTGCTCCCACTGGCATTTAATTAAAGATCTATCGCTCCTCATGTGAGAACTAGGTCAGTGGAATCAAGTGCGAGTACACACCCCAGAAGGGATGTGCACACAATTAAACTTCAATTAGTGCCTGCTACTCGGCTCCCGTATAAAGGTTTGTCCATTCTGAGATTATTAGATGATGATGATTCTAAATATAGTGCAGTTTGTGGTGACGCACCCCCACAAGACAATCACTTTTGCTCTACATTTTGTGTCTGTTTATCATCATCAGCCGACGTCATCCAAAGGAAATTAATATAGCCTAAGTTGTCATAGCAATAAACGCGGCTGTGACAGACTGAAATGCAAACGCTGTTTCGTAATGTCCTTAACAGCGTATAAGCGCAGCTAAGAAAAATAAAACAATTATTCGGGGTTAAAACATTCAGGGCCGCAAATTTATCCATTTGCTTACGTTCTTTTCAGGAGAAGGCAACCAAATGGCAGGACAACGTGGAAATTGATGGCCTCACAACAAATGGCGTTCTCATAATGCACCCGAAAGGTCAGTTCTGTGGTGGCAATGCTAAATGTGGCCTTTGGCGCGAATGTTCAGTGGGCGGTGATGTATTTAGTTTGAGAGAATCAAGGTCCGCCCAACAGAAAGGACAACCGGTAAGGATAATGTCAATTTGATTACCCAAAAACGAAACAAAATAATGGTCTTACTTTAGATTTACGAAGAATCGAATGTCCTGCAAGACGGCACACTAATTGATTTATGCGGTGCAACACTACTGTGGAGGTCAGCCGATGGTCTGCAGCATTCGCCGGTAAGGCGCGCGCACACAACCACTAACCTATTTGGATATACATGATTTTTTTAATCTCCTCTCTTCAGACCAAGCGAGACCTGGAGAAGCTAATCGATGAAATCAATGCGGGCCGACCACAGTGTCCGGTCGGTTTAAACACTTTAGTTATTCCTAGAAAAGTGAATTTAGGTGAACAGTGTAACCAGCCTTATGTCTATTTAAACTGCGGTCATGTTCAAGGTCAGTATGGATGTGGTTGGGAGGTGATATATTTCGTTTGTTAAACTTGTTTCTTTTCTCTTTTTTTTTTAAAGGGCAACACGAATGGGGTCAGGATAAGTCAACTGGGGCAAGAAGATGTCCCATGTGCTTAGAACTGGGACCTGTAGTTACGTTATGTATGGGTCTAGAGCCCGCATTTTATGTCGATTCTGGACCACCAACTTATGCTTTTAATCCATGTGGTCACATGGCTACCGAAAAAACAGTCAAGTAAGTGAGAAGCAGTGTAATAGTAGAAAATATTGTCAGGTGCCTTTTGTTATTCATTTTGAATGTCTTTTCGTCTTTGCAGCGGACAGAGGTAGCGACTAAATGACTTTAGAAGGTTCTTAGAAAAGCGCTTCTTTGTTGCGATATCGTATTCATTGATTATTGATAGACAGCCTGCGGCTTGTTGTAGAATGTTTTTCGTTCAAAATGAAATCGCCTGAAAACGGGCAACTTCATAGATGTATTTAGTTCAAATTGACACCAAGTACGGTCCTCCTACAGATTGCCGCAGCTTTTTTCATAAGTCTGCTACCAATTGCAAATTCGGGTCGTGTGTGTGTACACGTTGTCTTCTGAGCGAACCGTAGTTTTTTATAAGCCCAAAATAATATCTACGGTCCGACGCCAGTTGTTCAGCAGCACGTGTCCTACTAAGAGTCCTCCTCCTCACGTTTGACTTGTCACGTTTGCGTAGCTTGTCAAAAGTGAAATCAGTCTTTGCCGCGGATGTTTGAATTCGATACCGGTATAATTTCATTACACGCAGCTTTGTCAGACTCCCTATTAGCTTATCGTTATCTCACTAGACAAAATATATTTGTACAGGCGGCACGTGGTGGTGACAGGTGATCAAATGATGACGCAAACCACTACTCCCCCATGTGAATCTCTTTCTATTTACAGCATTTATTTTCTCAAAACTTTGAGTACTAAACAAAAGTTTCCTTTTTCCAGATACTGGGCGAATGTCGACATACCCCATGGAACGAATGGTTTTCAGGCAGTATGTCCATTTTGTGCGACGCCCCTCGACGGTTCACCTGGTTACATTAAATTAATTTTTCAGGATAACTTAGACTAAATGATAATTAGGTTTATGTACTAATAATCTCTTTAAAAAAAAAAACAACTGATTAAGCTATAATAATTGAAGTACTAAATATATTTTTAAAATTCTGTTCCCCTATTACGTATTAATTGAAGAGAAATATTATATGTTTTAAATATTTCTTTTAAAATATGGCAGCCAAATAACGGAAATCACCCGAAGCAGACACAATTTTTGTTCTTTTTGTTCCAATATTAATATCCGTAGTATAGACCTCGAACAATCTGCAAATTCACACGAAACACCAGTAGCTTTAAGTTTTCTTCTGATTTTGTAGTCAAATCAGTTAGTAAAACAAACATTTATAAGAAAAAAATCGACAAAAATATTTATATACATACAAATACAATACAGAGCGAGCGAAAGGAATATATTATTTTTTATACAATAAATGCAGAGAGTAAAAACAAGAAAATAAGCCTGCTGCTTCGGTAATTTATTTAAATTTGTGTGTGTGTGTGTGTGTGTTCAAAACTATATAATTTTGTTCAGATTTAATCCTTTGTTGCCTTTTGCATTTTTGTGCTCATATCGAAGATATCATTTTATATTTTTTCTGTTTCATTATTAAACATTTATCCCCTTTTCTGCCTAGAAATGTATTTATAATAACACACATTTATCTATTCTAATTTAGGATTATTAATTAATTTTCATTTAATTTATATAACGAGAAAGTAAATTAAACAAACTTAGGCGAAGAATAATAATTAACTTGTACTGCAAATATATAACTACAATATTGTTCGTATTATTTAATAACAGCTGTGCGTTTAGCGAAGGAAAGCAACATTTGTTTCTTTTACATTTTTTTTTTTGTTAGTTTATAAGTCATAAGATAAATACGATCGAACGCATATAATTGATAATGAATTGTAGAATAAATAATAAATGAAATACTTGTAATTGATAAATAAAAACAAAAGGAAATGTTGAACCGTGAGTTTATATGCGATCGATGTTTTCCTTTCGGGGAACGGTACGAGAGAATGAGAACATACGCGACAAGTGTTTAAATTCTTATGTAAACGGAAATCTTTCAACAGATATTTATATATGTATGTATACAAAATAAAAACAAAACAAATAAAATAAACGTAAATTAATGTTTTATTCAATGTAACCAAAAATACAAACAACAACAAAAAAAATCATTAAAACGCATTAAGATATATGGCGAGTTGTTTCATTTATATAATCCATAATCAATAGGGTTCTGCAAACTGATAACCAAGTTGGAAACAAAAGCGTGGCGATTACCTTATTGGCACACTCAGCAGCAGTATAGGCTAACTTCCAAAACGTCAAAAAATTCACATTACGAATGCTTTTGAGCTGCTTTTGCATTTTTTATGCATTTCAAAGTAAAATTAACATATCATTATAAAATATATTATTTTACTTACGTTTCTGGCGATGAATCCAATTCATTTGGTGCTTCTAACTAATGCGGTATTCGATTGAGCTTCTTCAGATTTGCTCCCAGATTTCAGATTTCGTGTGCCTAATCGAACTTTAAAATATTGCTAGTTTTTGTGTTGATATTCGTGTGATTTGAATATCGTGTAGTCTGCGATATTTTCGAAGCGATTTGAATTCACTGGTTAAATTTTATATTAAAACATTCGAAATTTCCGTTCCTATTGATTTCTAAATAAGTTATTTACAAAAATAGATTCACCCGATGCAATGCCGTTCTTTGCTATAGAAAACATTCACGAGAAACGTAAACAAACTCCAACGGTTGTCAAACTCAAACGCACTTGTATTGGTAGATCTGAGAAAATATCCAGTGCTCTGAAATCTGAAAAAGATTGCTTTTTGTGTACCAAACAAAGATAAAAATGGCTCTGAGAGCAACAAAATTGCTCTGAGAACGCCCAATCGAATACCACACAAAATGTCATTTGCATCATAATCATTAACGATACCAAAGAGGATCTAAACTAGGGGTCAACTGAGAGCAGAAACGGTACATTTGCCTAAAAGCTGCCTTATTCAGGGGTCGAATTACCGCATCCGTGAGCGAGCAATAAATACGTCGCTGAATTTTGTGGATGCAGCATTCAAAACAATCACAAATTCAGTCATGCAGTACTCGATAACGGACGTGATAAGTCAAAGCCAGCATCGTTAATACACCCATCAGTTGATACAAGTGATGTAACACAACAAATTTGAAAATTTATAAAATTTATAACACGTTTATTTTTTAAAACAGTACAAAGGTAGAGAAAAAAAAACTTAAACAATCGCCATATTCAGCAAATACGGTACAACATCTTTCTTTGAATTCGATGCTGAACTTCTCCCCGACGTATCATTGTGTTGATCACCTTCATAATTGTCCTCTCCTCGTACTTTTGACGCAAGAAGTCCTAGAAAATAAGCACACGACTTTCAGAGAAACCACTTAAACCATACCCGCAAGCACATACCTGAACTATGCTCAACTGGGAAACTTGGGTGCCAACGGCAAAACGTTTCTTCAATTGCTTCTCAATTCTGTTGAGCGTCTCTTGATCCTCCTCAGTGGTGAAACCTTCAGCTCCTGACAGACTTCCCGTCATAGCTGCATCCAGTGTTGATACCTGAAACAGCCTTAGCGCCTCATTTACATGACCATCATTGACGAACGGTTGCAATTGGATCTTGGCCAACGACTCCGATATTCGGATTACAGCCTCCAACTGTCGAACGGTAATGGGAATGCTCATGCGTTTATCGGCAGACTTCTCCTGGACTCCAGCGCCGTTACGCATTAGAACGTAGCGACTCTTTAGCTTCTCGCCTGCTGCTTCACTCAAGCGTGGACCACAATGGGTGCGACAAAAGTGAATGTATTTCTTAAATACGGACAAAGGTATTTCGCCCTCAACCTCTTGACCGGCTTTATTCGACGACAGATGAACATTGATTATGTGCTTCGCCAGCGTGATGTCCCGCGCTTCGTCGTGTATGTCTTTGACAATGAAGATCATATCGAAACGAGAAAGGATGGTCGGCATGAAATCGATATTCTCCTCTCCTTTTGTGTCGTCCCAGCGGCCAAATACTGAATTGGCAGCAGCCAACACCGAGCAACGAGAATTTAGGGTAGTGGTAATGCCTGCTTTGGCCAGGGAAATGGTCTGCTGTTCCATAGCCTCGTGGATGGCGACACGGTCATCTTCTCGCATTTTGTCGAATTCATCTATACATACAACTCCACCATCAGCCAGAACCATTGCTCCACCTTCCATGACAAAGTTGCGCTGTAAAAAAATGCATACAATAAAATACAAGCTACAAATTTACGAGAATTCTTCGACGTACCGTTGCGGGATCCCTCATAACTGAAGCAGTCAAACCAGCAGCACTAGAGCCTTTGCCCGATGTGTACACTCCAATTGGAGCTACTTTCTCTACGAATTTCAATAGTTGCGACTTTGCTGTACCAGGATCGCCCAAGAGCAAGACGTTGATGTCTCCTCTGCGATTGAGGCCGTCTGGCAAGCGTTTGCGTGAACCTCCAAACAACATGCACGTAATCGCTTTCTTGACATCCTCGGAACCGAAGATGCTAGGAGCCAACGACTTTGCAAGCCGATCATATATATCCCCACTGGCGGCCATGCGCCTGAATAAGTCCTCCTCATCGCTGCTAATACTACTATAACGAGAAATAGCGCCCACGCCTTGTGTGTCAACATTTATACCAACGACACGCATGTAAGGGGCTCGCACTCCAATAACTGCCTTTTCGCGTCCATCTTGCCGACTCGGCTTTCCTATTTTCCGAATCGAATAGATTCCTTGAATGAGCACCCTATTACCAGGCACAACTCTCTCACAGAGTGATCGTTCACAGAACATCTGCAAGTGACGAGGAATTTCACCTTGCGGCACAAAATCGGGCAGCTCTTGTAGTTTCAATATTTGGAAGTCAACGCATTTGCATTTGTCGGGCATGATGAAGAATGGATCCAATGGGCACTTTGGCCTACCGGCCTGCTCTGTGTTGCACTTGCGAGGCAAGGCATAGCCTTCTAGGCCAGGGTTAACCTTCAAGTTCGGCATAATATTTCCACATGATCGGCATTGGATGGACATGCGCGTTGCTTTCGCCTTGATTCCCGATGCCGATACAATAATACCTGCGATCTTGATCAATTTGGACACACAGTCACTCTTGAGCTCGCGAATATTGGTCGGGTTGGCAGTAGATGTCAGAAGAATCTGAACATCGTGCACTTGTTCCTCATGCTCCGGCCTGGGAGCAGTAATCTCATCGGCTACCTCTCTGGCTGCTTCCTCAAAGATTTGTAAATGCTCAGTGGGTTGTTTGTACAATTTATCGGCAAGGCTTTCATCGAAGCCGGCGAGATCGTCGATATCGACTTCGAGAAAAAATCGACTATTGAGGTAGTTCCTCTTCAAAGTATCTCTAAAAAAAAGCGTTTCTAAATTTTGTACAACAATCAAAGTAATTCACTTACCTGTATTTGTAAAAGAAGTTGTCCTCGTTAAAGGTGCGAATGAACTCCTTGTACTTTTTCTTAAGCGATTGCAAATTTATCTGATTTCCATCCTGTGGTTCTCCGCCGAAATTATCCGAGAAGAATACTCCAGCCTCATCAAAACCTTCCATTTTATCAGATGTTTAAATAACTCAATGTGGACAATAAATATGTCTGACTTAAGTTGATGAATTTATATATAAAATAAATAAGAACAGAACAATGTTATTGGAAGAGTTTTGCTATTTGCCAAACAATTTACAAATTACAAAAACGCGACATGAGCACGAAATTCCCGCCAAGACAATGCAAGTTTTGACAGTTGTATTTATCAAATGTCTTTATGTCGACTTGCATCGATAACAAATAGAAAAGGTGCGTTCCTTGAGTTGATAGAGCACTGATAGAATTTTCGAACAGAAATGAGCTAATTCTTGAGTCAAGAATCGGATTCAAATTTAAGTTCCTGCTTGCCACAGAACGCTAGAATTTATCAAATCAGTTGACATTAGATTTTGTTCAACCTTTTTTGGTTGTCAATGTAGGGTTTAGCTAAAATTTAAATAAAATGATCGAATCGTTCGGCTGATAGGGGTCAACTTTACATAGTTCCAAGATTCGAATCCAGCATAAGCCGTAGCGCTGTTGGAGACCAGTTATTAAAGCATTCCGGATTCACACGAACTGACAGCTGCAGTTAGATGCGCAAATTATACAGTAATGAGGTTTCCGCTGGATGCGATTTGATTGAGTCAATTTAAAATAAATGTCGTTATAAATCGCAACTGGTTACTGGTTGTGTTGAAACATTTGGTTTTGTATTAAATTTGCTAGCTTTCCGTGTTTAGTATTTTAATGGTTCGGAGACAGACCACAGTATTTTTTCTTGTCTAAAAATTTGGATATTTGGATCCTTGGTCCTATTCGTATAGGATATGTGATGGTTCTTGCTCAACTGCGTGTGGCAAATGCTGTAAACATGTAATTTTCACGAACGAGTCAGTTTGTCTTCATACCTCTAATGCGGGTAGTAACGTATATTTTCGATGTAGTGCAAACTTGTTAACAAAATTGATAATACCATGTACAGAAATCCTAACCAAGAAGCAAAATCAGTGAGTTTGTTTTGACAGATCTATTACGAATTAGAAATAAATCACTGACAGAACGTCGAGGGTCTAGGAACAGCAGCCTTGTAAAACGTTGCAGTAAAAGATCGACATCATAGAAAACTCACCAATTTTCTACAGATTGATACAAAAACAATACAAAAGAATCTTATAAGAGGCAACATTTATTAAATGTGTGTTTCTTCCTTTATTACTGCTTTTTTGTGTTGGTTACTTTCGCTGAAGTTATATAAATATTTTTTTCTCTTATGTTCGCAATTTGATTAAATCTTTTTTGAAATCATATTTCATATCGCTTGTAAAAATTATCCTTCTTTCAGTCAGCACTTGTTGTTTACTTCTTGCATCGATGGTTTTGTATCTTTCATTCAATAATAACTTGCAGAACTAGAATTAGAACTATAAATTAATTTTGGTGTTCGAAATCATCCGTATCCTCTGGCGATTAATTTCTTGGTTACTGTGATCGGAACACTAACACAAATATGATGTACAATACCTAATTGAAAATGAAAAAAGGTCTCGTTTGTGAATGTTATTTATATGCAAATTGAATCAGATTTGATATATCGATCTACAATGGAAGGGACCAGCGGTTAGATAAATTGTCCAGTTTCTTGTATATATAAACTATTGGGAAAAATGCTTGCCGCTGGTAATTTATTTCTATTTCGCTGGACACTATTATAAAATAGTAGGTAATACAAAAAGAAAAACTGCTCGCTTGCATAATAATATTGTTTTAACAAAAACTAATTTTCCACCTTCGCTTAGCGCATTCGATACGTGTTATTCTCGTGCACATCTGAGAGTTCCCCCTTGAAATTGACATCGATAGTAAAGTCCAGATCCCGATTGTTTCTTTCGTTTGGCTTCATTTTGAAAGTGCCATGGATCTCTTCGCCCTTCTTTACAGTCAAGTAATCATCGAGGTAGAAAACAGTTTGTTTCCAGTGTGTGTATGTCGCTTCAGGGGATGTGCTGAAGCCCAGGCGCTTGTGGCATTTCGTGAACTCGATATTGAAGTATGTTACCAATGCCTGTACAAAATCATTTCGTTTAATGATTAAATTAAAGGGCGATGAGAATTCCAGATCGGTTTTCTTCACTGTGTAGAGATCAACTTCCTTAACCATGTAAGAGGTGGACACTACTTGTTTGGGATCAACAACATCCACCAGCGGCTCAGTCACTGCTACCTTTCGAATGCAACTCATATCAAAACCATAGACGTCATCCCACCAGTTGATCTTTTCGTCTTTGTATTGTCGATCCTCAATGGCAGTTATGTAAAGTGTACCACGGTCCGGGAACATCATACCGTCTGACTTGAGCCATTTGTCACGGGCGTACAGTACTGTGTCCAACATGGATTCGTAAAAGAGGCAGTAACTGAGAAAGATACAACGTAAAGCGTATTTAACAAACGATGTTTAAGATATATACGTATTCAAATTAGCAAATAAGCGATTGCAAGATAAACTGTCCCTTATCGGCTAAAAAAATTAAATGCGGGTGGGTGAACTCATACAAATTTCTTTATCATTCAACTAGAACAGCAGAATCGAAGCACTAGCCTAAAAGAATATACCATACATTTAAAGATCAAGGAAGTGCTGAAAACACTATTTTAGGAGACCAGTTAAGCCAAAACCAGTAATATTTTGCCAACAAGGAATTGTCGGACCATATGCAACACTGCCTACCCAATTCCACGAATTTTGTCAAAAGATTTCTTATCTCATTACCGACTCGAAAATTGCGATGATATTAGTTGACACTTCAGCCTTCAAATGTGGGGTACCTATACTATATCAATTTTCTCAAAAAAATCGATGAATCTACCGTATAACCATGTAAATGTAGAACCTTTCAAATGGGACTGCACAAGGATAGAAGTGACAAACAATAAAGAAAGCCAAACAACAGCCAATGCAAAACTTCCTCGAAAACTTCATTCTACAGGTGAGCCGAAAAAGATGCAAACCTAATTGTTTCCACTTACCCCATCCACTCGGAAATGATGATGTCAACCTTATCCACGCCATCGGGCAGTTCGATTTCTTCTATCTTTCCCTTGACAACCTTGACTACATCCGTTAGATTATTATCTATAACCACTTGGCGGGCATATTCCACAATATTCGAACAATCGACAGCGATGACTTTGGCCGCTCCAGCTTTAGCGGCAAACATGGACAGGATACCAGTGCCACAGCCTACATCAAGCACCACCTGCGCGCGCGGAATTCGAGGTTAGGAACGATTAACAAAATGTCATTTGAACACAACAAACTTGATTATTACCTTTCCACGAAACAAATGCTTATTGTGGTACATCGCATTTCGATAAGTTATCGTCCGTACCTCATCCTTCAGCATCTCCTCGTGGATGCCGAAATGGGCATAGGAATCAAAGTAGTAGTCCCGCGATGTCATCTCATCGGCTGTCGTTGTTGTGGTAGTGGCATTGAGCTTCCTGACTGGTGTGCAGTTGTCCATAGAAATATCGTCTGACTGTAAAGATGAATAATTCGATTGAAGTCGGTATAAAAGACAAAGAACAGTATGTAGAGTATGTAGCCGGCAAATAATTTGTAGAAAATGAGTTGAATTTCTTTGAAAATAGAAAAGTGGCGAAATGTAAGCAGTAATCAGTAGTATTTTGCGCCAGTTTTTATTGAAATTATTGGACGCTTCCGTTAGCAATTTATTTAAGGGTTGTGCGTGAACTTACCATTTTTCTTTTTGAGGGAGCTCTCGCTTTGCTATCAATTTTTTTTTAATTTAAAGTTCTTGGGTGCCTATCGAAATCGATAGCTGGAAAATATTAACAATGTTCCTATGCACTATTCTAAAATGTAACAAAAAACGAGAACAGAATAGTTCGGCTAGAAACAAGGTAATGTATTTTTGCAAATAAAATTTATACGCCGCACACGATGTGACGGACTCGTTGTCGCGGTTGATCGTCAGAAAGAGAGAGAGTAAAAATAATTCATACGCACGCACACTTTTGAACGGAGCAATGGCGGTTCTTCTTGGCAGTACCGATTGGAAATGGTACTAGAGATAGGTGTTTTTGTGGTTTATTATTGAATAAAGTACTTTAACGTCGTCCTCAATTAAAAAGCTAATCCATTTGAATAGCATGCAACAAAAAAGAAAAAAACGAAAATCACTCTGGTCAAACATTTACACTCGTCTCTTCTCAATACTGACTGTACGTACCAGTACGTACACTGATAGACGGTAGGACATACGAAACCTCTTTAGGTATTTTTACCAAGTCTAGTCCGGTTATGATGTTCAATAGTGCTGCTGCAATGGTACCTCTCTTGCACCTTAAACGCTATGCGGTCCATTGTCTGAGATCAAATGTGAAGTGCAAATCCAAACACAGTTTAAACTTCAAATTGGAACCATCCCAAAATGAGCCGTAAACATACAAACGTAGTGAAATTCTAATATTGGGCGTGTTTTATAATTCTCAGCACAGAGGTTTTTGTAAACTACTGTAAGTCATACAAATAATGTCAAGATTCAACAAGCTTGTGGCGTTTTCTCCAACCTAGTACATTCTTCGCTTAACAATTTCGTTTGTTGAACTTTTGTGGGGTTTTGAAAATTGTAATCGAATGAAATATCATACCTAACATAAGTTTGGAACCCAACGGGCCAAAGCGGCAATATTCCTAACTTGCTCAGTAATTTGTCTACTAATTAAAGCAGATAAATTATCTTATTCTGCATGCAGACATAATAATAATACTTATTACTTATTTATTCAGACAATTAACTCCGATTTTGTCTTCAAATCGGAGGAGGAACATTATTGGTAATGCCGATCGTTAGCTTCAGAGAATGTATTTTTGCACGGAATTTTGCGCTCGTAAGAAATAATCCAAGTAGTTGTTGTAATTACGTGCTGAAAATTATACTTTACTTTGCTTTGCTGAGATCGAAGCTCAAAAAAACACGCCTATTCTCGTAAAACTTTTGCTATTATTCAAAAATATATTTGCTTACTGTCAAAACATGCCGCACTCAGATTTTTATTCAAATCCCTTTTGACAAAAAAAACTAGCAATGGTACCTTATAAAAGGGCTGATGTAAGCGATAATTGAACGATTAGAATAAATAGATAGGTACCTAATAACTTGAACGCTGTCTGTCCGCAAATCGATAACAACCGATAACTTCCCTCCTTGACTATTCTGCAGTCGTATCAACATGAAAGCGAAATAATTCAAAACAACAGTTTCGAAAAAAAGTTTAAACGCTCCAATTAGCTTGGATTTGATTTAACATTTCTAATAAAGAAAAACATAAATTTTAAATGAAGTGTAACCCAATCAATATCGAAATACATTGATAATAACATGGAGCATAACAAGAAAAGACGAAACTCGGTAGGATTACAAAGCACAATCAACTATTTCGGAGCAATAGCAAATAATAACCTTTGCATTCGTTGAAATGAATAAAATGTTCACTTGTTTATTTTGCGTTTTATAGATTTTAAAGAAGACCCAAATAAATAATGAAGAAACCACTGCAGAGATTGCATCTAAAATAATCCGTCGGATCAGTTTTAGTGGAAAGAAATCCGTAAAGTGAGTTGAATAAGTATTGCAAAGTTTTCAATATAATTTCCATCGTTTTTTTTTGCGATTTTAGGGAATTCCGACCTGGCGAAGAGGAAGCCACAATTTGGGGCACATCGTACGAAGAATCAGCCGAGGTTTTACACGCTAACTCCACTGAAAGTGGCTTGGTGGATGTGAACGAAAAGAGAATTATGTTGCGAAATCGACGTGTGATTGTGGAACCCAACAAAACAACACAAAGTCGATCTAAAAAGAAAGTGTCCGTAGCGGAGAGTGACAAGGAGAATGTTTTCACTCAACAGTCACAAGCCGAGGCCAGCTTAAATCAGGAAGCGCATCCTCCGGCTACAGCCGAACCTGTTACTTTAACTCAATCACCTGGAAAATCGGAGCTGGCTCTGGTGAAAATTCACTTAGAGGACAAAAATTCGCAAACTATGTCCGAGCCCCTTGAACGTGGGAACATCTGCTCAAGTACATTTGACTTTATTAATTATTCCGGTCTTATAAACAAGTCAATCACCATCGAGCAGAGTGTTGATGTAACACTTAATGAGAACGAACTGCAATTGTTCAAATTTAGAGTGCCAGTCACGGCGACTGATGTAAGTCCGAATTTAAGTATAAGCAGTACAAGGGATGGTTCGTCACCAAATATTTTTTCTCGAAGCATCCTGATGTCAGAGGTGGATTCGAATATGCTAAAGCTGATTCGAGGAAAGCGAGAAATCGTGAATTCGACAGAATCACATTTAACCGAGCTGGAGGCAAGAAAAATTGAAGAACAAAGGCGGCGCGCCACACTGATTGAGAAGTCTGCCAAAGTTTCGAATTCGGAACAGCAAGAAAACATGGCACAGAGTACGAAAAGTGATGCTATGCAACTAAGTCAGACGACAGATACTGATAACCTTATAAATCAGTCAATGAATGTTTCCCATTTGGCGGCGCCCCATTCAAACCGCACTCAGAGAAAAACTATTATCAAAGTTGTGAACATGGAAGAGGACACACATAGAAATAGTTCCAAAGACACACTGAAGGGCACAAGTCCTAACACGTTGCTTATGAATCAAAATGGGAATGTATCACAGGTTGCAAAAGGCCTCAAGAGGAAAACCGTACCAAAAGTCGAAAAACTGGAGGAAATAGATGGTTTCAGCATGGATCGTAGAACAATATGTAAGTATCTCTACTTCTCCGGGTATCCGACCCGTACGAACGTAGTTAGAAAGTTTGATTATTATTGACTTTTTTTTTAAACTTCAGTTCATCATAATATTGTTCCTACCTGATTCACGGTCGTTTTTTTAATGTTAAAACTGCTAAGTAATCGAGCTACTGTTCTGGGTACGCTTGGATTTGCTCTTTACCAGAGGACTCTTTGTAGGGGGCTGCAGTTGGGTCGTTCGAACGGCCTGTACACAGCCCTTGCACGAACAGACTATTTCAAGCGCATTTTCTTCTCTTGGTGGATCGCCACAGTTCTTCGCAGTTCTTTGTGTAGATTCCTCGTGGGTCGTGAGTTGAACCAGTAGCCCCAAACAAAGGTATGACACACTAACCGACGACATCCACGGACACTGCTCTACATATCTTGAAGGACCCGATTCTGCTCTTAGAACTATAAAAGATCTCTTTTTAGCGCTTCTCGTAATTATTTTTAACTGGTTTTCGTTTCCATTTCAGTCTTAAAACGTACAAAGTGTTCCTATCAAAAATTTCCATAGGACTCTATTCACTAAAGCTCTGGTTCTATAAGTGTACTTTTGCTAATTTCTGTGAAATTTCAGCCCATCCTACAGCTATGGACTTCAGTTCAATGGACATCAACTCTCCCTTGCGAAAGAAACCCATGCACAATGCGACCAACAATCAAATGGACATAACAAATGCCACTACAGTGAGCTCTTCTAAAGCAGATCCAAAAAGACAAACTATTCACTATGAGTCGACAGTCGTTGAAGAATCTCTCACTTGTGATGTAGATGAAATGATTTGCCAATCTCCATTCAACGCTTGTATGGAACAATCTATTGCTGTGACCGATGTTGCTCGCCAAACCATTTATTTCGATAATAATCAAATTCATGAGGATAGCATTTGTCAGATCACACGCCCAACTGTTGCCGTTAAACGGGATGATGACATATCAATGGATTTGTCTGCATGTCTGGAAACACTTGATGCTGACGCTAACGAACATGTCGATATTATTGAGGACTCTCCCAAAATCGCAAAAGCCAACGCAACGTCATCTGGCAAAAATCGCCAGACGATTTCCACACCTGCAGATATTGATGAAGAAGCTGATCCGCTCGTGGTTTCAACCTTAAAGCCACGCGTATCGATTTATACGTCAAGTGATATTGTTGTAGACCCTCCAACTCCAAAGAAAGTCACAGCTGCCATTTCCGCTGACAGAACTGAGAACTCCGGTCTTAATCAACGAAAATCAATTTTCACGGCCGCTGATATTACCATTGATGATTCTCCAAAGGCTGCAACAGTCAGCGAGCCCTCTAAATCAACTGGTATGGGTCGTCAAACTATATACTCCTCTACTGATATAGATGAAGATGTTCCAACACAAGCTCAGCCATCCAAAAGCGGTGTCAAGCAGCGCCAGTCGATTTATACTCTCACTGATATCATTGAGGACTCACCCAATGGTAAATTGTATGTCCCGCAGCGTTGCAACGATAGAATGGACGAGCAACCAGCTGAAGTCGAGCAAATTCCTACGAAAATTCCGACTAAACAGCGACATACTATTTACCCTTCCTCTGACATAAAGGAGGATTCTCTTAAGCCAATTGAACAACATGGGACTCACAAAACAAATGCCACACATCGTCAATCTGTTTGTATTACTTCTAGTATAATCGAGGACTCTCCATTAGATGGGAAGTCAAATGTCCTACATTCTCGGGCAACTTACACTTCCTCGGAAATGGCTGATGACCCTTCAGACGGTCCGCAATCTAATCTCGTAGCCAGTTTCAAACCGCGTCAGTCTGAAGCGACAGCGGACCATCCGAATGCATCCGCGCACCGCCAATCTATTTATACACCATCAGACATGATCGTGGACTCTCCAAAGGGAGCCAACAAATCAATCAAGTTTTCAGAAATCTTGCCATCCTCAGTCAAAGACGTCGACAAGCAGCCTCAAACTAAAACGTACCGTCAATCCATATACACTTCCGCCGACATAGTCGAGATCTCTCCAAAGGTGAACGAATCAACTGAAATTGAAAAATCAAGAATTCAGCAGCGCAAAAGCACTCACTTTGTTACTGAGATGGTTGAGGAGTATCCAGAAATGTTGCAGTCCTCGCCTGAAATCGGTTTGAAACAGTCCCATCGTCAGACAATCTACGCTGCCGCAGACATGATTGAAGACTCTCCGAAGGCTTCGGTAGTTTCCCATCATAAAGCTCTCGAAACTCACGACGACATGCTTGCAGAGCCACTAACCACTAAACCTCCCAAGGTCGTTGTCAGACATTTTAACCTGAAGCAAGGCATCTCTGGCCAACAAGCTGCCCTAAGAGTTTTAAAGAATCAACAAGCCAAAACTAAACTTGTAATGCAAGCCAATGCAGATGATTCATCCATGGAAATGTCTGTTCATAATGACCCACCTACTCTGAATAAGATGAACTTCTGCCGGCTCAACGAAGAGATGCTGAAGGGTAAGACTAAAGCCTTTGCCGAGGAACGCAAGGGAAAGTCGTTGTTCGACGATTTAGAGCAAAAACCCATTGAAGAATTCAAATTCGATTCATTTATGGATAAAGACAGCATAGCAGGCTGCATTATGCAACCTGCCAGGAACTCAATGAGAGACTACACCATGGAGTTGTCAATGAAACAGTCGTTCAGTAATAAAAAGAAAGTGGATAGCGGTTACACAATGGACTTGTCACTGGATAAAACAGCAATCAAGTCTTTGTCTAAGCAACAATGTAAACAGGAAATGATGCGGTTAAATAAACCGATTGGTTTGGCTGCATCAAGTGAAGATTCAATAGCTCTACCTGTAGCCGAGGTAGCAGGGCTACCAAAGAACTCTTGCGATAGGCGAACAATTCTCTTGAACGAAGATCTAGAAGAAGAGCAAGTGAAAACACGTCAAAAGAATCGCCCGACGATCCACTTTGTTCAAAACAATGAGTTAGTAGAGAGTCAGGTGGAGCAACCAAGAGCTACATACGTCGCACACGATGACTCAACAATGGAGTTATCCATGCAAGATGCGAATCATGCATCCAAGCATAAAAATCTGTCGGTAAAGCTGAAAGCTTGTGAATCTCTGCAATCTTGCAATCCGCAGGAGGATGATGACACGATGGATCTATGCACGATTGGCCTAGGTAATTCGATGTCTCAATCAAAACACCTGACTGCACACGCAGGTGCATCGCTGAATAATGATCACACAATGGATTTGTATACAATGGGCTATAAGCAGACTTCACACGCAACTAAACTGCAAACGTCGCCAAAGCACGATGACGACACAATGGATCTGTCCACAGTCGGCTGTAGTAAGCCGCCCTCTCAACCCGAACAGCAGACTATACCAATCAACGCCTCGCAAGGGATACCCAAATTTCAAGGCAATCCGCGTGATGAGCTGTCAACGATAACCTCGAAGAGTATCTCAAAACGGCAGACAATTAACGTTCATCATGAAATGGATTTGGATGAAACTATAGCGGAGAGAGTACAAATCCTTAGCCATTCCGAGCGTGGCCCACAGAATGACAAACATCCCACACACTCCGACCCCGACTTGGAGGTTGAATCAACGTTACCCCAATCGTCAGCACGTCGCACTGTTTACTTCGATCAAGACCTTGAGGTAGAAGAGCAACAGCCTGCTCCATCAAAGCGTCGTCTTAAAGCCCCACACACATATCAGGCACCCCAGACTTATAAATCTTCGAAATGTGCTACCATTCATCTCAACGATGACATTGAGCTCGATACAGAAGATCAAGTACAACAGGCGAAACTTTTTGATGAAACCACACAAAATACAGAGAACAACGCCCGACGGATTCATCGAAAGGAACTCGTTTTCAAAACAAAGCGCCTTACAATTCACTTTAATCAAGACTTAGAAATGGAAGATCCCAGTGACAATCATTTGCACTACAGAAAGTCACCAGCTCCGTCGAAAGCAAACATACAAAAGCAACAAATAAGAGACTTCAAATCATCTAGCCGGCTGACTCGCAATTTCAACGATGACATCGAAGAACAAGCACGTGAAACGGTGCTCTCCGATGAAACGAAACGAAATACAGCGGAAAATAGGCACAGGACTTCCCCCAATCAATTCGTCTCAAAAACAAAGCGTCAAACGATTTACTTCAATCAAGACGTGGAAGTGGAAGAAGACACAAGTGACAAGCAGTCACCTGCCCCGATAAGGGAACGCATTCAAAAGCAACAAATAGCATACAACCGTACTCTCCATTTCAACGATGACATCGAGTTAGTCGAAGACGCTCGACAAACTGCACTGTTTGACGAAACAAGACAAACTACAGCAGAAAGTGCCCAGAGCAATCGCCAAACCATTCACTTTCATCAGAACAACGATTTGGAGAAGAGTGTCGATCAGCCTTCGCGATGTGATCCCGCCTTTCAAGAAGAGCTACTTAGAAGCCTGCCAAAACCCAGACGTCTGACAGTAATCGACGATGCGCCCGTAGACGTTGATGAGTCGCCACAAAAGTGCACATTGCGCAAGTCCAGCTTCAGCCGGACACTGAATTTCAACGCAATTCAAACTAATAACAGCAAAATTCAACGACGAGGAACAGCTGTAGACGTGCCTGTCAAGGACCACATGGCGCTAAAAGCAGACGACTATTCTCCAGTGTACTACCCACAGTCGAGGGGCCATGACATAACCTCCGAAATAGATCGTTCCCTCGTTGAATATCTTAAAGCTGAGCAGGCAACTATGCTCTTCCGAAGCACTTCGCCGGACACGAGCATAAACATGGTTAAAAGTGAACAAAACGATCTTCAAAAAGGCTGTGGCAATGATCCGCAGTCGCAATCGAAACTTCGGATCACGCTCGAACCGGTGAACATATTTGAAGAGTCCGGTATGCAGCCGCTGCAAAAGGGTACAGGACCGCCTACTACTTTCTTAGATGCGACGGATCAATCGGTTCAGGCCTCTGATAGCTTGGCTAGAGGCAAGGTAGACATGACAAAAGAAACCCGGTTGAGGAGATCCGAGCCGTTAAAAGTGATGGAAGAAACTCGAGCTAATATGCAGGCAAATCGTCAAAGTCTCAAAATGTTTGATTATTTTGAACAAAAGCCAAACCATGAAGTTTCCAATATACTTGTAACAACAGAGTGTGACAATTCCATGGAAATGAGCGTTCTCTCCGAAGAACCGGTTAAACACGCGCCACCCAAGAATACCATACTCCGCAAAACAATACACTTTACCAATGAGAACGCCGTTGATGAATCCTTTTTCGATGAGGCGTCCATGAAGCAGAAGAACCAACCGACGGGTTTCGTTAACGAGTCCAAGAATCCCATAACCGAAACGGATGTTACTGTCGGCAATTCCAAGAGCATGACGAGATCCAACATCGCCCAGAGCATGAAGGAAATTCTAATGGAAAGCAATATGCTGTTCACTCAAACGAGGCCTCTACAGCAATGCACATTTGAGAGCAAACGATCGACAATCTACTTCACCGGCAAAGATGACTCGCTGGATATGACCACAGCAAACGAAAGTATGGAATGTGACATCGTGGATGTTGAGTGCTTCACACCTACCAAGAACAAACTGAGTAAGTCTCGAATTCCAAAGCTGATCGACAGTGCCAAAAAGTTGGAATCCTTGAAGAAGAGCATGGAGTACATTCAGCAAGAGCTACCGAACATTGGTGGCCACCTTCAGAAATCATTTACCACCATTGAACAAGATGAGATTCCACAAAGGGAAACAGTTGCAACGGATTTGGATCAATCTGTCAACAGTGTTGATTCCACTCATGAACCAGGACTGCATCAGGAATCGTTTGAGACGGTAGAGATTCCCCGAAGAGCCACCTCTAATACTTTCAGAATATTTCAAGACTCGCAAGATACAGACAGCCGATTGCCTGAGCAAGCGATGCTACAAGAATCCTTCGACACGATTGAGATCCCCCGGAGGGCAACCAATTTTCAGCAGAACGACACCCTGCATTTGGGCTCCAATGCGACAATAAACACATCGCATAAGTCATTTTACAAATTCGTTGACGAGCCCATTACCATCTCCAATGTGTCGACGTTCTTTTCGCAAAAGCCGCTGCCAGCCACAAATGAGCCATACTCGCCCAATACTACAGAAGCGCTCTGCAATTTGGACGTAAATGTTATTGCCGTTGATGACCTATTACCGAAGTCGTCCGATTCGGAGGATACTACGCATCATATTGACAAATTCAAGAAGCGCTACGTCGACCTCACTTGCGACAGCATCAGGCTGTCAGGGTTAATGGACGATATTGACAAGACTCGGCTCAGCTTAGTGAACACTCTGGATGAGGAGGCATCCGAAATGGTTCTGCCTTCTAGCAGCTGTGAGAAGGTTCCAACTGGACCTACATCACCCCTAAAACCAGTGGCATCGGTGTGCCGAAAGTGCAAACACCGGCTCAGTGTGACACAGAATGACACGACAATTAACAGTTTTATGTTCGAACCCCAGCCGGAGTATAAATTCGATCTTTCCATACTGGACGAATTGGCCAGCAAGCCAAAGATCCACGATGTGGCCAAGGTTTGGCGCCAGCGAATGCGTGACAGCGATAGTTTTAACGTGTCGGATGGAAGTCGGAGCACCGCATTCGACGACGAAGATACTGTCCAAAAGTTCATAGCCGAATTGGACAAGAACCGATTAGAGTATGTTGTGGGTTTTTTTCTCATTAATTTGAATAAGTCGTTGATTCTCTTACATTTCGCAGGACTGCAGCACAGCACAGGCAGCGCAAGACGTTCAAGAAAGAAACCAGTTTCGTTCAAAATGTTAAAAACAGAATGGAAAGGTTTGTTCGTACCCGAGTTTCATAATCTTCAACATTGGAACCCCTCCCCTTTCTTTTGCAGCCAAAAGTCCAATTGGATACTGAACGAGCTACTGCTGGCGAGTAATATAATGCGATTCTCTCACACCCGCATTCGGACATTTGCAATATTCATCAGTTTCACGCCAAAGGATCCCAGAGGCATTGAAGTGAATTTCAACGAAATTAAACTTGCCCCAAATGTCCTGCACAGTAAGTACTAAACAAATCGATTCGATTCAATTTAATGTATGTCTTTCAACAGCACGTCGGTGGACACCATTTGATTCGGTGTTGCATTACCAGTTGTTAGTTGAATTGCCCTTTGATCTGAGGAAGCTGTGTCCGACCAGTGAGAATCTCTTTGAGCTGCTGCAGCACGTTGAAGAGGTCACCCAGAGTGTTCTAAAGACTGGCAAGGATATGTTGTATCTGGTGCTTACATCACCCGCTTCGTTAATCAGGTAAGAGATTTACTCCCTCACCGGCTGTACGAATACATATTCACATTTTCACTTTTCACAGGGAATCATCTGGGAGTATTTATATACGAAAGTGTGCTCGAACAAAAACGCCGCAAAATGATGTACAACGAACCGAGTTCGTAATTGAAGTGCGGAACATAAGACAGTTGTCGTACAAGTCCATAGTTGTGCCGCCGCTTTATGAATTCGATGAAAAGATTCAAATGCTGCCAGTGGGCCCAGACTTTTTGAGGGTTTTTCTCGCCGATCCAATTCAGTACATGAAGCAGTAATGAGAAGAACACGATTTTATTTCTTATGCCTTTATTTTATTTTTTAATTATTTATGTAAATATTCGTAAACAGTAAATGTATTCAGTTAATTTTTGTTGAACTCCATTTCGTGCATTCTTTCAATTTGGCTTTCACTGTGTCTAACTATTGTCTATTCAAGAGGTGGCTTTGGAAAGCAGCGAAACAGTTGGTTGTTTGCCTGAAATTGTCTTTATTCAAAAAGTAATTTCCTTTTATCCGACTGTCTTTGTTGTAGATCGGGCATTTTAAATACAAGAGCGGCGAGCAAGCTAAATTGACGTTTTTTGCGTCGATGAGTAATTTTATAACACAGTCCGTGAAAGAATTTCCAAGCCGTGAAATTAAGCGACACCAACTGGAAAAAAACTTCAAGAGTGCCACAACACAGTCATGCGAGCGAACCATCACAGGGTGCCATCTCATGGCAAACGAAGACGACCTACATACGGAAACAATGGTGCTCTCGCTAAAAATGCGCAAAAATCACCCTGAACATCCTAACACGAATCTTATCTTGGCCCCCAAACCACTTCGCAACATACGAAGATGCATCACAAATTTACAAGACTTCGCAAATAGCATAACCTCAAAATGGATTAGTATAATTCCTCGGACTTAGAACAAGAGACGAATGGACGAATGAGGACTCAGCTGCTAAAACTACAACAACATAATATTTCCAATTAACCGATAATTATTTCTATTGATTTTGTGCGCTGCATGTCACAGTTGCTTATACAATGTTCAGTGGCGATAATATCAAATATTGTACAATGTACTTTGAAGGCGGCGCCGTTATAAGAACTTTGAAAAAATGCAGACGGAAGATTGCGATGTCGAAAAACTAATAGAAATGGTAAAAGAAAAATTGATTTTAATTTTCCTTGTCATCCAGTTTATAAAAATACAAAAAAAGAAAGCACAACAGTTTGTTTAAATTTGATATATCGTGCTACTTCATTGTATACACTTTTTGTGTGTGCAGCGCCACATAATTTGTGAGCTTGTACTACCGCCGCATACCGCTACTACCGCGGCCTCACTGTGTTAAGGCAGTAACATAAATCTGCTATTCTGGCACTATGCAAACAGTGGTAGGTGACAGTTCAAAGTCAGTTAGTGGACTGTTTACAGATTCTAAGAAGTTAGAACGTTCGCCTACCTGTGTTTCGATTATAGAAAGACATATCCTTTCCATTAGTTGACTCGCATCCTGTTCTTTAAATGTAGCCATTCATAACTCATAACAGACTTATGATCACCCATTGTTCTGATAACATTCGCCGATGTTGTGGGACATGCCCTCTCTTCATTTCTACTCAGAATAACGCAGCTTGAATATTGAGTAAGATGCGATGTTGCAACCCATATGAGAGGCGCGTACTGCATCGTTCTCCTGTAAAGCATTTGGCTCAGATCAAATTCGCGTCCATAGTTATTAATTTATTTATTTATTTGTTTGTCAACAAATTACGAGGCCTTTTTTAGACAGGAGGAAGCTGTAATTAGTAGCAACATACAAATGAAATGAGAGACAAAGATTGAAGAAAAAATAAACAATTAAAAGCCAATTATATATTTATGAGGAAACAGAACTAAACATTAACATTAAACATACATAAATACGAACATATTGCCTGCAAAAGTTAGACTAAATTATTACAGCTTTCCTTATCATAGTCGGCCATAGAAAGCGGTTGGACTTGTTTAAGTTTCGGATACGTCAGCTTACTGGTCAGCCTTTTAGTCTTCTCATCGTATTTCTCTAGAATAGGTACCCAATAGTCGGATAGGCATTTAATTTCAAAATTTTCCATTGGCGGAATCGCATGGATCTTAATATCCGCACCGGATATTGAAGATAGACGACCAAACGTATCCAGCAAGTTATTCGACTCAATTAGAAGCTCCTCGACGGCACTGAAAAGTTCCAGATTCAAAGCGACTTCCTGTTTCGCAAAAGGAGGTCTTTGTTTCTCTGGGATTGGTTGTAATGTCATCTTCGAGAGTCGGTCTTCCATTTCGGTGTTCGCAAAGCTACTCCAAGGTGTTGCCTTCGTTGTGTAAGGTTTCCAATGAGGTTCACTATCAACAGGATATTCAAAGTGCCAACTAGATATTGTCGGCTGGAGCAGGCAACCAGAGGACTGGGAAACTTCTTTGAAGTGTTCTCGTAAAGCAGTCTTATCACCGCTACCGGAAATCGAGTCTTCAGACATTTCATCAAAACTTCTGGATCTTTGGCAGATTTGTTTGTCGATTTGACGAATTTCTCGTATCTGAGCGAGAAGTTTTCTTTCGTTTTTCGTTAAAGCGCTGTCGTTGTCATGGGAACTATTTGATAAATAAGCATCCACGAAGCGTGTAGTTGATCGCGGTAGATGGGTTTGTGTTGCGGTATCTACTGCAACAATGGCTTCGGTCATTTGGGATGCAGAATGCGTTAGAATAACTGAAAAATAACGACTGTTGCAAATCAGTGTCCAATGGGATAAGGTTTAGGTTTGCTCTTACATTCTCCGGGTCCTTCTTTCTTAATTGTTATGGAACCATCGGTAAGGATACTCACATCACTTTTGAGAATAAGATCACGTTGTATTGGAATTCCGATGGATCGACTTGGTTTATATATGGGTAGTTCCACTTGAAGTGCTACGGACAGTTTAGACAGGCGAAGACGTCTGCAAGTATAAGAACAAATAGAATATTGATTATAAATGTAAACCAATAGATTTTAAGCGGATTTCTAATCGTTAATATTCGACATCGCTGCGGTATAACAAATTCGGTTGCACAAATAAGACTCGCTTCGTTGCACTTCTGAGACAACTCGCAGATATTGTATAATGAACAAGAGGAAGCTTAAGGCACTCTAAATCGAGCAGCTACATCTCCGGACAGAACAGTTGAATTTTGGCAGCAAATTTGTTGTATTATATATTATTATATTCCTTTTGGAAAAAAATTGGTTTATCCACGACGGAAGGTAAACCTGCACTTAATTCCGCCCTAACTTAGCTATAGGAACTAGGTCGCTAATTCTTGATTGCAACGGAGAGCTTGACAACCGAAATGCGTTTAAAAACTTTTGTCGATCTCTTGAGCCTTACGCCCCTCTTACGCAGTTTCTACTTAAAATGCTCTTATGCATAATGCCCTAAGCCAATCTCACGTCTTTAGACGATTTGTCCAGGGATTATAGGTGAGGGGTAGACCCTTCAACTATCCGAAGACAAATCGTCAAAAAGTATTCACGCAGCAAGACGGTTCCCTATAAGAGTAGTACGTCCGGTCTCGAAATTCCTCTGGACAACCACATTATGCGGTGTCACAAAGGAACCCTGGTCTAAGTATGGTTTTCTAGACAGACACCTAACCTAACCTAATCTAACTTAAAACTCACTTGAAGGAAGAAACACTTTAAATGCTCACTATTTGTATAAATACCTTGAAGCGTCCAATAACTTTGCGCGGAGAAGTTTATTCTTGTCAGCTTTCGGAAGCGTTGAAACGCTTGTGGATCGCCATGGTGGACGTTTACTCTCACCATCATCCTTCATCTGTTTCCAGTTTTTCACAGCTCTACAAGTAGAACAAAATAAATACAAATTTAAATAAAAAAATAAAAATAAAAAGGTCGCGTATACGCCACCGAAACCGACGCATGATAAATTTGCCTGCCATTTTATTAACTTCCGGTAACATTTGCATACTTTTTCCACTTCATTTTATATTCAGCATTCTCAGTCGAATCATTAGCTTTCACTTCCATTTGAAGCTCTGCGGCGCCCTCTAATGAGAAACGTTTCTGCAGCCGATCAGTATTAGACTGTTGCAATTAATCAGAATTGATTCTTGTTAGACTCTACTAGCCCGTTTATTTTACACATTTTTATATACTCGTATTATTTCGACATGTGTGACGTGTGAGTTTATTAGCGTGCCACTAATTTGCATTTTTCTGATTGCCAAGGAACATGAAAGGTTATAATGTTGCGGCAGTAGCTATAACCTACCTGGTGTTGTTTCCCGGAGTATTGTCGTCAACACTTTGGGTCTCACTAGTTTCTGATGATGTTGCGCTATTATTGGAACTGGGTGAGTTAATTTTACTCATTCCGATGGAGTTTTCTAAAATTGTTTCCTAATAAGCGTTAATAATGTGAACGGGAGCAGAGTTAGGCTTACGGGACAATAATAACATCGGTATCCATGGAGTTTGGTGCCAGCGAGGATATGGTTTTATATGTTTTAAGTGAATATTTGACATGCACAGTGAGTACACGTACACAAGTTAATGCGAATTAATAAAATTATTGATTTGGAATTTATAACCTTATAGGGTGTTACATATATGAACCGATAAATCTTTGTCTACACAGTGACAGTGATGAAGGGATCGTTGAATATTGTTTTCATTCAATTGAATGGGACTTGTATGTCCTCTTTTGTTCTTTGAGGTGCCTTTATAGTAGCAAGGCTTGAAGGTACCCGGTCTAACGACTAACGGTTGAAAGGTGGGCGATTACTACTTTAAGAAAGTAGCCTTTGAGGAAGTCCCACTACTGCACTCAAACTTCGTTCGTTTATCTTTATCAAGCTCATAGGTGACGAGGTTCGAGTAGCTGTTAGATACTAAGGGCATATAAACAATATATATTTATATCAATGCTTAATCGAGGAGAGGATCCCCCTAGTGTTTCGATTATCGTTCCCACATAGCATTGGTACTATATTTAGGAGGCCTTTATCAAAGCGAGACAATACGGCTCTCTTAATGTGTACTTTAGTAAGAAACATTTGAAATATGTTTGTAGAGACCACGAGTGTTCCTCGATATGGATTTCCGTCTGTGTTCCGGTAAATGAATTTTTAAGTTATCATTAAACTTATTGCCACCTAGTTCGAAAGAATTCCTTGTGGAAAAATAAGCACCTCAGCAAAAGAAACTACGAAATTTTCATAAAATATTCGCATTTACGCTCAAACAGAGAAATCCGGACGTATTTTTAAATTAAATTTTTCGAGGTGAACGGAAGGGAACATTTTGAAATCAAAATCTCCAATACAACCGCAGTGCACATTTGTAAGGATGGAAGAGAAGTGTTTTATGTTCGAGTTGGTAGTTCTAAATGTGTGGGTGCCGAATTTCGATTACGAAAATAATACTCTAACGGTGGAGGTAAACTTTAACGACACCGAATTTACAATTGAACCAAATCCGGAAAAAGCGGGCGAATTCAAACAGGGACGCATCTGTGAACTGAGGGCATATCCTGATGAGTTAAGAAATGATTTGTTGGATCGGCCTTTGAAATTAAAAGTCAAAGTTAATGGCGACGAAGTTAAGGGTTCGTATTGGCCTTCTCATTCAAAATGTACATAATATTCAAATATTTTATGCTCTTGCAAGGTGAGGCAGAGATACCATGGCCTCGGGAATTGTTGGACAAATTAAAAACGGAACAGTTTGTACAATGCAATCGATTTGAACAGTGTGAAATTTTGTTGGATCATATGAGTACGGGAAAGATTGATATACAATATCGTTTACGAACAAAATGTGAGCTATCCGAATCGGAAGATAATGACGAGGAAAATCACTTTGACATACAGAATGAGTTCAACAAAATTGTCAACCCGAATGAGGTGTTCTTTTTGATACAAAACGATTCAGACGAAAGCGTTTCAAAAGCGGACAGTAAAAAAACGTTTTGCCCGACGGCATTGGATCTGTCAAGATTTAAGAACTTTCATGGGAAAGTCGTTAGTAATACCGGAGAGTTTGATCAAGTTTACTCTCTGGATTGTTGTCACACTAAAGTAAGTTTATGTTTACTTTTAAGGTTTATTTGTACATAGTCGTCAGCGGGGTGACGTTTTACCTTTTATTTATAACTCTATCTGCTCTCTTCTTCACGAGTACCTACTTCATCCAAGGAAAATGTCAAAAAATCACATTTTTCCATGTTTTTCATTTAAAGTTCGTTTCTGCACAGCCTCTAAAAAATGTCACCTGAACGCTCTATTTTATGTCATTTTCCTTTGGGACCACCAGACATCTTTTTCAGATCTAGATTTTACGCTGCTAATGGAACGCGCAACGAAATTGATCTGCTTTTATAAATGTATGAGTGCGCTATTTGGCAGCAATATCAGCTGTTCATATTGCATTATTTGTTTTTGCAAAAAACACAAATGGATATCGACTTCGAAAATGTGTTCCCTACACATACAAATTTAGTATTTTTGGTGATTCCTAGTCTTCAAATGACGAGGAAGACTATGAAGATAATAATTCCTCCAAAATTATATCCATGGCTATTTATGTATTTCGTTATTTTGGTTTTTACGAACTTTGCGTATTTGGATTGAAAGCAATCTTCTTAAAATGACGTAAAACATCTGAAAAAATATTGAGATCTGCAAAAAGTGCTCCCAATCGAAAAAAATGGATTTTTTTTGCCCAATGGAACATGAAAAGTGATTTAGATAAAAAGAAAAGAGATTGATATTTTGTCCTAACGGAAAACGACATTAGTTTCGTGCTCTTTTTCATTTTGTCTATTTTTTTTTTTTCAATTTGATGCCTTTTTGTTGACTCTAGTACAATTTATCATGTTTGCGATCAAGACGTATTTGAACTAGGGAACACAGTTTCTTATCATTAACGAACAAGCTACAAATGACACTCCAATACTGTGAGAAACGACATGTAAGTCCTAGTCTAGAAACGCGACTGACACGCCATTGCTAGATAATCTAAAACCATTTCCACGGCTAATTGGGAACATATTTCTTACTTTAACATTTTAACAGAAATACACACCCGGCGGTGAATGGAAACAAACATTTGGTCGCATGGACTCTGATCACCAAAATCCAGAATATGGAAAGGATCTAACATCGAGATGCGAAGAATCGGTTTCCAGTGGTAAGAGTAAGTTAAATAAACTTTGTAGCAAATTTAATTCTCTGCCTCGTTTAGTGCAATGGGCCTGCAAAGCAAAGAAGCATGTTCGTGAATGTCCTCATAGTAACAAGTTTTCTGACGAAACAATCGGTAAATATTCATTTAACCTTTAAGTGATGTAAGCGAAGGCAAAACTGTAATAAATTTTAGGATCTTATTCTTGCGATTGCGGCGACCCGAAAAATGATACTTGTAGCAATAGAAGAATGAAGACCCCGTGCCATTACCCAGAATCCCCGCCAGTACTCAAGGAAACCGTATACATTCGTCCAAAGTACGACAGATTTCCTATTACGATCATCCTTAAAGGTACACTGCATTTATTTCCTTTAGGTTATGTCCTATTTGTAACAGTGATGTATCGTGGTTACCGAAAATGGCAGCATGTCCAAAATGTGGACACAAACCTGTACCATATGCAGTCGAGAGACCCTACAACGATAACCTAACAGCCGATCAAATCCTCGACGAATGGTCCGTTAGCAATCCGCAGAAAACCACCAATAACGAGAAAGTTCTAAAACGAGTCAACCGTTGTTCCTGTGCAAATGGTAAAATATGTGCGTACTGCAGGATTCGAAAGCTCTGTAAGGGTATTCTGAAGACCTCAAAATGCAGCGATAAAAACGTTAAAGAAAATGCATGCAATGAGATGGCGGCAGATGAAATCTGCAAATCGGCTAGTGAGTCTGAATCTCGAACATACTTGGCAAAAGTGTTTTCAGAACTTCGTGACTTGTATAATCTCAAGAGCGATATAGCCAAACGGAAGTTCGATTCCAATAAACCTTGCGAGAAGGCTTTTGCTGAGTTGAAGCCCGCAAAAAGTGTGGACATTGCGCGTCCCATTACTAGCAACGTTCAGAGGAAGGAGAAAACGGATTTGACCAAGAATTTGGCGCCAGATGTGAAGGCCAAGTGGTGCAAAGGAAAACTGTAACACAATCAACACACTTTAGATGTAATTATTATAACACTGTCCATTTTTTTAGCTACAACTATAAGGCTATCCGGAAGTACCCTGGCACTTTAGTTGGTCACAGGGCTTGTGTGGCTTCGGGGAAAGCAGTGCCACACAACATGGGCTGGTTGTGGAGCACAACCGCTGTTGGTAATCGGCGGGGTTGGAAGCCGGGGGCTATTCGCAAACCAATCAAAGAAATTATGAAATACTTTCTCAGGGATTATCCAGTTGATAGCCTTCGCGTATCAAAGTATTCCCGCAACAAAGTGGTTAAGAAGGCTTCAGAGGAGCTCGTTCAAAAGCCGACACTGCAGATTTGCAAAAAGAACGGTGTCTACACCATAACCATGCGTCCGCTTAAGGATGCTAGCCTGTTGAAAAGCTGCGCAGATCCGTATGTGCCAATGAAACCGATACGCTTCAAGATCGTAAAGAATCCTCTAATGGTATACACTAGTCGAATGAAGAAACAACTGAAGAAACATTTTCACAAGTGCACTTGCCACAGACCCATCTCGGCCTGCTATTGCCGAACGTACTTGGACAAAAAACGTCTGGAGTACGAATTGAACAAGGCATGTCGCCAGAAAGGTATTCCAAGTCTGAAAGATAAGCTTGTTCTATCTGATACCTCAGATTCAGAAGCAGAATTCGAGTTTGGGGTCACTCCGCCAGCAGGAGTTATCAAGCCACAACTCAAGCACAAGCCAGACTTGGCATGCCGCGAAACACAGTATAACGAAAAGGATTGGACTATCAATCCCGTTTTTCCAACAAATTTAAATAAATACATGAAACCGTACGACGTTTCGGGTGGAAGAATGATTGGTGGTAGTGCTGCTTTCGCAGGTAGTGGTAAAAAAGGTGCCTCTGGCGCTGCCCGGATCAGCACAGGTGGAGGAGCCCGAAAAGGTACTGCTCGTGGTGGTCGAATTGGGGATTCTGGTGGCCGGAGTGGGGGTGGCTCTGCTAAGGCTCGACTCGCTGTTGGCACTGATGGTGCTGGTTTTACAGGTAGCGCTGGTGTTAGTGCTGACATTGGCGGGGGCCGCGGTGGTGGTGATGGCCGCACTGGTGTAAGTGGCCGTGCTGGTTTTGTTGGTGGCCGTGGAGGTGGTGATGGCCGTCCACATGTTGGTATTGATGGACGTGGTGTCGGTATTGGGGGTGTTGGCGGTTGGGGTGGAGTTGGTAGTAATAGCGGTGCTGGGCGTGTCCGCAGCATTATGGCATCTGGAGTAAAAGCATCAAATCCAACACCTCTGTTTTGTAATCTTGCACGAAGAAGAAAAGCGGAGACACTTAGTTACTGTCCAGCACCAGGAGTGCCATGCTTTCCCACTTGTTAGGTTTCGGATATTTTGTGTTGTTGCTATTATTGTAAAAATAAACAGTCACGTTTTGAGCTGGTGATCTTTGAGAAACAACATTTCCCAAAAAAAATTCAAAAGCTTTATCCTATTTTGTGCATTTTATTTTAAGCAAGACATAATCGATTGTCTCAGTGTTTTTACCATTTAGACGGTGACAGATGCACGGTTCAGGTTATTTCTAAGAACATATTTGAAGATATTTTAAAAATGTACCTTTGCTCTAAATAGGTTAATTTTCCATGTGCAGGAAGTGGGAAAAACCCAGTCGTCCGACAAAGAAAACCAAAAAAAGTCGGAATGTGCCCTAAGGCCACACGATTCACAAGATCTCATACCAAATTGGGATAAAAAAAACCGAGATCTTATTTGGCTGAGATAGGATGTTTGTTTTAAGACGTACAACAAAAACAAACAGAAAATGGACCAACCAATATTTAAAATTTGTTAGAACAAAAGTGGAAACACTTGATTTTTGGTGGGAACCGTTTCCTAAAGACAATCATTAAATGTTTCATCTACTACTTTTTTTGCGGTTCTAGCAAAAACATCTTTATGCGACATTTGTAGGTTTTTTTTTTGTGAACTGTCAGTTGAATAACCTAAAAGAAGTAATATTTTCTCACTCACCACAAAATAAGTCCTTCAAAGAAATAGAAATGCGTTTTACAAATAAATTATGTGCCCAGCATTTAGGATGGATGTTTAAAAAGCATTGGCAGATTCAGGGAAAGCGTGTTGCACGGGAAACAGGAGCTGCCGCTGAGTTAAACAAGCTGGGAATCACAGTAGAAGACCCAAACGATGTTCTAAAAAAAAAAGTTGCTCACCACGAAAGGTACGACAAATTAAATAATATCTTAAATGAAACGTATTCCTAATTATTCTCCTTAAAGGCTTGTGTTTCTCCCAAGAGAAACTGCTATTTTGGAAGACGAAACCCATCCAAATTGGCATGGAACTCCCTGTTACATCTATGGGGACTCGAATGTGCTTCTTGAGGGTGTTGCACAAGCGCAAATCCTTACAAAAACCGTGGAAATCAATGGATTTCCCAGGAATATCGAAGAAACCATTAATAAGATGCAACTTAACAGCAATGTCGACAAAAGTGTCCAGAGTTCCATTATGGAGTCCCATGTCTACGATGCTCAGCAAGTAAAACTTCCGAAAGTGAAAATTCCCGAACGACCCGCTTTTAATCTGCCAAGGGAGTATGGCATTGCACACAGTAGGCGGCGGTAAATATTTTTACTGTTGAAGGCAAACAAAAATAAATAAAAAGGGTCTCTCCCATTATAGTCGTCTGCTCATCAACAAGCTAGTCTTTGAGTGCGAGAAGCTTGCTGGAAATTCAATGACATCTCGCCGACAAATCTTCAATGATGCTGATTTCATAGTGAACCTGTCGAAAGACGACGATTTGTTGCAATTTAAGCTCTCGGCTGATGCGTTCATTACATCATCGAAGCCAATCGAAGCTGTCAAGGGAAAGTACGAAGGAGAGATTCCCGATCTGTATCCTATCAAACACACAATCACAATTCCGAAAAATCATATTTACACCACACAAAATATCTATCGTAAGTCAATCTGATTTCATCTACAACATTATTCTAAGGCGCAACTTTTAGCTCTTCGAAATGCACTAACCTGCTCTCATCCACATACGATTTTTGTTCACTTCGACAAGGAGGAAGTCAAGAATTTGCACCAGACACCTGTGACAACCTCACAATTCCAGGCGAGAAACCTGCTGAAGGCTTTCACCGTTGCAGCTGCCAGAGCTAAGCAACTTTATGGGGTGAGTTATCCTGGTTTCGCCGGTGAGGTCTGTGGTTATATTTTCTTCTTCTGCAGGAGTCCAGTGACCAACTGCCAAAACCAATTGTTGTCCAGAGTATCCAAACCGATGGCAGAACTTTCCATTTCGGTGTGTTCCAGCTTAACACTTTGCAACTTAATGGAACCGATGGGATCAAAAACTACTGGTTCCATTTGCCAAATGTGGATCTGTTCTCGGAATGTGGCTACAAGGTGGGCCGGCCAGTACTCGAGGGATATAACAAGGATTGTTTCCGGTACCTTAAGGCCTTTTATAGTAATTGTTAGAGGTAGCATTTGAATAAAGAAATCCATTACCGCATTTGTACTTGTAAGAATGCAAATTCTACTACAATTCTTCTTGTGACATAAATTTGAACGCAAATATTACTATGAGCAGCGGCTGGAGCATAAGATTCAATAATCCTTAAACGTGCATCCCCCTCTTGGGGTATTGTTGCCTTGTGGGTGAAGTAACTTCTCTAGCGATAAAAGCAGGTATTAACGTCAAATCTTCAAAGGTCGTGAAAGTCTGAAATCCCTGCTATCATCTGTGCAAAATTAATGACGTTCGCATTTGCAAGTGGAATGCTTATGTGCTGAACTGAAGCTGCACAATTAGTATGGTCACAAGGCAGCTATAAACCTAGTAGCCGACAGGTAGAAAGATCGCGAAAAATAAAATAAATTCGATTCGAAATTTAATAATGTAAATATTTAAAATATAAAAATTAATTGGATTTTCTAGACAGAAAATTAAGAAACTATTAAGCAACCGTGTGCAGAAAAAACTCTTTACTGAATAATTTAATTTTCAACGAACTCTTTCAAATTATAATGTTCGAATACGTTATTGCAATGGAAACTTTGAAGCCCCCAATTGCGAATATTGTATGGATAATAAAGCCACTGTGAACTACTAAAATTTAGAGTCGAAGCTAAAAATGTTTATTGGTAAGGCCCTCTATGTAAAAGATAACTAGCGGTCATTATACCCAGTTTTGAATGGCTAACAAATTACCTTGCAAGCAAATACCTACATTTTCAAATTCGCCAAAGTTATATGCCTCGTGAGTCACAGTATATAACCGTCCTGATAGACGATTCTACAATTGCCGTGAACGCATTTACGACGGCTCGCTTGGAATAGTCGATGAAGACAAACCAATCTTTTCAACCCATCTCAAATATCATACTTAATGTCATTCGCCAAATCACTTGAGAATATTTCTTCATTTATAGAGTGACGGCACTTAACTTTGCACATTTTCCCAACGGTTATTACACGATCTATTTCTCTAGGCGCCATGGCAATGTGAATGAATTAGCAGGTTATGTACGCATATCTACATGATATACCTGTCTCTGCAGAAAAGTAGCTATTTCTGCCGAAATTAAGTAGTTATGAATAAGACATGCACATACTCGTTACAGAAGAAGTTAGCAGTTCGAATGCAGACTTGATTGCTCCGATTAAATCCAATAATGTCATCATATTTGTGATGAAGTTATGTAAAGTATTGTAAACTGCTCTATTTGAATTGGATACCCTTAATGAGAGAAACTGTTCGTTGAACTTATATGTAAACGATTGCAGATACAACATTTCTTATTCGTGACGTATTGATAGGCTTTCATTTCATTTGCTAAATAAAACATTTAGAAGATCAGTAGAGGTAGGGTAGAAGGGGGAGGACCCTTTTAAATTTTGAACAAAAGATATTTTTTTCTGCTTCCATGCATTTAATGTAAAGGGTTAAGGAAGTTATAAGTACAGAATTCCAATTTATGACTCCAAAAAGAATTATGGACAGTCTTTCAAATCCTTCGAGTGGGAGCCTTCGTCCATGTATACCTAAGGAGGATTTGATTTGAGGAGAACTTAGATTGATATTCCCTGGGAGGGCAAGAAATGTCCTGCTGCTTTTTTATTATAGATAAAATTGTAGTTCTTTTCAATCCATATTTTTTGGCTGCACTTGACGGTGTTTCAACTTGTTGGCTTAAACTTAATACAGCGGGATATTTCTTTTTATAAAAGTTTGGCATTTTCACCTTTAGCAAAGAAATGTACTAGTTTAGAAGAAGTATAAAGTGAAAAGGAAGGGTTCGACACTTTGTTGCAACCTCCTGTTCGTTACGAACTTTTTTTCACTTCATCCGAAAAAAGTAATTAAAATTATTAATTTTTGTTTGAAAAGTATAAAAGCAATTAAACATACCTTAAGGAAAAAAAATTCCTGACAGAACACTAATGTCGTTTTCCATTGGAACAACAATTTTTTTTATCTAAATCACTTTTCATGTTCCATTGGGCAAAAAATCAATCTTTTTTTTCGATTCGGAGCAATTTTTGCAGATCTCGATATTTTTTCAGATCTACACATACTGCCACAGTACCAATATGCTTTGCACAGCTGTTTTACGTCATTTTAAGGAGTTTGCTTTCAAGCCAAATGCGCAAAGTTTCGTGAAAACCAAAATAACGAAATACATAAATAGCCATGGATATAATTTTCGAGGAATTATTATCTTCATAGTCTTCCTCGTCATTTGAAGACTACGAATCACCAAAAATACTAAATTTGTATCTACAACAGGGAACACATTTTCGAAGTCGATATCCATTTGTGTTTTTTGCAAAAACAAATGCGGATTGAACAGCTGATATTACTGCCAAATAACGCACTAATACATTTATAAAAGCAGATCAATTTCGTTGCGCGTTCCATTGGCAGCGTAAAATCTGAGATCTGAAAAAGATTTCTGGTGGTCCCAATGGAAAACGACATAAAGAAAAAGATTTTTTCTTGTGGAATTGACTGAGAAGTTGATCAGAAAACAGTTTTTCGTACGAAAAATGAATGAATTATTTTTCTACAAAATTTAAGATCATTTGCTTATTTTCTTTTATAAACTAACTTTATAATTCGTAAGCAACATTTTAGGACCAAGATTGAGTTCAAACATCAGGTTGAAATGGTCAAAAAAGCAAAAGAAAATTTTTACGGTTTCGTTTTTCGTATCACTATAATTACGGCCTAAGGCAGGAACGCATAATAATACGTTTCGCGATTACCCTTCAAAGTGTGCGTGTTGAGCAAAGACGCGATTTGTAGAGAACGGTTAAAGAGCAATTTACCGTGTGGCTGATGTGCATCTATGCGATGCCAAATAAAATGTTTCAAATAAATTTCCTCCTAAAAGGCGAAAAGACCAAACCGTAATGCTCCGAAGATATGACCTGGATGTGGGCTGGTATTGTCAGAGCAACTTTTCATTGCAGCAACTTGTGAGATTTTATGCGTGATCATTAGTTGCACGATTCAAAAGAAACATAATAACTCCAAAGAGTTTTACAGTATGTGAAACAAGTAGAAATTGACAAATGTTTATTCATGGTCAAAATAATACAACCATTAGGTATATTCGCCCATATAAAATAAAACAATTATCCACTCTCGGATGGTAAGAGTTATCTTGCAAGCAAAGTGCAAATTCGAAACACTAGTCGTCTTAAGTTAAGATGATTCAATTTGGTAACATCACCTTTACTGCGTCGGCCATATAATCGAACAGTGAACTTGAGAATTCAGTCGTGAGCTTCGTGTTTGGACTAAACATTTTTTTTAACTCCCGCCGTAAAACTTTCCGATAGACCTTTGCTTGCCGTTGAGAATGTGATTATCAGACCCCTATAAGGTTATGAGTTAATTTTAAGATCACTTAATGGCTACAAATGACAAGCGTGCTACATTTCCACAGTTTGCTCACAGACCAATTCATTTCCTTTACGAATCTTCCATGTGGAACTGTCGCTCTAAGTACAGCAGTCGACACTTTGCCATGAGTTTACTCATTAGAGCGAAACTCCAAAGATATGATGCATTAGCTCGGCAAATGTAGGTATCGCTTTGTAAGATCTCTAATAATTGCCACGTCTTGACTTAAATAATAAACTCATCTAAACTTTCGTGTCAGATGTCTTTGTACCGCGAAACCGGCAATATGTTGCGGAAACCCAGCCTACTATGCGTTGTCGTGTTGCTTCTTTGTGATTTAGCGTCGAGTGAATCATACGCAAACCTCTCGAGAATAGACGATAATTACAGAAGGATACATCGCCCTCATAGGAAGCGTATTGCATCTGCCGAACGTGACAGTGGTGGCCCAAGGATACCAAAATTGTTTTCATTTCATGCCTTGGATGAGGATTTGAAGGTATATCAGTGTTACCATCTTATCGTGACATAGTGCGATTATAGAAATAATTCTTTCCAGGTGGACTTGGAGTTTGCTGTTCCGTTCCTTCACGTTCCAATCAAAAAGAGCATGGATACAACCAACCAAGCATTTAAAGTAAAAGGATATATACCCATTGACAAAATGCGTTTTTGATTGGTTGAGTAAAGTGATTTCAATTATAATTGCAGAGTTTGGCTAACTTGAATACCCCAGCTCTTGTGGTGTCCGGATTATTTGTCGTGGTCGGTGCAGGATTTGGACTACTATTTAATACATTTGTTGGCCAGACAACAGGAGTAAAGAGGAAATCGCGCATTACTGATGTCAGTAGTCTGCTGGATCCATTCAAACTGATATATAGGAGCGCCGATGGAGAGAAGTCCGGTAAGTACCAGTATAATATTTTCTTCGGCAACTAATCGGAGGAATATTGTGACCATAATGCGTGCCAAAGTGACATCAATCAAACTAGAAGTAGATAGTTACTGCTATAATTGGTTTGGTGGGGGAATTTCATAATAGAAAAAGATGATTACACATGTACAAGCACACTTCCAGTCACATTTGACAGAAAAAAAAAACAGGAAAAACAAAAAAATATCAGAACCGATCTGTGAACGAGTTCAGTGCTCAGCTCTGAACTAAAAAAGAAAAACGCCTTATGTAAGAGGATCGCTTGATCTGAATTGTCTTGGAGTTGTAAATAGATGATCATGGGGAAATTTGAATATGTGCGCAACCAAAATATAAATAGTGGCACCGCATCTGTGAACGAGTTCTAAGTGACTTAAACGATTGCATTTGGCGAAGAATAAATTCCAACGTTTTATGACAGTTAACAGACAGACAGGTCTTTTATTTTATCGTAAGCGAAACTTTTTGGCTCAAGGGCCTTGATTATTCTTCAATCGTTATATAAATAAATACAATTTACTTAAAAAAACTAACATCTTGGTTTGCTTCCAGAAACTGCATTTGGTGATCTAGTCGAAATGATCGAGGGGAAATTTCGCGAAAACAACGTAGACATAGCTGCATGCATACAAAAGTCAATATGTTCATTTGTGAGGAAGTCAGCTGACAGAGTTCGGGGCGGACGTGGTACTGGCACCAATAAAATTATTGACGGACTAGCAAGGTTAGTTTCAAGATTTAATCACGGACTTGTTAAAAATAAAGTAAATTTTTGATATCTATTTTTTTTTGCAGCTCCGATTGGGTTCTACAATATTTGGAGGGAACCGCAGTAAGGGACGCCATTGATGCAGGCAGTGGTGTCACAAATTGTGGTTACAAATATTCAACATGTAAGTGGTCAAGCCCCGAGAATCTCGTTATGGATTTAGTATTAGGCTTTTTCGAAAATCGAGGCATATGAAGACTTTACCAACTGACGACCAGTCCCAAATCGACATTAAGAAAAGGGTATTATATTTAAAGCTCGCATTTTACAAACTATTGAAAGCATCATATTGTTCAACTATTGCGTATGTCTTTTTATAAATTATGATTATACATTTTTGTACTTTTTTACATCTTTTATACAAAATAAATTAATATTTATGAATTGTATCTACTTTATTCTTTAAATGACAATAGCCCTTTTTTATTATCAGCCATGATCCATATAAATCATCGATTTACATGCACTTACAACAACAGCATAATTATGATCCTGCTATTCATCGAGATCACGAATCGTGATCCGATAATTTATCGTACTATTTCCCACTAGGTGACTTGTTTCATTCTTCAATGTTGGTGTGCCTGTAAACGATAGCCAAGCCACACAGTCACGTTGCCAAGCCAAAATAGTCAACACTCTCCATAGCACAAATAATCAATAAGCATTTTTTTCACATCGAATAAATCCCGTCCTTCGAGATTTTGCTTTTTCATTTTATAAAGATATTCCCAGGCCAGCAAAATATTTTATAAATATTTAAGTAAATGTTTCATAAACATATAAAGGGGTTTCCAATGAGAGGTGTTACTGTGAATGACCCGCTATTTCGGTAGCTGTCACTTTTGAAGCTTTTATTCTTTGACATTTGACAAGTAGAAACTACGCCATTACTAAAAATGGAACGATACACGCTTCAACAACGTCAGGTCTTTGCTGATTGGGTCCTTGAAATGCATGAAAATGATCCAGAGTTCCATCGAAAAATCATCTTGACTGATGAGGCCCATTTCCACCTCGGTGGCTACGTCAACAAGCAAAATGTCGCATCTGGGGCTCGGAAAACCCAAGAGTTATTGTTGAGAAGCCTCTCCATCCTCAACGTGTGACTGTTTGGTGCGGTTTATGGTCCGGCGGTGTCATTGGACCTTCATTTTTCGAAAATGAGGTTGGATCAACAGTTACGGTGAATGAATTGCGCTATCGAGAGATGATTACTGATTTTTTATGGTCGGAGTTGGATGGTATTAATCTGAACAACGTTTACTTTCAACAAGATGGCGCTACGTGCCACACAAGCAACGAAAGCATTGATCTTTTACGGGAAAAGTTTCCGGACCGTGTTAGCTCTCGAAGAGGTGATCACAATTGGCCACCGAAACCTTGCGACTTCTTCCTTTGGGGCGACGTGAAAGATAAGGTCTACGCCAACAGCCCACCCTCGATTCAAGACCTCAAAGATAAAATTCGTGCGGCTATCGAGGACATAGGGCAGCCACTTTGCGATTTGGTTATGGAAAATTTCATGAAAAGGATATGGTCCTGTATGCGTGCTCGTGGTGGCCATTCGGCTGATGATGTTTTTCATTATTAACGGCATACCTTCCTCTTTATTATGAAATAAACATCCGATCCTTTATCTAAAAAAATTTTATTTTTCTTTGAGTACCAAAATAACACCTCTTATTGGAAAACCATTTATTTAACAAGAAAAATGTTTATAAAGTGTTTAGCAGTTCATAAATAATTTGTTTCACAAGTTTCCCTGCAGAAAGGTGAGAGTTGTTTTTTTAACATAAAAGACAAATGTCCAGAATATCTTGGAATAATGAAAAATTGAAACTAGCAGACTGCATAAATTTAAATTATTTTCAAAACTATATATTGAGAAACACGTTTCCTTTTAATAATTGTACGCGTTCCACTTTTGAGTCCTTCATCTTCTGATGCAAAAATTATTAAATGTAACTAGATTGGTCGATAGCATAACTTTTCTAGGTCATCCACATAATTATGCGAACTGTCAACTTTATGTCGTTTCCCATTGGGATTTTCCGATTTTGCTTTCAGATTTCAGATTTTTCGTGCCCAATGGATCATAAAACGTTATTTTACTTTCTTTGCATTTGTGGTGTGGCGTGTTTTAAAAGTCAGCTGTTCTTAAAATTGTTCTCTATTTTTCATCTCAAAAAACGTTAGATAACAGACTTTAAAGTTTGACAAATGACAAATGTTTTGGTAAATGTGTAAGTAGGAGTCGAGATTCACAAAATTGTTCTGCTGCTTTTTTTTGCGGCCAATGGAACATGAAATCTGATGTGGCATTCGTTTGGGCGCTCTCAGAGCACTTTTTTTGCCCTCAGAGCAATTTTTATGTTCGTTTGGTACAAAAAAAGCAATCTTTTTCAGATTTCAGAGCACTTTTGCGAATCTAGATATTTTCTCAGATTTGCCCTTAGATTTACCAATACAAGTGCATTTGAGTTTGACAAGTGGTGGAGTTTGTTTACATTTCAGATAAATATATCTACAGCAAATTCAAGTCGCACGAATATCAACACAAAAAAAGAGCAAGAGCGTTTTTATGTTCGATTAGACACACGAAATCTGAAATCTGAGGGCAAATCTGAAGAAGCCCAAACGAATACCACATGAGAGTCTGTCCCAATGGAAAACGACATAAGTCATCCACATATGCGAACTGTCAAATTAGCACTCAGTCACGAAATTCTTGACTATAGGTTTGTTTGACGTGCCTAGCACTAGTGCCCACTAGTGCGCACTGAGAAGTATCAGCTGATTTCCACATCTGGTAAAAACCCTGCACAACCCTGAAAACTCGGCTACTATATCGAACGCAAAATATGTTGCCCTGTTTTTGAAATTGAAAAATATATATCTTTTGGTGAACGAAGTGTTATCTTCACTTTATTTTTTGTTTATTGTTAAAAAATGAATGCACTCAATTCGTTTGAATACCCAATCTATTTGTATTTACCTTTATCACGATAAACAAGTGAATGGCAGCCAGCGAATTGACAGCGCAACTCAGCACTGAATTCTTGCCCCGACAAATTAACTGGGGTTAGTGCTAGTGCGCACTTGGGCCCACGTCAAACAAACCTTATATTCGTCGGCTACCCCTCAAAATTGTATCCGCTTCGATTGGACTACTCGCATGGCGATTGATTTTAAAGAAAATTTTGTGCAAAAGAGCTCCCAAATTATGAGGAGTAAATGAGGTTACACATTTGTAACGTTAACGTTACATATATTTTTTTTAAAGCGTTTGCCTACACCGCGTTTTTAAGCAAAATTTGGTTGATTTTAAGAAAATGGTAAAAAAATAACTCTGAAAGCATGACTTATGATAGAAAATTCTCAAAGATATGTTTAGGTTTTTGAAAATGGTCCTTGACAAGTTCTACCTTGCTAGCAGAGTGCAGATCAACATGTGCAAGTATTAACGCCGACCAAAGGGTTTATTTTGAACAAATTTTGACCGCTCAAAACAGGATTTTTTGTAGAGTTTACGAATGCAATATGTGCGCCGGTCTACTCAATTAGAGACTAGCATGTGTTGCTAGTTTGATTGGGCTAAGAACATGAGCCAATGCATGTCTTCATCGGCATGATTTTAAATGCGAACTTGGAAGGACACGGTTGCATCTGAAAATCCTCCCTTCGTAGCGCTATATTTGCTGGTCATCAGAGCTTTACTTTCATTCAGCAACAGTGCACCCCATCTGATACTCTTCACAGTTTATACCTCTTCATTTCATTAAATATAATTTAAAAGCAACTCATTTATTTTAATTTGAAGTCAACACAACATTTATTATTTTCGTTTCCACTCGCATAACTCAACGAGTCGTCATTACACAAAACACCTGCTAAATGAGCCACCCGCTCATTACACATCTCGCTTAAATTAACAAATAAACAATTGGCTTTCTTATTTACTCTTGGAATCAATTTTGGGAATTCTTTGGCAAGAGCTTTGTAACCACATTCATTGCCGTATTGCTGTCCAAAGGACACGATGAGTAAATCACTTCGCATTCCTTTTCATTCATCTTTTTGCCATTTTCAAGGGCTTCTTTGATAGCGGTACCATCCAGTAAGTAATCGACTAGCGAGTTTCTAAAAATAAACAAAAATAAATTCGCAATCAAGAAAACAACGTACATAGCGCTCTAATTTGGCGATAAGGCACGATCATCTATACACAAACGATAGATAGTAAGATGCCAAAAATAACTTCATGATCAATTCATCGACGACTTGCCACTGGCACCAAAGTTGTTATTTCCGTCTGAACGCGCAGGTAAGCCCACAGAGACACGTCTCTTTTTGGCGTCATCATCATCACAGCGGAAATGGCCATTAGTTCGATGTTGCTTCTCTGTGTTGGGCTATTTTTAGAATTAACTTACTCAGACAGTGTGTGGATCAAGTGATCGATTTGATCAGTTGATCCTGCTTTCATGTTGAACTCGGTGGATCGGACATAGCTGCAAACGGCTCGTTGCATACAACTGGTTGAGTCGATTTTATTTTGCCCGAGGATGTCATCGATCTTGGTCATCATGTTGGCAAGGCCGGATAGATCGCCCTCAGCGTCACCTAAACAGAAGCGAGTGATGATAGGTGAGTATAAGAATGGGATGATTTGGTTGGGCACTTACTTCTGGCATAGCTGCCATAACCTCCATGGAATGACGCGATAATCTTCGGAATGATTAGGATAGCTCCGATGCCCACAAGTGTGCCAAGGACAACGCCACCAAGGTCTAGTTTGATTGGATTGTAGGCTGAGATTCCAGTACCCCCGTAGCCCTGTATAAATAGTGAATGAGCTTCAGGAATTCAGGGAAAGTTTCAACCTTACATTAAGGCTTCCATATCCGGTGGTGTAGCCCAGTCTCTCGAGGCGATCCTTATTGGATGTGCCCTCGGCTACGGTGTCATTCTTCTTCTCGTTGTAGTATGCTCGACGCCACTGAGTGTTGTCATTGTAGGATCTGCGGTAATTAGGAATGATTTCAAAATGTATCAAGGTTATGTAAGCTTTAGAGTAAAATTCCCCTGCAAAAAACTAAGAGCCATTTAAACTGAAAGTAATAGTCCCAAAGGAAAAAAATAGCACAACAAGCTGTTTCTCAATTTCCAAAGATAAACGCTTTAATATCTATTGGCAATGTATATTTTTCGCAAGGGGAAAGTATTTTAGACGTAACTCTGAAAACAACAAAGTAAAGTACCCTCAGTGGAGCTTCGGTTTTACATATATTAGCCGAAAGGATACTATGAATGTTGCTGCAATTTATATCTTGCATGATACATGTCGTTGACTAATGCTCGGAAGGCAATGCTGAAGGGAGAACTTCAACGCGATTGCATGGAATTAATTCAGCTTAAGCACGCGGGCGATAATTAAAAAATTTCATTCGCAACTTAAGTACGATTAGGGTCACATTTCAATGAATACGTAATCGGCTGTAGTTGACAGGAGCTTAAGCCCACATGATCCGCTGAACAGCCTAACTCCCTTCGTCGATGTGGTTTCTTAACTTTAGTTGCTTCCATACCATAAATCCACCACTTGCATTGATCACAAATGCATTCATTGTATGCACTTCATTCTTTAACTCAAAACACTCACTTTGGACTCTCGTACTTTGCTCCTGCGTGGGTAATGCCAATCAACGCCAAAGTCACCATCATCAAACAGATTCCCTTATTCATATCCATTTCTCTTTTCGATTTCACTGGTCCTATTGCGTAGTCCTTAAACTTTCACTTAAAATTGCTCGCAACCACTTTGATCACTTGATAGATTTATTAGACAAACCGTAGCTCAACTTTCGACTGACAGTACTAACCAAACCGATGTTGGTTTTATATAGTCTTAAATCGGCGGTACCGAAACCACTGCGCTTCACTTTTGTTCACAAACCGATTATTTAAGTAAATTACTGTTCAAAGCTGCACGCAATTACTTAACATTGGCGCTCAGGACTTTGTCGTTACCAAAGGCTGACGAAAATCACGCATGTGTAACCTCCTGACAAGTATGTGGAAATGGAAAATAAGTATTCAAAATGGTTAAGTGTGTTTACAACGATGACAAAAGTCAGCCAGCCATATAATATACCCGGTTGCGTACTTTGATTGTTGGCTGATTGTCAAAGAGAAGATCTATGATGGATTTCTTCTTACTCCAGTCGAAACCAAAAGTGACAAACTCACTTTCAATGATTTTTCTCGCAGCGATCTTGCAGCATTTAAAGTAATTAAGTGCGACAGGTTGTTGGCTTTAAATTATGTAGGTAATTTCGATAATAGAGTAGGTACAACACATAACGTCGTTCGTTTGGGTGGTGTTTAATTGGCACTTAAAACGTTGATAAACGATTAGCTTAAGAGTTTTTGGAAAAAGTAAATGAGACAGGAAATTCACATATGAAGTGGATGGTAGCTTAGATTGTACTAAATGTTATAGGGAATCGCTAAAAAGTGCGACTCCATTTTGTAATTTATAAGACTAGGCTCTATAAAGATTTCTCTTCAATTTCTTTGCAGGTCTCAAAAGGAAATCTTTCGTGGGTACGAAAATGGGCAGACGTTCTCGTCTTACAGAGTGGCCGCCCTGATTTTTGTCAAAAGGTCGAACTGTCAAAAAACGTGTATGCTTCCTTTGTCTCTCAAAGCACTTTTTTACGAGCTAACACAGTCTGTTGGAAGATTATGATTTGCATATGTAATGCTGGTTCAGAAAAAGAACGTAAATTCGGGCAAATGAAAATGTAGTAGATCGACAAAATGTATAGCTGTCAAAAGACGGCAAATGGTACTATTCTCGTGTGTACTTTTATAACCATATGACAGTTGGTGCTCAAATGTGTTTCATAAAGAAGTCAATTCGCCCTGAACATTAAATTATAACTGTTGGTACATTATTGCCATTCGCCGTCACCTGTCACCTAAGAGCGGAACATGTAAAATAAATACACAATGGACTGGTAAACGTAAACTTTTCATATTTTACATTTTCATGTTGTTTCCCAAATTCCTTATTATTCTTTTTTCAAATACGAATAATACACATGAGGATTTAAAATGATTGCATCCTGCACACATTCACAGTGTTTAAGAAATATATTTTATCTACCCGAAAAAATAAAATGTTTTACTGCATTGACTTTTTATATATCTTCCCATACCTTAGTTTCTCTGAACTAAACATTTACGCGTATGGACAAATATAGTATTTCTGCAATTGAAAATACTGTCGCGAAACGCTATTTAGCGGGTTGACATAGTTTTGAACTGAATTCCAAATGAGAAAGCTAAGCGAAGGAAAACTTAACGAAGCTTTGCTTATAATTAGGCGTGTTTTTTTGATCATCGATCTCAGCAAAGCAAAGTAAAGTAGGATTTTTAGCACGCAATGTCAACAACTATTGCTAGTCTCGAAGTGTCAAGTACAGCGTAGTAGTTGTAATGGCGTGCTGAAAATTATACTTTACTTAGCTTTGCTGAGATCGAAGCTAAAAAAAAAACAGGCCTATTGTCCATCAATACAAGCAGATTGTATTTTAAATACTGGATGCAACAAGCACGGGATTCGTGAGCAATTATCTTCTTTAACGATACACATTTCTGTCTTAAATGACGAGATTTATTCCACTATACATGGCTTTATCTGTCTTCACAACAAGGAATTTCTGTTTTCCCAAATGTTTCATTGGTTTTTGATCTCAGAAATATTCAACTATATTTACGCTGTTCTTATACTAATGAACAAAAACTTCAAAGTTAAAAGGCGAAGTAAATGGTTGGATAGAGAAAATATGTCAGCTTATGTCAATGTCGTAAGAAATGTCAAAATAAATCACTGTCTAACAATGGAAACCACCACAAAAAAAAGTTTTTTTAACAATTGTACAAAGTTTCATATTTCATGACGTTTGACAACTTAATGCACAAGTAGCAAACGAAACAGAATTCAAAAAGTGAGCATAATTTCCATTCGCACAACCTATAGCCATTTATTTTGTATTTGCTAAAAGACCGTCGCACGTTTTTCATTTTTTGTTTCATTAGTTACTGTAAAATCGGCTAGATACAAATTATTGGCTTCTAAATACAAAAAAAACTGCTTCGAAACCACTCATAAACTTGATCTCTGTAATATTTTTTTAATAGTAGGTATATGCACAGATCACTGAACCTTCCTAAATTTAGATCTAAATATTAATTTTGAAGAGTTTTCGAATTTTGTTTGACATTTTATTAATTCATAGGAATTTTCGTCCGCGTATACATTTGAAGAAAATTATCAACCATGCATTCCGGAAGATGGTAACAAGATTCTGTCAGACAGAAGAACAAATTAGGAAAGTATTTTCTTTTGTGACGTATAGTTATTAATAACATGTAAATAAAACTTACAGCAATGATGGCAATCACTTATTTGACCCTTTAATTGGTACGTGTTCTTGTCACTGTCCATGTCGATGTCATTTAATACCATCTGTTAACGAAATCACGTACTGTATCCTCAAGCGAATTTGTAAGAATATTTTAGAAGAAATATTGCGCGAACAGCGAAAAGAAAAATATTCAATTTTCGACGGAGGCAAAATGAAATACGAACGTATTGAAAGACGTGAGTGTGTTATAACTATGTATAATTTTGTTTATAAATTTGGGGGAAACGTGATTGTATTCAATACCAGTTTTTGATTCAAGATTTGTTTCACATGGTCAGCACTTATGCGCACTGAGAAATGTCAGTGCATTTTCGTGGCAATGCATTTTCGAACTTCAAAATGTAACCTTTTAAAAATGCATTAATTAAGTTGGTTATAAATGATTTCAGACAAACTGATTTGTGGTGCCATTTATTTGAGGAACGTAGTTCACACAAATTGCTGTTCTTATTCGCCTGTCATTGGAGATATGTCTATGTAGCGAAATGTCAATATTATATGAGTCGAGTTGCTTTAAACTACAGTTATACGTAGATTACGCCCGTGTATAAAATAGAAAGTCAGTCGAACGACAGATATAAACACAGCAACGGGCGAATACGTTCCCATTTCGGGCCGACGCGGCTTTCTTGTTTTTTATCACGGTCCGTGCGCACGATGTGATTTCTATTCCCAAAAATGTTTTTTTTTTTTAAAGAAAAAAAGCGTTGAGGCTCGAAAGGTTTCCTTTAAGATAGGCAGTTTTGACAGGATTTATAAAAACAACAATATTTCAGATCAAAGGCCGCCTACAGACGATTTCAAGAGTTTTTCGCCATCGAAACACCGCCACCTTTCGGTAAATTTTATGGAGAAAATCTCTAAACGTCAAAAACCACAAAAAAATGTTAGAAGTTTAAATGGTCAAGGAGCCAGTTCTGGTGCAGCGAAAAAGGACCTTGGAGATAGAAAAGTTATAAAAGAAACAATAAGCAAGGCAGGGTCGGTGGAAGGCATCGAAAAGTTAAATCTCATACCCAATTTCCGTCAGCAAGTAAGAGAATGCGATGCAAAGCCGTCATCAGCGAATCAAACCCGCAAAGCCTTACAAGGAATACCTTTAAGGATGGCTAAGCAAAGTCACAATGAAGATGAAGCTGTCAACGGTAGGGTTAGAAATAATAAATATAACAAGGATGTAAGCGGTAATAAATCTCAAAAGGATAGGGGTCGTAATGATGGCGGTAGTAATGGAAAGGAAAAGACTGACGGTGGGTATTCTGCTCAGGGTAACCAAAAAGGCCAGTCCTCTTTAGAATTGAAAGTACCTGAGATCAAAAATCGGGAAAGGAACCGCATATCGACTCAGAACGTGTCAAGAGCTTATAAAGCTGCTGAAAATAAATTTCCAAAGGAAACAGTAAATAACAAGGATCACGTGAAGCAAACACCATCAGGTGAGGACACCATGCCTTTGCAAAAAGTTAGTGTAATTGATAAGAGGAGGAAAAATGAAACCAGCGACAAAATTCCAAACCGTCAATTGAGACCTTCAAATAGGGGGCTGTCAGAAAAAGTTCCGCCTAAACCAGATCCTAGCTCGAGGGGATCAGTTTTCCAGGCACAGGGCAGTCCGTTACAAGTCAGATCTAGTGGACATGGGCAATATACGAAAGATGATGAGCATAAAAGCAAAATTCGACACACAATCTATTTGAATAAACAAAGCGATGACTTACATAAAATCCATCCCCCAAAGAAGGGAAGACATCCCGTCGATTTAGTAGTTGAATCGCGTAGCAAACTCGATCACCCCTCTCGAAACTTTAGCAGACCCAGTTGTGGAAAGCCAAAGCCTACCGCCTTGAGCCGAGCTGATGCGACACGGCCCTGTGACTATCTTCGCGCTCTCATGGAAGATAAAGAAATGTGTTTCCCAAGAGTTTGGCAAGTTTTGCAGCCTTACACATATATGAAGTCCTTTTTCATTGTTTTTCTTTTTACAGTGCTCCCTGTCCACCATGCCATCCTTCTACACCACGAAGTCTAAATCTATGTGGCGCCAGCCCATGTGGTCCGTGCCAATCGCCTATTGTCCAATGTAGCTGCTAGGACACCGCTCAAGGAGCTCCGCGATAAATAAAACAAGTTCTGAAAAATTCCATTTTATGCCTGGCTATGTGTGCAATTTGTAGGGGTAAATAAAATCTATTTCGATCTGTACACATCGTGCGAGTAAATTTTTGAGGGGCGCGAGTGGGTGAATTGCGACGTCAAACAATTTTTGGACCAGCAACCGCCAGTTGTCGTAGCCTAATCATTTAACATATCCGTTGGTGTTTTCGAAAAATGTACGATACCGAAACTGAATGACAATCGGTAATCTCAAGGCTTAACGCTTACCCTGAACTGGTCGGTTTTTGGCTTATAAAAGTAATATTGTCCGGCTGACAATGACAACATTGGTCGGGTCGACTGAGTGAGTAATGACAGTCCTTGAAGTTAACGAGACTGGTGTGAAGGCTGTTCACATGTGTACACTCAATTAAGTGAATTATTTCACACACATGTATGCCATTGATGACTTGACTTTGGAATGAGCTTGCAATATTTTTAATTTGGTTTATAAAACGTATTTCTTTCGCCAAATAATTGTATTGTCGAGCAAATATTTTCCCGACTGTATTGAAGGCCAATAAACAATGACTTCATATCACAGGAATAGTTTATTTGGCGACTGATAACCCTGACATTCAAAATGACTTGAATTTTTGAAAAATAAAAAAAAGTGAGTGGAAAATAAAAATAGAAATGTCATAGCTCATCGGAAGTAGCATTTATGACAGTATATACAAGTGGATACACCAAGGCCAGAAAGGGCAGCGACATTTGATGGCATTTTGTTTTTTTTTTCCTTCAGATAGATGTAGGTGTGTTGAAAATCAATTTGTCACTTAAATAGATAAGCCGCAATGTCAATGTGAATTGTCATTAGTGAAAAGCACATCTTTCAATAGCTATAAATAGCGAACTTGACTCATTGTTTTGAAGTTACAATAAAACGTTGACATTTTCGGGATTTCTTTTGAATGATAACTAAAAAGTTTTCGAGCAATACAATTACAGTTTGTTGTATGCTGAAGGCCAACAAGTAATGTACCAGACTGCGATGAATCATTTGGAGTCCAATTTTGACCATCGCAGCCTTCCAACCTATACCACTCAGCGCAACTTAAAATGCAACGAAATGCAATGCAATGTAACGGACTTCGAAGAAGCTTAGTGAGTCTCACAGCTTTCTGACTTGAAGGTTCTCAGTTTTGTTTGGCCTAGATCGATCACATGAACAGTTTTTTTTGCGTTCAAAAACTAAAGATAACTAGATCTTTGAATGTGCCTATTATGTAAACTATTTTCGCAATGACATTTCTTCGTCGAGACCCAATTTGATTGAGAGATTGTAGTTTTTGAGAACAACTTCCACAATTTGATTTTCACAGAACATAGAAAAATGAACTATGTAAAACTTACACTTTCCGCCAGCCGATTAGCGGAAGCGGATGCAATGCTTTACGTATAAATATTTATATAAATGTCATGAGCTAAATACAAATTCGTGTGTAAGAATATTGACACAACATTTCCACGAACACAAAGTCCATGTTCGGCGAATGTGTTTAAAAGATATTTGAATTATGCATTTCACTAGAACATTTGATGGGACCATGAACTTAAACTTGCAAAAATAAAACCGTATAACACTAATGGCACGTTTTATATTTCAATATAATAAACCCGCGAGCTATTTTTGTAAAAAAAATCGCATCAGTTTATTCAGGTTAAATGAAATTATTTCATACAAACACTAGGTATTACAAAATTTGCAACATTTCGCTAAAATTTCATAATAATTAATTATATCCGTAGAAATCAGTCGTCCTATGAGTTAACATTTGACAAATATACCGCCATATGTTTGTCGTGTTAGTCATTATTTCTCCTTTAATTGGATGAGGGCCAATCGAAATCAAAAGCCTCCATCAACATTTTATTTATTCGCATTATTTGTCAACACAATTAAGGGCTTCGTTTGGTACAAGCAATTCGCATACTTGTTGGATTCATTGAAATGATTTTTTTAATTTGTAAAAGGGTTGCCAAATTTTGTCCGCAGCTAGACAAATTGAAAAAAAAAAAAAAAAATGAGTAAACCTAAAAAAATTGCTATGTCTGTTGCCGCAAAATATTCAATTGACAGATAGAAAAAGTATTAAGGGGAGATGGCCGATTAATACAACAATTGCCAGCCGATGCGACGGACAAAGTATGTTAAATTTCCAACGAAGTTTATCCAATAAAGTAAAATTGAGAAAATGAGATAACTGTCATGGTCGTATCATGAAACAGAATCACTCACAATTCAGAACACATTCTGTGGTCCAATTATTATGTTCCTTCCATTGAATACGTTGACATATCTGTCAATGCATCGTACACCACATATTTAAGGAGTGGAGCTGTCATGTGGAAATATGTAACATTGATATGCTAGGTGTATTTGATACCAATATTTACGAGAGTTTATTAAAGTTAAAGCACAAATCAGTAAGTGTCATGCAAATTATAAAAAATGTGTGCACCAGGTATGTTTCTTGCGAATTTGAGTCTCTACGTGTACCGGCCGAAGAGCCGACACTATGTTCGGGTACATTATTATGGCAACGCAAAATTTATGCAGATCTTAGAATGCTTTTGAAAATATCGGAAGAAATATTCCGTTCGATTCTTTTGGAATATTAGTTTAACCTCAACTTAATTGATTCCCTTACTCTATAGCTTTTCAAAACAAACAAAATAGAAAGACTTTTATTTAAAAAAAAAAATTTCGAATTGATGCACAGATGTTGAGATCTTAGCAAGTTCAAGGATTTCCGACTCAGTGAAATCAGACAATTCTTCAATTTTTGTACTACATCGGAGTTATTTAAAGGACTAAGGTAGAACTTAATATGCAAGACGACTATCGAACTATTGAGTATATGGAATCGATTTGATATCGACTTCCACAAATACATCAGGGCCTTGTCAGAAAGTCGACAGTGATCTGAGCGGTCCATAGAAGGCTGTATCGCGGAGAAGTATGGATTTTACCGATGGCTGTTAAAGTTTGGGCGGGAAATTGTTCAGCTAAGTTGACAATTGCGCGCAACCAGAATGAAACCGCAACAAACTTGGAGTCAGTTTGAGCTCAGGTAATATCCTATTCTGGTTGAGCCTTCAAAATGTCAGAAGTTCGATTGAGTAAGGGCCACGTCTGACAATCTGTCAATCATACAGTTAGAGTGTAGGCTCAGTGACTTAGTGGTTACTGTGTTGGACTACTAAGTGTGGGGTCTCAGGTTCGATTCCCGAAAAAAATCCCAAATTCCTCCTTATTTCCACTGCGCCACCTCTAGCGAACGTCTGACAAACATCGGAGAGTATAACTGTCATGGAAGAGGTTCCCAATTAGCTGTTTGGACTCGAAATGAATTGTAGATCCCCTCCATTCGTCCCAAAAATGAGAAACTCACACAAAACGAATGGTTGTGAGAAGCTAGGGTCCCTACGGACCTCTTGCGCGAACTATTTATTTATTTTTATAGATGGCATATTAGTTGGTCCATTCACAACTTCGATCAGGGGTTGAACTTTCAGCGTTCTTGAGTTGTTTGGTCACTTTTGGATTGCGGCAGTTCTTCGAAAAAACAACTACAATAGGAGTTCACTCCTTCCATTAGTACACCGCTGTTTAGGGACTTAAATGAGACTGCGTCATTTATTAAATTTTCGCCGAGTAGTTTCGGAAGGTAGCTCCGTCGAGATTGTCTACAAAGCGGTTGATATATTAACTTTAAGCGGCTCCGAGTTCTTTCTTTTAAGTGAGGCTAACTACTTCCGTTTCGTCAACTTATCGACCGATTACAGATCCAAGGAAAAATACCACAAAATCAAAATATTCACAACAATACGCGCCCAACTCAAAAAAGTCTAGCACATTCTTTTAATTGGTACCATAATTAAATACAAATTCGTTAGTTCAGATGTTCATAATGACTTTCAGTTTAATATGGCGTGGAACAATTTTTCTCAATGCCAACACTGATATTTGGTAAACACAGGGCGACTTCAACCTCCCACCACAATTTTTGCAAGCATCAACAATAATAATAACCTTTTTTCATATAATCGTCAATATTCATATTAAAAACACAAGAACTCAATGTGTGGTATGTTGCTTATAATAAACTCAACAGAACAGATAAAAATGCTTAAATTAGATTTTTTCGTAATTTCTCATCGATATATTCTGTTTGTCTAAAAGGACTAACAAAAAACAGAATCACCCCAATACAAATGAAATAAGAAAATTTCAAAGAAATCCTTAGTACACTAGCAAATTCACGTACAACTCATACTCTCGCATACCCCCACAGCAGACAAAGCTGCGCGCGCGAAAAACACACACTCGCCTCGCCTGCATGTAGTTGTGTGTTCCAAAAATAATTCAGCAATGAAATGAAAAATTCCTAAAAAATTCAAAATCAACCGAAACTCCTGAATAGAACTCAGAAGATCTCGAACGGGCGTTAAGTACAGACACAAACGACGAGTGGAAGAAAAATTAAATAAATTTTGTTTAAAGTGAATTTTTTTATTTAAAAACAATAAATCGAACGAAAATGGTTTATGAAACTGATTTCTACACCACCCGTAGGGCTTACTCTTCAAGGCCCGTGGTATCGTCGTATTCCGTATCGGTAAGCGATCAATCTTACTTAAAAAAAAAAAAAAAAAAAAAACGTGAAAAAAAAACTCTAATAGTGTAGTGTGGTTTTCCAAAAAAAAAAAAAAAACAGAAAAAGAGAGTGATAATGAAAATATTTGCAATGAAAGTTTCAAAGTGACTAAGGGACATTTGAAAACAAAATTAATAGCGACATCTGTGGAGAAGAGTTAAGAAGTTAAACGTTAAATTTCGTGAACATTGCAAATGTTTTTTGAATCATATGTAGATTTTATTTTATATTTCAAATATTTTAGTGCTTGTGTCCCACTTGCTGTGAAATGAAATTAAATTTAAAAAAAAAAAAAACAAATGAAACCCGAACAATAAAACTTCGAAGAACAATCGTATGGAATTGAAACACGTTTGAAACATTAGAACCTTTTTGTTGTACCTATTCTGATATACATCATTTTGTTTACTTGTATCTGAGTGAACGTCCGAAACTGTTGTCCTTTCTATGAATATCGCATTTTATGTATGTTACATTGAAGTTAAATGGTTTTTCTTACTAAGAAATAAAAAGAAAAATATCCTTTTTATAAAAAACAACAATCATTTGTGGATTTGTGAACGAATGTTTAGTTTAATTGTTAAAGTATAATTAAAGATGTTTCGTTTTTTGTATTAGACATAATGCTGTAAAAAAATGTATTTGTTTGTTAAATTAAAAAAAAAAACACAATGTATGTAAAACTAATTTGCCAACACGAAGACAGAAATATTTTTTTGTTTAATCCTAAATAGGTGTTAAGAAAATAATGCAGGATTCAATTAACATCATACAGAACTACACAAACACATATACATTTCCTGGTTGAGTTTTCAATTGCTTACACTTATTTGCATAGAAGATTAATTTTTTTTCATAAGATATCAAATTACCAAACAAAATGGCCTTTTAGGTGTGGCTATAAATTAAAAAAAATCCAACAAATGGAACCTAAACGTGTCATTTATTTATATGAGATGCCTCTGCAAATGTTTGCTTCATTAATAAATCTTGTCCAAATGCCAACATCGTCAAGGTTTATGACAGTGCATATTTATACTCAGTGAGTTTACTTGCAATAATGTTTACATAACATGGTTTGCTCATTGCAAAATCACTAAATTTAGATTTGAGATACTGAAAGTGAATTTTGAAAGAATTAAATTTTTTTTTTCATCTGTCAACGTTTTGACATTATATATTTTCTTTCTTTGAACTTTTCTAAAAACTAATGATGATGCGATTATTTGTCAATGAGTTCGGCGTATGTTTTTCTTGGGTGACTCGGGAATTGGCTTTCTAAAACTGCCAAATTTTGGGCGTCTAGAACAATTTTGTTCCCACTTATTAGTTGTATTTTTGGGCAATGATCTACGCACTCATTTTCAGAAGATATCGCCGAAGGTGTCACTGATCTTTTAATGGACCTTTTTGGTAAAACAAAATTGTAAGCGAAAAGTTCGCAACCATTTTAAATCGTCATCGACTCGTCGAGATAAATTCGCTGATTCAGAACAGAAAATACAGTAATTTTTACCTTTCACTTTTAAAGAAGGACTTGGTGTAAATAAATAACCAGTTTCAGCATTTAAAACTGCTACAAAAATATAATTTTCATATGTTCGATGAATGCATTCGCATAAGATCCCTCTAAATGTTCTCGTTTTGTTCTTCCTCTGGGATTTTCAGCGAATTGCAGTTGCTTCTTCTACTGACATTTGTGACGACATCAAGCAATTCACACGAAACATTTATGACTTGGTGTTCACAGTAAAAATAGCCGATGTGTAAAGTCTTCTTCCAGGGAGCTTGAAGCGAACCACCTTTGTTTGCTGTTTTTATCCTATTATCCTATTAAACAAAAAGTGAACTCATTTCGCAAGCGCATATTACCCGCATCACAATAGAACGGAGTATTGTCAATCGCACTTTGCGTGCTTCCTGTGTGCCTTACGTCTGCTATTCTTTTGGATGTGAATATCGATTTCATCGAAATTTGATTCAAAATGATGATCGAATCAACAAATTTAAGGTTCTCTATGAAACGCTTGAACGAAATAGAGACTGCTTACGCAGACAAAATTCAATGATAATCCCCATGTTCCAAATAAAATGTCAACCGGGCGGACAAAAGTTGTGCGATCAAATTACTGCAACAGGTTTTAGGATCAAACATACCTTTTTATACAATAAACGCAGGCATTAGATGTGAGTGAGTATACACAAAGTTGGCATTACAACTGTGTAACCGGTTGATATTCTTACAGTGTTTACTTATTCTTTTAACCAAATTGAATTGACAGCTTTAATTTTGCGAGAAATTTTAGTAAATAGAGTTTCACATGTCCGTTGCCATTTGGCCTTTAATAAAATACGCTCATTGTTACTGAAAGAAAAAAAACAGTCTGTCAGCACTCGGTTTTGAGTGGCAACAAATTGTTGAAAAGTAAAAAGACACGCTCGAAAATTGGCTCTAACAGAGCGCGATTTTTGCTCGGTTGAAAAAAAATGGGTTAAAATTAACCAAGCCTCTGTTGAAAAACACCGAGTATTCGTTGTTAAATTCTACCGATATAAATAGGTAAAATGCATACTGTTAAAAATATAACACTTTATCAGTTGTTGAGAACAAAGTTTCTAGATAGATATCAACCAGGTGGTTAAATTCAACAGAGTTAGTTTGTTATTTAAAACCGAGAAAAATTGATAAAAGGTTAATTTTAAACGAGTTAAACAAGCTGACTGGGTTATTTTTAATCCACTAACTCTGTAGGAGCTATTTTAACAGTATTTTTTAACCGAAAGTTGGTTGATTTTAAATAAGCGATTTTTCATCGATAACATTGTAAATAAATATACGAAGCTTCTGTTTTTGTTTTTATGTGTTACAACGTGAAGTGCTGCTCAGCTTTCCAAAATTATTTCCTCAGTGGAAAAACAAATTTCAGGAAAACTAACCGAACCCACTAAGTGTCAACGGCAACACTGCGATGTCTTAAACAAGACGCGTTTTGGTCGACGACGTGGAGGAGAAAAGGGAGTCGTTCGTTGTTCGAGAAGGAAGTTATAAGGTCGCATTCTTTGTTCCATGCGTTTTACCAGTTTTAGCAACGTATTTAATTAATTTTTTTTAATTTTTTCGAAAAGTATTGCCACTTTTCGTGAGTCCGAATACTTAAGCTGAACACTAGAAATGATTACTAGTGAGAGCGCATTGATTTGGCTTTTCTAAACTTAATCTTTCCGTCTGAATGAAGGAAGCAACTTATACGACTAACCAAGTAGTTGACCATTTTTGAAGGAGGAGTTTGAATCCACCAGCGTAAGAACCATAGCTTTTTCTCTTGTTTCAGAAATGACCAGCTCATTTGTTTACAAAACTATTAAGTCATTAGCAAGATTTTTTAAATTCAAAAAAGACAGATTAAAAGTTCAGTTCCGCGCAATAATGCCAAAACTGAGCAATATTTGGATTTGTAATCCGCATTAGAATCCCGCAAAAACCCAAATTCCAACTTAGGGTTTTTTCCACTGCGCCACCTCTCGCGAACGTCTGACAAACATCCGAGAGTATAACTGTCTTGAAAGAGCTTCTCAATTAGCCGTTTGGAATCGGCATTTAATTGTAGATCCCTTCCATTCGTTCCAAAAATGAAACTCACACAAAACGAATGGTTGTGAGAAGCTAGGCCTTGGGTCCCTCGGACCTGTTGTGCCAACTAATTATTATTATTAAACTTTCAACTTTCTTCAAAGAGGGTTTTTAAATTAAACTGGTTGACTCTGCCTACAGTGCAAGTCTGATGGGCCTCTATTTCCATTTCTCCCATGCAAAACCATGTAAAAAGGTTTCCGACTTCTGAGACTTAAAAATCATTTATTTTGCTCAAATATACCCTAATCTGACATTTGCGGAATATTTCGAGTAGACCATCAGTTTCATGCTCATATCCCGACAGCAATATTATCGTAGATAATACACTCCTTTCGCCAGAGTTGTCAAGCTTGTGTTTATTTAACAACATCTTGCACTTTCATCAACAAATTCTGCAGGCATAAGTTCCTGCTACTACTCTGAAGCCGTTTTCTTTCAGACTTTTAAGATCTGTATTCATATTTGTATCACATTTCTTAAAACCGCCGTTTGACAATGAGTTGAGTTCGACAGTCAGTACGTTTTTAAGCCGATTATTTTACTGCCAACTTCAAGAGGACAAAATCTGCTTTTCCTTAAGGGACATCTAGAAATCACTGATATTCAAAATACTTTTCTTTCGTCAGGCCAAACTGACAGTGCAAATGCACAGCACATTCACACAATAAATGTTTCCAGAAAAAAAGAGCGGTCTTTTAATAAGCATTAAAAATGCCACTTAAACTGTAAACAAAATTACATAACTCTAATACAAACATTTCCATCAAGGTACGTACAAGTACCCACCCAAGCATTGGAACATCCCAGGTAGGAAAAAAAAAAAAAACTAAAGCGAACGCAACAAATAGATTTATTTACCCTGGGCTCTTGTATAATTGCGCCGTTCATCGGCGTCTAAATTAAGAATCACAACCAGGAATTTTTCTCCACGCAGAGAAAAACATCACAAAATATTATTAAAAATCTGAGAGCATGTAATTCTAGATGCGCGCGCATCTAAATACCAAAAATATCTTATTTTTCGCCTCCATGAAGTGGTGTGAGATAAATTCGCTCGAATCAGCCAAAAATCATTAACGAGAATCATTTCGTTTTCCTCTTTTTGTTGTTGTTGATTTCGTTCGACTCTTTGCAATAAATTCCGACAGACAGTTGTGGCTTTGTGAAAGACATAAAAATATTTTCTTTTCGTGGAGACCAACAATATTATAGAAAACAGTCTGGTAATTTTTAAAAAAATATTTTCAATTAATTCCATTCGGCCGAAAGCAGTGAGCCAGTATGAATCATTTGATGCGATTAGGCAAAATATCTATTTAAAAATATCTGAGGCTATTTATGCGCCACACCAAGATTTGAATAGCTTGCACGAATTACCTGTGCAAAATGATGCTAATCGAAGGAAATGGATCTGGGCCAAAAATCTATTTTAATTGAAAACTCAATTTATGAATTAATACTGTAACACTCACGCTAACAGATGTCTAAATCGAACTAAATCATGCTTTTGTACGCTTACAACCACACTGCATTTAGGACTGTAATTTTGTTGTTTTTTGTTGGTTTTGCTTTTAACTCTGCTCTATCCTAATACAACTGACCGAGACTTGAGCCTTTCTACCCACCATTGGCCAATATAATCCTGTATATAGAAATGCGAATAAAAGATGTCGTCCTGTAAATATGTAAACATCCCTGCACATTTGGCTGGTAAACAATAGAAACAAAATATTTCGCTATCTAACAAAGAAAACAAAAATACTGAAACAAAAAACCGGTTTGGAACTTACAGAAGAAGCAGATACCATGGGAGAAGGTACCGTTTGTACCGCGCCCCACCCTTATTGCCGACCCGGTGACAGCATTTGGCAAGCCACGTCAATACAAAACCGATAGCCGACCATGGATTCTCGACCCGCTTAATCGGGACGCCATCCGGCCCAGTGCCAAAGTGCTCAACGAACCCATAAAGCCCTACATCTCCGCCAGGGATCAGAACAGGGAGAGGGTGTACAAACAAGTTCGCCAGTACATTGATGCCGTCGAAGCTGGTGGCAATCAAGCCGCACGCACCTCGAGAGACAGCATGGACTTGCTACTGCCGCATCTGCACGGCGTCACCAGGGAAGCCAAATCCAAGTACAGAAATACCTACAACTATGGTGATGGGTTTTCGAAATACGGCTACTAAATTTCGAAAAACAAAAAACATTTTCCAACCCGAATCCGAATAAGAAAAATTTTGCTTCAACTCCATAATCATTCATCTGAATTTATAATTCTATTTCATGTTTATCATCATCACCATTGTGCTTTTTTGTTTGTTAAGCTAAATAATTAATTAATTTGTTTACTCTTCTCGATGTATGTATGTTTTATTTATCATCTTTGTTCAAACATGTTTCAATTTCCTGCCATTTTTCAAAAGAAAGATATGAGAAAAAATATTCCTTTTGTTGTCCAAACGAAACCAACATTTATAAAGTTGCAGCAACACAGTAGATATATACAGCAAGTTGGCATCAACAATAAAAAAAATCAGTTTTTATCTCAAAATAAAACAAAACAATTCGAACAATCCGCATTCCGCAGACCCCACGTTACGACTTAGTCACAGAGAGGCCCGGAGCCCATCGTACCCACAACTCATCCGACTACTCATACAGCTACAAATCGGAGGTTAACTCTGCCAACTCGAACAATCCCTATTCGTCAAGGCCAGAGAGTAGGTCATACTCGTCGACCGTCGAGAAGTCATCACGCAGCGGTCCCGGTGGATACAACTACAGCACTGAGAGGGCCAGCACTTCTGGCAATGGACCCGGTGGATACAGCTATTCATCGTCCACCTCCGGACGTCTACCCGGCGGTACCACATACCGTCACTACTCATACAGGGTTTAGACCAACTCACGGGCAATATAAAGTTTTAAATATTTATCAATCGAACGAACAAAATATTATTGTAAATCATTTAGCTAACTGAAAAAAAAAAAAAAAAAAAAAAATTAACGAATTTGCTGTACAATGTATTATCTATTGCGTCTTCTTAAGGGCCCTTGTACAAAAGCTCTACGGAAGATGTACGCTAAAAAGGCCCCTTTTTTGTATTCTTAAATACCAAGCAAAGTAGATGTATACCTATAACCATTCATTCATTTTTTATATAGAGATGTAGAATTATGTAACGCTTACAAGAAAAAAAAAAAAAAAAACGAAATATTATACCTAACCATACAATTTTTGTGATACAATATGGAAGCCAATAAAATTTTGCAATTTTTTGGTTAAAATGAAAATGTTTTATTTTTTTTTTTTTTATAAAAACTGTGTGACATAAAATGCGATATTCATGGTTTGCCAGAGAGGTTAGGGTTTAGAAACATTTTTTCTTTTAAATGTGATTTTATTTTAGCGGATTTTATTCAGGCCTCGCGAGATGAAGGACAACATTATAATACTCGTGTAGATTTCGGATCTGAAAGGTTTTGGTGGCACAAATGTTGCTAGTCCCTAGATAAAAACGTCTCAAATATCTCTCAATAAGTTTCATAATAAATTACGTCAAATTTGAAACAAACTAATAAATTCTCGCATTCCATTGACAGCTTAAAGTGTTGGGACTCGCCAAATTAATGCCAAATTCCATATACAAACTGAACTGACGACCAACTATTTGTGCTGGATGACAGCCTATTTTTATACAGCCGAGAATTGAACGCAAGCCATCAAATAAAAAAATGCAACAATAATTTTAGGCCCATAATAACAAATTCTATTAAGTAAGGCCCTAGGTATAGCCATAAGTAAAACGAAACCGTACACATTTTCTATTGCTTTTTTTGACCACTTAAATCATATGGTTGAACTCAATCTTATTCCTAAAATGTCTCTTATGAATTATGAAGTATGATTATCAAAAAAGAATGAACAATTGATCTGCAAATTTTCCAGAAAAATAATTTAGTCATTTTTCCGATCTATTTCTCAGTCAATTCCACAAAAAAAAAAAACAAATCATTCCACTGAAATTTTTCATTGTTTCATCCATCAGAAATTTTGTTTCTGATGGAATCCAATGTGGAATGTGGAATCCAATGATCAGTGGTGATTGATTTGTTATGATTGTTTCGTAGTGAAAAATGAATTAATTACATGTTTCATTTAGAAAAGTTAAAGACAATTTATCCATTTTAGTTTTTTATAAATTAACCTTATTATAATTCATAAACACGATGATCAGCGCTGTCTATCCTGTTCTAGACAGTTATAAAATTCGCAAGAAAACACGAGAACGATAAAATCTAATTTGTACTGACACCAAAGTGACAGCAAATTTTTCTGACAGAATTTTCGCTATAACTGTGACTATTAAACTTAACAAAAACTCATTTTCATACAGTCCAACTTTTTCGGTTGCATTTTACGTATGGCTATAACTGGGGCCTTAATTGAAAACGGAAAATCTGACAAATTTCAATATATTTAGTTCATATTCCCAAACTGCTATTCTAACTAGCTCACTATTCCTGTAAGTATTTCATTCGTTAAACAAATTAAACTCACATCAACGAGTGAAGTTAGGTGTACTTATTTTTGTTAAACTTAAATACAACCTAGAAACTACAATCTTCTCGACAGTGATTTAATGATTGCAAAAAAAACGGACTAGACAACTTTGAAGTACAATAAAGTACTAGTTTATCATTAGTCGCGTTTTATTGAACTTCAATCTCAGCAAACCAAAGTGTAGTAGGATTTTTAGCACGCAATTACAACTATGCTCTATTTGACACTGCGAGAACTCACAGTAATTGCGTGCTGAAAACCCTTCTTTACTTTGCTTTGCTGAGATCGAAGCTAAAAAAACACCCCGATTATCTAAAATGGAGCTACTCTAAGGGCGCGTGTCAATTCATAGAAATAATTAATATTTAGACGAATAATTTTCTAAAAGACGATTTTTTTGGCTGTCAAAATATGATTCTGCTTCGGGAGCAACATAACAAACTTGCTTGTGGCTAATTTGGTGACATTCTCTTTCTATGGGTTTTGAAAATAAAACACTGAATTTTAATTGATTAAAAGCATGAAACTAGAGATAACGCTGCTTAAGAATTGAGTTTTTTGAGCTCCCCCTTTCAAAATTCACATATGTGTCAGAAGATGGATATTTAGCGCTATGACAAACGGATAAAATACATTACCAAAAGACATTACACAACTACGATATTACCGACACTTTCAAGACTCGCATTGAGGAAACAGCTTCGCATAAAAAAGTGAAATATATATCATATATGAAGTTGTTGCCCGTGAAGTTACCCTCCACTGCACAATATTCGAAAGTGTCCCAAAAAAAATACAGTAAGCTGTCTACTGTCACGCATTTCGTTATCGACTGCAGTCTTTTGTCAATGTCCGCTGCGTAGAACCAACTTGCTTAAGGAAATAATTAAACAAAAGTGTGGATAATGTCGAAGCGCATAATAATATCCAATTTGTTATTGAAAAACGGGTCATTGTCTTGAGACTTACTTCCAAAAATGTGTGGATCAGCAATTTATTTTTTACTTCGTTACCGACACAAGCGGCTCGCTTTTCAATCGTTTCTTCCACAGAAAAAGACTTCATTCGTAGGTGAGTTCATAAAAGAATCCCAAGCGATATTTGTGTACGTACTGTGTGAAATGGTGACGCGTCGCTGCGAATGTCGAAGATAATTGGATGGCCAGAAGTGAACTTCTGTTCTGATTTTAAAATAAACAATTATGTGACACGGATTTATATTTGCCTGTAGGCTGCACAATGTCAAGTTATTTTCCCAAATTAACGCAAGTTATTTAAAATTAGAGTGAGTTGGCATAGGGAATTACTAATAATCACTTTTAACCTTCACACTAAATATTTTGTGGGTCACAATATGCAGTTTTGTATGGAAAATTTTGCAGTTGTGAGTTCGAAAACTTTAGCCTGGACACTAAAAATGATTACTAGTATCGCGGATAGTCATTCGTAGTGGTTTTTGGCGTCTTAATCGACTACTCTATTTTTATTTAAAATTTAAGCTAATGACGTTCGCGAAGCATACTTCTCGGAGACTGCATTTGCCCAGTGGGTTTGTTTGACTTGCATAAAGTACACTCCGTCAGCAACGACATCCAAATTTCTGAATGATTTATGACAACAATTGGCAGGCCACTCAGCTCGGTTGATGTTCACAAATGTTCTATTAAATAAAGTATCAACTTTGTCCATAAGTCTATTGATTTCGATAGAGAGCACGGCTGCATCACCAACACAGTCCTGAGCTAAGAATTGAGTAGCATCAAGGTATAAGTAGATAGTCGATGGCACTTTATTGGATAAAATGGACTCTATTAGGAATTGTGGCGTGAAACTCGTCAGAAGAAGCCGTTCTTGAAATCCGATCCCCAGAGTACACTACGGGTTAAAAAGTCATATCTAAAGCCATGGCCTTAAGAAAAACGTGGGCACTATTGAAATATCAATCTGCTGACCGACGGATGGATGATAATGAGAATATAGCTATCTGATTGATTGCGTGCCTAACCTTGATGTAGGGGACAAGCTTTACTTAACAATACACTGTCGACTCGGGCAGAAAATTATTTTATAATAAAAGACAATTCTTGATAAGCTGGATAGTTATCTTCTTGAAACTTTCATATAGAAGCCACTTTCACAAATCGCCAAACGGTTGTTAAATAGGTTAGTAAAAGGCCGCAGCTGTTAAACATGTCCCAGTGGAAAGGTAAGCTAAATTTTTGGGCCAGACACTTCGACATAAAGTGTTGGCGTTCGAGATTTGCAATCGCATTAGGGAATTATTATTCAAGGTATTCCGCAGAGCATTGATAACTTGGAGCGGGCTTTTAAGAAGCGCTTTTGTCTTCTCAACTTCCTTTTAATACCCTTAAATAGCTCCAAATCAGTGCTACCACTTAAAAAAAACGAAGCGAAGTAGATTTGACAAAAAGAAAAGTGAAGTAGATTCAAGAATAGGAAAGTAGATTTCAAAATTATAGTTTATAATAATTCTTTCACGTATTTGGCTACATTTTTCAGAACAGACAGATAGAAACCAAAACCAAACCAAACGTATCACATCTTTGACAGAAAATTAAGAGGAAATCAATAATAAACGTCAGCAAATTGTAATAAATTTAGTGTTTTAAGTGAAGTTTGATGCAATTTATTTTTTTGAAATGTAACTCGGGCTTACATGAAAACGTGTAAAACATTTTTTAAATAATATTTTTTTTTCTAGGAAGTAGATTACTAAAGTGAAGTAGATATAAATAATTTAACAATAAAAGTTAGGGAGCCGAATTTTTTATTTTTTTTTTTAAATTGAAGTTAATCTACTTCAATTGAAGCTAAGTGGCTACAATTACAGTACAGGGCTGAACTAATCACAATGGCTGCAGCAATTGTAATACACTCGGGCGTATGAGTAACAAAATATCAAAGGAAAAAACTGTCACAACAGTGGGACACAATGCATATTTGGATGCACATTTAATTTACTTTTATCCCTAAAAACAACTGCAATATGAAGCCGTAAAACAAACATTTTGAACTCATTTCAGTACCCCGTATCGCGGACCGTATCCGGCTCGTCACGTGTAAGTACATCCTCTCTAGCGACTCCGCCACTACTCATGTTCATATTCCTTATCATATTCATTAAATTTGGCCCATAGTTCTGTTCTCAAGCTTTTCGTGTTTCTCTCTTCTCTCAATGCCCATAACGCTCTGCATTTCGTAGCCTCTGTCAATATTTTTCATTTCAAACCATTCTTGGAGATAGCGCTAGCACACATCAGCACCACACATCGCATACATCACATCACTAAAGCCATCACTTACATCACTCATTTCACGCCTTCGCCATCGTCATTGTAGCCATATCGTCGGCATAAACAAACATCAATTTACAAACAAACATAATTTTCAAACTAAACAATTCCACACACAGGTATACAGCGCCAGCTATCCAATCTATTCTTACTCGCCACGTATTACACACAGACGAGTGATTAGCTCACCGGTTCGTACGATCTATTCGACCCCGATTGTACGCACCCGTATTATTTCGTCGCCGGTTCGTACCACACGGGTGATTTCATCACCGGTTCGCACCACCACCACCAGGGTGTACTCGTCGCCGCTGCACACCACCACCACCAGAGTGTATTCGTCACCCGTCCGTAGTCTGTACAGTTTGCCGTACACATCCGTGTATTCAATCCCGTATACATCTGTGTATTCAGCTCCAGTCCGCACCACCCGGGTGATTGAGTCGCCACTGCGTGTCTATTCTACGTCGGGCTTGTATCGCTCCTCGCTGACTCCCGATCGGGTTATAACATCACCAATCCGCACGCTTCCCTCCGTCCTAAATAGGGAATACGATCGTATTGCCCATAGAGTCCGACCCGGATATGGCTACTACCAATTGAACAATTATCTCAATTCCGAGTCCTTCATTGTGAGTTATCTGACATTGAAAGCAATTTTGAACTTATCCCGGTTTTGGGGAGAGCCAACTTCACACTGTCTCACCCTGAAGCCTGAATCGTAAATATCCCCTTACTAACACCCTTTTGTAATTTGATTAGAATTTCGAGGAGGAAACCAAGAGGATTCGCAACTCTACAAACAATCTGATGCGTGAACTCCACACCCCGGTTGTTCGTCGTGCCCGCAGTATGACTCCGTTCCCAACGTAAGTACAGAGTGACACCTCAAATCATCAGAGCCACCGATTTCAGACACTTCTCCTCCAGATACTCATACGAACCGGCCTCAAAGCAAGCCCTTGACTCTTACATTGCTAGAGTGACGAACCCAACCCGCCACTTGGCCAAGGAGGTGCACGATATCGTCGAATACCCAGAGGTTCATCGCAAATATGTCGGTACGTATACACGAGAGTGGCTTGAGTAATTGAAAATGTTGCTTTTACAAAATTTGCCCAGATAGGATTTTTTATTTTTCTGTTTAAAATTGCAAATATTTTGACTGCTTTTGAAAAACGAAAAGAAACAGGATACGACATTTTTTAACTGACTTCCTTTTTAAACCCCCCGCCCCTGTGACATTATATAACGACAATGTTTAAGGCAAAAGTCATCTAGCATCGATAAAGATTCTGGGCGACAAGGCATATAACACTAGGAGTGCGTTATATAATCCGGACAAGATCCGGACCGATATTAACTTGTTGTCACATTATATTCAAAATAACCGCGCCAAAAAGGAGTTCTCCGACAAAGTCGTCGTGAGTAATGAAGGTAAGTGTTTTCTGTTATGTTTTGCAGTTTTTCTTTTTGTTACATCTATCTCTGTTGATCTTTCGAAGCTTATGGCAGTGTACCTTGTTACTGTAAATAATATCGTACACAGAGAGCTTTTTTTGTTGAATAATTATAAATATAAGATTCACGTTCTGTAGCGAATTGTATGAAATAGGTCGAAAGGATTTCCGTTTAGAAGAATTGACAGGGTAGGGCTCACTCGAAGCAACCTATGTACTGTGGCACTCAATCGATGCTAAAAAGTGAAACATCCCTATGTCATTTGATAGAAATCAAATGCAATCGGGGTATATTCCATCATTAAAAACATACCCAGAACGCTAGGTCTCTATAGAAGGAGATAAGCATACCCGATTTAGGACGAGAATGTCCCTCTAGATCAGAGCAGCATTGAGAAGTAAAATCTGAAAAGGCAAATGCGACAAGTGTTTGCAAAATAACGGGCGCACTTCCGATTGAAAAACTTAAATCTTAACCAAATGCACAGAGAAAAAACGAATCGGCTCTGATTTAGCTCGCGAACAATTTGTGGGAAAAAGACTTGTGGATTGAATATTTAAGCTTCGAGGCCATCTTCTGCACCGACCTCAGCAACATCATAAACGAGGTTTCGTGAGTTGTAGCCCAAAACGGCGCTTGGGTGCTAATTGAGGTTCTCCTGTCAGAAAACCGTGATAATAGCCACACAAACAAACCACGTTTCAACCGTCTTCAACTGTTTTGATTTTTGTATACCCATTCACACCGCACCGAAAACTCGTCGATGCATTCACACCGAACACCAATAGCTTTCGTTTGACGTTTCAATCAGTTGTGAACTAGTTCAAACTAGTCGTGAAACTTCTGTGTAAAATTCTTTGATTACAAATTTCAACCGCATTATTTAACAAACAAAATGAGCTCAGACCATTTAAAAATAATATTATCATTAAGTGTGGAAAGTGATTTTAAGTAGTGAGTTGTGACATTTGTTCGGTCAGCTGTTCTGCTGAATTTTGCTGACTATTTCAAAAGGTGTGTTTGTTTCAACAACCCAACGATTGGAAGTCGTTTTCGATGGAAAGTTGACAACTTGTCGACACCGAAATGTATTTCAATTCAATATATTGTGACGTACATGCGCAGTGAAGGAGCAAATGCAAAGCACTTGTGGCGACATCTTTAACACAAGACAAGGTCATGCGTAGGTTTCCTGTTTCAGCTCTTCTTACGTATATGCATGAACAAACTAAAAACAAATGTAATATCGCATTTCCTTCATTCGTGATCACAATCAGTGTGATCTTATGGTCGTTCGTCAGCCGAAAGAACAGGGGTCAGAATCTGCAGTAGTATCGTTCGTTTGAACGATTCGCCTTACAGAATGCCGACCCTGACTTTAGTCTTATATTGTTTTTCGCTTACGTTTGCAAATCGTTCTGTTTGTTTTTTTATTTTATGAATTGTTAGTAAAACTCACAATCCGGCCTCTATATATGAGTAGTTCACGTATTTCAATCGATATCACTTCCTGTTTGTTAACAGAGTTTTCTGAAAAGATTTTTTAAAACTTTGTTGGAGGGAACAATTGCAAATTGAATTTTCAAGAAATTTCATTGGAATTTCGTAGGTTAATGAAGATTGTGAGGTATTTTCGCTTCAACCAGCGAATATCTGTGACTGTGGCACATAGCCGAGAGTATAATTGTAATGAGCACCATAAATCAGCTGTTTGAATTCGGTATAGAACCGAAGTTCCATTCAACAGTGTTGGCAGCTTTTTTAAGACGCATGGAGCCGACGAAAAAATTTGTAGCAGAAATTAGCCATACGATTGATGATTTTTTTTTAAAATTCTTTATGACAAATTCAAAAAATCGTCTTTCCAATTAAACTTATAATTTTCCATTTTATTGGACAGAAAGTGAGTTTTTACGTTGATGTTTGGATTTGAAGCATGGATTTTTTTCCTTAATTTATGAAGAACTGACAGAAAGCCAGCCTGATGGAATATTTCGATAATTTTGCGAATTGTATTTATTTATGTTGGCCATGGCTTAATTATTAAAGAGTGAATATATTATAAAACAATATGTAGTGAGATATTACTTAGTTAGAATGCTGCTATAATAATGGCGTTCAACCTGCTGTCAGTTATTACCAACAAATTGAATTAAAATGGCTGTCAGTGTTCCTCACAAAATTCGTAGTCCAATACAACAAACGGTGAAACTTTGTTGATCATGTTGGCTGTGGCATTAAGTCGTAGGTTTGTGGCAACATTGCGGCTGAAAATATTCAAGAAGGGGACAAAAAAGAAGCCTGCATACAAAATACCAATATAAATAAAAAAAAAAAGAAAAAAAAAAAACAGAGCAGCAAAGACATTTATTTCAAACAAAAACAAATTTATTCATTGCGAAACAATTCTTTAATATGTTTGCATTCTTTTTCGTTGTTCAATAAAGAATCAAATCTTACTTATGTGGTTTTCCATTGGGACCACCAGAAATCTTTTTCAGATCTCAGATTTTGCGCTGCCAATGGAACGCGCAACGAAATTGATCTGCTTTTCTAAATGTATTAGTGCGTTATTTGGCAGCAATATCAGCTGTTCAAATTGCATTTGTTTTTGCAAAAATCACAAATGGATATCTACTTCAAAAATGTTTTCCCTATTGTAGATAAAAATTTAGTATTTTTGGTGATTCGTAGTCTTCAGATGACGAGGAAAACTATGAAGATAATAATTCCTTTAAAATTATATCCATGGCTATTTATGTATTTCGTTATTTTGGTTTTCACGAAACTTTGCGCATTTGGCTCGAAAGCAAACTTCTTAAAAAGACGTAAAACAGCTGTGCAAGACATATTGGTATTGTGGCAGTATGTGTAGATCTGAAAAAATATCGAGATCTACAAAAAGTGCTCCGAATCGAAAAAAAGATTGATTTTTTTGCCCAATGGAACATGAAAAGTGATTTAGATCAAAAAAAAAGATTGATTTTTTGTCCCAATGGAAAACAACATTAAACTGAAAAAGGGACAATTTGGATTATTTTTAAGAAAGTGGGGGCCAAGGGTATTGAGGGTCAAAAAGGGGCCAAACAGAAACGCTGATTTGTGGCAGAAATTTTTTATTTCAAACTTTCTATGCCGCCACTGAAAAAAATAATAAAAATACCACCTTTCGAACAGATCGTGAATCTTATTATAAGCTTGGCGTCCAAACCCAATCGTTTAACTTAAATTGCTGAAAATATAAAATAATAAATAAAAACAGTACGAAGTAGCTAACACTAATTAAGACTATACCTACAATCTTTCCCTTCTGTTTTTACTAACTTATTTTTTTATGTTTCGATTGATTATTCTTTACAGTTGATGAAGCTGTTGTGGCCTAAAGAACAGCCTGTTATGGATTAAGATATAAAAACAAAAGAAATAAAACCGTACATAATTTTCTTTTCATTTTGTTGTTCCAAAAACTTGTTTTTCCCCCGAAAAAAAAAAAAAAAAAAAAAAAACAAAGACTTACCACTTTGTCCAACGAACTATCAAAAATTATCCCATCACGAATTGTCTTCATTCATGTTTATAATTTTTTTTTCAACTTTATGTTTGCTTTCTAAGTTGTAGTAATTTTTCGTTTTATCTATTTTTTTTTTTTCACTTAGGCAAAAATTCTTACAATATCTGTCATGATAAAGATAAGAACAAATATTTACTTCAGTTTAATGTTGTAGTTAATTTTCTTCAGAACTCGAACGACCAGTCACGAATGTTAGGCATCTCGAAATGACTGTACGAATTTTCTATTTTCATTTGAAAAATTTCTTTTTGTATGTAAAAATTATTTTTGTATAATATAAATGTATATAATTTTCTAAGAACAATCATAAGAAATTGCGTTTTTTCTTCTTTCGAATCACACTAAAAGAATTTGTTTCGTTTTCGTCAACACATGAACAAAAAGACACAGAAACGCTTTACTCACAGTCACACCTTTATAGGTGAAACACGTTAGCAGGATATCCAGTGAATTTTCTTCACATCTCTCATCATGTTTTGTCGGCATTTCATTAATACCGTTGCCAATTATAAAATGGCCTTGACCCACATTCCATGGCCACAAGGGCAGTGACAGTAACGGTAATTAATTTGCCAGGTTTTTTTTTTTTTGCAAATTTATTCATGTTTTGCAATTTTTATAGAGAGCAGCTTTATTACTTTGTCAGATATAAATTGGATTGATGCCCCTAACGTCATAAGCAAAGCGCATAAATCTCATGTCGAAGCTCTAATACGTTTGTGCTTCTCTAACGTCAGAGGATGAAAACTATTAATATTTCGTTTTTATTCAACGTGGAGGTTTGCTTAAAGAAATTAAATAAATGATCCGATCCTCATAGCGAGCGAAAGTGTATTCTTGCAAAAACAAATAAATTGTTCTTAAATTGAAATTGAATTTAATGAAATAGTTTTCGCTTTTAGCAACATTCCCCGTCAATGATCCACAAGCATTTGTTAAAAAAACAAAACCCACAGAGATTACACAAAGAACAAACAAATATAAAAGAAAATAAATGAAAATTTGATGCATTTTGCGGCTGTCTATTTAAGATGTACCTATTACAACAGCGAGACATTTGCACAAGGTCACAATAATAGACAGCCGCACACAGCGGACTAGGCTTAGTACTCAATGTAGTCCCAAAAGCATATCTCTATTTGTCGGCTATTTAAAAGTCTTTTATCGCATGATTCATTTGAAAATACGATTTTACGATCCAACTTTAGTTCGAAAATTATTAGTTATTGTAACACAAATTCGGTAATGAATCAGTTTCCAAAGCAAGTTCGTAGATTTAACTGAACGCAACTTCTAATTTAAAATTCGAGGTATCCTAAAGAGAAAATTTATTGGTAATTTAGAAAAAACGTAAAATCACGCCTAAGAAGAGACAGGATATTTATTTGAAGGACTGAATTAGGTATAGGCCTTATTCAAGGCGATTAAATATAGAGAATTTACAGATTTTGTTATATAATGTATCACATGAGTCTGATGAATTAGAATCTACTACACAACTCCTGTCAAATTTTAGTTATGTACCTAGTTGAAATTTCAAATTCAAAGCTACTTTACTTTGATTTTTATATAATTTACTCTGACAGCCTAGTTCCATCGCCGAATTTATTTTTAAACTGAAGTAGCCCACTGAAACTTTCTTTTTCACAGTAAAATTACATTAATATTTGAACTGTTCCATAACCCACAAGCAAAAAACATAATTTTGACATTTTTTTACTGTTAAAGATCATTCAGTTTTGTTACATAGTGAATTTCGAATTCAACTTTCCGCAAAAAAATGAAACACAGCTCATTCTACTACAAAACTGGTTCATTTGAAAATGAAAAAATTGACTTGAAACTGCAGTTGGAAGTGGTGCCACTTTGTTTTGCTTAAGTTTGGTCTACCTACTTTGCTGATTTGATTCTGTCGAACTATCAAAATGGTTATAATTTAAGCGTGAGAGAAACATTAATCAGTTCACTCATTTTGTACGTGTTAAACAAAAGTAAAAACAATTAAAACAAACCATTTGTTGTCATGCAAGTATTTAAGGTCCGATTTTTTGTAAGACGTTGGTTGTTTATGTAGACCGTCACACAATTATTATTAAAAACCAGCTACACAAATTTCATTAGCATTGTTCATAAAACAATAGTTTAGTTTAAACGGATGTTAACACAATTGCACTTGTGAGATTTAATCAGAACCATGGTTATATATAAAAAATAATCTGTAAGCAAAATGTATTTCCTCATTTAATTGTTATCACTAATACGAAACGACATATCGTGTAAATTTGTAATAGTACAAAATGAATTGCATGCTTTAATTTTAACTTTTTAACAAAATTCACCTAATATAACTCTTTCTAAATCGGAGTCCGGTTGAGTTAAAAAAAAACATATTACGTCCTTGTATATAAAACTCCGTGCGAACTTTTTGTTTTTTGATGTATTTTTTTTTTTTTTATTTTCTGTATTATGTGCACGTGTTTTTTTATTTTTTTTTCTCATTGTGTGGATTATTCACACAAGCTTCGAGATAATTTTACTTGCACATAATACATTTAAAATGAATGAAAACATTAAACACCCAAATAAAAAGTAAAAACTCTCCTACCACCTCTGACATCATCATTCAGAAGGCCACATCTCGTCATGCCGGGATCCAATCACTAACATGTAAGTAAATAACACAAGCTACGTATAAACTTAACAGTTATAATACATAAAACGTTGGCATACACCCATATAAATGTTGCATTGGCACCAAGTAGTTTCTCTGAGGTAGCATAAATACAGCATACATTGCCCCCAGCACACATACTTGCAAAATTAAATTCAAAACTACACAACATGTCATTCCAGTTCCTGACCTAGACCCATTTAGGCCATCGCGTAAGTTCTCCGCCCCGAAACCACTGGAAGATCCCATCGACGAGGAGACCAAAGAAAAACAGCGTCTTAGGCAGGAACGTCTCTTTACTGTCACCGAGGAGGCATCGATCGATGATGTAGCCGTGCAGAAGAAGAAGGCTCAACGCGACGATGAAATAAAACGCCTGGAAGCGAAGTAAGTAGAGATAGGTTTTTGACGTGAATTGGCTTAGAATGGTTTCCAAATTACAGGGCCCTCGAAGAGGAGAAGAAAAAGAAGGCTGAAGCTGAGAGGAAAGCCAAGTTAGAGGCTGTAAAACTCGCCGAAGAAGCAAGGAAAGCCGATGAGGAAGCAAGGAACGCACGGGAAGCCCGTCTTGCTGAACAGGCTCGTTTGGCAGAAGAAGCCAAGCTCGCCGAACAGGCACGTTTAGCAGAAGAGGCAAAGTTGGAAGAGGCACGCCTCGCCGAAGAGGCTAAGTTGGCTGAGCAAGCCCGTTTGGCCGAAGAAGCCAAAAAGGCAGAGGAGGCCGCACTTGCCGAGGAGGCTCGTCTGGCTGAAGAAGCCCGTCTGGCCGAAGAGGCTAAGCTCGCAGAAGAAGCTAAGCTGGCCGAAGAAGCTAAATTGGCCGAAGAAGCTCGTAAGGCAGAAGAGCAACGTTTATCGGAAGAGCAGAAGCAACGTGAAGAAGAAATGAACCGTTTGGCCGAATTAGAACAGATCGCCGGGGAAGAGCGTGAGGCTGAGTTAGCTCGCCAAGCCGCTGAATTAGCTGAAATCGCTCGTCAAGATGCCGAAATCGCTGCCCACGAATTGCAGGAGTTGCAACAAAGCTCCGCCACTGCCGAAGAAGCTGAGCCAATCGCTGCTGATGAACCCGTTGAGCAGGAATCTAGGCCCGTAGTCGAAGAGCCACAATCTCCGTTTGAGGAGAACGAGGCACAAGAAATCGCCGCTTCCGATTCTGCTGTCAGCATCAATGAAGTTGTGTCAGAAACTGAAGAATAAGGCTACGAATCACAACTGTACGACCCACACAGAGAAGGAGAACACTCTACATCTATCCCACTATAATTCGGATACGATTACGCTGAATACTGAATAACTGATTTAATTTATTTAAACCTTAAGTAAGATTTCGAACTTTCAAAACTAAGAAGCCGAAAAGCTCTGTTTTAACTGTTTTATTTTTTTTTTTTCTTACTTTTACTATTTTTAAGAAAGACATGCTCTTCTCACTGCAAGAAGTTATGTTTAAGAAATTTTCTTCTCTTCCGTATACGAAATTGGGATATCTGAAGTAGGATCAAGGTCCTTATATAATTGCCATGTATATTTAATTATAGCTGTGCATATAAGGAACACTCTGTCCATATTTTCAACTAAGCATATCTCTTTCAAATGCATTTGCGATTTGTGTTCAATATTTCAAGTCTTTTTAAATTATCGCTTGAGGAACCCATCGATTTATTTTGTTGGCTTTTTGTTTTAAATTATTCTTTATAAATTATGTAGTAATTACTTTTTAGATGATGATGCCTAAATATTGTTTATTTTTTCGTTTTTAAGTTTACTTATAACACTTGAGAGAGCAACTGATTTAGGGAAATATATTCTAAACAACAAAAAAAAAAAAAAAAACAAATAAAAAAGGACCAAATGTAGAAAGGGTGTTTTCTTTTTTTAACTCGCTTGTATCCAATACAGGGGCCCTACTCTCTATTTCGTTCCGAAAGTAAATCCTATTCGAAATTGCTTTTAAGTTGGTACTCTGTAATACTTTCGGAATTCTAAATCGGAGTAGTAGTACATTTCATTCAGCTTTTCGAAAAAAGTTACTTTCGAAACGAGATACAGAGTAGGGCCCAGAGCACATTGGAGACAAGTTGCTATTTTTAAGCTAGGTTATGTTAATGATATAACAAATTTTTCGAGTTGTATGCAACCACACGCCTACCTAGCTCCCAGTTTCATAAGTTTCGTTCTGTGATAAATCCACTGGAAGTATAATAATTCCTGTTATTATTTACAACGAAATGAACGGTCATAAATGTCAATATTTGGTCTCAGAAGCTCGCTGACGGTGTTAAATAACTTGTCGAAGTATTGTTCGACACACATGCTGATATGAAAATGGTTGGATTGACAATAATTACCGATTCAGTACAGCAGCGAGATCGCTGAGGAACAAATTTAATACAAATTAATACTCCTCAGACAAAATTTAAAGATGGGAGGAACTTTAAAATGGGTGACAGTACTTGAACTGTCATGTTATATTTCTAGAGTGTTTTAAAATTTACCAAACACTTTGCAATGCAGGAGATTCATATTATTAATGTAATAATTTCCTGTGGAGACTTGTCGTCTCTATAAACGTAAAACAACACTCTTTAAAGTAAGTAGATGTGAATTTTGCTCAGAAATCGAGATTCGCAAAATTGCTCTGACTCTGAAAAAAGTGTTTTGTTTTTCGGTCCCAATTGCAAACGACATAAAACTTATGTATAAGATGTTTGTAACAGACCGCTATATCGGGTACTGTTCCGTCTGAACCACTTGCCATCTTACCCAGAGAAACTGCTTGGATTACTTCACAGTAGGTACTTCCCTGCTTTGAACAGCTTCCATTTCTGTTCATAAGAGACATGTTTCATCAACTGCGTTTCAACCAGCAAGCTGGGAAACTTTAAAGTCTATTTTATTATTTGGATGGTTGAGTACTTGTATAATTTTAACCGTCAATAGATTTCGAATAATTATCTACATTTGTTGCTGAGAGCAACTAAGACAATGCGGAACTCAAGACTTATTCAAACATCAAACACAGGCTAACGAAAAACAAATTTTCTATAAATAAACACTAGTTTTCGCTATCGAGAGAGATTTGCATCATTGCATAATGAGAACGAAATTGTATTTTGTTGTGCTATAAAGTGTGTACCGCAATTCGCAGGTTGTTTTCGTTTCCAGAATTGCAAGAAAGTAGATACTTACATCCACTTGCAGTGCGCAATGCTTTCTAATCTTTAAGGAGTTCATTCAAAGTTCAGCAAATTCGCAAGATAAGTAAAAAACAAACACTACCTTTCTCTACTACGAACGTTTTTGATCGAAATATATATTTTCTTGACAAATAACTTTTAAACATTAACACTGAGAGGGTTGCCCCATTCTTTAATTTAGCTTATAGAAATCTTAATGGTTTCTGCTAGTCTACGCATGATGATGACTTGAAATACCTATCCACCTAGGTGATGTCTATTGCTTGGCGTTGACGATTTGCACGAATTCTGGCTTTAGAGAGGCCCCGCCCACCAAGAAGCCATCAATATCGGGTTGAGAGGCAAGTTCTTTGGCATTGGCAGCGGTCACGGATCCACCGTACTGAATGCGAAGACTGTCTGAGACGGCTTGTGAAACGTTATCCACCAACCACTTGCGGAGAACTGAGTGAACAGCTTGTGCCTAAAAATATAAAATATCCCATTAGTTTACGCTCTCATGGGTTATCAATTTTATGTGTACCTGTGCTGGGGTGGCAGTCTTGCCAGTACCAATTGCCCACACTGGCTCATAGGCAACCACAACATTGGTCCAGTCCTTGACGAATTTGGTGAGTGCAGTCATTTGTCTGAAGACAACTTCCTCAGTCTTTCCACCTTCACGTTCCTCGAGAGTTTCACCAATGCAAGCGATGACCTTCAATCCCTCGGCCAAGGCATGAGCGACCTTCTCGCCGATGAGTTCGTCAGTTTCGCCAAAGATTTGACGACGTTCAGAGTGTCCCAAGATGACCCAATCAGCGCCAACATCCTTCAACATGGCTGGGGCAATTTCACCAGTAAATGCACCCTTGGCCACCTTGTATGAGTTCTGTCCAGCAACGCCAATGGTGGCGGGCAAGAGACCCCTTACGTACGAAATGTACACTGCGGGGCTACCAATGACGACCTCAGTGTTGGGGTCAAGTGGACCAACAACGAGTGTCTTTGCGATTTCGGCGATTTGAGCCTTATCACCGTTCATCTTCCAGTTGCCACCGACACAGAATTTGCGAACCATTTTGATGCACGAGACGAGTTTTTGCCTGGAAATTCCAAATGACTTTTGTTAGATGATTTTTAACACAACTATTTTCAGAGTAATTTCGGTCAGCAACGCGCATAGTGTGCGTAAAGACAAAGTTAAAGAAAATCAAATACAATTAGCAAAAGAAATTAATATAAATTTGAAAAGAGGAACCGAAAAAACACACCTTACACTGAGGAAATGCCGAAACAGAATAACCTTTCTTTGACCTTGTTCGACGAGATATTTTGACAGTTGGAGTTTGTTGGAAAAGAATTCTTATCAAACGCGTGTGGTTTCACGGCTGATGAATAGGTGGTGCTGTTCGCAGGTTTGTGTATACACTAGAACACTGTCGGATGTTGGCAGGCATCTTGCTTGCGAAAAGTCGTTGTATTTTTGAAAAATGTATTTATATGAAAAATAAAACAAAAGAGTGCAATGAATATGTTTATTTCATTGCCAGATAAATACTCTTTTGGTATTGATCCCATTTCTGTTTGTTGTTTGAAATTTCTTTACTCTGTGCTGGATTTACTTTTGGGAGCTCGTTTCTGTAACTTTTTCTAATCCAGCGCGAAATTATGTTATTGACACTCTTCTAGTAAACTTTCTAGATCTAACTCAGGACGACATAATTTATTCTGAATAAGTTTTGTGCATCTACGAATAAAAAGTGAATAATCAATCAAGAGTTTTGTTTTGTTTTAGTTTTTCTTCGCTTAAATTTTTTTAATCACAGAACCCGATAAAATTCGGAGTAAAGTTCAAATTATTTACTGCTCCTGTTTCTTTGACAGCCGGGCACATCATGTTCCAGATTGTCCAACGCGTGCTGGACTCCTAGCAGTTTTCAGCTTGTAGGGTTGTACTTACGTTTCTTTTTACGTAACGAGTTCAATGGCTCAATAGTTTCTCCTTTTCTAACGCACAACGAACAAGAAATGAGCAAGTAAGTCGGTATTAAATGTTATAATCAAGCTTATGATAAACGTCTTTTTAAATACGTTTTATTTACCTTTCTGGTTGACATACCGCATTTACCATTTCCTTATATTGGAAATAACACTTTTTCATTCACTATTCATGTACCTAACAGACAGTATTGATTTTTTCTAGATTCTCAAAAAAAAAAAAAAAATATTTGACAAAAGATATCGTTCACAGCAATAGTCGTTAATATCCATACAGTTATAAAGTTGTCAAATATCGAAAACTATTGAAATTGCAAAACGAACATAAAAATGCAAACGGTTCCACACATGCGAACTTTTACGGTCGGTAATTGAGTGGAAAACACAATTAAAACTTCAATAACGAGAGTTCGGTGTTAATCATTTGACACGTGAGCAATGTTCAATAAAACGTCCGTCAACAAAATGTTCGAATATAGTTCGAGGACATTTGCAAAACCGAACAAATCTGTATATTTGTCAACTTTTGGTATTGGCGAGTTATGGTTCCACATGATTTCGTGTCAATGGAGCTCTTTAGACGCGACTACTTTCAAAGTTGGCATGAACTTCAAAATTTGATTTCGTGAGGTTATTCAATTTATATCGTAGGTATATATTAAACCTCTCTGTGACTATACCAAGTAAATTGATTTGCTATAAATGCAAACACATCAAAGGCAGGTATATGGATTTACTTATCTTTTGTTTATGCTAACGGTTTGGACTTTTGTTGTGGGAGCAGTTCACAATAAAAAGGGAGCTAAATAAAATAACTCAGAATGACTTGCTGGGGATCAGCCTGCAGGTATGCAAGCATTTGCGATGAAGTTGTGCAAACATTTTAATACTTCCCAAAAATGAAAAACTCGCAACAAAATTTATAGTCTTTGGGAAGCTTAAGCCTTGAAATTATTGAATTATTGACGTGTTATCCTTATTATTATGACGTGTTATCCTTGGACGAACACCCAACTGTAATTTTGATGTTTAAGAATCTTTTCGGGGACATTTTAAAAGCAGTGTGGACAGTATTTGAATCATTTTAAGACGCGGCTAGAGAGTTTTTGTTGTAGGGTTTACAGTTTTTTGTGTGTTTCTTTACCGATTTAACCATTAACGACATGCTTTATGAAAACAAATCGAGATGTTAGTCATACAGTTTCTTACGTGGCCCATTTGCGTAGCTATATTTTTGATGTATTTCTCGAAAAGATTTAAAATCAGCTTGCGATATTAATTTGTCAGAGTTTAACATATTTGTAAAGCAAGTAGAAACATACTTCTAAAGCTTCATTTTCTTATAATTAATATTCAGTACAAATTCTGAACTCGTGTTTTGGGTCACAATTTCACAGCGCCTTGACATTTTCTTAGACCGCTTTTTTATACAGGTTCTCGAGAGTCTTGACTCTGTTTTGGGAGGCATTCAGAGGCTTTTTTTCTGAATGCTTTTTGGATGCTTACTTATATTATTGCCAGCCGAATCAGAGGGTCTCGGACTATTTTTCTATTGCGTTAACTATAAAGTGAACAACAAAAAGACTCGTAGACTGCATCTTATCTGATATGACCAGATATTGTTCCGCTGAAGCAGGATTGCCTTAAGTAAGTGAAACCAATAAATGAATCCTTGAGTATTGTCCAACTTCAACGCACACCGTTCACCAGACAGCTTGAGTAATTCTTGAGCTAACTTTCCACCTCAAGTAATATCATTTCTCCCTTCCAACAATTTACGAAAAACTGAAGTTGAAAAATAAATTTAATATAACCTCAAAAATCGAGGGAAATTTTTCTTCCTGCACAGAGAGACACAAAAGACTAGAAGAAAAAAGTATATGCGAAATTGCAAATAAAATCATTGCCCAGAACAGCTTCAATGAAGCAAATTCAGCTTTGTTGTTGCCGCCACCACCACCATCATCACCATCGCCATCAGTGCACACAGTTCCTGCGTCCTTTTCTAGAATCCCATCATAATATAGAGCATTACCCCCTAAAAAAAAAACCCTCTTCGCTGTGTCATTCCTAAGAAGGATAAACAATTCACTTTTTGTATTTATTTTTCGATGCGATGAGACCCTATATAGGTTAGACCTAGGTACGGACGCGCCAGCCCCCCTCTGATCGTATCGATTCGGTATTCGTAATAAGTCATCTATTCATAATGAAAACGAAACAGTTTGAGGACACAACGTCAACTTCAGCGACGACGACGATGGCTTTGTGCAGGATATTTCAGTTTTTCTTTTATAATGCCCCAGACATATACAAAACTGAATAAACTTTACTTCACTATTACGACGAAAGCTGTGGATGGGTTGGACCCTTTTCGGCATGCGGACGAATGTTACATCGCTTTACACGGACGGGAAGCTGGACAGGTACAATTGAGCATAAGTATCCCTATTCTGCCGACGATGCAGGTGACTGTGCAGCGTCCATGTCGGAAAAAGTCAATCCGAGATGCAGTGAAGCGTCACCAAACAAATACAATCCATCATGTGATGATTGTGACGACTGTATGGCACCGTGACGAGAACACTACCGGTCTCGCACAGCTTAGGCGACGAATCGACTACCAACTGTTCTCTAATAAAAACGACGACGGGAAAAATATCTATACAAAGCCCCAACAGAAACATCCTAATGAAAGGCTGTATACCTTTCCTCATGCCACTGGGGCTCCAACTCCGAGCAAGGACCGGCCTAGTCCTCTAGGAACACACTCATAGATGATATACGAAAGCAGCGGCTACGTGCACGGTGTTTGCCTTCTCGTTTTGCGAAATGAATACATTTCAATTGTCTGGCGACGACTCTGCGAGCTGGATCCAGGACCTGAATATTTTGATGATTCCATCTACGTGTATACCGTATGTGAGAAGGTGGCGTATCACGTATGGCGGAAGGTACGACTATACTCATTCGAGTTGTCACCTGTGCAAGTATATTAAAAGAGGATTTTGTCGCCTCAGTTCGCCGAATTTACATAGCGTGAAGCTTGTGTATTTTCAGTGTACTTTTTTTCTGATTGTTGTTGTTGATGCCGAATGAGCGTTCACACAATTTGAAGCAAATTCAGAATGGTGGCGATGGCATAGCGCGTACATCGTTTGGATAAATTGCCGCGCTACAAAAGGTGGTCGAGTGTGTGAGTGTGTGAGCAAAAATAAACAATGCCCGATGATAAAAGGCGCACGGACCTCAATTTCGTTCGGGAATCATTTTTCAACGGATATTAAAAGAGCATTGTAAGCGTGGTAGGTATTCTTAACATGTGAGCGGCCATTGTCCGGTCTCCAGAGGCGATTGTTGAATGTTGATGTATTGTGGCCTCAACCTGGGGTTACACTCGACACGAGTACGCAGTTAAAAATGTGCTTTTCCGCATCGCATTCACGTGAAGAGCAATTAAAGTCGAAGGGCTGGAATGAGGCCGGGTATGCGTTGTTACTTCAAAATGGCGGACGGCGGTTGACTGAACAAATTAGGCTTAGGTTAAGGGAAAGTGGGATTTTTAGCACACAATTACAACAACTACTGTGAGTCCTCGAAGTGTCAAGTAGAGCGTAGTTGTTGTAATTGCGTCATAAAATGCTACTTTACGTTGCTTTGCTGAGGTCGAACAATGAATTTTACCTAAACAAAATGTCAGATAGCTGTTGTGATTCTTCTGAGTGCAAAATTTGACTAACATTGTAACAAATTAACAACAGACATATGAAAAATTTCGTTTCTACTTTTCTTTCAAACCTAGCACTAAAAATCCCATACAAAAGTGACACAAGAAAATCATGAACGAAAAATTTCGCCGTACTTTCCGTTTTGCGGTTGCTGCTGCGGAATGAGGCAGAAAAGTGAGTAATTGTAGTAAATTGCTGGGAACAATTCTCGACTCTCTTTCCACACACAATTTGGTTGGGACATTAATTGCTTGCGAAAGTTTGACACATTATTTTGAGGCTGTTTTCGGAAAAATGGATGGAATCTCACGAAGTGGACCATATTGAATTGTTATATTCCGAAGAACTGAAGCAGGAATATCAGGAAGATGATCCACCACCATTAGGACCAGAACCAATATAATTTTAATTAGAATTGCTTTCAATTACAAAAAGCAAATTCTGGCTGTTGTCCAATGCCACTTGTGTTACAGCTGATGGAACTTTTCACAAATTATTTGCCGCTGCCATTTCGCAGATGTTTCGCTGTCCATTTGGAGACCACCGAAGCAGTAGCGTTCTGGGCTTCATCGCGAAATATTTGTACTGGATTTCTAGGTGCCTCATGTCGTTTTCAATTGGGAGGGACCGATTCAGAGCAGTTTTTCTGCTCTCGAAATCAGCTGGCTGTCAGATTTCATGTTCCAATGGCCGCAAAAAAAAAAACATTTCTGAGCGAGATTCACACCTAACACTAACACCAAAACATTTGTGATTGGTCACACTTTAAAGTGTGTTATTTTACGTTTTTTGAGACGGCAAGTCTGTGTAAAATAGAGAAAAACTTACATTTGGCCACTGCAATGGATATTAACATAAATTGAATAGAGTTTTATAAACACAAATTACAATTTAAGAACAGCTGACTTTTAAAACACGCACCACCACAAAAGAAGAACGAAGAATCTCGTTTTATGTTTCACTGGGATCGGGAACGAAATCTGAGAGCAAAATCTGAAAATCCCAATGAAAAACGACATCAGTCTCCATTCGCTAGTCATCAAGTATGTCGTGAGTTATTACTAGGTTGACAGTTTGTATATGTGGCGGATGTAGGAAAAGTGTCATTCCCGACCAATCCAGTCCAGACCAATCTTGTCAACTTAAGATAACTAGATTTTAATGTGTGCCCAATGTTACGAAATGCAATAAAACAAATTTTAAGTTGGAAGGTAATTGAACTAAGACCCAGACAAAGATGGCGGCTTAATGCATTTTAATAAAATAAAATAAGTAGACATTCGTCGCTCTTGGTCCACTTATTATTGCTGGTCACCAAGACTGATAACAATGTAGAGATTTCGTCCAAAATCAGAGGATTTTGACAGTAGGCCTGGGCATAAGGCGTCACTGTAATCAGAATGGTTTTAGGAAAGCACTTTGTGATTGCTGAGAACGCGAAATGGAATGAATTTTAAACAAAAATACAAAACACTGCGACAAATCCAAAATGGCCGATTTACGGGAAAGTCCCACTTGATTGTTTTCCAGCTGTAGCACCTCAGTTGTCTAGAAGTTTACTTACCTACCTAATCTAGTGTCCTTTTCACATCATTGTCAAAAACTTCGGCTCTAGGTTACCTACTTTCAGTACTAAGCCGCCAGGAGTAGCTTTGCCACAAATTAAAGAATTTGATAAAAATAAGATTTCTTCTGCTACAACAGCACATTATTGTGTCCATCAAAATGTGCCCATCTAATAAAGAGTTGGTGCCATCTGTCCTCCGTCATGCCAACGAACGGTTACACACATAATTCTCCGCATTTCACAGTTCACATTCGACAATCATATTTAGTTGGCCGCTGCTCATCACCATAATATTTCCCTTCCACTTGGCTGACCAATCAATGATTCATTCAAATGTTTGCCAATACCATCGACATGCACTCCCAATTATCCTGTCTATATGGTGATTTTCAAACGCCACCGTCTGTCGGATCAACTCAACGCACAAGTCCTTTCACAAAATCGAAAGAGAGAGAGAGAGAGAGAGAGAGAGAGAGAGAGAGAGAGAGAGAGAGAGAGAGAGAGAGAGAGAGAGAGAGGGAGCCCACCAACTCAATTGAATTTCGACAATCTGAATAATTAGTTGCGAAAAAAAAAAATAAACAAACGAAATTATGAAATCCAATATCGTCGCATAACAATAGCACAAGCAAATTACATTTTCATTACTTCAGCTCACAATCAACACGAAACACTCGAAACTGCGAAACCCATTGTTGGGCTTTCGAACAATCGACAAACTTAGGTAGATACTTCAGCTTTGGTTTGGGGTATTGTGTACACGACTCAAGGAGAACTCCTTGTAGGTTTATCCCTGCGAACATAGTTTGACCAGTGCTGTCGTTTTAGAAACATCGAGAGCAGTACATTCAATTTTTTTTTGCATAATTTTGGGGAAAAAGCAATACACATAAATATATATATTTTTTTAGTTTATTTATAAATAAAAGTCTTTGTTTTTTTTTTCTTTTTAGTTTTGTTGAGGCTTAGATTATACTTCAATTTAATAAATTAGGATTTATTTTTTGAAAATAAAAATGTCATAATCCATTACAATTCATTTTTTTGGTTTTTATTGAACACATATTTAATATGCAACTACTCCATACAAATACTTGTTTCATAACGGAAATCACATAAAAAGACGACATTAACATTAAACTATTTATTACGACCTTAATTTATTTGTAGTTTGATAACATTTCTTTGGATGGATTCCAGTCAATAGCGCTACTATGCCTTATTAATTCTTTTGCCATTAAAATTGAATTGACAGTGGATGTCAGCAAAGAGTTTCTTTTTTTATCTTTAATCAATGCTACCTGAGAAAATATACGCTCTGCACTGGCACTGCTATGCGGAAAACATAAAATAGAGCCTACAAATATTTTTAGGAGGGGAAACATGGGAGTGTTTAAAGACGTTTTTAAATTGAATGTGGAGCACCAAAAATCTTCAAATTTAAGCTCGCTTCTGTAAAAGTTTTGATGCAGAAGAGTTCGCCATTCGTCATCTAGATCATCTATGAGTTTTTTATCAATTAAATTTGGGAACAATTGAATGAGTGGAGTAAGACTTGGTGATTTTTTTTGCGGATTTATTATTTGTACGGCTTCTAAAACTTTGTCTTGAAACTTTACCCTTTTCCTTATTTGCGTACATAGTTCAATGTAGTAATCTCTACACTTACTTTTTACATTTTTTATAGCTTCCTCTGATAAGCTACCATTGCAAGTTAAAAGGTTAGCTTGTGCCCCTAGGTGAGTTTCTTTTAAATCTAAAAAGCAATTTTCATTGCAAAAATTGATTGTATCCAGAGAGGCGTCATTAATAAATTCGTTTTTAATGAAGTTCGACAAAATCGTTTTAAAATACATTTTCACTGTTGAAAGCAAAACGTGAATACGGGGTTCTTCCGACTGATATTCAATATTAATTTTGTTTGTTAGTTTTAAAATATATTGTAAGAAATAGAAATATAACTTTGCTTCGTTTGTCAAATCTGCATAAATGCTGTGAGCTAGGTCTGAATTCTGTTCCAACTGATAGGAAATGAAATAATGTTTCAAAGGGACCCACTGTTCTATGATTCGCGACACTACATTTTCAAGCGATAACCACCTAGTAGCAGATGTTTTTAATATCTTATGGGTCTTAATGTTGAAATATTCTTGAAATTCACGAAAGTCTGTCTGTCGTTTAGAGCTGTGGGCGAAAAAAAGGTAAATATTTCTCGCTAGTTTTTCGACATTTTGTGGTATCTTTTTTGATGCTGCAATTGAACATAAATGTAATGAGTGACATGTACATCCCATCACAAATAAATTGGGTTCAATGTTTTTGAAAAGTGTCTTAACACCTCCCTTTTCCCCCATCATAACTGACGCATTGTCGGACGCAAATCCGATCATATTTTGTACTGGGACATTGACATTTGCAAAATATTTAAGTATTTCCTCAAATATTGTTTTAGCATCAGCATTTATTAATTTAATAAGACCGAAGAACCTGTCGATGACCTTACCCAACATGTTATCGAAATACCTGACCACAAGTACCAAACATTTTGTAGTACTAACATCAGTGGTTTCATCTATAATAATTGAAAATTTTTGAGATCTAAGTACCTTAGCTATCTCTTCTTGACCTTCTTTAAGAAATAAATTGTTTGTTGTTTCTGTGGCTTTTGTTTTGCCACATTTTAAATCTTTTACTATTTCAGAGTCTGGAGCAATTGCTTTAATCAATAAAATAAGAGGAGTTATTAATGTAAAGGGCAAATTGAATTCAAGAAGAAATAAAATTATTTTCAACTCTGCCGACTTTAGTTTGTTTTTTTTGCTCTTGAGAAATTCTTCTTCATCAGCTTGGAATATCTGTGGTTGTTTCCTTAGCGCTTGCACAGACTTCTTATGTATTTCGGAATCATTATGGCGTTTAATGTTTCCAATATTAATCGTTACAAATTTGGCACAACACTTACAGAATGGTTTGTCTTCGCCCCATCGTGTTGTTTTTTTTTCCAACCATGGAAATTTTTGCAACCATATCTGGCGAAACTTTTGCTTACGTTTTGGACCTATTGACGAAGTAGTGTCATTCTCACTTTGATTTACTTTTGATGTTGATGGTCCAGTTGATAAGGGTGAAGAATAATCGCTTGTTTTTTGTTGTTTCGAAGATCTGAATGCAATTAGTAGAAACTATTAGAATTAGAAAAATACAAATTCTTTCGTTTACTTACGCAGTATTAAAATCGTTTGTTTGAAAAGATTCTTCGAAACTATCAGAATCTAGTTCATCGTCATTGTTGACGTCCTGCTGTATTTGCTGTAGTGTTGGAGCTTGCGGAGAATCCGATGACTTATCGGTTTTTATTTTTACGGACTTCTGAAGCCACCTAGGAAGAATTGATATGTTATAAAATATTCACTATCTAACTATTCAAAAGAATACTAATATACCTATCCATAGTTTTTTTTTTTAACTCGTATGTTGTTGTAATGTAGTCCCTGTTGAACACAGCAGCGCAACAATCACCAATAAAGCACCATCAGAGCCAAAGATATTAAAAAAAAATTCACTTCACCGTAACGCGTAAAAAATGTTATGTTATCGTTTTCTTTATTTAAGAACTGCACCGCGGAATTGAAAGAAATTATTTTCCTTTGAAAAACAAATTTAAAATTTTCGTACGCAAAAAACACAGCAGTCGGAAATCGCAATCAAGCCTACGAAAAACAATTGCCAGACGGAGACGGAGACACAGGCAATAACCAAATAGCGGTAACCGAAATCAAACAAAAACTACCCCACTAACACTGACAAACACAGCGACAGCGGTTGTTCTTGTTAGTTGGGTTGGATGGACGTTTAAGTTAAAACAGTCAAGCAACATGATCTTACTTTTAGACAGGGCAAGCGAGACGAATGAGACATGGATATGACACTACAGTCATTTCAAATTGTGTTTGCATGACAAATGCAGAATGTGATATTTATGAGAACATAAAAAGTGATGCCAGCTGTACTGTTTTCTTCGATACATTTATGAAAACAACGAACTACAAAAAGCAATACAAAAAGGAAAATGCAGTACAAAACAAAAGTGAGCAGTACGGCAGTACGCAGCTCCCGAAAGCAATACAAATATTGCTTTTGCAGTACGTTCGACAGCACTGAGTTTGACGCTGTCAGTGTGCCCCCCCCCCCACCAGCTAAGACTTTAATTTCGATTGAAAGGAAGCAGATGCGGTTGTTGTTGTTGTTGCAGCAGCAGCACCATCTTCATAATATCCTTGAATACGCAAAATGAGGATAACACCAGCGAGCGATTCAGTTCCACTCGTACTATCCGCAGAGAGGACTTACTTTTCCTTCCCTTTTGAGGAGCACTATTGCAGCGCACCTCGGATGGGTGCTGTTTTGCTAATCTTCGAGAGCTTTTCATTCATTTCGTTAGAGGACGAGAAAGGCAGACAGGGCGTCGGGCTCGGCTCTGTTTCACTGAACAGAAGCACCATTTCTTCGTAGGAATGAACTTTGAGCGTAAAGCTCAAGATCCTTTGAGTTTATAATAATTTTAAGTGGAAATCCAACAAACACATATATATAATTAACTTGATGAGGGTGGATGGCGACAACGACGACGACGGCAATATTATAAAGATCTAGGTAGATGGATCTAAGATATAGTCGGAGTGAGAACGTAAATCTTTTCAATAGACCCAACAGCATCCTTGGGCGGACGGCTGTGGGTGTCTCGATACGAGATGCAATGCAAAATACGAGCATGAACGAACTTCCAAATTTATGCCAAGGGTACGAGAATGTGTGTAGCCAGGGTAAAAATAAGTAGCAGCGCCGCTACGGGCGGTTGTTTCTTTAAGAATCTCAAGTATCTGAAGGATTTCCGCGAAGGCTGCTATAGTAAATTGATATGAAGAGGGGTTTCTTTCGCTTCGCCAGAATTTGGGTTTCCAGTTTCACATAGATTCGCGGAAACAATGTGAAGTCCCGTCGTCTGACAGAAGCATCATCATCCCAAGCCCCCCGTGGATACTTTCCAGATTTTGGCAGTTTATGTCATGGCGCACCTGCTTTTATATGCGCATTGGGGGAGGCCAGTGCAATTGGACGCTGTAACTGATGCTTGGTTCTCTTTCACGGTGTTGGCTTTCGTGAATTAATTTATTGACTTTGAGGAGATGTTCAAGTTGTAACGTATAAGGGAGGGTTGTGGCTTTGGAGGAGTCTCTTAGATGCACGCATAGATGGGTAGTTAAATGGAAGCACCCCTTCTCCGTGGATTATGTCCTAGTGATACACGCAACTTGTCAATTAAATTAATGAGGTACCTACCTATTTATGGTTTGATGCTTTGACATAAACTATTACGAGTTGCGTCGTAAAAACAAGCAATCATTGTGAAATATTTAAATGAAATGAGATGGGACAGGTCCAAGTGCCAGCAAAAATCGTTCAAGGTGAGGAGGACTCCTCTGATAGGACTATTAAAGGATAGCGCGTCTGGAAAGGCTTAATGAACCAGGCTGTAGTTATCCTTTTCTTTTACAAACCGTCATTAATTTTTGGAAGTTTTTTTCCCCTAGTTTTGGGAGCGGTTTCGAGCGCAGTCTTCAAGGGGTTTTGAATGCATTTTCTTAAATGTTTTTAATGCTTAAAATTTGTTAAAAGCCACAAAAAAAGAACACAACAAAAAAGAAACATTAAAAACATAAGAAAAACGTGTCAAATGCCACCTAATCGCTTCAAAAAGCGCATGAAAGAAATATGAACCGAAAAACTCGTCCAAAATGCTTAAAACAGGCAACAAAAATGCGGCCAAAAACATTTCCAAATAAGCAATAAAATCATTTAAAACCATGTCAAAATTATTATTAATTAAAACCTCAAAGCAACTTTTCTTAAAAACGCACCAAATCAGTCAATGCAACACGTCGGAAAAAGCGTATATCTCTCCCCAAGCCTTAGGGGCGAACGCAGAAAAAAAGCCGGTCCATTTATAGGGTGGCAAGACAAAAGGATCGTCCCAAGGCATACCTCGAAGAGAGCAAATCGAGAAAGCGACGCTGGACGTTCTCAATTCTGTGTGCATGAACTCGATGAAAGTGAGACCACACTCGACTAGCGCGTGTTCAAGGAGGGGGCGAACTAAGGTGATATAGAGAGATCTAGTAAGGGTTGAAGAATTCTTTAGACCATCGTTTAACAAGGCCAATTGATGAGTTGGCCTTACAAATTATTTCGTCAATATGCGAATGTAAACTTAACTGCCTGTCATACAATATGCCAAGGTCGCGAAGAGAATGAACGAGAGAGATTGGTTGACCGCGGAGAAGGTAACGTCGGCGAGGGGACTTGTTGCGCCTGCGTGATAGCGTAATGAATTGGCATTTGGTGATGTTGAGTTCTAAGCAATTTTTGAGGCACCAGGTCGAAAAACTGCCAAGGTCTTCTTGAAGGAGGCAGGAGTCTTGAGGTGAAGAGATGGTTTTGTAGAATTTAGTATCATCCGCCTAGAGAGAGAGAGAGAGACGAGTGTTTGATAGTCTTCTCAAGACCTAAATGGCTGCCTTGAGGGACCCCAGACATTGCTAAGAAGGAGGACGACAGTACGGACCTAAAGCGAACGCTGTAATACCGGTTTTCAAGGTAGGAAGATATCATATCCATTTTATCAACATGGGTTCAAATGCAAGGCAGATAATTTGAAGAGGATTAATTGATGTGATATCTTATCAAAGGCCTTGCTGAAGTCAGTTGCGATGACGTCAACTTCATTCTCTAGGGATGAGAGGACAAAGGCAATAAATTCGACGAGATTTGTGGTTGTCGGTCTACCCTTCAGGAAGCCATGTTAGTAGGGTGAAACAAGGGACTTGCTCCGAAAGCGTAAGAATTCATATACAATACAAAACTTCAAAAAGTTTGGGTATATGCGAGAGTTTGGCAATTGGGCAGTAATTAGTAGGTAATTTAATTGTTTGATCCTTTTTTGTGTATCGGTTGTATCGGTGTAATGAACGAGTTTATCCAAATCTGGGGAAATTCTCCGTTTGAGAGAGAAAGATGAAAGAGATCAGAAAGTGGGAGTGAGCGATTGGAAGACCACTTCTTAAGAAAAAGATGATGAAGTTGCCTCTCCATCCTATTTAGATATTGCTTCGGATATAAAGCCTATTCCTTCCAGTTGAGCTTACAAACCTTGGTCTAAACTTAATTGAAGTTTTCACTCGCAGGTCTCTTTTAATTAGATACATTACAATCTTTAAGACACACAAAAGAGTCTTCCAAAAACAAATCAAGCAAAAAAAAATGTGTTGGCAATTCTAACAAGTCATATACCCCTTCTTCCGAAGACTTCAACACAGCATCGTCGGTTGCGTGTGGGAAAACCGCAAAATTTGGCAAAGCATATTTAGCTTAGCTATTTAATAGCTTGAGAACAACAAGGCAGCGGGCTCCCTGCTAAATATTGTGTGTGTGATTCTAAGTGTGTGAACGTCTCAAGCCGTCCTGCAACACACTAACCGGCCACACACAGTTTGGCCCGGCAGATCGACTATACAGACCGAATTTTCACACTGAAGCAAATCCTGGAAAAGACGAACGAATTTCAAGTCGTCCCTCACCGTCTTTTCATCAACTAAAAAAAATTAAATGCTTTTGTTACTTCTAAGGAGAATTTGACATTCCTTGCTTCTTTTTTTCCAGATATTTTGGGGGGCGGAGGGATTTCCACCCCCAAAACCCCTACCCTGCGTTCGCCGCTGCCAATGAGCCTGTATGTTAAAACTGACACAATTTAAATTTTCGTTTCCTGCCAGTTAATACAACAGCAGTATGGACTTGCTATGAACTCCTGCCAAATTAACCGCAGCCGCAATGATTTCTGATACGAACAGCCAATGTGAGTTATGTTGCATATGACAAACTTAAACAAAGCTGATTTCAAAATAGCTGCGGCGCCTTTCGTGTACAATTGTGCGGGTGTTTGTTTTCTCCCCCCAAACAACACAGCGCACACTGCACACCCTCACAATCAACCATAAATATGCCGAAATACAAAAAAAAATAATATGTATATCTCACCGAATGGGGTTACTCAGTGCAAGAAAATATACAAAACATTATTTGCCATTCCAGGCAGTTTGTATACAAAAAAAAAAGCAAGCAACAACGCGAAACACCTATTTAACGGATTTATATCCGCGCCTAAAATACACACGCGTACATCTAATTACCGCCTAGCCGCTGCCGCCCCTTGGCACGACTCTTAATAGCCAAAAATTGAATTATGAAAGCGATTTGGCTTGAGTCCACAAAAGGAACTACCGCTCCGCCGAAGCCTGCACAGACTATAAAGGGAAATTTATTCAAATAATAAATTAACGCAAAAAAATATAAACAAGGCCTATCCTCGTACACGCAATAGTTGGGGGCACCACCCAGCCGCACCATACGCATACCCCATACAAAACACCCCCAGCCCGAGGCTCAACTGGCGAAAGGTTGAACAATAATTCACGGAACCCTTTGGTACCCTCGGCATTGTTGCCGCAATAAATTTCGAAAATTCTATTTAAATGAATTGCGGGTGGCACCTTGCGCTGCGTTACGCACCATGACCCTACAGCGCCCGCCAAACAAGGTCAACCTCGGCCTGCCTGTATCCACAAGTGCGTGATATCACACTAGCACTGTCAGTGTCAGTGCACAGTGGCGAATGCTGCGGATACAAAGGCGCAGACTGCGAATTCCTTGTGAAGTCTCAAGTGCCTGAAGGTCTGAAATTAATGACTCCGGTTAGCATAGTTCAAAACAATTAGTTACACGTAACCCCATCGCTATCCCTATGCCCTTGCCCATACCTAGTTAACATGTTTCAAAAAGTCATAAAGCAAAACGCAAACTATACTCCACCCGCACACACATGCACCGCATCAATTGATTGCTTCACAGCCACATCCTTTTGCGTATATTATGTGGTACTATACCCCAGCTGGATGCGAACAGATACGAGAAAAAGTTCTTTGAGTCCTTTACAAGGAATCTAATTAATGAAATTACAAGTATCCCGCCTGTATGTGTTCATGTTTGTGTGGCTTATCCGATGCGGGATTGTATACCCGGACTCAGACGGTACAGATGCGGAGCGAGGTGGCTTACAGCTCTAGGGTATAATAATATTGATTCTGGGATTGAAAGTTAATCCAAAGTAAGATCGGGTGTAGGGTGTCGGATGGCAAAACCATAACCCGACCAAACAATAGTGTGCCGTTGGTGTGCAACTACAGCTCATATACTTGTTTTCGAGCTCTTTTCCAAATCGTTGTTCACAAGGAATACGTACTCAATTTTATATTGTTTGCCAGAGCGACCAACAGTGTTGTGTACAAGAATAATTTACAATTCCCCTTTTTCTAAATCGTCGAGGATGGAGTTGACCCTCATCTTGTTTTCTACTTTTCCTTGGCTGTCTGGTGAAGGGGCCAGGCATGCCAAGTTGATATGCCTCACGCGATGTCTTTTAGAAAAGCTATACCTATGAGAGCACAAAACAACTTTCGGCTGAAGTGGCTCGCCAGGTTAAAAAGAGCAGCAACAATAACAATAATATACAAGAAAGATTGTTTTCAACAAGTCATTTGTCATGGTTATGGTAACACTACTCTGAAACCTTTGGGGCTTCATGTCTACAAGGCCCGATATAAGTGGTCGCTCTTCTCCAAGGTGCTCAGAAAAGTAATCGTTCTTCTAGGTGAGGGCAATCGTTGGACATCAAAGATGAACAAATATAGTTCAAACTACAAAGAAGCGTCAGAAAAGATATCCAGCAATAAAGCCTCCGACTTGTAGGTCTGTTTTCAGTTTGGAGCCTTAATTTGGTCAGTTCAGCCCATTTGCATTTGACAGTGTTTTATATATTTTATTGTATTCTATCAATCCGAGCACTGTTTGGACACATTCTCCATAGTCAGCTCAATGTTAACGTCACGCTGCTACAAAAATAGAACTCCGTTGCTGATAGGCCTGCCAATCAAAAAATGCGTTCTGTAGCCAAAAACCACCAAAGACACTATACATCAGAAGAGGAAAAACCATCGACCCGATCGCCACCAAAAAAGAAAACAATTTTAAAGCCGCACTTATATAAAATTTAAACATAGACAAAATCAATAAATCATAAAAAAAAAAAAAATACGAAATTTACTTTTTAATTATTGTCTTTTTCATCTTGCAATCACAATCTAAATATGACTCACTAAAATTGGACTGAACAAATGAAATGTCAGTTCCATACAAGCTCTGCCTAAAAAAATGACGCCAGTATTACTATAAGTAGCGCTCGTTTAAAGAAGGTTTAAAGCAGTGTTAATAACTCGTGCGGAACTTACCTTTTCGTGGGAATTCCGATGATTAGAACCTTCTCGTTGAAAAACGGCCAATTTTGTGGGATATTCGGTTAACTTACAAAAGAAAATTGTACTTCTGTTACCCTGTAAAGTGACAGAAATTGGACACAATGGACCCTACTGATGGTCTAAGTGAAGCTGTGGCATAATTGTCACAAGAGCACCCAATAACCTACCTACCTACCCTGTAAAGTATGCACAGCTTTATTGAACAGGGAAATCGCCCCTGTTCAAAGGTGTCATAGTATTAGTACTTATAGGACTGCACAATGCAGCTCGTCATGTGGGTCAGACATATTGAGTTAAGATCACAGTTCGTATCTGACCTTCAGTAGCGCTTGGCGAGTTCGCACAGTGCACCATATATGTTGTTTATACTTCAATTTTACCCTATAAGATCATATTTCCACTATCTTATACCTTATTCACATAGATCCGAAAACCGGATTTTCGATAAAACATTCGAAAACTTCATGGAAAACAGAAAACGAGTCTTTTGAAGTCGGTTTCCACAAAAACAACCACCAAAGCTACTTCCAATCATGGGGTTGATGAAACAAACACACCTTTTGTAATACTCAGCAAATTCAGCAGAAGAGCTGAACGAAATGTCACAACCCACAACTTAAAATCATTTTCTACACTTAATTGATGGGCTAATATTACTTTTAAAGGCTTCGAATTCGTTTTGTTTGGAAATTAATGCTATCGAAATTAGTAACCAAAATAGATTACACAGAAGTTTCACGACGAAAACAAAGTTTTTGGTGCGATGTGAAAAGGAAGTTATTCAGTGTTCACGCAACAAGCCGATCTAAATTGCGTGTTATATAATTAATCTACTACAAAAAATGTGTGTTTTATTCTTCCAATTAAATTACTCAAGCCAAGATTAGACTGTATGCCAATTAAGCATATGAATGCCATAAGGCAAATGACCAGATTAGCTGTCAAATGAACAAAATATCAGGATTATCAAAACTGTATATTAGACTATATGACCAAATTTACCAATATGGTCATATTTGACTTGACGGTCATTTGAGGCATTTGGTATTTATTACCAAAAAGAGAACGAAAATGAAAATGAATCACAATTCTAAGAACTCATACACCGATGCCAACAAAATAATTCCTGTTCCATCAAAAATGCCATCAATGCCATAACGAAATTTCAATAAAGTGCATATGGGCATTATATAAGGCTATATGCTGGCATTCGTACCTATTGTCCCATTACACCATATGCTATTTGGGCATTTTTATCTGTCAAAATCAGCCTGGTCATATGTGGCATTCAGGTCATTTGAGCAATGAGATATGCCTATTACATTGTATGACCATATTTTGACAGGAGAACTGCCAGAAATTGGCATTTTATGACCAATTGGCATATACCGTCTAATCTTACCTTTATTGGGTAGTTTTAGTTTTTGACCTTTTATATTACTAAATAATTTCTTGTTCATAAAAACATTGAAAATAAGGAGTGTGTGTTCTTTTCCCTTCAAAATTACTCAAGAACATAAAACACTGGTTTAGAGAAAATAAAAAGTGCAACAAAATTCCAACAATTTTGGATTTCTCCATGGAACGCTAGAGACACCAATTGAGTGTTAGTAGATTTGCTAAGTAAAAAGGTTGAAATTCAAATTGTTGCGTATTGTTTTACAATAGATGTCGCAAGGTGGTAGTTCAAATTTTTAATAATAGATGGAACCAACACAATTTGAATAAAAAATTGTTTGCAAAGCATTTATTGTTCCATAAATTGCACAGTTTTCTTCTGCATAAATTTCAAAAAACAAAGTTTTTCTGGACAGTTTTACAAATTTTCAAAATTATATATTGGATAGATTCATAAATTTGGAACATTTGTACTGGAGGTGGCAAATGAACTTTACAAATATAGGACAGGGCAGCTATTGAATAAACTTACTTCCTTGTTCAACCTATAAGACGAAGCGTATTCTAAGCATTTGTTGTCTCAATGAATTAAAAAAAAAAGAAGAGTTATTTTGGAATTCCGCATAATAATAAATTTAACTCTGCTTGTTACAATTAGTTTCCAATTTGTTCCGCTCTCAACCAAGAGCGCTAGCGCTTATGTTGAAACCAACGCGAAGTTGGCTACTATCACTCCACATATAATAAGTCTATGCTTATATAATTTAAATAAATCTCACCTTAAGCATCAGTTTCTTGCCAACGACACTGTTGGCCGTGACCGTATGTGCGTTATAGAACAGACCCGAAAACATCATCCCATATATCCAACAGAGTGCACCAAAAACAATATTCAGCATGTTGATCTGCCAAAGGATTACTAGGGAGACAAACTATACGAGTAACTGCCCCACACTCTCGTGTCCGCAATCACTTTTGAAGCAGGTCGTTTCGGGTGAATTGTCAAAAAGGAAAACGGTGGGCGAATGGTTTACTTTTAGTTTCTCTCATCCTGTTAAATTTTCGAGAACAAGCAAAAGTTTTATTATTTTCCATTCGTATATATCCAACTAAACACGGATAACAGCGATTACATTCTTAAGTTATAGCGAAAACTTTAAGGTCTCCATGTCGGGAGGGTTTGTAAAACCCTCGACATAGTTTAGTTATTCGTTTTCTTAATCCCGGTAGATTGGTTGGATATTTTATTGGAGGGGGGTGGCGGAATAAGACAATGGACTCGGGAAATGTAAGCGTTACTTACAATATACAAACCTGGGCATTGTTTAGAGAAAAATCCTGAAAACCAATTAATTTTCCGTAAATAAAAGAAAACAGAGATCAAGGCGATACTATCAGACAGAGTTGCAGCGTTACTCAGGATCTGAGAGATTTTAATTTTTGGGAAGAATTTCGTAAAGTCGTCGTTTTCTATAGAACGAGATTAGACAAGGAAAGGAAAATGCTATTCAATGTTTCAGTGCAATTGTTTGTCTGCTTTGGTAGTGTCTGCAGAAATATCATCAAGTGTCTTTGAATGAAGGCAATTTGAATGAAAATCAGTTGTGATTTTCTTTGAACCCAAAGAAAAGAAAATAACTCGTATAGTCAGTTCTGTCAACAGACTCTGCATAGTTGCATGCTACACAAGATGATGTTCTCGCTGGAAGGCTGATGCTTTTCGATTTGATTATAAGTACTTTTTATTTGTAGCTCCGATTCTAAGTGAAGTTTAAGAAAGTTCTGACTCCCTTAGGTGTTCTTTTTGTTGTGATTTGAGTAAAAGTAAAAGCTAAAATCAGTGGATTCGGGGGAAACAAACATGTTGCTCAAAATGTCCAAAAAAAAAAGAGTCTTAGGAAACATTTCAAAAAAAGTTTCATCGAAATCTGCAAAACCGGCTTCCACGTCCACCGCGGACAAAGATAAAACAATAAAAATATCTAACAATATTAATAGCTATCACGAAAAAATACCAGCCAGCTTTTCGAGAAGACCACTGGTTGCGGAAAACGTGTGATATGGTCTTGACGCTGGAGACTGGATGTTTTTAAAATTTTGATAACCATAAAAAGCTATCTTGTGGGCGATTTTTTTTCTGCTTTTCGTCAGTTTTCACTTTCAGTTTTGGAGGTCTATCGTATCGACGTAAGTCGTCTGAAAACTTACATTGTTGGAAATATCACTTTCATCGATGCAACATTGGGCTAGATTGGTCTGGATAAGATGTAACCTGAACGCAAAAACTAGATTGGTCGATTTCCTACGTCATCCAGATATCCGAACTGTCAACTTAGTACTCAATCAACAATTGCTTGACTAGATTCGTCGGCTTCCCCTCCATAAACGTCAACTGAAACGTCAGCTGCTCAAATGACCGATTTCAGCCAATCAGAACCGAATTACATCTAGTCAGACAGCTGTCAGACTTACGAATCTAGATGCTTGAACGTCCCCATTCTCATTGTGATACGTTTTCAAGCTAAATCGTCAAACTAATAGACTTGTCTTTTCATAACCTTAAATTATCACTGAAATCATTTTTGGAAAATGAAAATCAATAGTTGAATTGTCAATTTGTTTTGTCGCCTTTCCTTTTTTATTCAATTTTTTATTCAAAAGCGAATTTCTTTTATCATCAAAATGATTAGGGCCTTGGTAATCTCAAGAAGAAGAAGAATAGAAGAGCTAGTGACATTCGACAGCCTGGAAGAGGTTTTGTTTTTTTTAAAAGAAACACCCTTCCTAATGTCAACAAGTCATTTCGCTCCATTAACTCTTTGCCGTGTTTACATTTTATTCCACTCTTCTGATTTTTTTTTTTAAAATCTTAAGCTTGCTTCTTTTTCAATTATATTAAAGGCAACCATAAATGTCGCCGACCATGAAACATTTGACTACTACCGTACTGGATGTGTGTACTTTCCGCGTCGGCCGTATCATGAGGTGAAATAATTCATAAGAAAGTCATAAAACGGGACCATTATGAGCAGTTATTCCGCGACACACCCGTTTCAATGGAAATAAATTGTAACCGCACGGATATTTTACGGAAATACTTTTGTCAGATATATTGCTGTAACATGCGATAATGGGGTGACACAAATACGGCAGACCTTCAAAGGAAACCCCCGCCACATACCGAACCATTAGGAAATTATTTTTGCAAAGTATGTATGGGTACCTAATTATATTGACTTAAAAGTAAATAAACATACCACTTAATGTGGGGAAACATTCCGGCTTTATGGATGGAGACCGCTTCTGCAAATCATTTGAACGTGAAAGGGACTGAGTTGTGGAAATGGAAATGTTATTTTTAGTCCCGCTGATTTTATCATTGGTTCTCCGGTTTTTTTTTTTTTTCGTTCCATCAAATACAATCCTTATATTTATACGTGTCCAGAGTCCAGGTCCACTGAGTAAGTCTTTATACTGTGTCTGGATTAGGTTTTTTTTTTGTTAAAGACAATTTATTTCCACGTCCATTTTGCTATCTATAAGAGTTTTTGGGTCAACTTTCGTCCCTTTTTTTTGAAGCGTGATTTTAAATTCAGGGAGGAGTAGGAGGACTGGTCTCAGTTTTAAACGAGAGTACTGAAAATCCTACTGATTTTCACATGGCGGTGGCCATGATGAAGTAGTTAGTGCGCGGACTTGTGACGCGAGCGACCCAGATGGAAAGAATATTAAAATATTACATGGCCATACCGACCTATAAAGGTGGGCCGACATTTGTCCGTTTCTAAACAGTTTAGTTGGTTTGTTTCAGGTGATCTGACACGTCCTTTTATCGATTAAAAAATATCCCTTAGGGTAGCCGAGAGCACCAAATATCTGGGAATAATCTTAGATAGGAAGCTCAATTGGAAATTAAACGTCAATGAACGAGTTAAAAAAGCTGCAGCCGCATCTTCGGAAAAAGGTGGGGACCAAACCGCAAAATAATTCTATGGATGTATAACGCTATTGTGCGTCGAACAAAGCGTCGAATCTAAAACTACTGACCAAAATACAAAGACTAGCTTGTATAGGTACAACCAGCGCAATAAGGACAACACCTACTGCTGGCATGGAGGCTATCCTCAACCTGTTTTTCTTTAGACCTATACATGTAAGAATCTGCAGCCAAAAGCGCCCTCAGGATCAGTCAAACAAAAAGCTGGAGACCCTACAAACCGGAGCACGCACAGATTCTGAATAAATATGTGGGAGATTCTGTCACTTCTGACTACTTGTCTCCCCACCTTGACTTCGACATACCGTTCTCTTGCTATTTTCCCAGCAGCGAGGAATGGAACACAGATGAACCCACCAAAGGGAAATCGATATCCATATTCACAGATGGATCCAAGATGGACTGTGGAACAGGTGCTGGAGTTTTCTCGGAAGAGTTAAATATACAACACTCAATCAGACTACCCGATCACAGTAGTGTCTTTCAGGCGGAGGTTCTGGCAATCGCCGAAGCTGCCCATATGGTGTCAATTTTAGCAATACCAAATAATGATATTACCATATTTAATAGCAGTATCTGCTATTGAAATAAAATCGAAGCTGGTTCGCCGCTGCCGCGAAGAGTTCAAGGTTCTCTGCTCGAAGCACATCACGCGTCTCTGCTGGGTCCCTGGACACAGGGACAAAACCGGCAATGAGATGGCTGACGAACTGGCAAGAAATGGTTCTGCTGTGGATCAAGACCGGGCGATTGATATATCTAAAGCAAAAACTTAAACAAAATTGGTGTGGATCTTGCGTCAACCACATATTTATATACGAACTGTCAAAAACGTACAATAAAAACCGAAACACATATCAAGTCAGACAGCTGACAGACATACTAAACTAGGTTCTCGAACGTCCTCATTGGTTTAAAAAAATGACAGCAAAGTCATCATCAAAATGCACTACTGACGGACAGCTGTAAGAATAAAATTACTTAGTAGATCCTAAAAACTAAGTTCAAATTTTCCGGTGTTCTCCAAATGGGCAGCGAAACGTCTGCGAAACCGCAGCGGATAATAATTTGTGGAGAGTTCCATCAGCTGCTACACAAGTAGGTAGCAGTATTGCCAGCACTGGCTCGAACTTTTCGCTGGCTCTTTAAAATTGTCATTTGGGAATTATTTTAATTTCGCGCTATTTACTTTAAAGTTTGCCGAGTTTTAGGCTCCTTAGGTATTTATAAAAAAAAATGCTTGCTTCAATTGCAAAGGTATAATATATTATATACATATATTGTATAAATAAAGTTCTATACAATTAATTGTAAATGAACCTTCTCCATTCTCATACATTTTTTTAACAGACTCATCTCAGCAGTAAAATAATCTCAAAAATATGCATGAATATGAAAACACACTGTCCAAGTATGGATCTATGCGGTATGTGCATTTTTTAATATTGGAAAATGGAAACTTGAAAAGTCTAACAATTATTTTAATTTAATATTGTCGTCCTTTAAAAAAAAATTAATCATTTTTGCGCATTTTTTGCTCCATACCTCTTATAGAAGCTGCAGCACAAATGTCAAATTTCGCAAGCACCTAATGTCCCGGACAATAGTGCGAAATGAGAGTGGTGAATTGTACCAAGCAATCTACTACAATGCCCACTTTTCCGCCATCATTTCGCAGCAGCTGCGTACTGCAAAACGAAAATGTGAGCGTAATTTTTCGTACACGATTTCATTGTGTCACTTTCGTAAGGGATTTTTTTTCCGGAATAGCTGCATACTAGGCTTAAGTTCGAGGGAATTTTTCATTCCTGGGTTTGTGGATCACGACTGTTTTACGTGGATTTTGAAGAAGTGTGACAGTTCACGGGAAAAATTCTTGTAGGTGTAAATTTCGCTTTGAATCAATTAATACTTACAATTTTAAATACTTGTGCATACACTTAAATTGATTGCTTGCAATTCTTCATTCGGAAATTGCTTTCATGTGAAAAGTCCTTTTCTGGTGGCGAATGATTTTATTATGTGGTTTTTTGTTCGAGAGTTCTGCAAAATGTGCAATAGATTTGATTTCGCGTCTGTAGATTTATTTTTTGCACACGACGCTGATTCTTGTTGCTTGTTCTCTGAATACACTACTCGCAGTCTAAGATCAATGTTAATTTTAAATTAGATTTAATAGTTTCTGTCTAGTATGTAAGTTTAAAGAAAGAAGTAAATAAAAATGAATTTCAAAGTAAAAAAAAAGAAGTTAAGTCGCCATTTCGCCGCATTTTTTCTGTCAAAATCAGACTTGTCCATGAATTGTATGCAGTGTGCCTAATGCCTATTACAGAGCAGGACTTAATTTTGCCAGGGAAGACTATCAAAAATGATCGAAATTCGTCCGATATCATAATATATGTGGTCCAATCTTGTGGTAAAACTGCTTTAAATGGATTAGAAGCCTCATTACTTTTTCAACTATTTACTACAGCGATGAAAGTCTGCCCAACCACAGTGGAGGGAGTGCTTTTAAACTTTCTATATTTCTCTGCTTCTCGCAACTAAAATTACTACTTACCAATCGCAACTGAAAGAAACTTCCTCAAACTTGCACAATAAAACAGTCGAAACAGTTGACACCTTGTTTTTCTGTTTTTTTTTTGTATAAAAAGTATTTATTTTCGATAAACTTTAGCCAAATACAGTGAAGTTTTGATTTTTGTTATACATCGATTTTGAGTAAACGTGCACTGAACTTAAATTCTCAACTACAATTAATAATTAATATATATATAACATTCTTATGCGATAGTATTTATTACACTTAAGTCCTATATCTAATTTGCATATTAGTACACATAAAAAGGAAAGGAAATCTCAAATACTTTATACTTAAAATTGAATATTACACATATACGCACGTTCGGCTAACCTAATAGATTACACATATTATGTAGTTCACCATTAAGTAAATATTGTATAATTTTCACATAAAATCAGTTTCACATTTTATAAATGCGCCAACCAAAAGCGCTTAAATCACTTAAACTCTACGAACATTCTAAGAAGTACATATATATTGGTATAAATGCGAATCCAAAAACCATACCATACGCACGTACATTTACATTTATACTTGGTATCGTAACGTATCGAATTTATTACAACTAGCATGCCTCTATTATTAATTAACATAATTCGCTATCATTAAAGAAACGAAGACGTTATTCGAGAGGCTGACTGTTTGGTTCTGCCTTCTGCGTAAATCGAGATTCGAGGAGGGTGTCTGTGTATAGTGAGTTGCACTCCAGGCAAGGACTATGAAATCGACTAATGTAGTTATTAGGAAGCCTCTACATGAAATATTCGTAAACGTGTATAAGTGGCAAACAGGATATGGGCAAAACACTGCACCCCGCCCCCTCTTCGGATACTATTAGATATTCTATTTGTCGAAGGATGAGAGTATAATCCTATTAGACGATTCGAATTCATCGTATTGACATTGTATGTCTGGGAGAACGATCCTCACGACGACGACAACGCATCTTCCCATGCCATTGAAATGGGATTCGTGTAAACTATAAAAAATAATCTCATCTCGTTCGTTTGATGTGCAGAATACAAAATAACGCACAAGTATTTATTATTAGGGGGCGATGATGTTCACAAATTGTTTTTTATTTGTCTTGTCCGTTTTTCCATTTTCTCTTTTTTTTTCTTCCAGTTCATCGTTATCGGATGTCCTTACGAGGAGAATTTTTTGTGTGGATGATATTAAAAGTTTTACGTGATTTCGACAGAGAAATTGAAAAAAAAAGAAAGAGTCAATACAAATTTACATGATCTACATATTATATATGTTCTTAAATTTAGAGAATTAGTCCGTTTTGATTCGCAGTAAGGCATTTCTTTTATTTAAACATTAAATTTAAGATTTTATTATGAAATTCTAATTCGATTTATTTTAACATTAATTTGACGGGGCGGAACTCCAAAATGGACTACAATTATATTATAATGCTACAGTATTTTTGGACTTGAATTTGAATTGGGACAGTGATAGTACGATAAGTTGGCAAAGAGTGCTGGCGAGCGGTGTTCTTGAAAGTTTGCTGTTTAGATTTGACTATAGGACCCACCTGGAGGTAACTGGCTCCAAGGGTCTGCCGGTTAAAAGTCGAAGCTTTTAGGCCATCAGGACATAGTTTCTCTAGGGCAGTAATTCCGGAGAGGGGTGTTGCCACGGACACTGATTTGACGCTCTTATTGGTTTATTTATTTATTTTTATCACCAAACTTAGTTTTTAAGAAATTAATTTTATTAAGTCAGTTAAGAGAGAAAAGGAGGCAATACAAAAAGCAAACGTCTGACAAAGTGACGGTTGGCATTTTTTTTTAGCAGGATCAACTTGGGAAAAAACTTTGATATGCCAAATACCCATTGTTTGCCCGTAAGTAAATCCTACACAGGTGGGTTTCATTGAATATCTAACTCAGCAAAGCAAAGAAAAGCAAAGTGAAATCTTGAGCACACAATTACAAGAACTGTGCCCTACTTGACCCTTCCGACGCTCACAGTTTCACACTTGGTAATTATGCCAAGTGAGAGTGACTTGACAGCTGCACCTATTTCTTAAGCCTTTTCAAAATGTTAATAAACTGCTTCAGCGCCATTCACTATTAGCGAGTGGGATCTAGTATAGATCGACAGATCAAACTAAAAGCCGAGACTCACAGCAAAGAATACCAGTTTATAGCACTTTTTCCACAAATTTAGGACAAATGTAATTATCGCAGCTTGATTTCACATTCATCTAATTTACTTTGCTGAAATAGATGTTCAATAGAACGCGTCCTTTGTTAGAGTTTTTATATAACCGTCATTTTGCCAATATGTGTTAATTTTGAAGAAAAAACAAATTCCTTCGGATGGCATCAAGAAATCAGGTGGATCTGCTACTTTTTTTCTATAATTTAGTCCATGGAACTTTATTCTCCTAGCTCAAGAGGAAATAACAAATTCTATAAAGTTGTGAATTGTGAAGCGCAAGCAAATGTTTGGGCGCACTCTTCGGTCGATTGCGATATCGTTTGCCAGCAAGGCTTTCGCCTTAGCTAAAGATGGCAAATGTGACCAATTGCATTTTTTACTTAAGTTGTATGTTGATTTATTCGCATTTGCATTTCTTTTTGGTCAATAAATTGGGCTTTATTTTCGGTTTCGACTCTGAATTTGAGTCCTTTTCAGTGGCTTTATTTTTTATACAAATTGTGAGCTTACGTAAAAAGTCGAGACTTAAATTTGTTATTATTAAAGCGCATTATTATTTTTTCCCCTTCTTCTCGACAGGGTTCGCTGTCTTTTTTACGAAATCCTTCTCGGACGATACAAGTTTCGAAAACTAACAGCCGAACTTATGAATCAAGTGGAAACATGGAGTGTTACTATTTTCATTTTTTTTTCTAAACTCAATAGTTATTGAAATTTAGTGTTATAGAATGTTTACAGTATAGAATTTCAAACAAATTTCGCTGGAGCTTAATGCCCAACACACATGTACAGGATTCACTGCGCAGTAAGATTAGAATACACTTGTTTTTATGGATATAGGCACACGTAAATTCTGCCCTCACTGCAGCACTGCAACATGTCTCTATTGCTGCAAAATTAAAGGGTACCACAGCACAAATGAAAATAAATTGAAATTTCAAGTATTTGGCATCATCGCCTTTTGACACTACTGATCGGTTTTTTTTTGTTTTATTTGTAAACACATCAGCTGCCATGCGAGCATCTAAAGGAAGTACAGTTGAAGATTTTGTACAATTACTGTGAAACGATGTACAAGTTTACGGCGAAAGAATATCACAAGAAGAACATGTAAATACTTTTTAACACTGAATTGAAAACAAATTAATTTCAGTTAAAAAAGGGTTGTAAAATTTAAACTTGGCAACATGGGCAATTATAACTCTTTTGAATGAGAATGGGTGTGAAGAGGAGAGAGGATTAGGGACGAGATTGAATTGGGGCATTCAGTTGTTTATAGTCAAAGCGAAAGCCAGAAAGAAACTCGTGTCACGTGCTGAAAACATTCTAGCTACTTCAAAATATTGGCAATCACATTTGCCAATCTTTAGTTAAGGCGAATCGCCGGCGATTCTTCCGCGATATGTTGCGCTTAGGAGTCGCAGAGGAACAGCAAAAATTGAGAACATAGATCTGTTTCTAGGCAACAGCAAGAGTGTGTTATTTCACCAGGGCCGAACCATGCGACGCAAGGCCAAACATTCAAAAAGTTGCAAAGGTTTGTAAACTCTACCCTTCTTTGCATCGGATCGTATCGATTTCTACAGAACTTGCTTGATGAAAATGAGTAGGTACACAAATTTTCGGTGTGTAAGGTATTGCCAAAATTATAAAGACCTGGCATCACCAAAACATTCTTGTTCTTTTTCCGTTTCCTTTTTTTTTGTGATTGATAACATTAAATTAATAAAGACAATTGTTTGGAATACCGAGTTTTATTTCCTTTACTGAAGGACAAAATTACAGGGGGTGTTCAGTAGTTTTTCGCCACCAAAAGTGGGACCTTCTTCTCGCAACAATTAATCTGGCAAGCAGTGATTACTATAACAAGTGAGGAAATTGTTTTTCTTGCTTTTTAATTTTTTAAATGAAAGGTTCTTCCCTTTGTCTATATTTAGACAAACCGTTTACTGAAAACAAGCAAAATCAACTCAAGTTCCAGCATCTAATTCTCAGAGGAATACCCTTCTCGATTCCAACCCCAACACTCTTTATCTTTGATTGTGTAGCTGAGTTACATTGCTGTCCCATTCCATACTTAAAACAAATAAAAGGAAACAAATGGCACGAAGTACTACCAACACATATTCGTGTGGTGCACTCCACAAAAAATGCAGCAAAGTGTCCTCTCAGTTAATTAGGATATTTACGGCTACAGTTATAAATAAATTCCAACCAGACGGGTAGTACTAAAATTCACCAAAGGACGGCAACGGCATTCGAAATTCAGTTTCCTCCTCCTCATAATTGTTGCAAATGGTCGCTCTCTGGTGCATTATGTATAACTGCGGGCCAGCAGCGTGCAAAGTTCAGTGTGATTACATTACACACTTTTGCACCACGAAAATGTTTATTAATTAAATTGAAATGGCTGTGTGGAGCTCCAGCTCCGGCAGTGACTCATTTGGCGCAGATAAACCGTGATAAAGGCGGAAGGGGATCCTCCAGCTCCAGTTCGGCGTCCATCTATAACTCTGTACTCATCTCACCGACTATTGCGCTCTGCAAAGGAGACAAACAGAAAGAAAGAGAGAGAAAAAAAAAACAAGAAAACGTTATAATTAAATTTAAATGAAATATATTTTAGTTTAGCGCAAGTGGGAGATGACAGGGATATGATGATAATTCGTAATAACTACGTGAGAGGGGTTTTGTGTCCGGAACAACATCTATATCTCGTCCTGGAACACAACCTCTTCGACTAAATTGAATGAAAACTAATTAATTATAAGCGGAAAATGAACCCGAAATGGAATTGCTTCGTGTAACACTAGGAATTATTGCTGAGCTTTACAATCTGGGAATATGGGGGATTTATAAATAAATTCTATAAGAATGTGGTGGTTGGTGGCGCCACGCAGGACTCTCGTTCGCAAACACGATGTACAGAGATAAATTTTGGACTGTGTCCCAGTGCTGAGCAGAATAATTCTGCATTTGGAATTTAAGATTTTTATCGAGGGGTATAGGGTATAGAAATGGATACAAATGGATTTCGAGCTGTATGGTGTCCTTGTTATTCTTTAAAAGGACATTTCGATGACAATTGTTTTGGGGGAATGTTGTGCGTCGTTTATTTTTTTCTTATGAAATCGCCTTGTGAATATTATTATGCCATACTAAGTGAGGCGGGTTTTTATCGCTTGAATCCTTTTCTTTAAGCATGTTTATGGGCACTTGTTCGTTTGTTTTATGCGAATGAAACTGTTTTGTTTATTTGGATTTTATTGATGAAGAAGCATATTTTACGGGGCAAACTTCACTATTTAGCATTTGACGGGCGATTGTATGGTTCGAGTGCGCGCTGGGAGAATGCAAAGTTGGAGGTTGTATAAAAGTTTATGGTGCCATATAGAGATTGCCAGTTAAGTGGTTTGTTACAGATGGTTTTGGTGAGGCGTTTGTGAGAATTTATTTATTTTTTATAGGCCGTGCATGGATCTGGCAACGATTTAAAGGCGTCGAACTGTGTTGATTTCGAAAAGGATGGCTTAGTTATTAGGGTAGTTCACTTCAAAGGGAAGGGAAGAACATGTATTTGCAGGGTGCCACAAAATGAATCGAATCTATGATATAGCTTTCGCAAATGGCGGCAGCGGTCAGTTGTGTTGACCCTTTGTTGTGATATTTGTTAAATAAACTGAAAGCTAATACCCCTCAAAATCGCGGAGAGCTGTTAGTTTTACAGAATAATTCGTCTGCGATTTTGGCGCAACGTGAATTTCGGCAAAGATTGCCCGGCCGTGCTACTCAAACTAGTTACTTAAGCACTTTGGCGCAACACGCGACGACGGAAGAGGCGTCGAGAGGGTTCTTCTTCTTAGTGCCCGTTCTGATGAAAAAATCGAGAGAATATCGCTGCTGAGACTGAAGACGTCGCTGCGAAGCCGATAATTGGTACTGGCTGCTGGGTGGTATATGAATAAAGAAAGGTGTCAAATGTGCTGTTTTTTTCAATTCGATTTTTTTACATTAAATGTTAATTTAATAATATTTTTTCCGTGTAGTACAAATTTTACTTAAATTCGAAGATTGTTAACATTTCTACGATTTTTTTTTGTGGCGCTAGAAAACTGTTATAAAACACAATTTACGTGGGCAATTTTTAAGGACACTTTTTCATGGTAAAATGTATTGTTTTGATGAAATTGCGGTAAAAATTTATAGTCTGAATGTTTTTTGTTAGATTCCTAAAAATCCCACGATTTCGTGCTGTTTCCCTTAATCCCACGGAAAGCTTTTTAGACATCGAAAACTCCACAAAATGGGATAACCCCCACGGTATAACAACACTGCCTCACACTCTCCTGAACCTCGACAGCACGGAAGCAATGGACATTTTTTTTAATTTCTTTCAAAACCAGTAACTTTTTTTGTTTTTAAAAAGTCTTCCTTGAAACGCCAAATAGAGCTTATTATGTAGAAGGCTTATTCTTCCCACCCTGAAGCCATTGGCAACAATCTGTTTTTTTTTTTTGTTTTAAAGTTAAGATCTAAATGAGAACATTTTCGTCATGCATTCATCTATTCCAGACTGCCAATTCGAAATTTTGGTGTTTTAAGTTCTGCTTTTCAAATTTAAAGAGATAATATTCAGCTTTTTTCCAACTAACAAATATTTGTTTTTTTATAAAAAAAAATTAGTTAAATATTACAAATTATACAAAAAAAAAAAAAAAAAAAATGCTAAATTTAATTAAAAATTGAAGAAAGAAACTAAAAAAAGTTACTAAAGTGCATTTGAACATTTTTCAAACCTTTATTTATTGTCTGCGGAATTGTGTAAAGCTGAATTTTGAAGGCAGAATTTTGTAAAAAGAGTGTTGATCCTTCATGAATTTCGACCCCAATCCCCAAACAAAGCCAGCGAGGGAGGACCGAAGACCATTGACCTCGACAGAGAGGGAGAAGAAGAAGGCCCAAGGCCAACACAGTCTATCAGCGCACGGAGATCGAAACTTTGGCCAATTCGAACCAACTGCGAACCAATATCCGAAAGTTTGATAAGAAAGTCAAGTGGCTGCATATCCACCGAGGACAGTCACAGTAATTGACTGACTTACTTCAACTGTGCATGTCAAGTGACTGTTAGTATTATTTCTTAAAGCAGATGTCATTGCATATCACTTCCAGAATAAATACATTTTAAATCCGCTCTGTGGCACATGTCACCAACCCCCCCTACAGAAAAAAAAACCCGATTTAATTAAACCCTCCGCTTTATTGCTTTCAAATTCTCCTGGTTTTTTTTTCCGCCAAAAATCCATTTCCATTTCACCTTCTTGGCGGAAAAAAAAAAAAAAAAAACAACAACCGACAAAAGTACTTACATCAGCATGAAAATAAATCTAAATCCAGTTTACCATGGTTTCACTCTAATCAAAAAGTACTCCCGCCCCCAACCATGCATCGGAGAAAACAAAACATTACAACAAATGCAGATACCCTAGGCCCTGGCGGGGAAACAGAAAAAAACGATACCGAAAACCAACCGAAAACCCTCTTGAATCAATAACAAACCCAATTGGATGAGATACGAATAAATTTTAAACGTTTAACGGAGAATAATCTCCCCACCGAAGGATACAAGTGCCTTAACTAGTAAATCCATCTATCCAAACCTGCTGCCATTTGCCTCATCATGCATGATATGGCAAAGATCCTTTCTCCCCGGAGAGAGGTTCGCAGCTCAACTTTGGAACTCTTTGTCGAATTAAATTGTTTCAGGACACGACGGATATACACATTTCGAGCTCGACAATGATATTTCCCAATAATATGGTAATGTAAACATGGGACTCACTTTCCGATGGTGTAGGTTGTGGTGGTTTGCGTGGCGCGACAAGGCAGCCCATCCATTTGTTACCATAATCACTTTGGAGAGAAGGCCCAAAAAAAGAAGGAGGCAAAAAACCCGAATTCCATTCGAGACATTAAAAACAATAAAAAAGCGAAATATAACAAGGACATTGTGTTTTCAGCCCCATTTAAAGATTTCTGCATGGAATTATAGTGCTCCATGCGAGAAAGGACGTGAGTTATTGTGTATATCCATCCCTCCGTTGTCGTGCGTCGGTGCGCGATGCAAATCAAGCCAGTGGTGCCCCCTGCAAGCAAACACAATGACTCGAAATTCAATTTGTGCTACGTTCATAATTCCCATCCGAATAACCCGCAACCACCCCACAAGGCCTCACGTCGTCGTCGTGCGAATTTAAATATTTATTTTAATTGCAGCAATTGGACGGGCATTAACACGCGCGCTTTCGCTCACACCCTTTCATTCAAGAGCACTAATAAAATCCCTCCATTTGGGATGATTAGAAAAAGGATTGTGGCCAGCACTGTTTTGGATATTTTGTTCTTTTAAAGCGGCACTGAGGTGGAAAATGAAATGAAATCTCTTCGTGCTTGGCTCGTTATCCTTTGTGGGTGCGTCAACATTATGGAATAAGAAATTAATTGCAAAACTTTGTGCGGCATAACTTGCACGGTAAATTATCGGATTGGAGGAGGTCTGTTGTCTCGCAAGTACTCGCATGCAAGTCAATTTAATCTGCGGCGTAGTTTCATACAGAAAGTAATTTCTCCTGCTGGGAAATTTGAAAAGTTCACCAGAGTGACGTTCGAGAGTTAAACAATTAGGAGGCGGGGCAAATTACTTTAACAAATTGGGTTCGCTCAGGCTGAACATTTGAAGGCTAAATGAAATACTGTCATACGTATGCCTGCGGCACAGGTTCATACCTCAAGTCCTCATTTTGAGTGCGAGGCTGTGCAAGTGTCCAGTGACCGAAAAATAAAACAGCTTCTTATAAGAGGAGGATGTGTTCATGTGTAAATGAGGCCACGTGAAAGGGAAAATAAGGACTTCTCAGCCAAGGCTGTTGCTATCCGTGTACTTCAGCTCGACAGCCCTTGATGGACTCTTACTATTAGCTTAAGTAGCTGAGAGGTATTTCTGTGGCGGCACTTATGAAAATGTAAGCCAAACGAAGTTGCTTCAGCTCGGATGGTTTGAGGACAAGTAGCACAACAAAGGCTTGGTCCCAGTTATATCGCATCACAGTCGGTTAACTCGCAAAGTATCGGAAAGGTCGGAAATATTGCGCCGTTAAATGAGTGGCCGACAAGCATTTGGGTTATACTTATGCGGTGGAGAGGGTGAACTGAGTAAAAACTACTTGCTGAGTATAACAACAAGTACTCGGTTCAGTCTCCCCATTGTTAAACAAACATATCTAAGCATTTAATTTTGTGGCGCGCTCACTCTTCCGGGCAAGTTATTTGTCCGCTTACGCAAGCCAGGTGTAAAAAGAATTGTAACTCGCTTTTCTGGCTCAAGATTAAATCTAAATAAATTACACAATGTTAAATAAATATTTAAAAGAATACTTCAAGGAGTTACCCTTTTATTGCAACCGTAAAAATTACTAAATTATTTTATAAACAGAAGTTCTTCAGTTTTCTAGCAGGTCGCGTGCCAGAACACTGAAAAGAGACAGATCTTCTTTGATTTTGACAGATGTTGAATGACTGACGTCTGTGCTGACATTTGTGGATGAAATTATGTTAATAGCTTTTACGAGTTTCTTCGACGCAGTGTTGTTAGGGCTCTCTCTCCATTTATCCCACGAAGCGTAGTATTTTTTTCCCATTTCACAGTAGGTACTTAAATTCCCCTAAAAATCCCTCGATACTTTTTTGTGAAAAATTCAAATTATCAATGTAAAATTTGTATTACACGGAAAAAAATAATATTAAATTAACCTTAACAATTTTTGGTGGTATTAGAAAATTTTCAAAAAGACGATTTTCACGAGCAATTCTTTATGGACACTTTTTAATTGTGCAATGCAGAAGTACTAAGGAGGCTATATACAAGGCAAGTCCTATAATCAGTGTTCCCAGATGAAAAATCTGAAAGTCTCGTTTTTCCGAAATAAAAAATAAAAAATATGTTTTTCAAGATTTTTTCAAATCTACAAGGAAAAAAATATAAAACACAGCATTTAATACACAAAAATATAGGTACATGTATCGTGCATTGGTGGCATCGAGTAGGTATTATGAATGTCAATTTATCACTAACCACTAACAAATAATTTCCTTACTTTAGTGTTGATGGAAAAGTTAGTAAAACAGAAGTTGTGCATGGGCATGTTTGACTCAAAAACTTGAAACAGTTGATCGCCCAAAATTACAGAAAATCTGTAAGTTTGTATTGGGGCAATAAAATTCGGGCTATAAAAGCCAGTAGTCCGAAAATGTTCCCGCAAATAAATAAACTGTTCAGGCGGAAGGATCATAACGACATTTCATGTGTTCGAATACCTCGGACGAACGAGAACAGACAGACACTACTGACTGCTGGCATAAGTCCGGAAAGTGCTGACTCGAACGACGGTTTTTTCGTGGTCGAAGACCCGCAGGAGAGGGTGAATTTGATGGGAGCTTTCTTTGAGATTGTGTATACGGTGAACAACCCTGTTCGCCGTAACCGTGACCTCGAAGGGAGGGCCTTTCTTAACCACTTTTATCTGCGGACCGAAATTCAAGATTGGCGATACGAGAACAACGGTTTCACCGGGTTCAATGACGACAACCGTGCAAATGCCACAATCGCCGATGAAAATACTCATCTGTTCGTGAGTAGAGATGAACTTCGGTGCATCTTTGAATCACTTAAAAACAAAAAGTCGGCGGGAGTGGACGGTGTCCCAAACGTCGTATTAAGACACCTGCCGCTAGAGGCGATAGATATCTTCGCCACGCTATTTAACAATGCGCTGAATAATGCATATTATCCGGAGCAGTGGAAAATAGCGGTGGTACACCCTATCCCGAAAAAGGATAAAGATAGGACGAACCCTGCTAATCTCCGGTCAATTAGTTTGCTTCCGAATGTTAGCAAGGTATTCGAGAAAGTCGTCAATAGATCTCTTTTAAAATGGGTTGAGGAAAATAAGATTATTCCGGACAACCAGTTTGGCTTCAGAGCGGGGCATGACACTATTCATGCCGCGTCGAAACTGGTTTCCGACATTCAGTGGAATAAGAGTAAGAAACAATGCACGGGTGCCTGCCTGGTCGACTTTGAGAAGGCCTTCGATACCGTATGGTTGGAGGGGCTCTTCTATAAGCTGACCAGATTGGGCAATCAAAAACCTTTGCTATATATGATTTACGACATGCTTATGGGAAAGAAGTTCGTTGTCAAAGCTGGCAACGTGACTTCGAGCAGGGTTTTCGAAATTAAAAACGGCTTACAACAGGGAGCAGTGAATTCTCCGGTCCTGTTTAATATTTACACAAGTGATCTGGTGGGTTCCCTCAGACATGCTATAGCGTACGCGGACGATTTAGTGGCGTACAGGTCAGGACCAAAAATCGAGGTCATTAACATCCTTCTGCAGCGTGACTTCGAGCAAATTAAGAGGTATTGCGATGATTGGAAGTTGAAAATCAATTTCCAAAAATCGGAAACAATCCTGTTCAGAACTCCATTGGCTAGGGCCTCTGGTGATACCAGAAAAAACTGGAGAAAATTAACAATTATTGGACAGCAGGGGCGGCCGTTGACGGTGAAAAACGTGGTCCGGTATCTTGGCATCTGGCTCGACCAGTATCTGTATTTTGACAAACATATAGCTGCTTGTCTGGCTGGGGCTAAGAGGGCCTACGCTCTGGCAAGGAGACTGTTTCGCAGCAGTCAACTTGACTCTAGGGTGAAGGTCATCTGCTACGTGGCCCTTATAAGGCCTATCATCGCTTATGGCTGTCCCATGTGGTTCAATATAGCGCCGTCCTATATGGAAAGGATTCGGGTGTTTGAGAGACAATGTCTCAGGGCCTGTCTAGGGTTGTTTAGAACTCCTGAATCGCAGTACATAAAATACTATCCCAACAGGACCCTATACAATGGGGCTCGACTGAATAGGATTGACAATTTCCTTATTAAGGTGATTCGGAGGCACGTCGCAAGGGCGATGGCCAGTGATAATAACCTGATCTCAGGGGCTTACTACCCCAATGTAATGTACCACGAGAGTACGCTTCGGTCTGGCTTTATTCCGCCTGAGGCATTTCTTCATGTAGACATGAAAGGGTTAGTCCAGACAAAAGATGGTGTGCCGGTATTGTACCACAGCCACCGCGGCGCGAGGGATAAGCGGCTCATCCACGACGGGTATGCCGCCAATGCTCAAGAGCTCCTCCGTTTTAGCACCGCAATTGCGGAACGGGACAGGGTCGATACGTTGAAGCAGTTCACCGAGTTTTGGTGGCTTGAAGAAGAGGTGAGGGTTGATACGCTCTCCCGGGCCGGTGCGCTACTATCGTAGCATCCTCCCTAGTTTTAAGGTAGTTATTAGTTTGTAGGTTTAGGCTTAGAGTAGGGGGTCTTTGGGAGGGGCCGGGCTAGCCAGCATGATAGTGCTGCCGAGACTAGAGCGGCGCTTATAGCCTCGCTCGAGTCTCGGAGGCACTGATGAACCCTTGTGGGCGGCTGTCAGGCGCCCATGTACGCGATCAGGATGGTGACCAATCGAGATTGCTCACCACCCTGATTATAGGTAGATTAGATTAAGTAGCTTAGGTAGTTTTAAGTAGTTGTAAATAAAAAAATAATAAAAGAATTCAAGTTTTAGAAAGTTTCTTGGAAATAAAAAAAACAAACAAAAATGAATATTGATAGATTTAAGGCCGAAAGGCAATAATTTTAAGGATATAGTTAAGTTTAGAGTGTTCGCTAAGAGCCAGTAAGCTAGATTAAGATAAATGTTAGTTTTAAATTAGATTTAATCGTTTTTGTCTAGTAGGTAAGTTAAAGAAGAAATTAATAAAAATGAATTTAAAATGTAAAAAAAAAAAAAAACATACATAATAACGGAATATATAGAAAACGTTTTTCTTCAATAGAGAAAGTAGTTTTAATTTGTTGGATTTAGAATATTAAAAATCTTGAAATTTGACGGATTTTGAGGTAAAAAGTCTTGCACATATTTTACAGCTCAATAATTACTGATCCTACTATGTGGCATAGAAACATGAGCGGTACCGAAGGCAAATGAGGATATCCCCTCTGTGTTGAAAGTACTGCCTATTTATCGCCGATGTGGCTACTCGACCTATTCACTGGCTCCTTAAAACTGTCATTAGGGATTTATCGGAATTTAGGCTATTCAATTTAAAGTTTGGCGATGTTTAGGATCCTTGGGAATTTATGTAAAATGCTTCGAATTGGAATGTTACCCATTTCGGATAACTAAAACTTTTTAAAGAGTTCATTGTGAATGAGTCAACTCTATTTGCAAACAGTTTTTAAACAGACTCTCATTTCGCAGCAGTAAAATCATCTCACAAGCTATGCATGGATATGAAAACACACTGTCCGAGTTTATGAAGTACGCCCTCTTCCAGCAAAATATTTTATTTTTTTTATAACATTGGAAAATGGAAACTGGAAAAGTCTCTCAATTTCGAATTTGTGTTGTTTTTGTTTCATTTCAACATTGTCGTCTTTAAAAACAATTTGATTAAAGAATTGCAAGAAATTCGCATTTTTGTTCTTCATATTTCAGTTTGGCTATTTTTGGCTTCAAGATTTTTCAAATTTGGATCCATAATTCGTGTACGAGCTGGCAACAACTACCGGGGATATAGGTAGTTTGTAAAATTCCTCGAGGGATTTTCAGTCCCGCTTACTGTGATGGTAATTTAACAGCCAGCTCTACGAGGTGTAGAGTCATCTATAAGATGGCTCGGACATGCTTACCGAAATAAAGAAATCTTCCACTCATAAGCTACGACTACATTCAGTGGCATGCACTGAATGTGCCGCCACAGCACTTGACATACTAACGTCAATTTGATGTCGAAAATTTGTCAGAAAAGCGGTCATTAAGTGTGGTCAAATGTGGGGTTTTTCAAGCGGACTGTCATGACTTGTGACACTTTTGACACAAGTTAAATGCAGCGACCAAATGGCTGATTTCATTGATTGTGTAATCGTCTTGTAACGGTTTCCAAATGGGAGTCAATAGTTCTGCGGCTTAGTTAACATTTTTTTTTAATACCAGCATGTGACTTACCCAGCGTTGCCGCTTACAAATTTTAAAGAGGAGAATAAAAAGGGACCCGAGCCAAAAAAGGGGCCTTCGTATAAAATACTAGTACGTGTAGCAAAAAAAAACCAAAAAAAAATATTTATAACAGAAACAAACAAATGTTTTCATTACAAAGAACTTCTTCTAATATTTTTGCACTCTTTTTCATTCAATGAAAAATAAAAACTTACTTAAACTGAAAAGGGCCAATTTAATTTAAAAAAAAAATAAGCCCACGGGTTTTGAGGCTAAAAAGCGGGCCATTTGGCCCCTTAAGGTCAACGCTGCCCAGAGGGACAGCGCTGCTTAGAGGGACAACGCAGTTGGTAAATTCCACGCCTTAGGTGTCACCCACAAGTGTAGACCAACCTTAACCAAATTTGTCCGCGAAAGTGTGTGCATTTAGGCGAAGACTGCGCTAACTAGAGAGGCTTATTAACTGCAGCCCAGTTCATCACTGGATTGTAGAGTTAGTGCCTAAAAAGTAGAGCACTTGTTTTTATTCAGGTACATATTTTTTAAGAGGCGAGGACTCGACTAAGTTGCACTAAAAAATAAAAAAAAAAAAAATAAAATGCTCTCCAATTTAAGTCTTCTTAGCAAAAATCAAAAAAAGTCCCCCCCTCCCGATGTAAAGCCAAGCAATTGGGTGATGAATGTGCTAGGTCAAAGTGCATAGATTCGCTTTAAATAAAACTAATAAGCATTACCCACTGAAATGGTTTTAAATTATTCTGAAATAAGAAACAAAAAAATATACAAAATAAAAATAATAAAATCAAAAAATTCCAACTTACCGTCGGCTACTTTGAATAATTGGTGTTAGTATTATCTCTAAGCTGGAGGATCTATTTTGAGCGTTAATATTTTGATCAACACTAGTGAGAGCGGTATTGGTGTTGGTGTTGTTGTGGTTGTGCTGCTGGGACATCTGATTTGGGGTGAATTCCGTCAATCCCTCACTACTACAGGGGCTCTACCAAATACATATACACATACAACGCATGGATAGATGATGAGTTTTACATTTTCCCGGTATTTTTGTTTTTTTTGTTTTTTATTTTTCTTTTAAACTCTGCTTACAACATGCGGTAGGTCAATATACAAAAAATGCGAATAAAGAGCAGAAACAAAAAGAAATAAAGCTGCCTTTGTTTTTGTGATGGCATACAGGCTGCAGGCAATCCATTTGATTAAATCACATTCGGGGAAAATATACAGATTTGTTGCAAATCAAAAGGTAAAACATTAAATATTAATATCACTTGTATACACAGACAACAAAGGACGAAAGCTGAAACAGTGTTGAAAAAACAAACATATTTTTCCGTATACATCAACATGCAAATATTATTAGAAAACAATGAGCATTAGTTACATTTGGGTGTTGGATTTGTTATATGCATTCATTTGTCTATTGAGTGGCGGCACAAATGACGTATGCGCCACCCCGTCGCTGTCACTCGAAACAGCAAAATACTTTACCTAAGTCGGGGCTGCTGCTGACACCGCACAAATTGATTCCGGACAGCTCGCTCATAAGCGAAATAATTAAATAAATTTTATAGTTCCCGAAAAGCGAAATATTTCACGCGGTTCCGATTTGCAATTTATCACCTGCCGAAAGTTGGGTGTACCGCTGAAAATAATTTAAATATTTCTGCAAACTATCAATTACAAAATTTCAACCATGCATTTGTGATGTGCGGTAATTGGGCGACCGCATAAACCCTTCTAAGCGCGAATTCAATTCCATTGTGCCGGCGTGGCAATTATTTTCGCACTCACACAGTGAGAGTCTGCTAGAGTTGAAAATAATTGCACAGTCCTGTAAATCTGGCAAAATCAAATTTCATTCGGCAGATCGCTCATATCCGATTTCGACCCGATGCACCCGAATTTAATTAAAAACAATTTAAGTCAGATCGGGTGGCGCTGCTGGCCCTAACCTGGATGACAATTTACATGTGGTGCATTTTTGAACGTACTCAATCGGAACAAAATTAAATAATTGCATTCAAATTGACAAATGACAGTCCAATTATGTACTAAGCACTTGTGCTGCGAGGGGGGGAATGCGAGAGATTTAATTACAGTGGAGGCAGATCGTCCGGAGTATGTGTAAAGTGTAATGCTTAAAGCGGGACCACCATCCAGCTGCACAAGTTGGTAGAAAATCCAAGAAATTTCAAAAAGTCAAATATCTAGAGGTCCACAAATTTGTTTAACCAACAGTGAATATGGAAATTTTCGCCATCGTTCGGCTGGGGGCCCGTTGAGCTATGAAGCCCACATACGAACCCAAGCTGTCGATCAACTAGTAGGCCATCTTAGAGGCTCTTGATTGGGTCTTGCATAGAGTTTTACTTCTTCGTCTAATGGAATAGAAAAAGCTCTCTGCAACTGCGGACGCCTTCTTCTGAACTGATGAGTTCATGTTGCAGTAGCAATCATCAGATGCCATTGCTATAAACAAAGAAACGTCACAGCGATGTATGGTTCAGAACTCAACAGCGTTGCCACTGAACAATTTTAAAAAGAGGACTAAAAAGGGGTCCGAGCATAAAAGGGGCCTTCACATAGAGTACTAATACGCATATATTTATTTATAACAAAAAAAAAAGCAACAACAAAGAGAATTTATTCATTATTATTATTATTTTGCATTCTTTATCGTTCAATAAGGAATAAAATCTTACTTAAAACTGAAAAACGGGGCATTTTGATCATTTAAAAAAAAAAAACCCTGGCTACTCATGCACACAAGCCGCTGAGCTACTACGCCCAGAGTTGATTTTTTCCAATTTCAAATAAATTTAATCATGTTCTATTTTGTGGGAAGCCGAAAGCTGGTTAAAAGCTTAAAATATTTATGCAAGTATCGGCCCGTATTCTGAATTTGTTTTGCTTTTGTATTGATTAAGAATTATCTTCTATCGGCCTTACTAATAATCAAGGACTAATGTCGACAGTTAGTTGGATGTCAGTTTTAGTAAAAATGTACAACATGTGCGAAACGGTACCAATAAACAATAAGACCTCCACATTTACTAGTGCGACAAGTTTCTTAGAATCTATTACATTTGTTGTCATTGCAGAATTTAAATTTCACAATTTGTTTTCGTGAAAAACGATGTCAATGGTTTCTTTCACAAAGAGGATTTTATTCTAAAAAAAGGAATACATAAATTGCATTTAAATTTGCCCAACAGATATCTTTCAAAGACTTTTTGAGGCTTATTACAAGCGATAAACAAAACACAAAATAGGAAATGCACAAAATATCCGCTGATCTGTCAAATATCATATGCAAACCAGTAATGCCCTTTCGTTCGATCGGACACAATTTTCGGTACTTTGTATAGTACGCTTTCAATTGTTTTCTAATACTACTTCACGAATGTTTTACGAGTGCATTTGTGTCGTAATAAAATCCCTTTCAAATTATTCAATAAACGGAACACAGTTTATTTGAATACTTTTATTTATTCGTAGGCGATGGAAATCAAAACTTATTGGTGGTCTAAGCATCACAACAAACTCCTTTTGTAAAGTGTTTCATATGGGTTTGGTTGCAGCCAAATATCTACCTAAGTCGCCTATTGTAGAATTGAGAATTGTTGAAAAAAGGTAAAAGGAAAAAGTAAGAAGATATTTTATTCTGTTTGCGACGACTGTCAAAAAAGTCTTGCAAATATCACAAACTCATATAAAATTAATTTTTTAGTTAGCATCCATTCGTTGTTTGCAAACTATTTAAAAAGAAAAACCAATCAAGAAGCAAGAACTAGCGGTTAAACAAGATAAAACAGAGAAGAACACAGAAATATATGCTTCAAGTGTTTAGAAATAAAAAAAAAATTGATATATTTTTACATTTTTTGCATACATTTGTTAGACTAAAAAAACATTTGCATTGTTGTATTGCGACGAATAAAATAAGGAAACATTTATAATTTACAAAAATTAATTTATATTAATTTATTCAGGCTGAACCACAGCGTATTAGATCGCTCCTATTGCGAAATTGAATACCGTGATTTTGGAGGGTTGGGCAACACTTGTCGTCAAAATGACAATAAGGGAGGATTTATTTAGCTAATGCCCGAGATAAACATGGCTTTGTCAACATTAACATTTAACCCTACAGTAAGCGATATTCTGGCAACTATATTTGTTTATTGGTAAAGGAATTTTGGAAAGTGTGGAGTCTTTGCGTGAACTGCCAGACTAAAGTTGATTATTGGTAAGGCCGACAGAATGGGAATCTGACATCGCATAAGACCAGATCAGTGATGGCAACCCGAATTGGAATTTTTGTGTCTGAAATAATAAGTCGCAAGGACAATCTGGATATATTATGTGCCATCAATCTTGAATTCGCATTTTTTTCACATGGTTAACTGTATGTGGCAAAAATTGCAAAAATTAAGAATACTATCCATTAGAGAAACGGTAAATTATGACACACAGTACATAAGACAATTCATCTTTGCTTTAAGTTTTGTATTATAATTGTTTCTTGGGGAAACCTGAAGAAACAATACTGGAATAAGGCTTGTATTTTTGGACTTCTCCAAATGGACTTCTCCAAATGAAACCATGCCTTTTCAAAAAAGTCAAGTCGAAGATCGCCGGGTTAGCTAGTTATAAATAATGTCAATCGGAAGTTGAAGGCAGTAAAGTAAGAAAAAAGTTAATTTTGGTCAAAATGGCTACAAAAGAGTAGGCGTGGCAATGAATGATACAGCCCATACCAGTCTCGGAGTTTTGGGAAATATGCCAAAGCTTTTTCATAAATAGAAGCATCGAGCGGAACCGGGGGATCTCTGCTTATCGAACCTTTGGAAGAAACCATTGAGCCTGTTTGTTGGCAAAAACCGACGTTTTTAGGAGCACCCATAGTCACATTCGGCGGACCCTCAGCTCCTTGAGCCTCCACCAAGTTTTCGTAGATGCTGCACGATGTCCAAAATTGGAAATAAAAATGACCAACTGTAGCTAAAAATTATCAAATTAATTAATTAATTTTAGTCAGAAATATTTGTTTTTCTGCAGTCATCAGTCAAAAAATTGCCAAATGAAGGAAATGAATGCATTCATTGTTTGTGCATTCCGTGATCGTGGATGTGTATTCAGTGTTTTCACACACACATTAATGCACCGTTTACATCGGACGAAAAGCGAAGCGCTTTAGGTTGCATAAAAATTAAAGTGGAGTTTCCTTTTAATTTCGTACAAAAATTACCAAATGGAATAAGAAATGACAATTTGACCCCCAGAGAAAAAATAATGACCAAATTTGGTCACAAATGACTCAACCGTGAGTATTAGTCGCTCAGGGCGTGCAATCCTTCGCCCAAGTCGAATCGATGATGTATCGGACACGCATTAGAGAAGGTTCGATTTACTTACAGCCGGATTTACTTCCGAAATGCAATACCTCACCCGCAACCGAATGACATTTCGTGAAACCATAAAGTTCCTGTTCCACATACCCAACAGCGTGATTGATCGAACGACCCCAACAGGAAATGTTGCCCCCAAAAAGGATACGAATAAAACATTCTTCGCACCCCGTTTTATTATGATTAACCGTGCGTCTGGCAGAGGACAAACTCAAAATCGTTTGATGGGTATTTATGCCTCGCATTTATGTCCCCATAAACATGGCAAATATTAGTGTGTTTATTTTCGTTCACAGTCAAACTATATGTGTGGCGTCTTGGATACAGGGTCATTTGCTTCCGCCAATGTTTACAGTAGAGCGAGAATGTATACACAAGCTCTGCTCGCAGTGTCATAACTTCAAGGATTTCCACTCCTTCCGCCCGGGGGTGGGATGAAAGTGTGGGTGTCAGTCACTCGGATTTTTTTTTGTGCCTTCCTTTTTATTGCGCTCTTGTATTTTGATTAAGTTTATTTGCGAGAGGACATAAACGTAAAATTTCGTATACGAGTATAATACACTACGCGCACCAACACACATGTATGCTTCTGTGTAGCAATGTGTCGCTAAGTGAAATAAACAAGGATATATCCTCAATTGGTTGAACAGAAACTATCGAAAGCAGGACGAGCGAAAAAAAAGGAATTTTTGTAATCACCAATACGATTATGGTCAATTCGCTTTAATCGAAATGTTTGCAGGAATTGATTTGGAGTCTGCTCTCGCAGGACAGCACTATAACAACAATAAGTGCGGACATTCGGGAGAATGAGACGATTCGTTATGCGGAAGGACATCGTCGGCAAATTGTCCGAGCACTTTGTGTCTATAAATGGACAAAGTTCAATATGATGTCGTTTTACATTTGGCCGAGACAGTTATTGGCTATTGGGTATTGCCCGATGGCTGAACTTTTGTGCGATTATTGGGTTAAGTGTGGGGAGCAACTGAAGGGTGTCTTATTTACAGTACACAATTGCTTGTGTACTCGTGGGTGGAAAGGGCGTCGTGGAATCGGGCCACAATATCGGAGGGAAAGGAGTTGCTTTGGCGGTGCGGTCTTGGATATTGGTACGGCTCTGTCAAGCTTCGAAAAGTCCCTCGAAGTAGCTATCTAAATGTAGGTACTGGTTGGTACTTACCAACGGCTTCTTCAAAACAGAACAGATGCCTATTCAGGTTGCGTTCTACGCACTTTTCACGTAAGACTGATCTGACGTGTTTAAAGTGGAAACAGATTGGGAAAGAGGTAAATTCTCTCTCACTCTGAAAGAAGTCCTTTCGCGTTTGTCTTCTATGTCTAAGGCGGCACTCTCTTTCAACCGACAAATTCCGGGCTGTTCTGTTTCATTTTTGAGCCCACCCACTGTCCCACAGCCCAATGTCCACCATATTGTTCAGAATTCGGATTACGATTGTGTAGCAACTATACTTCGTAAAGTCCTTATTTGATGATATTGGAGTAAACAAACAAAGTACGCATCTTCAACAAGAAAAGTTCCACAAACACTCGAAAGTTCCCCAACAGTTTCAATCACCCGATCAAAGGATGCAATCGAAAGAGCATTACTTTGGATGCTTGTAAAATCCTCTATGGCCCAATTCAGGCATATCCGTCCAATCAATGGCCAATTGACTTCACTCTTCTACCACCCCTTAGATGCAATCCTTGCTGACTATCAAGTCGGCCGGAAAAACATGTACGTTGCCGCATAAATTCGTGCAGCTCTTCATTTTGCGAGCATAAACAGGCATCAATCTCCTTGTTACATCGCCATCGGTTTCCACTTGTTCAGCATAGTCAAAGGTCAATACGGTATAACGTCTAACTGCATAAATAATCAAATAACTTGTGTCTGCTCCGTACAAAGGGATATCGAAATGTGCATAAAGCGCAAGGAGCTCGCCTGCTATTCAAATCCCCGTGAGCTTTATTCACATCTTGTTGTTTGGGTAAAAATATTTCGAATATACTCGTAGCTCTGAGGGCTCTTGGAAGTTTTTAAATTTTCCGATGAAATGTCCTTCACAATTGTTTATTTGACTCGTACCTTGGCAAGGAGATTTGCCCCTCCAATCGATGCGACGGACGAGGAATATTATATTGAATAAGTTTCAGTCTGTGTATAGTGTCCTTGAGAACGTATCATCTTGAGAAGATTTCACATTTCAATTTGTATTCCCCGAAGGATGATTCGCACATACGCAGGCTTATCAATCAAAAGTTGCCCTCCCTCGACGAAGTAGAACAATTAAGAAAAAAAAACTCTGCTCTGGCTGCCAAATTAACCAAACTTCGATGTGCGAAGTCCTTGACGAGTAATTGAAATAATAAAAAAGAAGGACAAAGGGCAAACGTTTCCACAGGGAAATACTTGCCAACTCAGCAAACAATATTCATTTCAAGACACTCTGTGCTCTCTGGCACTTGTCGGTTTTCAGACATTCCTTATCTTATCCTTTCACTCGCCATTTACCATCCACGCCCACAACCACATCTTAGTAAAATTGTTCAAGAAATACAAACAAAATGTATTAGAACGTATTCCTTGGAAAAAATCGATTGCCAAAGACGAACCCTCGGCAAATTAAATTAATTAAAAAAATTCCTCTCCTCAAAAGTATCCTTTTCAGCAAATTTGCTGCTCCTCCCTGGTCGACAATAATAACAGATTCCTCCCTCAGCACAAAATAGTATGTACGCAATGCAAATAGCACTTGGTGTGTGTGTTAGGAGAATAATTCAAGGAAAGCAGCAGAGACATCTAAGGCTGAGCTGAATTCCATTCGGAAAATATCCAACATGCCAAACGCAACTCAAACGAAGTTGCCAATCGAGCAGTTTCAAGCACACTCACATGCAGATTGGGAAAAGGAGCAGCCATATAAACTTAACAGCTATCCAGTAGGGAGTTTTAGAATGATAGCCATTGGGGGTCGATTTTTGAGTGGTGACCGAAAATCGTGTGCATGCTAATGGCTACTGGTCAGAAATACAGTATGTTGCGCAAGCAGTGTAAGAGGTATGGATTATGTACTAAAGGTTTTTTGTACGTGATTTGTAGGTTTCCTTGAAAATAGTCCACAGGCAGCCGGGAGGCGTGCAGGAAAATTATGACAGCAGAACATGACAATTCAAGTTATTCGAAAAATAACAATAATTAATAAATAGAGAATAGAAGAAAAATAGAGATTAATACAGACGGCATTTATAAATGCAGCTGCTATTTTTCATTCCAAGAGCGAATAACTCGGGCGACTCATGCTTCAATTCTCATTCGAACACAGCATACAAAGCATTAACGACACTTTCCGCGAGACTTAAAACTGATATAGCCCTAGTTGGGGTAAAAGTGTGGCTAAAAATTAATAGTTGGTCCTACAGGTTCGTATAGGTATATAGCTTCGGATGAGAGAGCCTTTATTGTTTGGGACCTACTACTTTTTAACGAGTCCGAATAGTACTGTCTGATGTTGTCATACGTTCACGAGAGGTGGCGCTGTGGTGAAAAAACGCTTTAAGATTTAATTTGCATTTTTCGAAGACCGAACCTGAGACCCGAGTTTGCCTAGGCCACTTTAATGCCACGAGACACTCCCTCTTCACAAAGAGCTCTCCGTATTTCTGGCCAATTTGCCACCTCTTATCGTTTTGATCGCTAAAGATGCACCTGTCATCCGTAGTCAGTGTGACCAATTAAGCATATTTCCTGCTAAATTTAGCAGGATAATTTTATATTTAGCCTTTTTTTTGACAAATCACGCAAGCATTTTTTAGCATGATTTTATGCTGTGTCAGGAAAAATTAACAGGATTTTGGTTAAGACAATGAATTAAAATAATAAGATAAAATCAAAGTAGACGAACCTTAGTTTGACAGTGATCACAACCATTCAACAAATTCAGCAAGTACGAAGGGATTTTTATTTAATGCTATTTTTGTGAAATTTACAGTAGTCCCTCGATAGTGTGAACTAGCGAAAAAAAGGCGTTTTTCGATTGCACAGGGATTCACAGTACTCGAACTTCTTTGCAGTATTCACTAAACTGATTGAAACGCTTTTATAATCCTTAAAAAACAACACAAAATGATATTTTAAAGCACAGTTTGAATATATGTTCATACAGAAGAATAAAATATGTAAATATGCATAACGAGCAAGAGGAACAAGAGAAATGTAAAACCGTTGCAAAAAATCCACATTTCAGAGGTTGAACATTTCGGAAGTTATAAAGAGATGACAATGTAAAGTTTTGCCGATTCACACTTTAGAGAAATTCACATTATCGAGCGACTACTGTAGGTATCTTATTACTTCAGGAAAACAACTACTTGGATTTGTTTTAAATATTTAGCATGATTTTAAGAACTTTTTGTACAAAAAAAAAAAAACATGCTATATTGCTGAACTTAGTATGATTTCAAATTTTGAATTGGTCACACTGTTCGCAGTGCTCTGTTATGAATTGAACAGCTCAGAGACACTTGAAATCTGTGTCCTTTTTATCTTAGAAAAATGCTGCTTTTCTTAAGGATATATTTATAAATTTGTAGGCTCGCTTTGAGCTCAGCTCATTTTGCAATCGTTCGTACGGATTTTTTTTTTGAAAATCATGGTTGGCAGTTCGCCAAACTTACAGTCCAACACACGGTCAATGTATTTGTCCTGTTTCATCGCTGAAAATTGAAAACAGAGGTTTTCCCATACATATTTCAGTTTTCAAAACGACTCGTTTAAAGTCGTTTTCCATGAAAAAAACTTCTAATCGTGGGTTGTTGAAACAAACACACCTTTTTAAATATTTGACAAACCCAGCAGAATAGCTGGCCGAAGAAATGTCACAACTCACGACCTTAAATCATTTTCCACACTTAATTGATGGGCTAATATTATTTTTAAATAATCTGAATTCAATTTATTTGTAAATTAATGCGATCGAAGTTTGTAGCCCAACATATTTTGCACCGAAGTTTAACGACTAGTGTCTCACAGCTAATTGGAACGAGTTTTCGACGAAAACATGGTTTTCGGTTCGGTGTGAAAAGGGTATAACGCTGTTAAATTTGCGACCACTGACTCAGAATTTCGGAAGAAAATTTTAATTATTTCTGTAAACGTTGTTGCTTCGTGCACTTCACCATGATGAAAAGGCTGATTTTATTCAGTATTTTGACATTGACAGTTCGGTAGTCGGTTTAAGGGTGTATTTACACTGAAAGTTTGAAGTTGTCAAGTGCCTAATGAAAGGCCCTTTAGTATTAACAACTTTGGTTGTATACCTCTAAAAAAAACAACAACACGTTTGACTTCTTCTCTGAACCAACTTGTTCTCCGCCAAAGCCCCATCATTGCAGATCTGTAACTGAAGTCAAGGTTAGGGTCGTACACAGCATGTGGCGGTGCTACCTTTGAACTTTTGTGATGATGATACTTTTAAGATCACAAAACTTTAAGACCAAATAATGCTTAACACGTTTAAACGGCTTTCTCTAAATTGTCTCTGAAGCTGGAGTTGGTCTAATGAAAGCACTCGGCCAAGTCCAATGTTTTACTAACAAAAAGTTTATTTTGTTTCGGCTTCAAATTTAATTCGCACTCTTAAACATTTAGTTGGCACAAATAAATGCAAGGTCTCATTAAAAAATGGTTGGTGGTGAAGGCTTTGTTTCCCCTAAAAATAATGCTAAACGAGTGGCAGGAGGGTAGGCTACCATTTTTGTAATCCACTGATTTCCAGGATCCCCGATTAACTTTTTTCTTAAATTTGTATTTAGATTCTCTGCGCTTTGCAAACTTTCAAAAATATATAAACCTCCCTTGGCAATACATTCGCAATTCTGACGAAAACAAATTTTTCCTTTTGACAGAGCGGGGTAACATTTTCAGTGTCCACAATCAAATTTACAAACTCACTGAAGTCATGTATTTTCCATACGAAACTAGTGACTGTGCATCATAAACTGAAGGTGTCAATTAGAAGTGACTACAACTTTGGTCACCATGAAATGTGCAAGCAAATTTCGTTCAAAAATCAATAAAAACAGTTCCGGATTTCATTCAAGTGCGATAAAAGTTCCAACGGCCCTTACTATTCCGTATAGTTCCACTGCTGCGTGAGATATTTTTTCTCATAATTCCTTCCTGATTACGAAGGATATGGTTTTGTTTTTCCAATCATCAAAACCATATCGCATATCCGATGGGATCGTAAACAAGCACAAGTATCGATAACAAACAATACGCAATGTTGGTACTCTCCTGCTCCTTTGCAACTTCTACACACACAGCACTTTATTGATGGCTTCTTCAGGGTGCCATAAATCAACATTATTTCCGAATTATAAGCCGATACAAAACAAGGAAATCGAAGAAAGCGAGAAGCAGTCAAGTAAAAAGAAAAAGAAAGTGATGCCCATAAAACTCGGCCATTTATCTGCACGAATGTAAGATTAAAACAGCCAAATCAAGTGCGTAAGGAATAAAAATCCCGCATGGAGTACGAACATCTTTATGCTTTCCTTTTGCTGTCCCTGCAATCTGAACGGGGGAGGGGGTGATATTTCACGCGGCGCACATAACAGTTCCCGCTCTCGAAATCAATGTTTACGACGCGACGACCAGCCAAAGCATAGTATTCCTATTCATATTTATTTATTGCTTTATTGTCTGCGGGACTAGTAGGCTGGGTATGTGTCCCCTTTATAATCTCGCTGCGAGGATTTGTGTGTTTTTTTTTTCCAAATTGTCTCCTTAGTACGATTGGTGAATTCAGTGGAACGGGAGGCTGGTGCTCGGAAATTAAAATGAAACAGCCAACAGTCTGTAATGGCTTTGGGTTAATGCGAATGCAAATAACCTGCTAAATAATTTAATTGTGACCCCTTTAGCGTAATGGCTTAAGGAGGAAATATTTTTGTTTTCGCATAGGGTGCGGGCTGTACTCGTAATATTGTATCAGCGGGGGTTGTACTTTTTCTTTTCACCCAAATTAACACATCAATGGAACATGGAAATCTTGTTAACATTTTTAATTAAAGTTCAAGAGGGGAACAATTACTGTATGTATTTGTGAAATTAAATTCCTGCATTTGTCACATACTTAGCTGGCGTCATGTTGCTTCTGGGTGTTGTTGGTAGCTACAGGAAGGCTCAAATTAGATCGCATAGCTACTGCAATTTAAGGAACTTCAAGTGCGAGTGATATTTTACCAACAAAAAACCGAAGAACTTCATCCATTCAAAGCGACTGCAAGGACACCTAATTATATTTGGCTGGTCGCCTCCCATTTATATATATATATTTTTTTTAACAAAAACATTCTCTCAAATTAATTTTGATGCAAAAAAATTGTATTCATAAAACAGGATATTAAAAGGGAAGCAACGATTTGACAGGTCAAAAAAGTAATTACACCTGACAGACGGAGAAAAAGGGAATACGTACAAAATAAACACCTCCCTTCCCTTGTCCCAGGGGCAGTGAGCGGCCGGCAAGAACGATGGCTCTGCGATAAACTGACGCATACGTATGCTGCCCAGTGGCACGTCGACACAACGAGGATAAAGACGGCTAAGAGTAAAACTCCCAAAAGAGAGCAACAGACGCCATGGCATTTTTGCTCTGGGAAATTTTCCAGATCACTGACCCATATAAGGAGCGACATGCTTGTCTGGACATTTGGTTAGCTTTTGCTTCAGAAGTCTGTTTTTTTTTTTTGTGTGCCGAACTTTTTGCACATTTTTATTAAATTAAATGTTAATTAAACAACAAATTCTGTCTACATTGTTCGAGAAGGTATATAGACAACTGACTTTATGATTTTATGATGAAAGTTGTAATTAAATTCAATAACGGTTTGGCCAGTTTGGGCTTGGAGTTTAGTTTACTCTATATTAAGACGGATAGTTGGTAGTTGTTTATGGTATTTTATGAAAGTTTAGTTAGGGAGTGGAAAAGGGATTGGGGTCACATTTTGAAATCAAAATATACCTAGCGGGAATACATTATACAAACCGCGTGGGTCAGGGTTTTCTCTTCTGGGGTGTGTATGGCGTATACGTAACATTTTTTGCGTTTTTCCTGGAATTGATGGAATTCGTTTAAGGAGGATTGCTCCTTAATCTTATTGTTAATGCAAATTAAATGCTTGAAAATTAAATATTTTTGCAGGTCCTTTCGAGAGTATATAGCTCCGAATCCTGTGGTTGCATCCTGTACATAGTTTATCCAATTTAATATTTTTATTTTATTTTTCCTTAATGTTGGAAAAGCGATGGGAAAATTACTGGGCTTGGTTTTGTATGATAATCGGGCACAGTTTATGGAAATATTGGCAAAAGTCGACAGAAACTGGGATAAAGGTGAGATTGGGGAAATTGCGAGAAAAAATTGAAATCCGCGACTTAGCTGTAATGGCACCTCGAGTATTCGTAAACAACTTGAGGTGTTCTTCAAAACAACATACTAAATTAAAACTCGGCAAGAGAGGTGCCACTGAAATGGGGAATGATGGGCCACCCTCTTGAATTGCGTTTTAAAATTGCGAATGGTTGGAAATGGTAGAGAAAATGCCTGCAAATGATTGGAATCTATTTAAAATGGTTGAAAAGGATTTCAAATGAATGCAAAGATCACGCTAATCACAGTCCGCTGCTCAACGGAAAGTGATGGGTCGGCGTATCGTGTTAATCATAGTCTCCTGAATTACGTTCTACAATTGCAAATGGTTGGAAATAGTAGTAAAAAACGCCTGCGAATGATTGGAATCTATTCAAAATAATTGAAAAGGAAATCAAATGACCGTAAATTATCACGGCCCACTGTTCAACGGGAAGTGATGGGCAACCGTATTGTGTTCATCATAAACTCTTGAATTGCGTTTTAAAATTGCAAATGGTTGGAAATAGTAGGAAAAAAATGCCTGCAAATTATTGGAATCTATTTAAAATGGTTGAAAAGGAATTCAAATGAATGCTAGGATCACGCTAATCACAGTCCGCTGCTCAACGGGAAGTGATGGGCAACCGTATTATGTTCATCATAACCTCTTGAATTGCATCATTTTAAAATTGCGAATGGTTGGAAATAGTAGAAAAAAATGCAAATTTTTGGAATCTATTTAAAATAATTGAAATGGAGTTCAAAATATTGGCAAATGACTGCAAATGGTTGAATCTGATGCATACCGAAAGCAGATGATTGGAAACAATTATTACTGACCGTGAATGATTGGAATTGCCTGCAAATGTTGAGTTCTTGAGGTTTGCCAAATCATTTCCTTGGTGGAAACTGCCTGCACACCCAAAGCCATTGCTGTTTGAATTATTCGAAGTGAGGTCAAACGGCACCGAGGCTCGAGTGATTAAATTCTTTTACAATGCTGACAGATAGTATAGCACGGACGAAATATAAATGCATCTATACAATGCCAGATGGCCCACAACGAATTTTCCCTCATGAACAATCGCTTGCAGAAAAGAAAACACTTTTCGGTCGCAGTGATTTACAAGCAAAGCTACTTCACACGAAATTAAATAGGAACGAGACAAAACTAAATAAAAAAAAAATAAAAACAATCGGAATGGTCATGCAACATTTTCATTTGGTAGCATGCTCTTTTGTTCCACAAAGTTTATGCACATCTTCTCTCTGTCATGCGAGGAATTAAAACGAAATTAAAAACAAAGGAAACGAAAAAAAAAAAAAAACAAATCATGCAACACATCTTCATTATTGTCAGGCAACACTTACATGCAAATGCAACACAAAAGGCACGACACAAGACAGAATGCGCGTGCAACAATGAATCTGTACTCACATTTAGTGTTTTACTTCCCATCGGGGCGGTTGCAGTTGGCCTGTACGCCATCTGTGGGGGCGTCTCAATGTACACCAATGGACCGACGGCCGGACCGGAATCCTTCGGACTCATCAGCTTGTTGTCGAACTGATAGTACAAGACATCCGCTGACTGTCGACTGCTGTGCCGACCGGCCGGGCTAAATTGTTCGTACATGATGGGCGCGGTAAAGTCGGCTGTCTGAACGCCCGAAATGTGATAGGCAGCCTGCGGCTGTTGATGGTGATTTTGGGTTTGATTTTTGGCCGGCCATGCATCGGTCAGGCGGCCATTACCCAAGCCCACGCCATACTCACTCCTGCCGTTGTGCACGTAGGCTAGGAAGAGATCAGACTTTCCCCGATGCAGACCGTTGTGAGGGTAGCCCGCGCCCGGGTTGCCACCCATCATCAGCTGTTTGGTCTTGGATGGACGACGGATCGGTACCCCAATGTCGGACTTGGCTGTACCACGCGACACTCTAACACCGCCACCTGGATAGCACCCCGAGGCCGAGGACATGGGACGGTTGTAGGAGTCTAGGCCGTCACCGGAGCTGGGATTGTTCAAGCTAAATTTGTAGTGGTTATTCTCGAAGGTTGTGTAGTTTAGTAAGCGGTTATTGGTGGCCGTTTGCTGCTGGGCCGCCGACAGCGAAGATGCGGCGGCGGCGCCTGCTTTTGCGGATGGCTGCTGTGCCGGCGGCGCCCCCACCACCTTGTTCGGGTTGTTGTTGTTAATGTTAGTTGGGAAGGAGCTGTTATTGTTAGTAGTGGATGAGTTGGTGGTGCTATGTATGGGAGCCGGGGAGGTGTACTTGTAGCCGTGGGGCTGGTGTTGTGATTGCTGTTGCGGACGATTCGATGAATATATAGAGGATTTCCTATTGTTACTCACGGATTGGTGGTGCATCATGGCAGGGAAGGCCGCTGAACTGCCGCCCGATTTGCGGTGACTGCCGGACGAGGCGCCAGATGATTTGTTCGTTCCATAGCGAGTGCTGTCACTAGACCTGCAAAGAGAGGAGGATCGGTTCTGGGCGATGGAAAGCATATATGACTACCCACCTCTCAGAAGAATACGCGTAGTCCTGGTCGGCTCCAAGGCCCGAGTCCGTGTGCTCGTGCGACACCCTCAGCGCCGAATTGTCCAGCGGACTCAAACTCGATCCCGTCGGTGAGATGAAGTCACCCATGCTCATGCTGGACATCATTCTGAAATAGTTGAGTCGTTGTAATGCCAGATCAAATAAATGCTCGGGCTCTTTGCCCACCTAACTAATCCTGTATTCCGATCGCATTCCCTAGACGAGATCGTACTAGCCGAACGGATCGATCCACTTTTCGTTCCAGAACTATCGTTCGGATTCGAACTTTGGAAATACAAACTGACAATACATTTCAAATTCATCAAAAGCTTATCAACTTATATTGTACGACAAGGCACACGATCGGTGATCTTACCCCCTTATCCTGTCCACGCGGTTGCGATTGCCCGGCCCGTTGGTGGCGGTGTTGCCGCTGCTTTGGCTCTTGTGGATCTTCAGGTTGCCCGACCCGAGGCGCTTCGACGAGTTTGTCTCCACCACGGTGTAGGGGATCTCCCGCAACTGATCCTCGGTCATGCCGGCGGTATCGACCAGATCGAACTGCAAGTGCTTCGCCAACTCGCTTGACCAGATGCGATTCCTCGAGTCCGATGGCGATCTATGACACCAACACACACAGACACATAAAAAAGCAGGTGATCATCATTATAGGGTCGTCATCGAACGTGCGCATATGTACTCACTTGTTCTTTTTGTGACGACGCGACTTGTGATGCGAATGCGTGTCCGAATGACTGTCATTACTGTGAAGGCTTCTAGCCACCATACTGCTCTTCGATACGGACGCCTGCTGGACGGAACTCTGACCCAAGCCATCGGCCTGCCGCCGTTGCACCTCACGCCACTGACTCGTCGAATCGATTAGCTCGCCAGCCGAACCGCTTGCCGACATCCGATGACCCGAGTAGCTGCGTCCCCTGGTGCTGTCGTTTTCTGACCCAGAGTCTCGCCGGTGCCGCGATCTACGGTGTTTGCGATGCGAATGATGGGATCGGCCAGATCGCCCAGATCCACGCGATAATTCACTCTCATTATCCGAAGTGCGGCGGTGTCGGTGCTTGTGCCTGCAGATTTTCATTTTTATATCAAATTATAAAGCAATTTGCGTGAGAGAAACAGACAAAGGCAGACGAAGAGGAATGCGCTGCGCATGCGCGCGCATATTGATAATGAAATGGGCAAGCGCGCACACACAAGTCATTAGGGGACGTTAATGCGCACTTGCGCCGCAACACGGATATATTTACCTTCGTGTGGAACGTGAGTCATTCGATGAATGGCTCTCCACCGAGCTTGATCGGTATCTATGGCTGTGGCTGTTGTTGTTATTGTTGTTGCTGGTGCTGTGTGTAGGAACGTGCGTACTGTGACGTGTCGCCGATGTTGCCGAACGCAACGAGCGCGGACTTGATGAATTACCGAATAGGCCACGCTGCTGTGACCTGGGCCAGGGTGCACTGCGCGTACTTCGTGGCGAGTCAGGTGTTACCGCTGAGCTATTGTGATTGTTGTTATTACTGTAGGAACGGATGCCCAGACTGGTGGGTATGCTGTACGTCGATCGATATGGACTCTCGTACCTGCAATGGGACAAAGGTGCGTTATTACTATAAATTGCATGCGTTAGTAGTGGATGGAACAAAATAAGGTGGTTTCGTATGGCTTTGGGACAGAGGCTGGCTTCGACTCAGAGAAGTATTTTTTTTTTGGTGGTTGCAACTAGTTTGAGAACTCAATATCCTTTATCTACCGCAAAATTTACGATGCAAGCAGGTCTGGAGGGGGCAAATTTGGTCCTGATCTCGAATGGAAACTTTGTAAGAGGCATATAATGGTCAGACGTCCGTTGGCTGTGCCATTCGCTGTCAAGATGTAGCTTACCGCTTTATAGCTCGAACTTTTCGTTCGACCTTGGCGCTCTGAGTGTCTAATTCCTCTCGTTCACTCATCAACCAATTTAATTCACAAGTTTATTCAACTTTCCAGGTCAATAATCAGCTTTTTTAGCTCGTTCTTCACGTTCTTCATGTGAAAAAAGGAACTTAGTTGTTGAACCCCTACACCTAGTTGATCAACTCACCCAATTGTTAAATGGGCACGTCCACTTCATTGATAAACATGCCTGATTTTGACAAGCAAATAAGTTCCCCAAGTTGTTCGACTGTGTTTGCGTTGGGGTTGCTAAAAGAGTTGATGAACACTTGGCATACTTAACGCCGCATCATTGGTTAGGCAACGCGTTGAGCACATTCGGCAGTTGATATCTGCTTTCACCTTTAAGAAATATTTTGATCTCAAATTTTAAGTGAACAAAAAATGCAAGAAGTTGAGCAACAGGTTGAGGTTGAGGAGATAATCTATAGCACAGTGTTTCAATGTTGCTGCCCACCGCAGTTCACAGCCATATCCAACGACCAACGCGAGGTCGTACCTGCCCGTACACTTGTTGAGCAACGCGTTGTGCAACAATCTGTACACTACAGTTGATCGTGTTAACTTCGAAGTTGATGCGTTGGGCAGTGAGTGGACGAAAGGCATAAGATCGTTGAGTACTTGACCTACCCGTTCTCGTCAATCTGATGCACGTAAATTACGAAGATATTATCGAAAGTTGACAACTTCCCGAATTGGTTTCCAACTGTGCAACAAAAGAAGAGTTGTTGCGCAAGTGGACAGTTTGGAATGGTATCAAGTCCGCGACTCATGGTTCACTGTTGGTTGGCGGACACCCAAAGCCCCACTGCTAAGACCATATTCCTATTGCGCACATCAGTATTGGACCGGCTGCAAATAGAACTAACGCATTCGGGACCTGGATGTAACGAATCTGCCATAAGAGTCCACAAGTTTTGACGACTTTTTGCATAAATGGTCGAGATGTTCTAGACCTTTAATAATCACTCCAAGGTTGGAAAACGACCTCGTGCGATGCGCTCCTCAAAATGTAATCTTTTCGCCGAACTTTCCCATCCGAAGCAAGCAGTGCGTCCATTTTTGTGATGTAGGACTTGTAAAACGACCGAAAGAAGGTAAACACCTGTATTCAACTTTTTTTTACTGTCTTTTCCGCTTCTTTTGATATCATTAGGTTTAGGTTTTCGTCGAGCAGAACTCAATACAGAAAGGAGCCTAGTACCGAGCCTTGTGGTACACCACTCTTTGCTTCGTAGGGTTGATCTATTATCATGTCACTCGTTCCGTTGTCATTTCACCAGGTCCGGATTTTCAATTGAAAGGAAGCAGTTCCAGTTAATAGATTCCCAGATCGCCGAATTAAATGCGTAAAGGGATATAACGACGGGTTATGTTTTGATGCCTCATTTCCAGAGTCTGTCTCCTAAAGTGGCTGTAGCTCTAGTAGATCTTGACTCTCGCAACCCGTATCTATTGGCCCGATATGTTGAATTTATCGCCAATCGAGTTGTTTCCAGATCATTCAGAAGAAGTGTCTGGAGCTGGAGGTGCCCAAAGCCGCGCTTACGGCAATAAAGCCAAGCCTACTGGCGATTTCTGCTGATAAATGCTTTTAATGCTTTTATAGCAGCTGTGGAAGAATTTTGTTTTTGCGAACTTCATCCTGTCTTGGACCGATTTGGACCTTCTGGATTGGGTGTTGGTTTCGGGTTACTCTTCTTTCGTATCAACTGTTTCTGAAAAGGAACTTAAAGGATTTAATCTACTTTTCTTGCGTGGAGCCTAAGACTATCGTTGGCACACTTTCTAATGCCTGGCGTACCCACTGGAATTCCAATGGCACTTTAACATGCAAATCGGCAGTTCCGCTCATGTAAAATCAAACTCATTTAGACACGAGAGTTAGCCCCTCCGATACGATTTCCGCACTTTGTTGCCGAACCACGAATACCTACCTTTCCGCTGGTTTACACACCCATAAACCAGAAAAAGGAAACTAACCTAACGAGCGCAAGCCAACCCTTCCGCCAAACCTCCCGATTGATGCCAACCGTAATTCCATACTCATCCAAACAAAAAAAAGGAAAACTGCAAACAAAAAAATAGAAAAACAAATTGTTCAGCTATTACTTACGTCTGCACGGGTTGCAGTAGGGAAATGCTTTTAATTTCCTGAGTTTTTCCGAAACTTTCAACATTTTTACCGCCACCAATCGCACTGCCAGCACCAGCACCAGCACCGATTCCACTCAGAAACTCATCCATCACACGTCTCGGTTGCCGCTTCGATGGCATTCGAGTGAATGCGGGAGGTGCCCTTCCCACGGACATGGCATCCTTGGCCGCTTGCTTTTCCGTTCGTCCACTGAAACAAAGAAAAATCCAAAAAGAACCATTATAACTGTGTTACGTAAGAACACATGCTCTTTTGGCGTCACAACACGTGAACGTTGCCGAACAACAATGGAGCGACAGCGAAGCAACCATATATATAGTTATAAACCAAGCGGGCAAACCCAAGTCATTAGTTTTGAATAAAAAAAAATCGCGCACGGATTCATCGGTGCATCGTCCTCGTTGCATTCTCTATACGTATACGATGAACGTATACTTGGTCAAGTTAACCCAGAAGCGCAGCTACCACCGCACTCCGATGGACGGCTGTAGGTTGGTATTGGCTTTGGCATAGGTATACGGTATACCTGTGGAGCAATTATTCTGCAGACAGAACAAAAACGAGCACAAAACCCCAACAATGACAATGAAGAGAACAAGGACATAACTTAAGGTGTGAAGACATGAATAATTCATTTTTAATAACGCTCCCAGAGACAACGACAACGTCGACAACAGCCACGGTGACGAGTCGGGGCCAGGATGAGGCAAAAACAAAACACCACTCGTGGTGGCAGTCATCTTGGAAAGCACGGTGCACTGTGAAGCGTCTTAACCTGTTACCCGTGCCGACACGTCAAGGAGGAACACAAAAGGCCAGGGTTTGCGCTGGGCCAGGGCCGACCAGAAAACAAAAAGAACGCACCATCAAGGAGGAATAGAGGAAAATTTGATTTGTGGCTGATGGGTTGCGGTGAATGCGAAACAGTTGCGCACTCGAACGTGCATATGCTGTGCGAGCCGTGCTTTGAGTGCGGTGCGGTTTGAAGGAGCTTCGCTCTCCAAAGCCCGCATTCCGAGGGGTTTTTGAAGTGAATTTGCATCCGTCGGCGTCGGTCGTCGCGCGGCACACGGTGTTCCTTTGGCATATGGCATAGAGGACACAATGGTCTAACGAATGCGACAACGCAGTCCTCCCGATGATGGCGGATGGCGGTCATGCCGATGCTTGCCACCGAATGTGCGACACATGAACGGAATTCCATTTGTCCGAATTGGTTTTCAGATCGTTCAATGCCACCAGGAGGAAGTGAGTAGAAGGTAGACGGAAGAGTCTGTCGTGCAAAAGTGTTATAAATAGTTTTAGGGCAAATTGAAGTTTTGGACTACCAGTAACCAGTGGGGGACAACTTGTTTTAAAATTCAATCAAATTCCGATCGAATTTCATTTGTTTACAGATATTGTAATCGAAAATCGAAACAAGCGTAAAAATAGTGACACCATGGATCGCTAATTTTTTTAGATAGATAGATAGTTAATTTATTTCTTGATAATTATGCATACGTACATACAAAATTTAAAAAAAAAAAAAAAAAAACATCAATGGTACAAGGATAATAGATTAAAAAAACGAGACATTCTGTATTTTACAAATTGACGAAAGGATTGCGCTCGCATGACACGCAACAAAATAAAATTAGAAACCAAGAAATTGAAAAACGGCCGGAAGGAAAATTATCGAGAACATTTTAAAACCCACCAAAATTCTTCTTTATTGGATTTTGATTTAATTGTATCGAAACATTAATTCTTGAATAAAGAATATAATTATTACTGGGAAAAAAATATTATCTGACTGAAACGAACAAGTATTTGTTGATTTAAGGAACGAATTTCATAAAGAGAAGGGATTTAACTTTTAAAGGGTGATTTTTTAGCTGGTTTGGTTTTGGCAACACTGGTTTTGACAGCTGACGTGTGTTTAGTACCTTGTGTCACTGTCAAACAGCTTCAGTTTGGTTTGCAATTTAACCATGGATCGTCTTACAAATGAACAACGCTTGCAAATTATTGAATTTTACTATCAAAATTCGTGCTCGGTTCGAAATGTTCATCGCTGCTTTTTTATGGAAAAATTGTGTTCAGCGATGAGGCTCATTTTTGGTTAAATGGGTACGTAAATAAGCAAAATTGCCGCATTTGGAGTGAAGATCAGCCAGAAGCATTACAACAGCTACCAATGCATCCCGAAAAAGCCACTGTTTGGTGCGGTTTATGGGCCGGCGGCATTATTGGGCCATATTTCTTCAAAGATGATGCGAATCGCCGCGTTACTGTCAATGGTGAACGCTACCGAGCGATGATAACAAACTTTTTTTTGCCCGAAATGGAAGTTCTTGACTTACATGATATGTGGTTTCAACAAGACGGTGCCACATGCCACACAGCACGCGAAACAATGGCGCAATTGCGAGGCGAGTTTGGTGAACAGTTAATTTCACGTTTCGGGCTGGTCAATTGGCCGCCTAGATCGTGCGATTTGTAACCATTAGATTATTTTTTGTGGGGGTATGCCAAGGCTAATGTGTATAGGGACAAGCCCGCTTCGATTGACGCACTGGAAGCCAACATCCATGCATTCATTCGTGAGATACCGGCCGATATGTGTGAAAGAGTATGCCAAAATTGGACTCAGCGGATGGGCTACCTGAGACGCAGCCGCGGTCAACATTTGCATGAAATTATCTTTAAACATTAAATTGCAAGGTTCAAACTATCGATTCAAATAAATATTTCATTCATTTTTTCGAATTTTGTGTGTTTTTTTGTTTAAAAAAGTTCTAAGCCTCTTAAAAAATCACCCTTTAGTTTTCCTCTAGTACCAAGAAATAATCATTATAATGTTAACAAACTGTGAGTTTTATACTGAAGGTTAATTTAATGTGAATTTCTATCCGAATAATACTAATTTTACTTTAAGAACAAACATTTTTTCATAAACAAATCGAGGGGATTTGAGCTCGGTGAAAAGGGAAAAATGTCCACGCTTCGTGGGAAAAATAAAGAGACAGTTCTAAGCACAGTGACTGACAGTAGGGTAGTTGGTAAGTTTCTATCAGCTGATGGCTGCTTTCCAACAGTTTCAATTTGTTCTTTTATTCATTTTACAAAATGGTTAGCTAATGTAATCAACGTATCAATAAAGGAATAAACTGAGAAATATTCATTCGTAGGAATAAATTAATACATTTTTGTACCTACAGTAATTCTTTTGTTTTCGTTGGTTTTTTTTGGCGAAAAATTATTTCGCCGGCGAATGTCGACAAAAAAAAGGCAACGAATTCAAATAAAAGAATTGATAAGGAATATTTAAATTTAAAGTTCGTTGCGGTTCAGGGCGGAGATATGAACATTTCTGAGTGGGTAACAGTTTCGAGTTTTGAGTTAAAATTTTTTCATGAATTTTCAAGAAAACAAAAAGGCAAAAAAATTATTACAAAATTTCAACAATTTAATAAACAAAAGAGTTTCAAAGTAGCGTGATAATTAATGAAAACAGAAAATAACTTTTTTGTCCTATCCATTGGGCTGTTGGTTTTCATACTAATTTGGTGCAGATTTCTTTTCGAAGTGTTACCTTCAAAACGATATACAACTTTCATAGGACATGACAAACAAATTTTTAGAAATTCTCATGACGAAAAAATGACTTTGGCTGACGGAAAAAAATTCTTCCAACTTTTTAAAATTAATTTTTTTTTTCTAAATTTTCATTGAACTTTAATAACAAAAATGTCTTATAAATAAAATCAACGAAAACGAATTTATTTTCTTTATACTGTACGGCAATAAAATGTATAGGTATACTATCGGTAAAATTCCAAATAATTATTTGTAGATACTGATTTTATTTTATTTTTGTCGATGATCCCTATAGTTCATCGGTTGCCATTGTTTACAACCACAATGTAAACATCCTGTACTGTACGGATTATCTAGGTAAAATAAAATAAGTCCTTTTAATATTCATTTTAATGAAATAGAAATTGTTACTAAATTCACCACACCATACACACCGTTTTCTAGACACGATAACGGCCAATTATTTGAATTATTTGAATTTTTTCCAATGTCACCACAGAATGAGTTGTCAGTCATCTGTCAGGTTGCTATATGCAAATGTATGCGTGCGTCTAAGGTACTTTAATATGGCACACACACTTTCGAACATAGAAACACGGAAAACAGCTTGTAGGCGAATTATCTTAAGCTGACGGTCTATTTAATACTTAGTTTAGGATATTGGGAATTACCAATAAACATTTTTAGTTTCAACTCTAAATTTTAGAAGTTCACAGTGGCCATATCACCATACAAATTTCGCAATTGTGAGCTTCCGCAAATTTAAAGTCGAGACTAAAAATTGTTATTAGTGCAGCGCAGTACGAAAATAACTCTTAAGAGAGCAAGAGGTTATTTTATATTTACTGCTTGTAAGAAACGGGTTCGTGTATCGAGAAAAACATACACAACAGAAGGGATTGACTCCTCATTTTGGTTCACATTTTGGGAGTGTGCTTCCTTATATTACGTACGCTAAATACAAAACCAAATTCGAGTATACAGAAAACAGGGATGAATACAAAAAACAAAACATGTCTCGTATTGCCTTAAAGTAATTCAATGCATTTTATATTTTATATTTACTGCGAATGGGAACCAAGTCCTTATAGTCTGTTTCGAAGGAGTCGCGCACGAGATCATTTTTTTCTCTTGCTTCTTGGTTTGCAAATGCATAAACAGTCAGTCCATTGTCCACTTCTTACTGAGTAAGTCCGAGTGTAAGGTTTTGTAAAAGTATTTAGAAAAAAGTGTCGCCTATAATTTGGTAAGTTTTTTTTTATTTTACATAATAATATAATTGTTATAGCGAAATTTTCTGTATTCAGTTGGAAAATGTTATATTTTTCTTGTTCCAGCTAGTTCTTTACAAACTTTTTAATTCCGTGGGAAACTCTTTATTTTCGGAATTTTTTAAACCACAAGCATATAAGAAGCGGAAGCGTTTTTTTGTCATACGAATGTTGCGAGAAGCAGTTTCCTGTAATTGGGTATGTCACGGTCACTATTTTGGTATACATATATTGATTTTATCTAACTTTTATTAATTTTTTTTTTCAATTTACTTAGAAAAAACAGATTTCCTGCATCGTTCTAGGTTGAAGATAACGAACACTTGGAAGTTCAACATGAAATTATTAAAACAAGAACATTATGATTTATGTTAACATATAACTAAATTATTAAAAACTCTATAACATGTTTTTCTAAATAAAAATAATTACAAAAAAACAGTAGTCCTTCTGAATTTATTTCCATTTAGTTCTAAATTCTTTACTGACTGAAGAAAATGTTCAGAAAATGAACTGGATAATTGTATATCAAGAAAAATTTTGGTTCGCATAAAATAATCTGAAAAGAAAATGCACGATTTAAGCCAAACGTTATTGAAACAAAAAACTTTTTTGATTAAGAATAATTATTCTCGATTTCAGAAAGAAGTTATTGATTTAAGAAAACTGTTTCTGATTTTAAATATTTAATTTAGCAAACAATTTCTTGGGTCAAGAAAAGCTGTGATTTGAGAAAAAAAAAGAAGATCTTATTAAAAGAAAACAATTGTTGAGGCAAGCGCCTCATTAAACATTTGTTTCCTTAAATAAAGAAGAACTTTATAATTTTAGTATTTTTTCTCGTTCTTGACTCATGAAATCAAAGTTTTGGAAATAATAATAATAAACTTCTTTTCCGTGTTGTACTGTGTCAGGATTCTTTTCTCATACCTTAAGGTTAGCTTTGGTAACCACTTGTTTTTTGTATTAAAAATTCTCGTTAATCGTCAATTGTCAGAAGGAAGAAGACTTAAGGTTCATACACCCTATGTAGACCTGTCAACACATTTTTTATTTGTTTATGGAAACCGCTGGGTCCTCGAATTTCGTAGATCTGCTCAACCTACAGATGCATGATTTATGTAGCTTCTTTGAAATTAAATCAATAGTCTTATCAACTTTCGCTGTGGTGTGGATTTATGTTTTTGAGACAGACGGATGGACCTACGGTTTCATGCCAGCTCGGCATGGATTAATTGGGAAGCTTTCTCAAGATGGTTTTACTCTCGGATGAATGACAGACGTTCACAAAAGGCTGTACCAAACATTAAAGGGGTTATTTTATTTTTTTTGGGGGTTCAACCGGAGGACTTTCGGTTAGTAGTTAAACATAAAACAATTTGTAGGCACATTTTAGGCTTCGTCTATCGCGACATCAACACACGAGATGTGCCAACATAGAGACTGTGGCCATATGAACCAATGGGGCCAAGAGAAACCATCCGCTTTGCAAAAAATATAGCTTAAGTCAACATTTGTGACGCTGTTGGTAGCAACAACTAAGAAGGTTAGTGATACCTCGCCAGAGTTTCAAATTCAAGGCGAAATCTATTGAATCCATTGAGGAACCTCTGTCGAATGTAAACGTTCCCGCACTGCAACAAAAGAGAACAGGGAAAAAAATGCAAGTAACCAACCCTAATGACACCGCCTAATGACGTCTCCCTTCAGCATGTCACTAAGTGTGAATGATGACACACCAAGAACAGGAGGAAAAAGAAAAAATCAAGTGCCTGGGCTGACATCACGGAAAACCATTTTCTCATCAACTGAAATGGAACCCATCTAGGTCAAATACCCACCCACTATGAAGACGACCTGAGCATTCCAACCCGTCCTTGATGGGCTTGAGTCAAAATTGGATTTCTATTTTATGTCCTGGCGTGTCACCGATATATTGCACAGTTCCCGAAACGATGCCAATCCTAAAACAAAAAAAAACCATACCATACTCTTACGTCTTACCTGTAGCGGAAACGTGATCCCAATGTGAACAGCTCTACTGACTGCGATGACTGAAGCGGTGCAACCCTTACCAGCCGGAAGAATGCATGGTGCTCGACGCAACACCGCCAAAGGTGTTTGCATGCCGATTTCCTTGGCGTCTCGAAGCCGTACGTGCTTAATTCGTTCTGCAAATGGAAAACGAAACCAATACCAAGAACGTCGTCAATAGTCGTTCGTATTTTTATTGTTAGCAGTGACTTTGAGTTATTGCACTCTCTTTTACTGTCAAAAAGGAACACACAAGGAGACAATGTATCTAAAAAGCCAGAGGGGGGCGGCTTATCTACAAAAGTGTACTTGCATTCCTTTTCGAAAGTATCAACTGCGTCTGTGTGAGTGCGTGTTTATTTTTGACGATAAAAAAATTAAAATGAGCCAAAACATCAACCGACACAGGCGAACAGAAGGGAAACACTAAAGAAAGGATGAAATAAGTTACACGGAACATTTACATTTTTATCGCAGATTCTCAGCATAAAGTATCGTCCTTTGTAGTAAACTTTCGCTATGCGAGGCCAATAGTAATGAGCCACTGTCGTCTTGTTCCGCAGGACGACGATGCCACTCGGTGTGAGTCCAAGGAAGTACTCGACGCTGTCTTCGCCCTGTGAATAGAGGACAAAAAAGTAAAAGGCTTTTTATTTTTATTTTTTTTATTTGTATATTTGGAGTAATGTAAGTTAAAAAGTTAAGGACCAAGCGGAACCGCCCTGCTTTGACGCGCATTACTGTATAGAGTCTGCCGCCACCGCGGAGAGGATGGGGTGTCAATTTTTTTTTTCTTCAGCACAAACTTGTCGAAATATTTGATGAATTTCCGAGAGATAATGTGGGCAATGAATTTTAAGTTAAACACTTTTGATGGACCAAGTTCTGAGTAGATAAGGATGACTTGGCTAATAATTTGCGACGGGTGTATGTTTGATGTTTTCAAGTTTTAGCAAAAGAGCAGCGAATAGGTGTGTGTGTGGGCGGCTGTAGTCCTTTGTGCTGAACTTTTTCGCAAATAGAGAGCGCAAGTGGTCGTTTGAAGGTTTCCAGTTTCGTTGCGGAATATATTTCTTTCTGAAAATTTGTTTAAGATTTTGTTGGGGCTATACAGGAGTCAGGAGGGGCTGACTTTGAAAATTCTCTGAAATGTACCTACCTGTCAGGAAGAGACCCTGGGTGCCTTCAAAGCTGACATAACAGCCATTAAGTAGGTGATGGGCAAGACCAAGAAGTATGCAAAGGTGTGCCACCAGGATTTAGGACAGCATTTATTTTTAAACCGATTTGCAGAAAGAGAAAGACTTTTTCTCAAAGTCTCAGGGTTTCGTAGTTTAGGCCTCGTCTGGTAATAGCCAACACTAGGGACGAATTCAAAAACTTCACTTCAATTTGTGGTTAAGGCCAACGGTCAAGATTTATGACTTGACCAAGGACTCTTCGGTTTTTGGAAAAGCAGCACGATAAGTGCTTGAAGTGTTACATTCGGATCAGTTTTGCAGATGGAACTTTTGGAATAAGAACTTTGCGGCCTTCAGATCATAAGACCGTTAAACGCCAGATATGCCGTCATTGTCTTAGATGTCAGAATGTTCCGAGCGGGAAGTTTTAAATAAAATAACAAGAATAAAGAATTCAAGTTTTTCAAAGTTTCTTGTAGAATAAAAAACAAACAAAACTGAATTTAGATAGATTTTGGGCCGAAAGGCAATAATTTTAAGTATATTGATAAGTTAAGAGCGCTCGCTTGGAGCCAGTAAGCGAGAATATGGTAAATGTTAGTTTTAAATTTGATTTAATCGTTTTTGTCTAGTATGTAAGTTTAATGAAATAGCTCAAAAAAAAAAAAAAAAAAAATTTAAAATGTCAAATGTTCCGAGCACCGTACACTCAAACTACTCTCGCAAGCAGAGGTAAATTAGGGTTGCAAATATCTGTTATGCCACATTAAAAAGGTGGCTGTAACAAGACTTAACGTTGCAAGGCTTTTTTGGCATGAATCTTTAAGATTTAATTTTGTCTGTGGATCTCGCTTTAACAGCTTAAGGTTTTCGCCAACAAAGAGCGCAGGCGACCAGTTGCAACGTCACAAAATCCTGGATATAATTTGTGTTACCGTTACGAGGCCTACGAATCATTACTGCGGATCAAAAACCATGCTGGTGCGATACAAGCCTACGACGAGTTATATGCGTAGAAAGAAAGGTGCGTCGAGAGTTCGTAGAGGAAAATGAAGCTCACGGTTGAATATCGGGGTGGTCCGAAAGTTGTACCAGAGGGTTAAATAGTCCTTTCAAGACTACGTGGCTCTAAGAGTAGCTTGAGAAGATAAATACGCCAATACCGTAGTTCACAATCAGAGCTGAAGGTTTAGGAAAAGACTTCTGCAGGCTTTTGTAAACAGTCTTCGCCTGCGACACTTTGTTAGCTTACATCCTCTGTCTTGATCAATTACCTATGCGAAGATGTCTGGCGTATCCATGATAGCTTGGTTTCTGAAACAGAGGTTCGGTCCTCACTGTTGTGCCCAAAACTGAGGACCGGAACTCGAAGAACCTTTTAACTGGAGAGATATTGTCCATTCGGTTAATGGGGTTAATGGGGTTGAGTAAGTGTTCAGGCGAAGTGTCAAAGCTTTTGAACTACTTGCCCTACATGAACTTCTTGGTACGACTTAAAAATGTCGCGGTCGTGTCTTCTTCCTCATTCTATGTGGAGGAATTTTTCTGTGAAAGTAGTCCTGTATGAACTCCTCCTTCCTTATTACTGGTCATCACTAAGTCGTTTTGACGCCACAGGCTTGTCTGTCACCTGGTTGCATTTACCTATCTGTGTTCTTTCACTTCAAGGTCAAGCACTTTAGGCAAGGAAAGTAACATACTTGGAGCGGCTGCTTCTCAAAACTGTCCCGGTCTTAAAGCCATCCCAGATTATTTATAAAAAAATTCCATCTTCGATCAGTAGGAGATACAGACTCTCTTGTCCTATGAGCTGCTGCGTCTTGACATATGCATCTTCTGTCTGCTCTTTCAGGTGCACACAAATTTTTTTCGAAGTGAACAAGTTACGAGTCCTTCAATCGCAATGCTCCGCATGAACACATACTGCCTTTTAAGGCAATTGCACAATTCTCGCGAAGTCCAATTAAACTCTCAAATGGCCTTAAAGTAGCCGTCACAATAGCGTGGCAGTCATCTTCCATCTCATTAAATGTACTTATCCCAAATTGTAAATCATAAATTCCTTACGATTACGATTCACTGACAACGAGCTCTTGTTTTATAGCTCGGCACAAACTGTCTCTCGGTCTCCTTGTGCGCGCCAGAACAACAAATTCAAAATGTTCATCATCATAAAGCAAAATGAAAAAAAAAAAAAAACAATTCCCCCCTCCCTCGAAAGCAGTGCGCAAATATTTCAATTGTTATCCCCCCGACGCGACGCGTCGACTGTAAACCGACATATTGTCTGACATTTAAAACAATACGATTGAAGGTGTTCCCGTCTGCCGTCGGATATTTATTACACTTACCAGTACCGGATGCAAATCAACCCCATACATGTCGTGCCACTTCACTTTGTCAAGGTAGTTGAGTTCAGCCGTTGACGGTGCCATGCCCTTTAATTGCTGATGTAATTCGCTAACACGTGTTTCCAGTTCGCCAGTTTGATTTGGCAGCAGGCGAAACTCGGAGACATATCCTTTGGAATGGCGGCGCGGGTCATAATCACCCAGTTCGGCTATATTTGAACGAGAAAGAGACAAAAACAGCCGGATGAAAAATTTGTTTAATTGATGCACATTTCTTTTGAAGGGATGCCACAGCCAGTGCTGCCATTGGATAGGGTAATGGTTTTCGGATGCGGATGAATAATTTGCTTAATGAAGTTTAAAACGACAGTCGCTTTATTAAATTCACGATAATTATGTGGAATGCGCGTTTAATACTTAGTAATTAATTTGCCATTATAAAAGCTAGCGCAAAGGAACAGGACACCTTCTCCCGCTCATCGTACACATCGGTGTGTGTGTGGTTTCGAATTACTTTGCACGGCTGAATGATGCACTTGAAATTAATGGCAGAACGTAATCATTATGGCGAAAACGAATGAATTATAATTTGATGGAGGGATGATTTTGTAATTAAGCACTTGTGTGTGTGCGTGTGTGTGGATATGCACCGGAGCGACTCAAATTACGAAAACGTTCAGTTTTGAAGGTTATGGGAGGTGACGACCTTTAAAAAGCCACCCATGACCATTGCTGATGGGTTCGGCGGCGTACTACTAAATAGGACCTGGAAGTATATCCTTCGAAGTAACTTCTTGTCCCCCAATCTGTGGGTGACCATATTTTTGAGTTCCATGTAATGGTCAATAGAAAAATTCAAAAGAATTCCTAGTTTCGTATATTGAAAAGGTTCCTTATAAAACCAAAACTCAAATAGAGCAGATGTTTTAGTAAAAGTTTACTACTTGTTTGCTTGTTCAGCAAGTCAGGCCACTCTAGCACTACCACTTTGTTGACTGAATTATGGTTTTCTCAATTTTTACGTTTTAAGCAATTTAAATGAAATAATGAACATCTTCTACAGTACAGAACATTTTTATATATATTTTTATACGAAATAATTCATAATGAACATTATAATGGTCATCGTACATATAGTGCAACTTGTAGTCTTGTGTGACTCAAAAATAATCTAGAGATTTTGACAGTCTGCTCCTAATATTACAATAATTGTTACGATATGAGTTAAAATTAAATCCAATAGGTGGCGCTTTTGTTTCTACAGTGTTCACCCTATTCAGTGAGTCAAGCAGAATACTCAAGGTTTTAGTGTTTGAACAGCCCGAACTCAACAGTGCCTTACTGGATTTAATGTTAAAGTTCAGCAGACCTTATAATTCTTGAGCTGTCCTGTTGTGGTCTCTAGGATTTTGTCTTCGATTTACAAGTTTTATTACATGTGGTGGTGTCCGGGATTTTTTGTTCCGATTTTTAAAGTTTTATTATTTTATCACAACTCAAGCGTTGTTCAAGAACAAACTAAGCCGCAAAAATTAAATAATTAAAACCGACCAGCTTGTAGGTACGCCTAGTACCTTTTTGAGAAGCAAAAAGTCTTTTAGCATTTCCAAATCTGTCATTTCATCATTTGGAAAATGGAAAAACGACAGCAAACTTTTAACTAACATGCGAATTGAGACCGCCTTACAAAAATGAGACAACTATAGCCTATTCAGTGCAAAACAACACACGAGACGACGATTTTTGCTACAAGTCTTTATTACAACTGATCTAAATATATTTCGACTAACATCAGCTTAGCTTAACGAAACGAATTGACTTTGACAAACAATGGAATAAGGTAAACTTACATACCTAAAGAGGAAATGTGAAGGTTAACTGGCTTATCAATAGATCTATGTTCATGTGGTACATTATTTCACACAAGATACGCTAATAGCCTTTCCACACCGAGCCGAAAACCGGGTTTTCGCGAAAGCACTCTAAAACAGAAGTTTTCCCATACACATTTCAGTTTTCAAAATGAGTCGTTTAGGGCAGTTTTCCACGAAAACGACTTCGAATCGTTGGGTTGTTGAAACAAACCCACCTTTTGCAATATTCAGCAATTTCAGCAGAATGGCTGAGCGAACAAATGTCACAACTCACAACTTAAAATCATTTTCCACAGTTCATTGATGGGCCGATATTATTTTTAAATGCACTGTTAATTAATGCGATCGAAATTTGTAACCAAAATACTTTGCACCGAAGTTCAAGGACTAGTGTCTGACACCTGATTGAAACGTCAAACGAAAACTGATTGGTGTTCGGTGTGAGCATCAACGAGTTTTCGAACTCGGTTTTCGGCTCGGTGTGAGAAGCGTATAAGTAACTAAGCGAGCATGTAGGGTAGTTGCATGGATTTGAAACGATAGGGTGATCAGTACATTATTTTGAGATCACATAATTGTTTGCGTAATGCAATTTTGTTTGAATTGCCTTCTTACACAACCATGTTCAAGGAAAGATTTCATTCTTCTAAACGAAACAAATAAATGTTGACATAGCTCAAGCCGTAGCCTCGCAAATTGGTCAACGGATTGCTGATATTTTTTGAATTTCTGAGTAGAGATTTCTCAAGCACGGTTGTTTACTTGTGGCAATTTTTAAAGCTTAAAACACTTTGATCTTGTGTTGTGTTTGGAAGATTATTGACAATTCCAGTCTTTCACATCTTTCCCCGCAAGTTTATGAGTTGATGGGTCACAATAGTTTGAAATGAAAGGGAATGCGGAACAAAATGTTTGCAGTACTACTACAAAGGTATTTTCACTTGAAGATATTTCGTAAATGAATCGTGTCTAGTATAAAGCTTCGAACCAAACCTAACCGAAGTTATTTGAGAACGAAATAAATCAATTTAAAGGATCTATGCCAAGAAAACCCCAAGAAAATATTGAAACGTACTAATTACAAGCAGATGGTCACATGTCTACAACTCTTAAAAGTGCCTGATGCATTTTTGTGGTGGCAAGTGGAGAGCAAGTTTAGAATTGTACTTCTAAGCTGAAATTCTATGTTACTAAAAAATGTCATGCACCTTCCAGCCAGTTCGTATAAGAGACACTACAAGTTGTATTAACCTTTGGCGGCCTATGTATGTGTCGCTTCATATACACCGCCGACATAGAGTACGTAGGTATTTTGTGTGGAACGGATGAACGAAATTGCTGTTGAAAATCAGGGGTCAGATTCTGTAAGGCGAAACGATCAAACGTGTTCGTGCGTACCTACGAATGTTTTGCCCTATGTTACGCAAATTTTTTCGTGCATACGAAAACGTTTAGACGTTTCACCTTATGGAAGGCCGACCCATAGCTTTCAGTTTCGAAGAAGAGCCTGTCACGTTCTTTAAAATTGACCTCGATTTCCTTCTGTAAGACATTTCTTCTCGATCGTATATAACTTTTCAAAACATTTTCGTGTACTTGTCTGGATTTGAAAATTTTAGGCTTGCTTAGGTGGCAAAATTAGTTGTTATTTAGCGATCCGGAAGTTACCCCTACTCCAAAATAGAAGGCCAGTTAATGGCTGTACGCTTCCCGATTTTCAGTAACCCGCTTCAGGGATATGAACGTTGCCATTGGCTCATTTAAAATGTATTCGCTGCACCTCGTTTCCAGCCCCTGCATGCCTTTGGACCTAAGACTCAATAAGGATTACCTACACTATAAGTTGGACCTCGCCGGACTAAAACTTGTATAGACGCCACACTTTAGCTAATTCCCAAATGAATTAACCATGGCTCTCCCTTAAAAGTAAGACCCCAGACTAATGTAGGTCAATTTGTTCCAAATAAGAATGCGCCTGCAAGTGGATTTAGTTATGTTTGTAGTTTCCTTTTATAGAGTTCCTATCAAGTAGGCAGATGCAATAAGAGAACTACAGATCTTGAAATAAATTTTAAAATCAATCAGCAGCCTAATTAAAGCCCCTTAAAAACGTCGTACTTGAATTTAAATGTGCAATTCAGCTCGAGGCTGTATGCACATAAAACAGGCATGCTTCTGTATTTTCACAGAGAACGTCTTTCGTACCAAACAAAGTGAGCTGGAACTGTACCTTCTGCACAGATTGTTTTTCAAATTAAAAATTTCTTTTTATTTCCATTGATGACTTCGTATGCATTCCTCGCAATTAATTGCTCATTTAATCGTTCATCATTTTCCAATGAAACGGCTCAATCCAATTAACTTGTACTATATTCGCCTCAATCGCCATTTTTCCGCTTTAACTACGTGTAGTTGCAGAGTGCCCTACTGCTTGTAGTGCCACTTCAAATGCACTACACCACAAGGGGATTAATTAAATCAGATGAGGACCTGCGAAATGCCAAGAAAGGGAAACGCGAAGCGGAAAAGAATGAAACATTGTGTTTCAATTAAAAATGGGTCAGTGGTGGTACACAGTTGCAACTCCTCCAACTGAAACCGAGCCTCAAGTGTTTAACATTTCGATTGTTCGATTGTACTCATTTGAACTTTTCTTCCCGTGGCAAGTTTACGAAATTAAAATTCCCCACCCGAAGTACACACACCAATGGACTCTAATTATATCCGACATCCTTACAACCATTCCTTACCTACATATAGGAGCACATCACCCGGAGGACTGTTTACTTACATTGCACGACGAACGCTCCCAGTTCGGCAGCCAATTCGAATGAAACTGGCAGCCTGCCTTGGAGAACATCCTGTTTGACTTGCAGGAATATCTGGTACCTGCAAATATAAAACAAATAGGTAAACATTTATCCGAGCTCTGTTCGAACATTTGTACGAGTAATACGAGTGCCAGAGAGAGGCACTCGTATTTGTAGCTCTTCTTGGTTATGGAATCGGAATATATCCCTGCAGACGGAGAGACTCATACGCTGACATGGGTCCTGGGTATGTTGGTATGGTTGCAATTTCAATTAGGCTTTCCTATTTGCATTCACTTAGAGAGTGGTGCGTCAATATTTGCCCGATATCGCCACAAAGGCAACCGAGGATGCATCTCGCACCGAAAGTGTGTGCCGCCCGCCAGGTTCGTAAGAACATCAGAAGCATAATATTTTCAATTCGAATGTTTGCCTCTGTTTTGGGGCTGAAATTACTCAACAGGCATAGGGAGGGGGAGGGGGAAGGGCTCTTTCGAGCGCGATGAGCGTGGTTTTACCAACGCTGCGATGGAATAGTTGATAATTACGGCGCAATTATTTTCCCAAGCTGTGTTTGGGGTCTGATGCACTGCCTGGTAGAGGCCAGTAGCGTAGTATTAGTTTTGCGTTTGTCTGACCAACGATTTTCGTGGTCAAAGCCAGATGAGCGGGTAAATATTTGCACAGGCTAAATGTTTTGTTGAGTTTGTAATCACGACGTCGAATGGGTTGACTTTCAGTGTGTTTAAGTGAAACAGGATCGAAGTTCAAGTTGTGGACTCGAGCCTCGCAATATTCCCCAAAGTCAAATAAGTAGCAAGCGCGGCATAAGTGGTTGACATTTACGGTACGAAAAATAAGAAAATTAGTTGTTCCTGGATAAAGCACGAAGAGGGGTTTCTAGCGCCATCTATCATACATTAAGTGTACTATTTTTGACTCAGTAACCATTCTTGGTAGGTCTGAAAATACTCGTACCTGTTAAAGTTTTACCCCGATGGGATCAACGGTATGGGAGAGTTTTAAGAACAAACAGACGAAAGCTGACGCTGATTTATGTCGGAACACCTCTGAAACATTTGCTTTATTTTTGGTACGATTGGAGGAGACCTACAATTTTTTGACGAATAGCAATTGAATTGTGGACCTTGTTTAGGACATTTATACTCTCAGATATTTGTGAGAAGTTCCCAAGAGCTAAGGACAATGGAAAGAAAACTTCAATCGTACTAAAGGCGTATTTTTCGGATAGTATATTTGAAACTCCTAGCACAGATAGCAGCAGAAGAACAGCTTTATGAAGAGTTTGCAACTCTTCGAAAGAATTTTAAAAAATCCCTTAACTATTGAGCTAAATATTCTAAATGAATAAAAAGATAGAATGAGTTTAGGTGCGCTCTCACGGGATGTTACTCATCACAAGCTAAACGGAAAAAGTTCCGCAAAAATATTGCCGACTTACGACACAAATTGTATAGGTCTGTTCAAGGGACTGTTGGGTGCCACATCACTCGATGGACTCAACGGACACACTCAAAACTTTATTGAGTTCATCCACTCGTGTAAAACACATAGTACCCCAAAAGGACATGACTGGTCAAATGTTCGGTACTATTTACAACTCGGGAGACAAGTTGGTAGCTTATGCATTTTTGAACAGACCCCAAGTCATCACACTTCTTAAACCTTTTGCAATAGGAAAACAAACCTTGAAAATTACTAACTGAAGGAATTTCTCAAAGACAAAATACCTTTTTCGAGGCGCAAAGGCATGCTCAGTGGAAAAAGCTCTATAAACCTTCCATTTGAAGTTAAAAGGTCGCAGATGAGCATTTGATTGCAATGCCTATTGGTATTAGAGTAATTGAATTTTCGACCAGGTAATGGAGAACTTCCTCACTGGGAAGATTCTAACTCCACTCGATGGTTGTCTCCAAAAAGGTCATCTTCCTCCTCTTTTGCGAACCCTAAAGACATAGAAAGCCCTTTAGTCAACAGATAAGGTTAAATCGATATCGATCATACTGATGAAGTGATGACCTATGGACATAGAAGCTAAGGAGAAAGTCCCAGTCAAATGTTCTGAGCGAGAGGTCTCCGGTTCAATCCCTGGAAATATCCGAATTTAGTCTGAATATTAATTTATCGCTGCCCAACAAAAATACGCTTATCCTGAGAAAGCTTCCCAGTTGTGTCGGGCATAACTGTCATGAAATTGTAGGGTTCGTTCCTCAGAAAAATAAAACTCACAGTAAACGGAGGGTTGTTAGGTCAATGCGGCCTAAATGTGCAAAAATTCTTATCTCAACAAATTTCAGCCTGGCGGTCTTAATCAAAATTGGCAATTCTGTCCGCTGGCCTTTTTAAATCCTAAATCAGCTATAGCCTAGATGGTTCTATTAAATTAGAAGCTTGCACTGTAGGGCACTTCTCGCTGCATTATAAATTTTGCTCTTGCATCAATAGTTAATGTATTGTATAGTGAGAGCTTTTTAATTTTTACGACTATGTTCTTATTAATAGTAGTCAGCAGAGTTAGGCCAATACTTGCGTTAGGTTAGGTAAGACTGTCAGAAAGACCATACAATTGGTTTTTTTTTTTTTTGATACAACAACGAAGGGCGCTCCATAACTGCGTGTAAAGCCTTTAAGTCGGGAGACTTATCAACCTAGGACCTATCAATGTCCAAGGCATAAAACTTGTTCCGTTTAAATAAAGCGGACTTAGATTTGAATCTTTGAAGACGGTACCTGTGGTTGTATGAAAATTGGAACGGGTCAGAAACTACTTTAGGTTTAGCTTTATGTTAAAGCTTTGTGAACGCACCCTAATAACTGAAAGCTGAAAGTGATGCTAATGGATAGCAGTAAAGGGGACTTATGAGTTTGAGCTCGCATTTGCGTGGCTCACTTCCAAAAATCCACTTTACTCAATACACATACCCATTTTGATTGCATTTAAGGCAACAATTTAAAAACAGCCTGCTCGATTAAAAAAAATACAACACAGTCTGCTTCACCCCACCAATTTAATAATTTATTTATACACAGCAGCACAAGGAGTACCCCACAACGTCAAAACAATGCGTCGCCCGAGGTAAGTGCCTAACATAACATCAAAGCGACGACGAACCTAATAGAACCCAATGGAGCGTTAAAGTTTCTCCGTATATCCCGGCATATATTCCAATGGATTTATCAATAATTCATGCACTAAAACAAAAAAAAAAAAACAACTCCCAACAATAACAGAAATCATAAAAAGGAAGAAAAACATCATCGTACCTGGTTATTTCCTCGAGTAATTTACAAGGATCGGCTGCATAAAATTTCACCCCAAAATACAAATCAAAAGGATCAGACTTTGGTTTCAATTGTCGTGAAAGTCTCGATGCCGGGTCCAGCCAGTGCTGTAATTGAAAGGATAAAACGGAAAATATTAATGGACAAATCAAAAAAGAAATAATAGTTGTTTTTTTGTCCGGTGTGTTGTTGGCATATGGCAAATGGAATGTTGCCTCGAGCAGTTTCTACAGGACTCGAATTCGGGAAAGAACACTTTTACAGCACATGGGGAAATTGTTAACTTGCCGTTTGATTTTCATCATCGATGTACCGAATGCCGAAATAGGCAGTTTCGATGAGGTTGAGTCGGGCGAATACCACGTCCAATAATGCTTGTCCAGGTAAGTCATCCTGAAAATAGGCGAAAGAGAAGAAGAAGGAACAAATTAATAGAGTTATTTCCGCTGTTAATTGGGAAGGGTGTGTTTTTTTTTTTTTTAAATATAAAGGGTGAGATTTTTTGTATGTTTCACTACATTGAAAGCTTGACTTCTTTTGGGTGGAATTTGCGACAAGGAGATAACACATTTTCTGCAAATTGGGAGAGGACAGAGGATTTACTGGTAATGCACCAGCAACTACTGTCCTTTTCTTCACTGCTGTCGTCCAATTCCACCTGTAAAAACAATTTGGGGGGAGGCTTATCTGAGATCAATTGGAGCGGTTTAGAAAAATTTGGTTAAAAATTATGCAAATTGATGAGCAGTAGTGGCTCGGAGTTTACCACGAAACCTATCATTTAATGAGGAACAATATTAGCGCAAAAAAGAAGAAGAATCATTTAAACGGAAATACACTGTAGGAAGAATTTCGATTCTATAACAATTAATAGTTGTTATCATCAGGCGTTCCTTGAGTATTCCTACAAAGCAGAAAAACTAAAAAAAATAATAATTTGTTCTGGTTTTTTCCGACTTGCCCTGATAACCATTTATCGAAAAGTACAAAACACACAATCTCCCTTCTCCCAAGTAGGTAATTCAACGAAAAAGCGAGTTGCGAAAAACTGTGGATGTGCTGGATTGCGTTCAGCACCAGTTCAGAATTCATATGTTTGAATTTGGCTGTCAGCAACAATAGTCATGATGATTTATAGTTGAGATTTGTGGTTATTTTTCTTTTAAATCAATTAGGATTTAATTATATAGTACTGTAGCCGTCAGGCCTTGCCCGTACCCAAGTGGAGAGCAAATCATAAGTTAGGAGCTAGCGGTAGTGTTCATCCGTCTAAACATTGACCTGATTGATTTCGGTGATCTGTATTTCTTTAGTTATTAATAATCATTGTTTTATGTCAGTCAATTGAACAAAATATTGGGGTGAAGTAAAAACAAGAAACAAGAACCAAACAAGTTCCGATTCCAATTGGAGACGAATCTGTCAAATGGCTGTAGCTCTCCACTTAGCGTATTCTAGAACCAGCCGAAATAAATGAGAAACTTCTCGATAGATGGCGGAGCGGATATTAAAGGCAAGTTTGGGAACGGTGACGCACAGTTGATTTTTAAACAGTTCGAAATAGAAATCGGTTGTGAAAATAAATAAGTGTAAAGTAATACGGCGAATTAAGTGATTCGTTTGAATCGTTTAAAAATTATTTTAAGTGATATTGTGTTGCTACTTAATAAGTGAATTATCAGAATTGATATAATGATAATCCTTAAAGTGCAATAAAAGTGATTTTATTAGAAAAGTTCAACAGAATAGTGTTTTATCTTTTCAAACCCTAGCTCGAATGTAACGATATAAAAGACAACAACTGCAAGCATTTTTATTAGTTTACAAAATTCTGTTTCTCAGCTCCAAGGACCTTAAAAAAACAAATTTTTAAAATTATATTTTGGATAGATTCATAGCTCTGGAAGATGAACTGGGGGTGCCAAATCAACTGAATGATTGAAAGGCTGTATGATCGGATGGAAGTTCCTCCGAATCTTAGAAATATAGGACAGGGGAGCCATTGAATAAACCTACTGCCTTATTCAACTTCTAAGATATAAGAAGAAATGTATTTTAAGCTTTTTTTTTGGCTTCAATGTATTTTAAATAAAGTGCACGACTGGGTAGAACGAAACTTTCTCGTTGATCTGAGAAGCAATGTTAGATAAAAGAAACGGTTCATAAGATATAGAAAAGAAATAGTGTTAAATAAAATTCAAGTTTGGGTTATTCATCTGATACGGCAGTATATATCAAATAACAATGTGAATTTTTAAAAGTTGAAGCTCTCAGTAACAGCCAACTGTCGCATGTTCTGGTTATAGAGTCAAAAGCGCCTTCTACTATTTCATAAGCTCTTACACTTTATAAGATTTTTGAGTAGGTACAAAGAAAACTGTTGCTGCAGATTCTGTTTTCTGATCTGCTAGGGTAGTGGTTCCCAATCTTTTTCAGCCCGCGGCGCACCTTCTTCAAGTATTAGTATTTTGTCACGACGCCTTATTTGGCAAAAGAAACATTTCTCGACTTGTTTGGCAAAAAAAGTTACTGCAATTGCAGTTAAATGCTACAACGGGCCAAATGAATTGAGCACGTGCAAAGTGAGGTAAATTTCAGTTTAAAAGCAGCGCGAAGCTTAATAAGTTTGTATTTTTGTGAGTAACTCACTTTTTACGGCGCACCAGGGCGCCGCGGCGCACACTTTGGGACGCCCTGTCCTAGGGCATGTTTTTAAGTGGGTTATATTTGCTAAAAAAAGTTTTGCGTCGCTTTTATTGCATTTTAAATGGAAGTTTGGTATTGAAAAAATACAGATCTTCTTTTGGGTACTAATTTTTGAGAAATTATTAAAAGAATAAATAATTCGAATTTTTTGAGAAAAAATTAGTATGGGATCTTAAATAGTAATTTTTGTATTGTCCGGGGTATATTTTGATAAAGATCGTTAGAGCGGTTTTTGTAAAAATATGCAGACAAGGTTAGGTTAGGTTAGGTTTAGTTTGAAAAACATCTACTATTGCTTCACTATTTATCTGGAAACTTTTAATTTATTAAACTACCAAGCATTCAAGCCACAGTTAATCAAATATTAATGTTTAATAAAAAGGTAGTTATTTGAAAATATGTTACATTTCTTTTAATATTTGTTTTAAATTTAATTTTTTTTCAAGTTATTGATGGGGCCATTGCTTCCATAGTTACATCGAGACGTCCTTGGATATAAAAATATTGGATTCCTTGTTGCTCATGGTCTAGTATTGATGTTTATAGAACTAAGAATATAGGTGAAGTTGATGTTGCCAGTCAGGACGCAAAACAAAAATAAAGCATTTGATTTTTCTCTTCCATTTTCCAAGGTTTTCATGTTCAGTAACTTTAATTGACTTATGTAGGAGGGAAGATGACTTTGACTTCCGGGTTCCCAAGGTAAATCACGGAACGCAAAAAGAGGAAATTGCTTCAGAATGCTTTCAATTCTTGAAATTCCAGATTCGTAGCTCGGACGCCAAACAGGACTACAATATTCCAAAACAGGTTTGGTCATATAGGGGTCCTTGAATTCTTTCGTAAAACGTTTTATAAGTCCCGGGATGTACGCATTACTGGGTTTTTAACGTTTTATCTAAATCGAAAACGGGTTTTCCAGATATGAGCAGCTTTTAAAATCAGCGTTTTTGGTGATTCGAATTGAAAGTTGAGGACGAAATTATTTCCAAAACATCAATTTTACTCTGTGTATTCATTTTGGTCAAAATCGTTCTTACCATTTACCGGTAAACTAACAAAAACTTCATTTTTCAAAAATCCATTGTACAATACAATAAAGACAAAAACTAAGTTTGTTATTTAGTTAGAAATGACCATATTACCTTAGAAATGACTTTTTTTTGCTTTCGATGGGACTGTTTTCGAGATACATCACGTAAAAATCTCAAGAGTACTGTTATTCTATTCTTTTGCGAAAAACTGAGTATGTATATGCAGTCATGTTAGCCTCCATTACTTAAGCTCAAATATTAATTTTGGTAGAAATCGTAAGAGCCGTTTTCGAACTAATCAAATTGGTACGAAAATGTTATATGGGAAGTACCATTAATGTTGAGGTTACCTTGCCCAAAAAAAAAGGTACCCCAACTGTAAGCCCCCAAACTCCAAATCCGAAGTTTGAAGGAAATAGGGGCAGCCGCTTAGTCCTCGTCACAGAGGGACAGTGTTTTGAAACCCACTTTTTTTGAGTTGCTCTATGATCGTAATGTCAGAATCGATTAACATAATATCGAGTTCGAAATTTTGTACGAAAACAATATCTTTCTCTTACTACGTAATGGAGAAATCTTACAAGTTCTTTTTAAATTCCTCATACTTATAATTATGCGTCTAAAACCTACTTTATTTCTGCTTCTTACAGTTCGTTTCCAATTCCGCTCTGAACCAAGAGTGCTGGTTCTACTGTTGAGACCAACGCGAAGTTGGCTACAAGCAGTCCATGTAATAATAAGTATGGTCTTTGGCATCAGGCATCATTAGTGCTCCAAGTATTTGACGGACTACTGCACAGCCAGCCGAGACAGCCATTTAAATTCTGAACTAATCCGAGGTTTACTATTTTCAAGAAAGTGTAGTTTTGAAAAATATTGAACGGCTTTCATTTTCCGACACATTTATCGTTCGTTCCACCCCGACAAAGAAAACTAAACAAAATACTTGTAGCCTGCAGTCAAATCAGCTGAGGTACTGGCAGTGACAGCAGCTGCCAAACAACTTGCGATTATGGCAACAGATTTTGCCGGGTTCCCGAAAAACAAAGACCTCATCAGCTGGCAAGAAATGGATAACTGCAGTACCCTCAGTAAATCTTAATTCACCCAAAAGTCTTAGGCACGCAATTGAGAACTAAATACGAACTGGTAAGATGGAATAAGCTCGATTCCTGTGTCACATCCGGGAAAGTTTTACCATTTTATAGCAAATATAGGAGATTTTAAAGAAGAACTTTTCGACAGTTCTAAAAATTAATTTTAATTCAGGTACCTATTGAAATATTGACATTATTTTGAAAAAAGAAAATTGAAGGCACACAAGAGTCTCTCTCTCCTTTCGGCGAAAAGCGTAAATATAATTATGAGCTACGGAAAAGGGATATGAAATATTCATGGAGACATAAATACTAAAGCACAATCCTGTGTCTGACAAAAATCTTTATTACAAACAAATGGAGGTAGCTTTACAGACCGAACACATTTGAGGGTTAAAATATTTACCACTTAAGGCCGAATTATGAGTCCATATTTACATTTGTTATTAATATCACATTCAGTTTTAACTACGCAACAAAAATTGGCGCCGTTCCATATGTCACAGCCATAAAGTCGAACATTTTCTAGCCCATAACTAATAGACTGTTTCCGCAATAAACAAGTACGACCATTAAACGGGACAGGTTCAATTAGCATTAACAGAAGAATCGCCACCACAAAACGAACTGCCAATTAAACCGAGATAACATCCTTGAATGCTTATTAAAACAACTTCCACCCGACCCACTCGGACTCATCCCATGGTGAGGGCTTAGCGAAGGCATTACCACGAGTTGATGTTTATTTTCTCCGCATGGACATTCTCGCAACATACCTACATGAAAAAAAATAAAAAAAAAAAACGTCCGAAATAGCACGAAAGCAGGACTTATTCACGTAAACACGAATATACATAACTTCCTTTCAGCTCACTAACTCAGACAAAGGATAAGGACTACCGACACTCACAGAAGCATGTGTACACAGTGTGTACAATGTACATCCCGGGATAACCTGAACGTGAAAAGGATTCCAGAGTACACGAGCTGCTGTTTCGTTCTGTTATTCTTAGCAAATACGACGGAAGACATAAGCTTCTTATGGGCTTACTCAAGTGCCACAGCTAACCTTTCCATCAAGTCCAAGTCCACTGACCTTAAGTGTATCACATGTGAGTGCTTGTATTTGCTCTTGCAACTGTACAGAAAAAACAAGCTAAAACTGATGTTCAAGATGAAATGCTTCATTTACGAGTGCTTGATGTTTTTCGCTCGTTGGTAGCGAATTTAACATTTTATTCCACAGTATGTGTTGCAGGCGTATGTTTAGTGTCTTGGTAACAAATCTGTGCTGCCCGTTGAGTGCATTTCCGGCACAGATTGTACCCAGATTAGGAGGGAAAAATAAATTGCAGATAGTTTGTCTGGCCCGCACTCAATGGGAACGGGATTGGAGTGTGGACTTCACCCTCACCTTTTGTTTTGAGGTGCAACAAGCCCCACCAGAGTGAAATAAACCAAAGATTCAAATCAAAGATTCAAAGCCAGTGATACGATGCAAATAGACGTCTATACAAACCCCACACTCGAAATTCGTTTTCCCATTTGAAATGAATTAGTGCTCTTTGGCGACTTGTTGACACAGTCGAATTGAATGGGGGCGAGGCCCTGCAGGCAAATGGACTCAAGACGGAGGAAGCGGCTTTCAATCGTCTTTCAATTGTTTTCGCCGACAAGAAATATCACAGACGTTCGGCCAACAGAGCCGCACAGGCAGCTACATTCATACTTTTAGCACACATACGAGTACAAATCGGATAGGCAGGGGTTGCCTTAAAGCTTGTTCCTTGCACTGATTGCAGGATACGAGGAATCGCTTTGTTGCTTTGCTTTTATGACATGCGTATATAAAGTCGCTAGCATCTTGGATTTTAATCAATTTAAGATTTCAATTTACGAAAAAGGCTCCCCAAGGAGAGCGTAGCGGTGATGTTGAGACCTTCGAACCATTGAAAAGCCACCACATTGACTTCTTTCAGCTGATGTTCTGGGTCTGTTCTGCTACTGTTTCTGCTAAAGTAATCATATTATCGGAGAGTTTTCTTCTTTTCGCCTCACCACGTATGAGTGAATAATAATTAGATACAGAGCAAAGGGAATCCTGTATAGGTGGATAGGTTGGTGTGGGTTGGTTTATGGATTTAGGGATGTTTTAAAAGAGCTGCCTATAATTTTTGGTAATCATTTTCAGACATCTGTGAGGGGGAACATCGGCAAGAGGTTGTACAAATTAAAAATGATAAAAGTTCCGCACTCCGAGGAGTCTTTTAGAAAATCTAAGAATGAAATTGTTGCCTATTTCAGTAGCCCAACTATCTGCTTATCGTGCATTCTAAAAAGACTTTGACAATATGAGTTGGGGGGCCTCTTTTTAGCACATAACAAATACTGTGTACATACGCAGAATTTTTCAATAGCAATATATTATAAAAACAAATCCTCTTGTACAAGGACTCGCAAAAGTCATCACTCTATCAGAAGATGCTATAGTTTTTGAAAATGGCGGCAAATGTCAATACTGCTTCGACATTATTTGTAAAGTAAACAGATACAAAACGCACGTCAACTAGACTTGAATTGCAATGCTCCGAAAGAACGCGGAACAATAATTGCTTCGATTATTTTCCCGCAGATTTCCCAGTCGTCCGACACCAACCGGGCAAATATAACGACGTTTAGCCTTCCGCCTAGAAGAGAATGGGACAACACAGGCTGCCAGGCCTCAGACTCTTAAACTCCCCTAAGAATATATTCGTCAAGAATGCGATGTCCCGTCGTCGGAAGTCATAAATCGGACCCATGTGGTCATCATTTCTGACGGGGGCCACTAAGCCGATATCTCTTTCTCTACTAAATGGAAAAACATTTAAGACATCAAATAAATAGTATCCTAAAGCAGAAATAGAGTTTTTCATTAATAAAAAAAAAACTACAAACAAAGGACATCAGTCGACAGCTTTTGCGCCACCTTACAATGCTTGTTGTTCTGAATTGTGATTATGCGCATCTAGGTTGAGCGAACCACCGCTTAAGGTTCTTCTTAGATCTTCGACTAAGAAATACCCTTAAACTTTTTAGACATCGACTTTCCAAGTGTCAGTTTTCTGTGTGGATGACAATTCCCAAGATGAAATGGTTGCGTGACCTCTCCTCACTTGTAAGTCCATTTTCGAAGACACGTTTTATGGCCACCAATAAATAAAGTGCACAACTGGATCGCACAAACTTCCTGGTTCAACAAAAGTTTGGTTGAGTTAGCGTTAAGTTTGAAAAATTATGTCGTATTATTAAGTAGCTAAATATTGAGCATTAGATATTGTTCAGGATGTTTGTAGGTTGTCAAAGTCTTAATCAAATCGAAAAAGGGGTTTTTTAGGCATGAGAACTTTCTAAAATTTTCGTTTTCGGAGATTCGAATAGAAAATTAAGAACGTAATAATTTCGAAAACATCAACAGTTTTACTCAAGGTATGCATTTGGGTCAAAATCGTTGTTGCCGTTTTCAGGTAAACAAGAGAAAACTAGATTTTTAAAAACATTATTTTTTCAAAAATCCACTGTACAATTATACAGATAAAAACTGAGTTTGCTACTTAGTTAGAAGTCACCATATTACCTCAGAAATGAATTTTTGTTATAGTCGTATGTGCCGTTTTCGAGATACATGTGTCCAAATTTCAAAAGTACCGTTATTAGATTTATTTTTTTTTAGCTAAAAACTGGCAATTTTTTTTTTAGATAAAAACTGGCTATTCAGTTATGGTAACCTCATCGACTTAAGCTAAAATATCAATTTTGGTTGAAATCTTTAGAGCCTTTTTCGAACGAATCTGGTCTGAAAATGTTGCATGGGAAGTACCGTTTATATTGAGGTTACCGTGCAAAGAAAAAAAAAAAAAATAAACGCCCCTGAAATGAAAGCCCACAAACTCCAAGTCAATAGACAAGCACACCTTGCACACCGCTGCATGCACAAACACCGCCCCGCACCACTTCACAGCGTGTTACAGCCACTTCTGATAAATTGTATTTTTATAGCACCCAACACCGAGAGACACATGAAAAGCGCCATAAAACGAAACATAAATCTCGGCACAATCTTTCCCAACGTTAAACGGCCATCTATCGCAGCTGCAAGGTATATACAGTGCAATAAAGTTCCCGCGCACATTGTCGGAGATCACGTCCAGTCCCATTGACACCGCAATTGAATGCATACCATCACTGCGATTCCTCTGCATCCGTAAATTATTCATTACACCGGAACAAGGGATTCAATTGTCCTCCGGAATCCGAGCCGACATCCATCCATTTGTTGAATGATCTCGGTAAACTGCAAGCGTATCTGCCAGATTTGGATACAACAAATAAGCAAATTGTATGGTGTAGCGTAACTCCATAATTAATCCTCTCCAAAGGATAGTGCCAGTGCACACCAAACAGAAACACTCCATAATAAAGGATCCCATTCACAAAATCACAAGGCACACGCACAACACAAGGCAACACGAAATTAGTTGCCCAAACTTTGCATTCGGAACGCGTGCTTTGCAAGCCAACAATGCGCGCTGGATCTCGGCCTGGCTGGGCTCCGTTATCGTTCGGGCGTAAGCACAGAAGTCACTCCGGGGTAATTGCGATAATTAATCAATTTCTCTGTCTCACTGCTGGTGAAGTAGACTGGGCGCGGATGCGTGCAGTAAGTGCACGTGTCTGAATGCGCACTCCCAATCGAAGCCTAAATGACTCAATTAAAACTGTTCTCGACCATGGCGGAGGTGTTCAACAGGTGGGTCCGATCCGGTTCCAAATTGCTCGCACAGTTGATTGTTATACACACCAGCAGGTAGCTGTGGTATTTTCTACATGACGTGCTCTCGCGTCAACTGACGCGCTGCTGTTGAGGTTCAATCATGTTTTAGGTGAACAGCCACCGCGCACCCATGATGGAATCGGACTGCGTTGCGTTGTTGGCTAATTGTCATCTCCTGTTTGCAGGTCTTCTTGGTGCGGGACAAATTAATAAGTTTCGGTGTGCTAATTGAGTGCAACATTGTAAGGTGAAGTCGTCATCATAATCTGGATTTTGTTGCGGATCGACTGCGACATGTATAACGACGGACAGTGTGTGCGGGAAATTATCCAACCTTCACATTTGCTTCAAAATAATTTCTGACTGAGTAGAATTGGACTTATATTGCTTTCGGTCAGTGAAGAACACTATAAACGACAGTAGGTATTGCAGTGAAGCATCTACTTATTTGCGTGACAGCGAGCTTACTAAAGGCCACTGGTCGTCATTCGTTTTCACATTTTTCAAAGTGCTAGCCAGAGTTGCCGTTTGGCCGCTTTAAGGGACAAATGGCTCCACAATACATTCATTCATTCATTCATTTTCTAAAAATGAACAAATCTTATTTTTTTACTGAACGAAAAAGAATGCAAAACTAATTTTGTAAAAAAAAAGACAAAATTTGTAAAAAAATATGTTTGTTATTTTTTTATTGTTATAAATAAATGTTTTTGCGGTGCTTTTTGTTTTTGCTATGTTAGAATTTTGTGGGTTGCCCCTTTTTTGGCTCGGGACACCCCTTTTCGACATTTTTAAGCGGCAACGCTGGGAGCAGCTATACACTGAATTGTCCGGCCTACATGGTCAGGCAAGGAGTTGACAGTTGTTGAGACAAGTTGGTCACGTGCCAAGCGATCGATGCCAAGGAGCAACATATATAAGAATTTGATTTTCTCTGCGATGGATCTCAGTCTGACATCTTCTAGTGGGGTGTTCTGGATTGAAATGAAAAATCAAAGAAGTACCTTCTGCACCCACATAGTTTGTCCCCTGCAATGATGTTCCATTTCCATTGTACGACAGTGTATAGTCTTTCAAAAGGTCTTACTTGCATTTCGGCGTCATTCGAAACGTTGCATCAAGCGAAAAGGTAGTTACCCACAAAAATTTGAATCCCGCGACTACCAAACCTGCTTAGGCAGCCAAGACTCGAACAAGATTGAAGGCATCTCCAATTTTACCGGTGACCGACAAACTTGCCAAATATCTGTCCGAAGTTGTCAATAATCGCCTATACTAACTATAAAGTTCGACACAACATACCTTTCTCGTCAATCTTTAAATAATTTGTCTGGCTGAGTCTTATTTCTTGGGGCGAGTAGAAGGGCCCTCAATTTTATCCTTTATAACTACGATTATATGAGAGGCTTGATTCAAAAGCCTTTCTATCAAAGTCTAAGTTTTTGTCCCCGATGCATGTCAGACTTTTGCGACAGTAAAAGAGACGTTTGCTGCGAAGTTTGTTTTCCTGGGCGTTGAACCTTGTTTTTTATGCTCTGTCAATAATTAGAATGACACTACCCAAAACGATTAAAGAAAAAAATCAACACAACTATAAAGGTCGCCATTTTTTGATGTCCATGAAAGTGTTTGTCCACTTAAAGAAAATAAAAACTCTTGGATAAACTTGGTGGTCTGTGCCACTTCAGTTTTATATTCACGCTTCGGTGGTTTTACAACAAGTGAGAAAGTTTGACGTTTAAATTAAAACCGACATAATTCGCGCCGACTCCACCACCAGTTCGCAGGTTATATAATTGGTAGGCTTCGCATCATACTTCCAGAAATATTGGAAGCAGATTGGAAGGGGTAAAGAGAGTCGACGGGAAAGTGATTGGTGGAGTTCAGCGCTAGTTATCTGAACTAAACAGTGTTCAATGTAAATATACCAAAAGCTCCTCGTCAAAACCAGGTACCTTTATAAGACTTCACTGTGCCTTTAACAGAATACAACTAAACAGGACCGCTGTGATAACTAGGCCTCGACAGTTTTAGCACGGTCCTTCCAGAAGACGGGCGAACTGCTGCTCCCTGAGGTAGCAAAGCTTCTTCAAGGAAAAAGAGCCCTCGCAAAATGGATACCCTACTCTACTTAGCTGCTCAAAAGAGAAAAAGGAAACAAAGTCCCTCCATAAAGGACATCCCGCAAAACGAAGTACTACAAGAGAACGTACAAATTTTTCTTCAAAAACTTGCCACACTGCATAAACTGTCGGTGTATTTTCCGCACACAGCATAGGTACACCGTAAAAGCTACCATCCAGCATCAGCATATCCTACTGAATTTCGGTGAGCCACCACCACTTGGAGGACGACAACGACGAGGCCCGGATTTATGCTCCATAGGAATGCAGTGCTAAGATTAATGGAATGTGTCACCATAAAAATTACATTGATATAAATCTTTACGACCATACAGCTCGAACAGTATTATCCTACTGGTGGTGCTGTCGCCACCGCACAACAATGTTAGTCGCATGTAGCTACACCGGCAGCAGAAGCAACAGCATCCTCTGGGCGCCCTGCCTGTGCTCCATCATCATCCCGAGATTGTGTTACTGTTACTGCTGTTCGTCGCGTTTCCTTAGAATTGCAGCTACTGCTTGATGATACCTTGGTGGCTGATTGTTCGGCCAACGAATCAAGGTATAAGTCGCACTTTTGCCATCGCGAACACAACGCACATGTAAAACGATTTTATGGCCGCATGTAGCCTTTTTACGAGCACAGAAGGTTATAGAGTGGACACGAGGTACACATTGTGCTTTGTGTCCTCCGGATTGGGATCCGCAGCTGCTGCTTTATGTTGACACCAATGAAACGGAACGGATTTATTCGACTTGAGTACAACACGTGACCGGAGCCGGGGGACTGCGTGACTTTAACTGTGGCTAGGACGACACAAGACGCACCAAATAAACACACAAAAGAGAAAAAAGGACAAAGTTTCTCACTTGAAGACATCATCTGGCGCGGGCATCGGGCGATACAATCTCTCTTCGTTCACCTATAAATTGCGGATAAGCAACGGGCACACACAATAGGCAGAACGAGTCGGTGCTGTCCCTGTATACCGTAACTGTATGATGGGCTCATGATTTGTGGCTGGTCCCAGCAGAGTCCTTGTGTGCGGTCGTCGGCGGCGCATTGCACGGGGAAGTGGGAGACAACGAAAAGTAGGTCTTCCCACTTCCTAGTGAAGATTGCTTCAAATTGAATGAGAACGAATCGCTCCCAAGGGGGTGGTTGGGTTAAGAGGCTGCCTCTGCGAATAATGCCACCTATCCAAGGACTCCTGCCTAACGGACAGAAAAAAATAAATAAAAAAAAGAACTGAATTCTTTCGGGTGGGTCAGAATTTGTTTTGCAAGTTCACGCTCTCGTCCTGTGTGCCTGTGCAGGCTCCCCCATGCAAAGGAGGAAATTTGTGGGTTCCGCTCGGATAGTGGCGACGAGGAAAGTCTTTCTTTTTGTTCTTGTTGTTGTTGCCCCCGTGCTACCGCCTGTGAGTTGAGTGAGTCCCATTTGGTTTTGCTTCATTGAGTACAAGTGTCGTTTTGGTGTTTGTTCCCATTTCTTTCGGTAGTACATTCCAGCGAAAGCGATACACAAATGAACTTTTCTTTGCATTTTCCTTGAAGTAGTGTGAGTTCTTTCTTGTGCGCTGTCATTTGCGCGTGGACTCTCTAATGGCCTATAGAGGAACTAGACCTTGCTCGGGTTAAATGGTATGGAAATGGTCGGCTTGGGGTTTCCTGTTTTTTTTTTGTCCGACTTTCCGGCCGAAACTGATAATCGAAATGTTTGACTTTTGTGGGAACGATCTTGGGGAGTAACAACGAAATTCAAATTATTGGATTTGTTTTTGTTTGTTTCGAAAGAGATAGAGGGAATGAGAGGCCGTTTGGGGCTCTGCTGGAGCTGAGTCGGCAGCGTGTAGCTGTATAATGTATCTCGGCGGGCTAATTTATATGTAAATTTGGAGAGATTGGCTCTGGTATTGTCGGGTCAGTGCGACAATGTCACCGAGTTATATACTTAAATTTAGTGGATTTTGACTAAGTGAAAATTGTCTTTGGAAATATTTCGGTTTCAGGACGTTAATCGGAGAGATAGCGCATTGGATGGGCACTTTGTTTGCTTTGGGGTTGATCCTAATGGATTGGTTTGCCTGAATTCCTTTTGTTCAAGTCCAAAGAAGTGACGTTTAAGTGGTGAAATCTGGGGTCACCCAGTAAGTTTTGTTTACGAATGTGGACTGAGGGGGGTGGCGAATTAAGGTGGCTTACGGGGCAATATTTAAGTACGGAGTGAGCCTATTTGGTTAATTGAGAATTTTATTTCAGCTCGATCGCTTTTGGGGCGTTTTTTTTTGGTGAATTTATTTTGGAACATTTCGCACGCCATTTTTGGGACGTATTTTTGTTGTGGTTTTGGGCGATTTATGCGGCACTTTTTGGCACATTTTTAAGAACATTTTTGGGACGTTTTTTAGTCACGATTTTGGGGGGTTTTTATGATTTGTTTTTGGACATTTTGCGTAGCATTTTGGTACGTACAGATTTTAGTTGTGGATTTGGGCGATTTATGCGGCACTTTTTGGCACATTTTTAAGAACATTTTTGGGATGTATTTTAGTCACGATTTTGGGGGGTTTTGTAGGGCTTTTTATGATTTGTTTTTGGACATTTTGCGTAGCATTTTTGGTACGTATATATTTTAGTTATGGTTTTGGGGCTATTTTTGAGGCTTTTTTTGGAACATTTTCAGGGACATTTATGGAACTATTTAAGTTACGATTTTTGTGAACTTTTTTGGGACATTTTGCTTAACATTTATGGCACGTACTTTAGTAGCGCCTTTGGGGTGATTTTCAATGGGTTTTTGAAGGGCTTTTGGGTAGTTTATTTTGGAACATCCCGCGTAGCATTTTTGGTACTTAATTTAGCTATGGTTTTGGGCACAGACTATTTATGCGGCACATTTTATGGAGCAGTTTTGGTACGTACTTTGATTGCGTTTTTTGGTCACATCATGCGGCTTATTTTGACACACTTTTGGGGACATTTTTAGAACTACTTGCGATTTTGGTGAATTATTTCGCAACATTTTGGGTATCATTTTTAGTATGTATTTTAGTTGCGCTTTTGGGGAGTTGTTCGGTCGACTTTTAAAGCGTTTTTGGACGTATTTTATTTGGAATTTTTGAGACATTTTTAAGGAACGCTTTTATAATATTATTGCTTTCAAAACACGGGACAGAAGGTAGAAAACTTCTTTGTAGACTCTTCACAAGATGCAGTAATTTTTCGAAATGGAGTCCACGTTTGAGCTGCCAATAAAGGTGATCGCTCATCAAGATTTTACTTAGAATCATTCATACTACAGACTTGTCCTTATGGAGGTCTGAGGAATTTTGAATGCAGACCGTCTTCGTGGTTCTTCGAAACCCAAGGTGGACGAAATAGACAGTCGTGTGCTTTTGACTTTTAAACAGAGTCACTTCTGTCAAAGCGGCATGAGAGTGTGTTGCATCAGCAGGCGAGCTAAAATAAGTTTTTGGTTAAGAGCCCTTGCGCCTTTTTCTTGAGGGCTTTTCCACAATTTGCAAAATCACGGACGAAAAGTTGCATTATTTTGAAACTTTGAATACTAGGTAGTGTAAAGTAAAATTGACACTTTTTCAAAGTGACCCCCAGGGGGAACTTCATTTTGTTTCCTACTGCCCCACAGTTTTCCATGATGTTTTTAAATTTTACGTGATCATAAGGAATAGAACATAATTTCGTCGATGCTCTTTTCGCACGATATAAAATCCAAATCTCGCAAAAGAATATTCGGTTCGGCGAATTCAACGATGTCGACACCAGTTACACCCACTGGCCAGGCCGAACCGGTTTCTTCAAAATCGATTCCTTTGTCTGGCCAAACTTCAACTAAACATAAATACACTCGCCCAATGAGGCATTATTCAGTAAATTTAATTAGCATAATCCCATAATTGCTGTCAAGTATACACTCACAGGCATACGTCGGAAGCAAATCAACGAAGACATTTGACCAAGTCACGAAGCGCTCTTGTGAATAGGTGAATGGAAATCGATTCATCTCGAGATATCTCAACAAGCAATCAATCTCCACTCCGAACAGTGTGTTGATGGTGTCGTGTTTACCGGTCAGCCCACCTCCTTCGCCTCCTTTTCCATTTCAAAAGCTGCGACCTTCGACTTTGAACTAATTACGACCGCAGTCATATTCTTTTCGCCAACAAGTAGTGTATTGCCCAGGGCCTTAATTATATTTTGTTCCCAATAATTATGTTTCTCTTCTTGGAACGCTGATGGAACAACAGAGTGGTAGGCCAATAAACCAAGTCAGCACCATCCTCTTCAAACTGGTTATTATATATTTGCCATGAAAATTGTAGGCTTTGCCACCATCAGAGGGCAACGTGTACTTACCTCCGTTGGTAAGTAGGTTTTCGGTTGTCATGTGTCTTGTCGATATAGAGAGAGCGCGCCCCGCACCGCTCGCCATAAGTGGCAATTCCCAAAGTAAATACCGCCATCCATAGGCGAGTACTCTGCCTCGCCGTCAAAGTCTGATCATGATCGCATCAACATCTGTCAAGTGTGGAAATCATTTTCGAAATAACAGATACAAATGCGTGCGTGTACTTTCCTATTTTTATCGCCCGAGGGTGGCATTTTGTGCCCGGTTGCGCTCGTATCTGCGCCTCCTGCTGTCCTCATCGCTCATCATCACCACATATATCAGATATACGAACCGCTACACTGTTTGACGGATCGCATCCATCCCGAATCCATGGCGGCGCGCGGCATTGCGGCCACAATTCCTACCCCCAGGACATTATTAATGAGTTGAACTCCGGCTAAGAGTGCAACAGCAGCCTTCCTCGCCGAGTTATGCAAAACAGAAACCGTGTTGTTTGCCTAAGCGGATGCACGTTGCATAAAATTATTCTTGACGACTTCCAGTTTTGATCTGGTGCGGGATGATGATAAATACAAAAAAAAAAAACACCCAGCTTTCGCTTGGGGGGCAATTGGGTGCAAAATATTTCGTTTTTGCACACAATGCGGATGCGGACGGCCGGCGAGGGGTACGTTGCGACCAAGCCGGAATAATTGCATTCGCATTACAGTAGTGCACTTTAGTGGCCGTAATTGAGTGTATCTCCGAAATTTATCTGCGGGCGAAATGGTTTAATCGTATTTTCGGATTGCATTGCACGGGTGTGTGTGCCGGCGTAAATTCTGGAGCACGCTACTTAAATTTTATTCACGGAAATGCCTATTTCGTTGGCGAATGTATAATTTTTCGAAGGCAATTGGATTATGGACTGCATACACGCGAAAGGAGTCCACTGCCGGGCGGCATATAATTTTCGAATTAAACGGAACGAATGTGTTTATTGCAGCGGTTTGCGCACTGCGTGGTCTGTGGCAAATCGGCGTAAAGAATTTTATTTGAAACAGATTAAGACACTGCGGGCAGTGTACGGCGTCGAGCGAGTTATTGAGTCAACGGTGATTGCAGCGAGCTGTACTTACGGAAAATTGACTGAGATTCAGACTGAGACTGAGACTGAAATTGAAACTGAGACAAAGAGAGACAGAGCCAAAGACAAATACAAGCGCAAAGACATGGTAAGAGACAAAGGTAAAGACAAAGACAAAGACAAAGACAAAGACAAAGAAAAAGACAAAGACAAAGACAAAGACAAAGACAAAGACAAAGACAAAGACAAAGACAAAGACAAAGACAAAGACAAAGACAAAGACAAAGACAAAGACAAAGACAAAGACAAAGACAAAGACAAAGACAAAGACAAAGACAAAGACAAAGACAAAGACAAAGACAAAGACAAAGACAAAGACAAAGACAAAGACAAAGACAAAGACAAAGACAAAGACAAAGACAAAGACAAAGACAAAGACAAAGACAAAGACAAAGACAAAGACAAAGACAAAGACAAAGACAAAGACAAAGACAAAGACAAAGACAAAGACAAAGACAAAGACAAAGACAAAGACAAAGACAAAGACAAAGTCAAAGATAAATACAAAGTCAAAGACAATGACAACGACAACGACAGTGACAATGACAATGACAATGACAATGACAATGACAATGACAATGACAATGACAATGACAATGACAATAACAATGACAATGACAATGACAATGACAATGAAAAGACAAAGACAAAGACAGCCTTAAGCTCCAAGTCCTACTGTGTGGTAAAGCAAGTTGAACAATGACGGAGGTGCATAAAAATATTTTGAAGGCTCACCTAAGGGTCGCAAATACAATAGGACAAAGGCCCGAGTGTCGCAGCTGCACTCAACGTTCTTTGCAATTGTTTACCATTTCCATTACTATGACCATAACCGTCAGCGTGAGTCCCGATTCCAATACCAAAAAGCTTGTCTCATCAGGTAAATGACACAGCATATCGGGCAACAGTCTAAAATCGTATGATCCCAGCTTTTGCCTTCCTACCCACAGCTGCGCTGTGAATCTCCTTGATCCAACTCCATTCCAATTCCAACGCCCATTGCAAAGGCGTTCATCATTTTCTTTTTGATATCGCAATGGCTGTGCGGTCGATTAATGCCCCCTAACTCAGTACAAGAGGCATCCCTGCCGTGTGCGGTCCAAACGAGAGAAGAATTTCGCCCCTCGAAGCTCGCAGCCCACTCGCTATCTCCGGATTCTAATCGCCAAACAACAAATTCACATTAAGTGATCCATAATCATCGAACAGCTCAGCCCACTGACGCTTATCTCCGGCCGCAGAACAATCGCCCAACAATCACATCCCGAAAATGCCATAAACAACAAATAGCCACACCATTGCACTAGAATTTAGGTTAAATTAGATCCAGTCGATTCCGAGCCAAAGATAGGGGTTGCCGCTTGCCCTGCGTCCAGCCTCCGAACGGATAGAACAACCAACTCCAAATAGAGTCGGCAAAAGTAAACTAGGCGCAGAGCGCACTGGGCACTGGTAACCGCATACCGTCCACCACATCCATATATATGCACATTGTACACATTAGCCAACAAATCTGGCAATAAGAAACAAAACCGCACGATGTATCTCCAGTTGGGCCTCTCTCTCTGCAGACATCAGAGACTGGTGGATGACGGTGATGATGATGACTGTTGTGCAGACTTCATTGGCTGGTCGGTCGGTTGCGTCGCGCGCTGTGCTTCATAACTATGACCGCGGGCTAGCGAGTGCAATCATAAAAGTTAAATTATAATACGATTCGTTCTACACTGGCTCGCTTGGGGGATGCAAATCTCTGTTGTTTATTGCGATTACCTCAAAATTGCACACCGGCCGCCATAAAATCCAGTAATGACAGTCCAGTCCAGCGGTGGCAGCAGCAGACTCCTCTCCGAATCGTACATACCGCTGAGAGGTGCTGGCGACGACGATCAGCTATATTTCAATTCGGAGCGATGCTAAATGTAAAATATTGCCATTAGTTCCATTATCCGGGCGCGAGTGCGAGCGGTAGATACCGATGTACCCACCTCCAGCCGCTATGTTCTGTTCGCGGCGGGAGGACTCTCCAATAGATTACTTAAGACGAGGCATTCTTTGGGGGCTGATGGGGGAATGCGGAATACATGCATGCGTGTGCTGCCATTAGGATGGGTTTGTGCGGGAATTCCATCTCTGGAATTGGCCGCAGGAAGTGCTAAAAGATGTTGCACGCCAATGCTGGCGAGTGTGGCAAATGACTCCCGACAACGACGACTGCTGGAATGGGTAAATGGACGAATTATGAGTTCAAGTGATTCGCGTCGTGGCTTGCTTTTTGGCGCGCCAGTGTCTCATTTGTGCGAGCAAAACAACATTGTAATGTGGTCACAGTCGTTCCATGGACAAATGGGTAATTTCGTACCTATAGGTGCCACACAAAGGAGTTTGGTTTCTGGCTTCATGTGCGATAATGCGCAAAGGAGAAAAACTAAAGGAATATGTTCCCTGTCATCATTAGGGAGCCTTTAAAAGTTTGTCCGAGTCTTCAGAGCGGAGGCCAGAATAAGTACCTCAAAGCTTGAAACGTAAATCACCACTTGAGACCGAGAAGCTGGGTCTGTGATTCATATTTGAGAAACTTATTCTGGCCTCCGAATGGATGGAGCTATCAACCAGACGCCTGCGCACTATTAAGCGTGCATGTAAGTGGAAAGGCTTTTCAAAGAGTCGTTGCGCAGAAGGCCCTAGTAGGAAGAGAAACAACAATCTGTGAAGTTCGTGTTTAGGTGAAGGCCAAGCGAGAATCGTTGTTACTACACAGTTTATTACAGTTTATTGCTCTGACCAGTCTTATAGGAAACCTACTCTCTTTTCCACGAAGGAACATTTCTTCGAGAGCTTGGGCAGCTGGCAAAGTTACCTGCAACTATCCTGAAAACCCTGCTGTTCAAATATGTGCAGACACTTTGTACCCATCATTCACCCCTAGGAGGCGTTCAAGCTACATTCCCTTTCCTTGTACGTAACAAGAGACATAGTGAAACGATTAAAAAATCCATGACGTTCATCGTGTTAGAGGTTCCGTCACAAGTGCTTTACTTTCACTCTTGCCCTGCGCAAATACGTCACAAATACGTGATATGTCAACAAAACAGGAAATCAGGTGATCCCAACTCAGTATTTCTTTGATTTAGGGGATGTGCCGACAAAACGACCGAACGTTCTAAGGTTTATTGTACATCAGAATCATTGAAATTGAAACCCCTTTACATTCAATAAAACTGTTTGTCCGCGATTGACGTGAATACTACTGAACAAGTTTCGATGAAAGGTATTTTGAAAAGTTTCCTAAGAAGGCTATAGGCATTCAATGCCACGCCTACTTTTTGGGGGGCGTTTCTGACCAAAATTCACTTTTTCCTGACTTTATTCAAATAATTCTTGACCATTATGGATGTTGAAATCTCCGAGTGATTTGACGATATTTTTAATGCTCCCAAAGAAAACGTGCAGTCAATTACCTCGTTTGGGGAAGCCCATCCGCCTTCTTCTTTTAGACAGAAATATTTTCCCAGGAATGTCGGTTCAAAATTTCAAGAAAATCGAACAATTATTTATTTAGAAAAAAATCTGTAAATACTGCACCGCAAACAGCAGAAGATTGATGCGAGCAGCACTAACAGCAGTCTCCCACTGAAGATATTAGAACCAGTGGTGCAACACATTAGCACAGCAATATTCACATAAGTCCGGAATTTTTATTGGTACATGCAGGGTTGCCAGTTCGAAATGAAAACATACCTGGACATTATGTTGATATTCCGAGACTCGCCTGGACATTTCAAAGTTCGACGAATTTATGTTTTTGTTAATTAAAAAAACGGGTATTATTTGGTTTATATTTACTATTATATAAATAAAAATATATGTTTTAAGCTTTAATTAACAATAGCCCCTTAAAAAATATTGAAATAAAAGACTTGTCAGACAATATATATATGAACAAAGTTTGTTCTAATCTAATTTAATCTATAGTAACCCATATCAAATTTTTATGAGTGCTTTTCGTAGATGACTAGACTTTTGCCACGTTGGTAAAACTCACACAGAAATAAAAAATATTATAAAACATTCATACACAACTCTAAACATATATTGTTTATTTATAAACATTTTTCGACGGTATCTTTACTAAAAGAGGCTTGAGTCTAAAAAGGTAAGAATTTCGATAAACTTCCACAGAAAACATAGAAATCTATTACTTTTTGCTCTGAAGCCGACATCAGCTGTGATTAGCTTCGTAACTTAAACCGTTTTACACAATTACAACCAAACTGAAGTAGAAATAATAATAATAAAATAATATCCCACCATTTGATTTGATATTTTTTTTTATTTTGAATAATTACAAATTATATTTAATAATTGCATTTGCAAACGAAATTCGTTTGGCGCAAATTTACACAACATGCGAAATGCACAATCAAAAAAAAACGTATTAACGCAAGCTCTACGCGGGCTCTAAACCCAAAATTTCACGTTCAACTTACGCAGCCCTAAAGTAATTTTGCTTAAGTTCGAAAAATCTCTATAAATCACATTTTCCTGCGTAAGGGCAGACTACGCTGGGTTTATAAATAAGGCTGTAAGTGTTTTCTTCGGTGATGAAAACTGGCTGTTCTCAATTGTAAAAAATTAAAATATTACAGAGACGTAAAAAAATAGTACTTAATTTAAGGAAAGCATAATCAGCCCAAACAATAAAAATAAATATTCTAGTGAGGCCAAAAAAATAAGCTTTGTCTGATTTATTGCAAAAATTACAATTGGCATAAATAGTACTGAGACTTGAGAAGTGCTACTTGAGTTCTCCGGAAAGTCAAATAGTTAAAAAGTACCTACTGATTTCAGTACAATAGTAAACCCTTTTGGTGGAATTAAGTCAAAGACTTTATTTAGTCAAATGGTATTCGGTATAATTCTTCAGAATATACAGGTTGGTCTTACGGTTAACTGAAAACTCTTTCGCAAAACGCGTTATTGACGGAAGTGCAATTGAAATCAACTCAGTTTTTCGACTCATCGGAGGAATTCTGAAAAAGGGGAGACTGTATTTTGGCAATAGACACGGTTTTTCAAAGATGAATAAAAGCTTCTCGGGAACAGCAGTGAAATCAGAATAAATTGAGATGTAATTGCAGGCAAAACTATGACCATCTAGTCACGTTCATATGAATTTATTGTTGTTGTTTACCTACAGTTTTGAAATGAATCTTGGCTTATTATGCAATAGAAGAAAAATGATTCAAACTCAAAAGAATAGCAGGATCAAAGAAGACAACAAAGGGAGAAGTTAAGCTCTTTTCGGACGATTGCCAGATCTGACAATATTGTCAGGTCTTCAAATGAATAAATTGCCCCAAATGTCTGCCAACCGTGTGAACTGGCCATTTTGTCTACCAATATTTGCAGAAAAGGCATTGTCAGATAACTGCCAGACCACCATCTGACAATGAAATTGTCAGGTATCTGCCCATCGTCTAAACACCAAATTTTATCATTGTCATACAATTGCCAGACGTTCAGGGCATTTGCAGAGTCATTTGCTATTGGCAGATGTGCTATGGTTGCGATAACTGAAAATTTTTCATTTGTAGACAAATATTTCTCATAATTTGAACGAATAAAAATTAGTTTCGGTCTTATTTGCTTTGCATTTTGCTGTATAGATTGGTGCGAAATGTGTGAATTAAATAATTTTAAATACGTACCCGGACGAAAAAGTCAATATAACAAAGAATAAGATCTATGCAAGTTTATGCCCCTTTCCTTTTTTAATTATGCATTTTGGAAATCGCCAAAGTTCGTAAATTTGGTGTAGCAACAGAATCCCAGGCCTCTGGTGTTTCCTGCAAAAGGATCTGCAAATATTTTGTAAACGAACATCTGCCAACCGTGAGAACTGGCAATTTCATACCTTACAGCGTTGTCAGACAAATTATTTGGAGGCAAACCATCCGCAGACGAAATTGTCACAGTTTGGGACAAAACCTGGCAACCATGTGAACTGGCAGTTTGCTATTGTCAGATCATTTGCAGCTCATTGCCAGATCATTTTTAGATCTGACAATTTTGCCAGATCTAGCAATCACCTGAACATAGCTTTACGGTAATGAATTCAGATTTTAGAGCTAGGTGATGAGTCAAGATAACAAGAATAACAACAACTAACTGATTATAAATAAACAAATGTTTAACAATTATAACAAATGCGATAAGTCGATAGTAAGCTTAACAATACAAATTTTGATAACTATTAGCAAATAACATAAACACATTTGATTCACCAACACCAACTATTTATTTTCAGAAACAACCCTCGAATGCAGCAATTGGAAAATTTTAATACAAATCATGTTGCTGGATTTGGCTCATTAACTTATCGGATAGTCGGATTCAACTTCAGATCCAAGTTTCGTTAAGTGGGTGAGTTTAGTCAAATTCTCACCTTTTTAAATTAAGAACATTACAAAGTTTAAGGAATTTCAAAAAGGAAAAATGTTTTGCTGGGACCTTCGATCTTTTGACTGGACAATTTGCACTCTGGACACGGCTACAAATATCTGGTCAATCCCGATGAGTCCCGGTCGTCTGGCAGCCCTGGGTACGTGCTGCCACTGCATTTATTAATCAAGTTGCTATCGCAGCTTGTAATGTTTTACAAGGCTGTTTCTTTGTGCTGTCAGGCGATTCCTTTGACTACCCAAGCGAGCATTTCCGGGGCCATGACATCTGAACAATGTTCCAGGTTGCACCATGCAACATCAAAACATCAAACGTCAGAAAGTGTAACAATGCTGAGAAGCTTGTCGGGTTTGTATGGGATATTATTTCCGTTGGTGGCCCAAAATAAAACCATCACAAAGTAGTCGAAGCTGAGAAGTTTGTCCGAGGGTGGTATATTTAAATATTGCGCCTCTTTTTTTTTAATGTTGTATGAAGGAGAAAGATTCGGACGATTAGTCGTGTAGACTTTTGTATCACATTTTTTAACTAAACTGTTGGACGAGCGGAATAAATAGAATTGAAAACAAATCGCTGGAAAAATAAATTTAATCGCATTTGTCCTCAACAAGCTCGGTCAACCTTCAGCGCGTTACAAGCTCAGCGAGAAGACTTGCCATGCTAATGAAAAACCGTTTACTAAATGCATCTCATAAAGACACAATGACCCATTCCATTCCCGCTTCCGCCCTGACCATATTTGAACACGTTCGTCTCCAACCAAAAATTATTTCAGTACATACTCCTGGTGCAAGGGAGGAACCACATTCCGCTTGTCTGCTACACCAAACACATCTGCATTTGATTACTTGTCGTACATAATCGTATACAAAGTTCCAATTTAGATCCCTTGCTTTACATTATTACATCATATCAACCCCCAAGTCCGTCCCTTTTTAGCTTTCGTCCCGCCTGGTCTCGTTTCTCTGCCTCTCAAGTCGCTCAACCACAAGTCAACGCCACTTTCGGTATCCATATTTCATCTCAATGATTAGGTGGAACAAAGTAAATCATTTCGAAACTATTGAACTGTCAGCACCTGTCAAACCATTTCTCCCCACTCACACTGGTTTATTATTATCCACTTTAGCATCAAGGCAAAATGCGTCCTTTTTTTCCTGTGTCAACAACAAATCGGTATATACCACCCATCGAGTAGGCAACCACAGCGCGCGCCCCGTCCATAATATGGTAGGCACCTATAGAGCTCAGTCCTCAGAGACCTTTGCGGCAATTGACGGGTATACGCAATAACTGCAAAATAAATACAGTGTCGTCACTGTAAATCATTTGCAGGGTGCACGCAATCATCATGAATTAAACTCACAGCAATAAAATATCGATTACGCCCTGATTTTATATTTTTTGCGTCGTTGGTCCTCTTGGGCGGCGGAGAGACTATACCATGGGAAGGGGCCTCCAGCCTCCTTCATCTGGCTGCGGCAGACACGGGGAGCAGACACACGTATGCCTCGAGTGTCTACTCCAGAGTCTAGTTTACGCACACGTCGCGGTCGCATCGGGTGGCCTTCTGTATACTGATCAGACTCAAATTGGCACAAAAAAGGACCGATGGGACGAGTGCACCAACAACAAAATAAGTCCTTAATCAATTCAATTAAATCGCGAGGAACATCCAGCCCTGCGAAGGAGCTGCGTGCCCGGCCGATGTTGCTTCAAAGCTCATGAAAAATGCATCCCGATGGGTGTCGATGGCGATGCTACGAGTATTTCGCGCATAAATTGTCCACGGTGGCTGCCGCTGCCATAACTATAATCCTACCTAAGAGGATGCGGTACAAGAATAGCTGATGAGCTGCACCGGTTAACACATTAAAATGTTGCAAACCGTGTGCAGCACCTCGTGCATACGGGCATGTAGTGCGGGCACCACCCAGTTTTAATTATCGCCCGAGGTGCAATGCAAGAAATCATTCCGCGCTGGTTGAACGCCAATTAAAATTAGGATAGCAAGTCCGTTGCGCCATACTAAACGGTTTACGGTTTACGGTTTGTGCGAAAAGAGTGCGCGCATTCCTCGGGTGCACTGCACGCGGTGGAATGAATTACACGCGGCCTGGTGGCAATGAGGCTCCCATTTGCGTCAATCGTAGGTGTCTCGACTTTGAATTATGTGGATGCTTCGGGAGGAGACGGCTTATAACGGTTAGCGGACGCAGCTACGTAATTGCAGTTGACTGGAGTGACGGCGCCTTGAAAGGCTCCTTTTCCCACTACAGAACCGGACCAATTTCATTTCCATACAAAGAGAACGTAAAGAAAAAAAAAAAATAAAATCAATTCGATCCGTACAACCCCATTTAGTAGAAATCCACCGCACAATTAAATGAAAATCCCCCGGTATCCGGTCTTAAGCTCTCACAATTGAATGGATTGCTTCCTTGATACCAGACAAGCGACCCTGGGTGGGTGGCTTAACCACTTTTGAGGGGCCCTTACCGGGAAGGATGTCAGTTGAAATCGATTGAAATCAACTACAGATACCCGTTAATCCTGATTTACCGACAAACGGTTTAATTATGAGAACCTTTCGTTGTCGATTACACGAGGCGAGGGTTGGGGGTGCTCTCAAAATGAACATCGTGTGCCATCGGAAAGACGCACAAACTACCCTGTGCGGTGAAGAGTGCTCATAGTGGAGCTTAACATTTTAATCGCAGATTGCACAGGGTCGATTGGTTGCGGAGATTTAGTTCGTCGATACACGCTGAAAGGCGACCCTTGAGGCTGAGGGGCTGCTTGAGAGGCTGCGGTTAGACAATGGGAATTAAATGGATATGAAGTGTGCAACAGTCATGGCGCTGGGGGTAGCCTTTAGAGATGTTGTAGTTTGTGCATACCCACTAACTGCGTTAAGGCTTGGTAAGGGGTGGTTTAAAGGGGGAAAATTGTATACCAGCCCGACTTGTAGGCTGCACCGACATAGATAACTTTAAGCAAAGTATAGTCAGCACTTAGTTCAGAGGTATTGACTGTACTTTCTTGGGTGGTTGCTGGTCACAAAAGGGGTTGGTGCTGTAGGAGCTAGCAACAAGTCTTCTCGATATCGGTATGCACGACATCGAAGAACCTTTTATGCCTGTTTTAGGAATGTGCAGGAATTCTGGACGCAGCGCAGAGTGCAGAGCTGCAAGTAAAACAGATGTGAAGACAATTTTTTGACATCGGCTAGTAGGGCTGCTGTCATTCGTCGACTAGGCAGCTGATGTGTTTACAAATAAAACAAACAAAAAAAAACCATCAGTAGTGCCAAAAGGCGATGATGCCAAACCCTTGAATTTTGCATGGAAATTTAGAAATAGAGACATGTTGCAGTCCTGCAGAGAGTGCAGAATTTACGTGTGCCTATATCCATAAAAACATGTGAATTCTAATCTTGCTGCGCAGTGAATTCTGCACATGTGTTTTGAGCATTAATAATAATAGTTGGCGCAACATGTCCGTAGAGACCCAAGGCCCAGCTTCTCACAACCATACGTTTTCTGTGAGTTTCATTTTCGGAACGAATGGAAGGGATCTACAATTTTATGCCGATTCCAAACGGCTAATTGAGAAGCTCTAAAGACAGTTGTACTCTAGGATGTTCAGACGTTCGCAAGAGGTGGCGCAGTGGAAATAAGCCTAAGTTTTGAGCATTATCGTCTTATACAATTTTGCGACAAAAAAAACTCTAAAAATAGTACATTATGGAATATTTCAATCAAGACTATTCAGTACGGAACAAGTTGTTGGGGTGGGGCTGATCAAACAACGATGGAACCATTAATTGTTCTGCAAAAATGTGCCATTAGAAAAATATGTGGGGTCAATCGTTTAGCTCCTTCTACAGATTTATTCAGAGCACTGAAAATTCTGCCACTAAAACATTTGTAAATATATACTATTCCAAGTACAGAGCCCTATTCCTAGCACTCGTATTTTGCGAAACAATTCAAGCAATGCTGTCGTTATTCCTACTTTCCGTGCTGCTCATTTAATTAGCTTCCTATTAATACCCGAGGAATAAGATCCTTGTCTAAATTCGTAAAATAACAATCTTTATTGATCCGCTTCGGACGAAAGAAAAGTGAAAAGTTTTAATATAAATATGTAGGATGACAAATAGTAGAAAAATTGTAAAGGGTGGTTAAGTTTTAAGGGCCGATGTTGACTTTAAATAAAATACAAATAATTCAGAAAAGTATTGTCATTTCTTTTTATTATGATAATATTGGTACTGTTCGGCGGCACACCTCCATCCGATGGTCCAAATTTTCGATGACGCTGAGGTTTAATTGAGGTTCTATGATTGAATTATTGCTGGCTATCGACGTACACCTTTTCTTTCAAATAACCCCAAAGAAAGAAGTCCAACGGTGTCAAATCGCATGATCGTGGCGGCCAATTAACATCGCCACGACGTGAGATAGCACGGCCATTGAATTTCTCCCGCAAAAGAGCCATTGTTTCGTTAGCTGTGTGGCAAGTGGCACCGTCTTGTTGAAACCACATATCGTTCACATCCATATCTTCCAATTCGGGCCATAAAAAGTTCTTTATCATCTCACGATAGCGAACACCATTCACAGTAATTGCCTGACCGGCCTCATTTTGGGAAAAATACGGCCCGATGATGCGGCCAGCCCATAAACCGCACCAAACAGTCACTCTTTGTGGGTGCATTGGTTTTTCGACAGTCACTCTTGGATTATCATTCGCCCAAATGCGGCAATTCTGCTTATTGACGAATCCGCTGAGGTGAAAATGTGCCGATTAAATTGACCGAAAAAATCACGAAGTGCACGCTATGCATTTTGATTTGAACGCCCATTTTCATAATAAGCCTGAATAACTTTAACGCGTTTCTCGATTGTGTATCTTTCCATGGTTCAAATTTAGTAAGTCTGAAATTGAGAAATGTCAAATGAAATGCAGAAAAAAAACTTGACGTTTAGGTGTGGTTCACATTCAACATCGGCCCTTAAAATTGAACCACCCTTTACTACAAAAGCAAATTCAAAGTATTTATGTGAAAGAAAGAGAAAGAGAGTTCTTAGGTTATTTAAATTTCAACAATCACTATGTATTTGTTTATGTACAAATGTCACTACCTATCGTAATTTTCCAATAATGTTATAGTAGATTAAGTAAAAACAAAATTTGTGAAAATAAATACAATGAATGAATAAATAAAAATAATAACTAAATCCGAATACAAGGAGAAGAGCTTCTTAAATTTTCCATTTGTTATGGTTGACCCGTTCGGTCTATGAAGGAGAAAGTTAAAATAAACTACAAAGGGAAATCTAAGAACCTACGTTCAGAAGGACTTACTAGACCTTAAGAGATATATATATATAGTTGGCGCAACAGGTCCCTAGGGACCCAAGGCCTAGCTTCTCGCAACCATTCGTTTTGTGTGAGTTTTATTTTTGGAACGAGTGGAAGGGATCTACAATTTTATGCCGATTCCAAACGGCTAATTGAGAAGCTCTTAAGACAGTTATACTCTCGGATGTTTGTCAGACGTTCGCGAGAGGCGGCGCAGTGGAAAAAACCCCAAGTTGGAATTTGGGTTTTTGCGGGATTCGAACCTGGGACCCCTCGCTTAGTAGTCCAACACACTAACCACTAAGCCACTGCGACCTTAAGAGATGCTTTTATTAAAAAAAAAAAAAAACTGAACGCCGTGTCTCAGAAACACTTCCCTGAACTGCACCGTTCATTCAAGAGCGCTTTCCCACATTCCTCCGAAGCCTGAAAAATCTCAGGCTGAACTCTCCTACACACTTCCTTCTTTTGCAGCCCTCACTACAATAATCCTTTCGTCTACAAACACAAAGCGAACAAAAATCAAATAAACATAAAGGACTACCTACGGACGTAACGACGTTATTCCGACAGAAGGAAACCGGCAAACATTATGCAAACTGTACGCAACGAAGCTATTTCAATAAAAAAAAATAAATAATAACCCAAAAGTTTAATGCAATCGTTGTCTCCGACATTGTCATCATCATCGCCACCGCCATCGCAGTCGTTGTCATTGCTTGATGCTACTGAAGAACATATAGCTTCAGGACAACTCGCTGCTCGTCCTCAACAGCGAAAGAACTGCCATTGCCAACCACCGACATGGCTTTGTGTGTGTGAGAACTTTTTGCATGCAAAAAAGGGCTTAACAACTTGGTCACGTTTTGAAAAGTTGTTGTTAGCAAAGTGTTTTACTTTGCTTCGTTTGTTGTGCTTTGTCTAGCTGGGAGAGTGGGCTATGTGTGTGTCCTTTGTCTGGGCACACCTGAGCTGAGCGTAATATGAACATTGAACACACATATGGATATTGGATATGCATGGCTAGGGCTCCCTTCGAAGATGATCCTTCTTCGCTTTGCACGAGCACTTGACTGCTTGCCCTGTGTCGTGTTTTAGTTTTTATTGCATTCGCATTAGCCCATATCACGGGAACAGCATGCGGCTGTGTCTAGTCGGGCGGGTGGCCGGGGTATGTACGTAAGTAACTGGCAGCTGAATTAATACCGCCCAGCAGTAAATTGCTGACTATACGGTCGGCGCTGTCTTGTTAATACAAAAGGGCAAATCGCATCGCAATCTCTTTCGCATGTGGTTTCGCATGTGCCAGCCAGTGATCCGACAAGTAGCCGTTAATATTTCGGTGTAGCAACAGATACCGTACCCTTGGCCGGGGCAATTCATGTCTCATTCGATGGCGCACTGTGTAAACAGACGATGAGTTTGTACCATTTGCACCTATTTGTTAATTGGACGGGAGGGCCTTTCTCAAAGGATCCTGGCTGCGTGATTACACACATTTCTGCTGCAATTTGTATACTTGCATGCATTATAGGGTTGGCTTATATCGTAATTACGGAGGAGCTGTGTGTGTGGGACAACAAGAAACACACAAGGATGTGGATGTGTGGCTACTCACTGACTTAGCTATCGTGGCTGGGAATCGCTTTGCATATGGGATGAACGGGGTAATCCTTGTTCGGCTCTATGGCTTTTCATTGTTCTTCTCCGGACGATGATGTTTTGCACTTGGGTCGCGCGTTTACAAGCCCCGCACATGCACACAGTTGTATCGGGCCCGCTGATTGTGGTCATGTTAGGCTGCGGATATGTGGATCAATATGGAGGGCAATTCGTTAATGAAATCCGATGGCGACTGTTGTGTGTTTTATAGGAGTCGCTTCGCCTATTTGTGCGGCGAAATAATTATCCACTGGCCTCATTAGATAGCCGGTTGCATGGGCCAGCCGCAAGGCATCGGTATCACTTTTGGGTCCATTTGCAAGACCACTGAAGAGTGAGTTGAATGTGTTTTGTGGTCGGCATTTAATTACTGCGGCAGACCCGCGGTTAGTCGCAGTTACAATAGGGCTACAATTGAAAATGCAAGGCCCTGATGTAAATGAGAGGAATGAGCGATAATAATTAACCAAATTGAGTATCTATACGTGCTGGTGCTGGTGTGTTCCTCAGGAGATTTGTAGTTTGCCTGGGTTAGCTCGGTTTGAGAGGTTGTGCTGATACATCCGCAAAGGTCAGACATTGTTGTGTTGCCATGGGGTGATACACGATGCGAGATGGCGGACATTATATCAGGCCGTACGCTTGAGTAATTTATTGTCTTCGGGAAATACCTACCTATACCTAGAAGGATTATGCCGCCAATTAAAGAACGACTATACTTCTTTTATTTTTATTTTTTTAGTTTAACTTGACCTTACGAGTATTACATATGATCATAAAATGTCAAATGTAGGGCGAAATTAACAGTACTAATTTTCGATGGGGTATCACAATTGAAAAGTAAAAATTAACATTTAAAAATTGTTTAGAATGGAAAGATAAGAGATAAACGTGCAGTTAGTGTTGCTGTAGGTATAAAAAAATCCGAAAGCTATTTTTTTTCGAAACAAAAAAATATTTTTCAAAACATAAAAAGAGAAAAATATAAAATAGAATTTTGCAAGGCTATAAATAAAACTAATATTTACTTTTACGACAAAATTATATAATCTCTATATACATACATAAGTCACATGAATAAAGGACAAAAAACCGTGGCCATAAAAAAATTTTATTGCTGCTTGAAATTTAGGACAATTTACTTATTTATCTATAATATTTGAATTTGAATGACTTAGAATTAAATTGCTTATATCAAAGTCAGAGCAATATTCGCTTCATTAAAGCGCAACAAATCCTTTGCAAATATTAAACTTTCAACTGTTTCAGTTCCCAGACTATAACGAATTTTTATTTATACAAATTTACAGCCAAAAATATTATTTCAATATTTGCAGAGGAATGTGGAAGTGATAAAATATTGAAAATAAAATCTATTAAGATTATATATGCGAAGTTTTCTATCCGATGTTTTTACACTTAAAACATTTTTTAAAAAACATATTACATCAGTTACTTAATAAAATTCGTTGAAATCCACATTTCTTTGATGGAGGCGTTAGTTCGACTCACAATGGAATTAATAGGAAACGTTTTTCTTCAATAAGAAATGATTTTATATATCTAAGTTGTTAGATTTAAAAAAATCTTGATATCAGGTAAAATGTCTTGTACATATTTTGGAGCTAAAAAATCTTGAAAAGAAAATATATATCTTATATATATATGAAGAATGCCACACACTCCTGTCTCTGGCGCATCGTTGTCTTTCACAGGCGGAATCGATTTTCAACGACAACCATTTCCAGATACTCGTACATGCGCTATTCATTGATTTTTCTTTCAACCTCATTAGAAATGCTCTTTGCGAGTACGGGGAGTCAAAAACACGCACAACCAACCCTCTGTTGTAATTTGTTTACACTATATTTGCGAATCCCAAGCGCCGACTTCAAAGGCAGTTGGTTGGTCCTACGTAGGTATAGTCCCTCCCCCACACGGAAAGCTGCCAAATTACCACGGTAGTAGGAGCGCATTTGAATTTCGAGCGTAAAGTGGAGCTAAGGTGCGGGCCACGTCCCGCTATGATCAAGGAAATCGTCTGAGGAGATTTCGCATTAGCCCACGCCGCCGCCGGCAGAGTGTACTCTGGATCAAGGGCAGCACTCGACTCCGCTTGAGCTGCTACAATTAAAGCGCGTACATGACGTAATTATTATTTTTTTTTTCCCCATAAGTATACAAGTACCTATAGCTACCTCTATACATGGGAGCAGTCACCCCATCAGGTAGGTGGAACATTTGAAGTGGAAATCAACTACTAAGTCCACATTATGCCAGTTGACAGTTGGCTGGCACTTGACGGCGGAATAAGTTCAGTTCACGTTTTACATTTAGGTACGAGGCAGCAGAGTGCGGTGTATAGCTAGTTTGTATATGTGTGTAAGCGCGTAATTGCTATAAATAGAAGATTACCAGGGATTAATGTCAGAGCAGAGAGTTGTAGAAGAGAAAAAAAAAACAATATGCAGCGCAATAGAGGGGCGCGGAGCCAGGTACAGTATTGTACTGGCGGAGGCTTAAAGGCGATTGACAGTAGGTTTTGTGTAGCAAGAATGTCTGGAGTCTGTGCGACGCGAATTCATGGCTTTAAAGTGATCCCGCAGCTTAGTTAAATGGAAGTTGAGTCTCTAACAAGATTATGCTTGGATGGTAGTACTTTTTAATGGAGCTTGTCTGATGGCGTGCAAAATTACGGTATAGATGTCGGAATTTTGAGTTGTGAAAGATGATTTCAGTTTATCGCTGTATATGGCAAGACCAACGACTTAAAGAACCTCTGAAACTGAAAAGCGAAAGGAGTTGGTGACGACTTCATAAGCAACCCTTTCTAAGCCCGTTCAAAACCAGTTAAAGAGGGTTAAAAGATGATTTTTTTAGCTATTTAATCGAAGTCTAAGTTTAAATTAGGGTTACATGCTTCCACAACCTGCTTCCCTAGCTTAGATTTGGGTACAAAGGGGTGCGCGTGGTGGAAGAAAACCGATCCATTCCGGTGACTTTAGAGGTCTACAATGGATCTCCTGTAATGAGTTCGACAGAAAATGAGGGCATTCAATCAAGTTACTGTTGCTCCTATTGAAGTGCGAATGATGCAATATTTTAATGAATACGCCTGCGAAGAATCTTTATCAAACTGAAAGACAGATGTTTGACTGAATCCACTGTCTGCAGCTTCTGCGTAAACCTTTGAACTCTATCGCATGACTTTTGTGGCACGGTGCCCTGCGATTGTAGCAGCGGATGAGGGGTCTACCTAGAGCCAAGAGGGGCCTTGCTTTCTTTTAGAGAGGCGGCGCAGTTCTCCCTAGTAACCAGCATAAGTGGCCATCTTTATCTTGACGGTCGGTTGGGCTAAACAATTTTTCAAATGATGACAGAATAAATGTCTCGCTTAAATGATTCAAAACGACACCATTCTTGCAAAAGCTACCGCTTTTTTTCGTAGCTTCTACCAATCGCCAATAGAGGCCAAACCCTTTTTTTTTAATTGCATTTTTTCTCAATTTCATTTTACTAATTTTCTTGTTTCTTAATTATTTTGGTTTGTAAGTAAATTTGGTATTTTTTTTATTTTAATTTTTAATTTTGACAGCTGACTGATTAGACGCACATGTTTCAGTTCTTGTTGGCCTACAGTGGTCTTGGGAATAGCTGCATAAAATGCAGCATTTCGACCCGCTCCCGAACAATGGAGGGCTGAGCCTTGACTGGCCAGTTTGGATGTTCACGCAGAAAAATCGCTTATTTAAAATCAACCAACTTCAGAGTATAAAAACTTCTCCATAATTATCCCTCCTAGAGATGAATGGGAGAAATACAAACCCAATCCATCTCATCTGGATATCGTCTGGTACACAGACGGTTCTAAGATGGAGTCAGGGACTGGCTCTGGAATCTACGGTGAGTCGCCCCAGGTGAACTTGTCAGTCAGCCTTGGTAAAAACTTATCCATATTCCAGGCTGAAGTCCTTGCAATTTACCACTGCGCTAGAATAAATCTTAGTTCTAACACTCGGGGTAAAACCATATTTATCTTCTCGGACAGTCAAGCAGCTCTCAAAGCCCTCGACTCGTCTGTAATAAAATCAAAACTTATCTTAGAAACATTCTTAGCCATCCACGAACTCTCTAAGAAAAACCTAGTCATCCTCCATTGGATACCAGCCCACAGAGGATTTGAGGGTAACGAATCAGCAGACTCGCTGGCCAAAATCGGAGCTTCCACTCCACTTATCGGTCCTGAACCCTTCTGCGGAGTCAGCAAAAACCTTTTCAGGTCCCATATCAAGAATCTATCTCGCATCGAGTCGAACGAGATTTGGGAAAACACAGTTGGGCAGACCTGCACCAAAAAATTTCTACCTAATTTCTCCCCCAGAAAATCACTCTTCCTAATTAATCTGGACAGAAATAATCTGAGGATCCTTACAGGAATTATCAGTGGCCATGGTCACGTGAAAAAACACCTCCACCGCATTGGCGTCTCACCGGAACCTACCTGCAGGCTCTGTCTTGAGAGTGATGAATCCTCTCTTCACATACTCACAGCCTGTCCGGCTCTATGCCGCATTAGAAGAAACATCCTAGGGAGTGAGATTGTCGATCCAGCAACTCTCGCTGACCTTCATCCAGGGGAGATTCTTGTCTTCCTGAATGCCTCTGGAGTGAAAAGATGGCTCTAGGAACCTACCTGGGAAGGCACAATAGGCTACTCTTGTAGCCGCAGTGCCAGAGCCCTTTGAAGGCTCTCCCGACTCTTAATCTAATCTAATCTAATCTAACTTCAGAGTTAGTGGATTAAGAATAACCGAGTCAACTTCTTTGACGAAACTCGGTTAAAAACAACCTTTCATCAATTTATTCCAATTTTTCTCGATTGTAAATAACAAACTAACTCTGTTGAATTTGACCAGCTGGTTGATATTTATCTAAATATAAACTTGGTTCTTAGCAACAGTATGCATTTTACCTATTTAAATCGGTAGTATTTAACAAGGAATACTCGGTGTTTTTCAACAGAAACTTGGATAATTCTAACTTCTGATCAGGGAAGGAAAAGTCGACACAATTGTATCGAAATCGATACAAATGAGTTTGCTCGACTATAAGGTGCAATTTGCTTTAATTCGATCTGTACGTTTCAAATTCTTTTCCAATTTGTATTCTTCCAAAAAAGGAAAATCAATTCAACCAATTAACTATTTGTTTTAAGTTTAACGCAAAGCATGGATTCTACTTTTCCTTACAAACTCATCCTGTTATGATTTTCAAGCTCAGGGCAATGTTTTCAATATGAATGTGCAAAATGAGTGCGGGGTTGCCAGAATTTAGTTTGCTTTAAGTGCCCAAACCTTAAAAATACTAAGCCCAAAGTCATTGTCCAGAAAGAAGCCCAAAAATCGTTGAAAATTTTGGTCTTTTCCGCCCTTACATATCTAACTTATTCGCGCCGTGAATTTTATTTGACTTCTATCTTCTGCAATTGGCTTCTGTGGTTTGTGTCAAATCAAAAGCCTGTTCGATGTCACTTGACTGCAAGAGTGCTGCCAAGTCTTAAAAGTGCGGACTTTCCCAAAAATATTTATTTTTTTTTTAATTTTGTGAAGGAATGTAACAAAAACAAACAAAATTAACACAACATTTGAAAAACGTGTTTGGGCGCTCATTGAAGACATTTCTATCGTTAAAAAAAAGTAGCCCAAAATACGACAAAGCTCCAAATCTGACAACACTGGATGAGAGTATTAAACATGAAAAGCTCATAGATTAATATAAAAAAATGTTTTTCTGTAGGTGTGAACAGTTTTGTTATGAAGTCATTAAAGTGTATTTAATGTTTATGTTTTGTTAATTTATTGTTTATGGTTTTAAAAATAAAATAATTTGAAATCCCTTCTTTATACGAAAAACAGTTTTCAATACATTGGCTCCATTTCAGTATAATCTTACAACAGATTTGGTAGAAATCAAAAATGACATTTTCCATCCCTTGCTTGTTAAAGGTAGGTATATATATTTTATGCCTCGAATTAACATTTATGTGTAGTTTGATTAAACCGCAGAGATCGCGAATAGCAAGTTGTTCTGACAGAAAAACGCTCGCGGCATCGGTAGTTTGCCAAAATCGAGTACCTATTCATCTGTCCATCTTGCCAATATAATCTGTACGAATTTTGAAAAGAGCTTGCCCATGTAGAAAAGTATGAAAATTTCGAAAGAGCGGACTAAAGGCAAATGCAATTTATTACAATCGATGACGCCTTGGCAAGAATATAAACTGTCATCACACATCCTGAGCAAAAGCAATCTTCTGTGCAATTTTCAGCCCTCCGCCCAATTACTCAGTCCACTTGACTTGTTTGATCAACATCTATATTGCGCACCGCAAAAGCTATCAAAATCAAAAGTACCGCAATTCCTGTCATAAATCAACTTCTGAATGTCCGCTTTCATCTATCGGAGCCACAGACCCCCATAAAGCCATCTGCTGTCCAATTAATTCCACCCAAACAACAATGCAACACAAAATTGCTCTATGTACAATGTTGTGCAGCATAATGCACAACGCAGCCATTGTGCGGGCACTTGAACTGAAAGCCCTCACTGACAGTCACTGCTGTACACAAAGTCCAATTCGAACTCAGCACAGGGACAGAGCATAGTCACTTTAAACTGTAATCAAGAACTTCAATTTATAATCACCCCACGCGGTTGGCGAAATTAAATTATCAAACGAATAAAATCGCTTTCCTCGCGCAGTCAAAATGCAAAACGTACTCAAGCGCAGACTGACAGACACAGCGCAACACTTTATACCCCAATAGTTTGCCACTCTATTAAACGCTTACTGCCAATCTTAGAGCGGCGTCTAATTTCAGCGACAACGGGCAACCCCCTTCGGTGCAGGTGAATGAGCGCAATTGCTCTTTGCGCGGTCTCACGATACATCAACTTCAGCCAGCGCTTCAAGATAATTGCCATTCATTGCGCGGTAATCATATCAATTTGAGGCAAATTTAGTGCATCAGGCAATGTGATCTCTGCACTCAACTTTATGGAAATTATATCAAAAACTGTCCGCACTCGAGAGGCAGTGACACACTCGTGCATTGTGCTTCGTATAATGCACGTGTGAAAGTCCTGCGACAGCAGACAGATGTTAAACTGTCTGCCGCTCCCTGCTGCCGCGCGCCGACCCGAGTAGTGTATAATGGATGTCGACATGATTATCAAAAGCTATACGCTCTATGGAATAAATAACTTCCGCTCACGAGTCCTCTCGTGCGACCGACCGACGCGACGACGGGTGCGACAAGGTTTTGCATAAATAAACCGAACCTACAAAATGAATTGAATCCAGTCTACCGGTCGGGCCTGCTGTACACTACACAAGGGAGCCCATCAACGACCAACACCACACTTGGCACATCCCATCAAAGATTCCATCTCTAATGCCGGTGATGATGGGCGACGGACGCGTCACCGGGGTGTCCTGCTGTACGTCTGTGCCTCCATCGAGTTGTCCTGGAAAATTGTTTTCGCAAATTCTGTGTCGGAGTGCCACAGTTGTGGAAGGGTAATGGCTCCGGTGATGAGAGATGATTTAAATGCATCCGCCTGGGTTAGTTTGTGTTTGTTTGTGCGTTAGATACTCGGATGCACCTGCTCTTTTAGAATTCGAATTGCGGACAGCAGTGAGATGTGAGCTGTGATAGGCATATAGAGCATGACACGATGTTGAGTTTAGAATATTTGACAGAGTGTTGGAGCCGATGAAATGTTAATGATGTGTTATTTCCACCGGTGGGAAACGTAAAATTAGTTTTTCGGTTAAACGCTTTTGATAATAGAATTGGTTTCGAGGGGGCTTTTGTTCTTTTTTCTACCACCAAATGATGTAATTCGATTGCATATGTATAGGCTGTGGCAGGAAATGCAAATTTTCGAAGGTGTTTACAGTTGCTAACCTCTATTGGGTTTTCAGTGGGCAACAACAACAAGCTTTTGTAAGCACAAACAGCTCTGGGGCAATCAACCCATTTGAATGTCATTCCGCCTCCCATTCGAGGACCTTGTTGTGTTTTTCGCACGTATCGTTTCGACCTTAAAAATGCTAAACCGGGTTAAAGAGGAATGGGAACTATCTAACTCGAAACAATTTGGGTAGTTCTTTTTGAAAATTCAGATGCGTGAACTGAAAAAAAGAACGCTTTAGAGGCTGTGTATCCTTAGAGTCCACTCGACCTTTTGAGCGTTAGTGATGATAAAGTGGGTAATCTGAGCACAAATGTTTTCTTGAAAAGATAAGCCTGTCGATAATATATATTTCGAAACAAAGGAAAACAATTTTTAGGGCGGATTTTCACCCACATAGGGGACCATCGCCATTTGGTAAACCAATTGATAAGTGTGGATCCTGCAAACAGCTCAAAAACAAGCATATACAAAATTAGCACTCACCTTTAATTCATATATGTAGTCGGTCTCATCTAATAGCACTATCCTCACGGACATTATCCTCGACGGTCTGCAAAGGCAATCCATTGCAGTGGGAGTTAGTTTGTCCTTTGGTAGATTGCACCCAATTTTCTGGTCTGAAATCCTCCTCCTTCTTTGTCAGATTTTTCTCTTTCACAAGATTGTTTCCGATCTGTTCACAGAATCATTTCCTCCATCACAGTCAGGACTTTGTGCATCCAGTGTGTTTCTGTTTTTTTTTTTTTTTCTTTTTTGTGTTTTTGTTTTTTGTCGTGTGTGTTCCTTTTTATATCCTGAAGCGAAATTGAATTAAAAATAAGTAAATTGCGACACACATTTTTTTAATTACTTTTACGGAGTTTTTTAAAATGTATACGTGTGTTGGTACAGTTGATGGCAAGGGTGGGTAAAATAAATTGAGACTTCTGCACCCACGACCCAACAAGGTTTTTCCTTTTTTATGTCAAACTCATTGTACGTGCTGAAAAATTGCTTCAATTCGAAAAGTCAACTGCACTTAGGTGCATCTACAAAAATCAACAGGCTGTGAAAATATTTAGTTTTCCCTGAATGCATGTACAACACATGTATATACACTACGTATGTGCAGTTTCGCGGAAATGGATTTCGTCACCATCTCGTCGTCATAACATAAAATTTGAATTAGCACTTGCCAGCATCCTAGAATGGTACACGCACAGCCGCACTCCCTGTATACACTCACGTACTTGTTTAGGGAATACCATCATGCTCGGCAGGTCGATGACAACGAGCAGCAGTATGATGCAAGAAAATTCATTGCGTTGCGTTCCCATGGCGTTCGCAAGGTCTGATGGAAGAATGAAAAATTACATATTTCGCTGGAAACTCTGTGATTCCTTAGCGACGCGGTTGGGGGAGCTTGCGCGCCGGGACAAAATACGAAAATGCTATAGGTACCCTAGCCGAGAGTGTGTGGGTTTTCCACAAGTTGACGACAATCCGCACAACGACTCCACCACGATGACGACGTGTGACTTGTTTGAAATGTGTAATGTGTCTCTAGTGTGCCTTTCAGCGGGCGATGACGATGAGTTGCGAGAGTTGAGCAGCATTCGCAACGCTGGGTAACAGTGTGCAAATAAAGGCAGCTACACCCCTCCCTGCCATCATCAGCAGGAAACTTTTTGGAGCCACCAAGTAATAATTTTCATTTTTATTTTTTTTTTTTCGTTTATATATATTTTTTTCCATTATTCTGCTCGTCGTATGGCAAAGCGTCCGTGTATGCGTTTAGCAATTGTCTTTGGCGCACTTCGCTTGAAGGAGCTGTGAGTGTGACTGGGGGTCGGGGTGAGTGCTGGGAACTTGGATTTGAATCACTATTTCAAGTGTCAAGAAAATAGAAATGAAATTATTATGGTGTTGAGTGAATGGCATAACTGGGTGTAAGACATTGCTTCCTGGTTGCGGAGTCGGGGGGCAGGTGCGAACAGGCGCGCCAGATTGCCAGGTGACCGAAAAGATTAGAGTTTATGATTTATGAAATAAATCGTTGTTCAGATGCGGGGGTGAGACTCGGGATCAAGATGGAGCGTGCGGGTGACCGAATGAGGGTCATCGCATGACGAAGTATGCGCTGTGTAGACATCGGGAGGACAGATTGTAGACAGAGATACACAATGGGCTCATTACGGTGGGCACAAACTCAATTTATTGAATCCGTTTAAGTAAGCAAATGAACTACGTGACGAGGGGGGGGGGGTTTGGATTAAGAAATATTTAGGTATGGCATGAGAGCCGTATTTCAACTAGAGGATTTCAACAAGACATGGGCTTCCTCTTTCTAGGAAATGCTATAAGACATATATTTAAAACTGAATCAAAAGATTGCGTGTCCTCAAGAATCTCACGAATTATTGCACCGATTTTTAAGTTTTTTTTTTTTTAAATGTGTGAAATAAACAGGGCGAAGGCACCAGTATCCGGACACTTAACGTATTTGTGAAATTTGACTTACCTACATTAATTTTTTCACTATTTTTATTTTAAGAATATGACATGAATATTTATAAAAAATAATTTCAAAAAAGTTCGACTTGCACTTGTATCCGGACAGCTGTACATAGTCTCCGGACACTTTTATTACATTTTATATGAGGTTCTAGTTTTTTTTTATCTCTCACGTAGCGTTATCTTTCAATAACATTTTAATTTAAAATTTTGCATTACAATATTCTAAGTTACTCTCACAGTCCTAGGGTTGAATTTAAAAGTTTCCGACTGCTGGAAAAGATAATTAGTATGAATAGCGTTTTTTTCTCAAAACCCTGGCCAAAAACTGAAAACCGACGAGACAAACTGAACTTTTTTTAAAAACAGCATTAAAAACGAATAATTGACCTTCTTCCACTAAGTTTATGGACAAAGTGGTTGCATATAACACCTTCATCCCTTGCTAAATCATAATAAAGAAGCATTTGGGAATTCCACATGAGGCAGAAATTTAAGTTTTCACATAGGACCGTCATCCGTAAGAAAAAGGGAAAAATGTCACTTCATCTTCTAAACGCTTCAATTCTCTCCTCTCAAAATTTGTTCAACCCGGACTCTGCATTTATTTGTGTGACATATATACTACTCCCCGGATACAAGCAACCCTCCTTATAGCAAGCCCTTTTGGCAACAAATTAGTCAGTGCTGAGATTCAAAAACGCCATTTATGCGGACGTTTTTACCCCGCTTAATAGTAATTTGATTGAAAAGCACTATAATTTAATTAATACTTCAGACATTTTATATTTGACTTGGCTATTTTTCTCAAGTAAATAACAAAGTGCCCGGAGAAAGTTTTGAAATCCGGTCTCACCGATTTTTAATCGAAACGAAAAAAATTCTTATTTTAACTTGTGGCCGGATTTTTTGACCGAATTTAAAAAAATAAAAATTGTAGACGGTCTTTTATCAAAGTTTTCAGTACCAAAAAAATAGTCATGGAAATGTTAACAATCTGTGATTTTTATACTAAAGGTTAATTTAATATTAATCTCTTTAAGTGTAATACAAGTTTTACTTTAAAAATGAGATTTTTTTCGCAAAAAAAGTATCGAGGGATTTTTAGGGGAATTTAAGTACGGTGAAATGGGAAAAATGACCACGCTTCGTGGGATAAATGAAAAAGAGGCCCATACGGACTCCTTGGGGAACACCTGAAAAATTTCTAATTTCATTTGAAAAAGTCGATCCAATTTTAACAAATTGTTTGCGATTGGACAGGTAACTGCCGATCCATTTTGAAATGTTAGAATGATATCCAAAAAGTTTAAGTTTATTTAAAAGAACGTGGTGTTGCACATGATCCAAGGCTCTAGAAAAGTTAGTATGCGCGCAGTGTCCCACTGGTTATGTTCCATACATTTTTAGTGGCATTTCTTAATCCCCTTTGTGTTTGTTTCCGACCAGTAGGTAGCCGAGAATACTCAAATTTTTCTTAAAAGTCCGAAAGGGCTACATACAAGTTGTTACCATGAATGGACTTTTTTGGGGGCGCTTTCAATGCATCTTTTTTTATCTTTTGACTTCACTACCTTTAACTTGGCATTATTCAAATATTCTTAATCAATTTAATCAATACCAAAAGCAATGTGAAGGAATCAGAAGTTCGAGAAGAGCTAATCTTAATAGCTGTCTGAGAGAGGGTGCTTGGTCTTAATCTTGGATTCCAAGTGTTGCCATAAAAATATTTGGACAAATCTTGCAATGCAGATTTCTATGGAAAAATCTTACTTCACAAAGTTTGTTTTTATTTAAGTAAACACAAATGAAAAAATGAAAATGAGTAAAAAAAAAGAGCTTAGTACGAAAATTATAGCATAAGGCGAAAGCAACTGTGCAAAAAATGTTAAAATGTTATTTTTTAAAACGAACAAAATATATTATTTCTGGGAATTCCTGGTGGTTGTTAAAAGTCTGCAGCTAGGCTGAAAATCAGCAAAATGCAGACAAATCTGCACTTATGGCAACGCTTCCAAGACAAATCGAAGAACAAAATCTCAAATAGGCATATGTCCCACTGTTTCATTACTGAACAAAGATCGGAAATAGTTCTAGACTGGCTATTTGCGGTCCGTGTAAGAATACGGCCCAGTTGTATAGTGGAAATCTATTACGAGTGAGGTGTCTTCTTTCAAGTCTCACTACAGTAAAAACGATGCCCATATTGAGCATTTAGGAGATCAACTCGTGAGGCAGTGGGCGTAATGCAAAACATCAACAAAGGCGCTCGATATGCATCAGAAAGCGGCCAAAAATGCTAGAAAGTCTGGTCACCCAAACTCTACCTCCATTAAAAGCACAGTAGAGGAGGATAAAGATAACAGCATTAAAGAGGCATACACCTCGGCCCCTTACATCTGCAGAACTCTGATGGACATGCCTGAATATAAGAATTAAAGACGAAAGGTAAGTCATCTACGTTGGGTCAGTCCTGAAATTTGATGATCTTGCTAAGCCCCAAAAAGATTCGCTTTCTACCCAGCTATAAGTGATCTGTACAAAAAACTGTATAACAGATTCCTGCCCTTGGGTTGATATCTAAATCTGTAAATCTATAGGTGGTTGTAAAGAGGATAACCTAAGGGCGAGCGCACATTTTTTGAGTCGAGACTCTCTAGTAATTTAGGCACAATGAACATTCATTTCTGATCCAAGTGAGTCGTGAAATTTCTGTCTATGTCAAATAGGTAGGTAACTAACCTTTGCACACCATTGCAACTAATTGCTTCTTTGGAAAAGCTCAACATCGCCCAACAGGCCAGCTTTTTATAAAGCCCTTGTAATATAAAAGCTTTTAGTCTTCAAAAAAGCTCGGAACCTACTCTAAATTGCTTGTTGAAGCGACGTTTCTACACGTAATCCGACTTAAAAAAAACTTCAAACTTCAAACTTTCGGAAAGCAAACCCCCACCGGAGTGACCTACCATTCATCGGGGACTTTCCAACTTCCTCATTATTAACCACTTCATAATCTGCAGCACATTCTGTTGATTTCATTTAGATGACACTATCCGCCGTCATTAGAATCACCATCGCTTGAGATATTTATCCGTTCCCCCCAACTGACCTGCTTCGATGCTTTAGCACTTTCCATTTATTCTCCGACTTGACTTGGCAACTCTCTTTATTTTTCATTCTGCTCAAGTGTGAACCTCAACACCCACCCCTCTCGACGCTATATACAACTACTTATATTCATCGTGAGCCCCTATGCAGATTTCAATGATAATGATGTCGACGACGATGATGATGAATGACGCTGCCATGAGGAAAGGAACACCTTACCAACACCACACACACACACACACGAGGGTACGACACAGGCTAAGTGCCGATGCAAAATAATAGAAATAAAGGAAAAAGAAAATTCTCAACGCACATTTATTTTGCTCCTCGAGTCATGTCTCACCGTGTGTTTGCTCTAGAATCCAACCACGGACTGGCGCTGTCGTTCTCTTTCTCTAGAAACGTTGAACCTCTTCTCGTCACCATCACTCCATTTCATCTTGGACGAGGCGGATTGCTTTTACAAACAGAAACAGTTCACTGAGTGTTAACATGTTTGCCTATTAGTTTTTATTTTCGCTTCTCCTTTTGTCTTGCTTCGCTACCCCTAAGCCAGGAGCTGACGTTCAAATTCAAAACCGGCCCTAACCCCCACCACCAAAGTGGGTATCCTATATATCTAGGATAGCTTCTGGGATAGATGGTGGCGATGATGGCACCTTCCCAAGTGTTGATTAACGCTTCTGCTCCAGAATCTGCAAGAACAAAAAAATGCGGAAAAAAATGAGTATAAAGGACTAGCTCGTCTTCTTTGGGAGAGCGGGGTAAGGATTTCTAGTGTTTGATTAAAGGTGGAAGGCTCTCATGAAGGCGAATGAATGAAGTAATATGTCGACGAGCGCAAATTGATAGAGGCGCTCCGAGGTGTGGATAACCTGCGACTATGGCTAGGGCACATGCAGCTCTAGTTTTACAATTAATTCGCACTACACGTGTCTAGGGTGGGACCAGGTGGGGAAGCCGGTGCAGGCCAGAAGCCTTGCTGAAAAGCGAGCAATCAAAGGTGGGTATGTGTGAACTACTTGCAAATGAAATAATGTCACTAGACTCCGGCCATTGATGCCGATACAGATCTGAGGTGATATCAGAACCAGTTTTTGTTTTTCTCTTCATTAATTAAAGTTTTAATCAAACAAATAGTGTAACGACTACGACTACGACGACAACGACAACGACGACGATGATGATGATGCTGTTAATACGTTGATGCCGGAGTTGATGTGTGTACCTACAACCCGGCATTTGAGCGAACGAAGAGCTGGTTTCGGTGTGTGTGCAGGCTCGATGCAACATCGGCTGCGAATGGGAAATCTCGGGTAAATAACTTGTCAACCGTGGGTAGGGTTGGTTCGCCTGTACGTCAGGTTTAAGTACACTCAGCGGTCATTCACTCTGTTTGTATACTTTAATCTAATTTAATTTGCCTGCTTGTTATTATTTTCCTTACAGAAGGGAGTATTCACTGAATGGCTCTTCGAGGATAAAAGAAATGGGTCGCCGCCGGGAGTAGGCATGATGTTACTTCTATCCAAGATGAAAAGTCAAAGATCGAATGAGCGAAACCAATTTTGTGCGTCCCAAAAATAGAATCACACATAATGGAATTGTGGGGCTTGGGCTAGGGTCCTATATCTGCCTTACTGTTAATTTTTTACTATAAAACGGAAAATGTGGTGTGCATCGGGATATTAATTCTCATCTGGGGGCGTTGACCTTTTCCGCCAGTGAGTACTTTCATCGGATCATAATTTGCTGAGCAGCTTTCTGTCTTGGACAGTTCTACGGATAGCTGCGAAGAGCTGGCATAGTTTGAATGGACAAGATTCTTAAGCTGGACGCTTTTAGCGGGTAAATATAACTGCTCAACCAAGTCTAGGGATGACAATCATGCTGATGATCCACTTAGAGGCTCTCACAACATTGACCTCGGAAACCTGCCTTATTTTGTAAGTAAACGCCAAGTCCGCTTGTAGTAAAAGCCGCAGCCAACAATTCATTGAGGAGATCAGCCTGTTGTTCCTTAAAATTGTCGCAAGGCAAGACCACCGTTCCGAAAAAGGTTGCGACTTGTATCGACTGCTTTTTGCATCTTTCCACAATATGGACCTGGGAGGAAGTATTACGTCTGGGGTCCTATTCGTTAGGCTCTGTATCTCCCTGTATTTGTCAAACTTGTTTCCAGACAGACTGCAGGTCGGATATTTGACCTTTCAAGTATTTTGTCGGACAACATCTTTGCTGTCAACTTATAAAAATTACAGCAATTTAGAAAAAAAATAGAAAAAAAAAAAAAAAAATTTTCCGCACAGGCTTTATAAAAGCTCATCCATTTTTCATATTTTGAGCTCTTCGACATGCGAAATGGCGGAAGCACAGCCTAACGTTTGCAGTAGTCTCTGTTCGAGGACAATATGAAGGAAATAACTTTCGATCAGGGTGCCAAAAGTTGGCCAAGTCTTAAACTCGATTCAAATATGAACCTCGACAACTTGGTTTTGAATGTTTTTATCTTCAAAGGTGTATTTGTGTATTTGTTTATTGTCTCTCCAACCAACTACAGCATCTGCAGAAACATAAATCTCTCGAAAAGCTAGTCAAAAACTTAAAAAAAGTAATACCGCACCCGCATCTTTTGGTATACGGATTCCGTTGAAATTCTTTCACTTGACCCAAGACTAGAAAAGCTACGCAGAGACTCCTTCCTGTTGGTTTCGTGAAAGTTCCAGAAACTCAATCCCTTCCATTGTTGGAGTGCGCAAAAGTTGTGTTTTACTTTGTTAGGCGAAAGGGTCTCAGAGGAAGCACCTCAAACCTGCAAAAAGTTTGTCATAGAACGCACATTAATATCACTCGGATTAAATTCAGCACACAAAACGGACACAAAACACTGTCCCGACCAGGAGGTGGACAACCGACGGAGAAAAGTCCTTAACACAGTTCTGTGTACTATCCGTTCCCCGGTTGGTTGGTAAAGGTTATGAAAAGAAAGAAAATTGCCCAACCCCACGCTCAGTCTGGTGTAGGTACATCCGCATCTTGTGTGCGTGTCTGTATGTGTTGGCTTGTATTCCTTGTTAACATCTACTTCCGGGATCAAGCGAAGCGAGCTGAATAAATTCTCAATTACTCGGACGTGATTGCCGCTACCAGGACACAGGACGTCAATGCTTCATTGTGTGTTAATAATTGCAAGCATGAGGTGGCTGGCTGTCCCAATCAAAATCCCAATCCCCAACCAACTATATACCTTTCCACCAGCTTAGTGGTTAAGTCCGCTTTACCGCTGCGGCGCGGCTGTGTATCTTGTTGCGGCGCAACACTTACCATCTGTGGATCCGTCTATCTCTTTGGCATTTTTGTATGGCGGAATTTTAATTAAATCCGGATTTAGTGTTGACATTCTGTTATGTTTTCGGAGATATACGAGTTTCCATCTGGCATCGAAACTTCGTATTCCTGGAAAGCCTTCAATTATACGGCGGTTGCTGCAGTAACTATACATTTGGTGGTGGCAAACCGGATTATTTGTCATAATCCCACAAAATATGGTCTAAATTACCATAAAAGTGAAATTGTTGGGGGCACACTCACCCAAACGCACGGGTCCAGCAGCCAAGCCGTTGATGGATTGACAGAGCCACGGCACAGGCCTATATGGCCGCCAGACGATTCGGATTACCAGGTGCGGGATGCGAGGAAAAAATAATGCACTGCATTATTTTAGAGAGAGAAATAAATACAAAAACAAGCATGGCGCGGTGAGAATATAATTTATGAATGAAGCAGTGGCAGGCATGCTCTGCACAACACACAACGAAACATGCACTTGAAACTGCGACTCAACGACACTAGAAGTGCCGAGTGGATGAAGAAATTGAAAGGAATGCAGCAACAAAACTGCATTTATTTATATGAATTCAGGCTCAGGTTCAGGGTACTAATATGTTATGCATGAGAAGTGGACTGGTGCTTTATTCGGCGGGCTCCAACTCGAGCATGGCGATGTATACGGTCGGTGCATGCTGGCACGTAAGGCACACGGCACACCTTTCTGGGAACGAAGAAAATAATAATAATATTCCATCCGCAATTGAGAATGCATTTTGGTGAACATCTTGCGAATATTTTCTGTATAGATTCGCATTATTTGTTTGCCCGGTGCTATACAGTGTGGTACGCAAAGAAGTGTTGGGATATATCAAGGGGAGGTTTTTGGTTATATTTTGTATTCAAAAAATTCCATTGACTTATATACCAAAGAGGACCTAAACTAGAGGGTCAACTGAGAGCAGAAACGGTATTAGTGCCTGTACAAATCAAAGGAGCGCCATTGCTGCCTACTAATGATATAATTTCGTAGTTTTTTTTTTCAATATCTAGCAGATATCTATCTCTAAAGGTTGTCCTTTACCCATGATTTTCGTTGGTTGAAATAAACCCATATATATAAAATTCTTCATTCTTGAAGTCTTAAGCCTGCGTAGAGCCCTCCTAAACAGCGGTCTATGTGACTGGATTGGACTCATGCTAGGCACACGTAGAATAAAGTCACAGCTAGGGGACGTGAGTACTGAACGGAAGGTCAGTAGAGGAACACCTCAAGGTGGAGTTCTCTCACCGCTCATATGGCTCCTCGTAGTTGATGAACTACTGAAAATACTGGAAAAAGAAGGTTTCATTTTGAGCGCATACGCAGACGATGTCGTTATTCTGGTTCCAGGTAAATTCACTCCAGTCCTCAGCGAAAGACTTAGTAACGCACTCCTGCTAGTCAATAACTGGGTTACGGGCCGTGGACTTGGAGTTAACTCATCAAAGACGGAAATTCTACTGTTTACGAGAAGAAGGACAATCCCTGCCTTCAATCCCCTAAGGATGGGCGGGGTGGATCTGGAAATCTCAAAGACAGCAAGATATGGCGTAATCCTAGATTCCAAACTAAGATGGAAGGAAAACATAGAGGATCGCATCAAAAGAGCATGCGTGGCACTATATGCCTGCAGAAGAGCATTCGGCAACATATGGGAACTCAGATCGCACGGCTTCTTCGATGACCTAGGTGACTTGAAGAATGTTGATCTTAAAGTACTCCTGAGATTCATACTCAAATCTGGGTGGTTCTAGTAGATAAACAGACTTCGTATTATTAGCTACTAGTAGGACGAACTAGAGAGGATCATGACACAACGGAGCTTCAATAGCCCATGAGATTCATACTAATCTATGTGGCTCCAAAATGAAAAGCGGTTTATTTCTTGTCTTCCAACAGGTCACACTGGATGGTTCCCGTAACTGGACACAATGGACCCAACTGATGGTCTAAGTGCAACTGTGGCATAATTGTCACAAGAGCACCCATTTATCTACCTACCTAAGGACGATTTCCTGATGACAAAAATAATAATTAAAGCAAGAACGTTTAGTTTGGTACAATTTTTTACCGGATCCAAACGTCAGAATTGAGAAGCTTCATTATGCATCTTTTTGACATTCCCAGCAGGTGCGACAGTGAAAGGGGCTGACGCTGAAGATAGAACCTCTCTCATGTAGTCCGGCACACTAGGACCTGTGTTCGTGTTTTTTTTGGGAATCACTTCCAGGCGACATATTTGCAACAATTTTAGCGCTAAATTTACTTTCATCTGTATTAAAGATTTGCGATTCGCCTTTTCCAAGAGAACAGAAAAGATGCAAACAGAACTTTGCTTGGTTCAGTTCCTCCGCTCGTGGGTATGATTTTTAGTTTCTCTTAGATCATAAGCATGGACCGCCACGGTTAAAAATATGGGGATGTTTTTTAATTGCTCCGCAGTATTACAGGTCTATGCAATACAAGAAAAATTAGTTTTCAATATTTCCAATTTATTGAACTTTTTCTTTAATATTTTTATATTAAAATTGAATAACTTTTTTATTAAAATGCTCATTTTAACACGAACTTTCTGAACTTTAATCTTAGTTAGTTTGCGTGTCCTATTCAACGGAGTGAATGATTTGGATAAAGTTTTTGTAAAATAAAAAGTTCGAAAAATAGAAATAAGTGGAAGTCACGATTAAAAAGGGAGTTAAATTGATACCCAATCAGAATATTTTCTATTCTTACAAGTAAGTAACTTTAATTTCAAAATATTCTTGTAAGAGGTTATAATTATAGCTTTTTGTCCTAAAGTTGTGAAGTGCCAGAGATGTAAGTAATTGATTGAATAATTAGTAAGACTAAAAAGGCACAGCGGCACTCTATAGGATTATTTTCAAAGGGGATAAAAGGCCACAGGAATTTTCCTACACTCCACTTAAAACGATTTAAAACCAATAAAATTTGTATTAAAAGAAAATGTTTTTGATGTGGAAATGTATAGATATAGATATTTCAAATCTAATGAGTATTAAAATTTAATAAGATTGCATTATATTTTAATATTCTATGGGCTTATAAAATGCAAAAGAAGTATTGAATTTGAGGTGAAAGTATTATATTTTAATCTGCAGTTTATTTAATTCAAATACATATGTATTAAGATTCCTTAATTTTTCAATATAAATAGGAGTTTAATTGAAATACTTTTGCATTGAAACCCATCTCCATCCACATAAAAATTTAATATTTCAGACATATTTTGTAATAGCAGAGATTATTGAAAATTAATAAATCTTTTATTGGTTGTTTAGTTTGAACATATGCAAAATATTCAATTTTAATATTTTCTCAGTATGGACTTTTAACCGTGAACTGTATTTGTTAAGGAGTTGCACTTTCTGCTCAGAAATGTATACGAAATTTAAAAGGTTTCCGTCACGTAGCACATTGAATTTTAAAAAACTGTGCGTAAACCAAGACCAACTTTAAAAAAGCACTGGATAATGATAAAACAAGAGCGTGAACTGCAAAGCTACCTCAAATTACGTAACTGCCACTCAGTGTTGCCAACCAATTTTGACGAAAAAATGCCTAACTTGTAAAAAAAATATGTATTTTTCAATAAAATAATGCCTAAAATAATTTTTCCGATACATCAAAAAGAAAAACAAAAAAAAAAAGGATTTCCAAAAAACAACAAAATGCATGACTTTTATCATCTTCGATGGTTATTTGTTCTGTTTCACCTATTTAAGAGTGATAATCTGTTGACTATAGTTGTAAATTTCAAGACAAAATAATAAAATGAGGCTATAGTTTACTTACTTTCTTTATTTAACAACAAACTCTTTCTCGAAAACAAGAAAATTTGTTTCCAATTTCAATCCACTTACTGGAATTAGAAGCTGGAATTATTAAAAAAAAAAATGCAAAATAGGCAGAGAGTTTAAGACCGATCTTACTTATAAAATTCTCTTCGGCCAAGATTTCTTAAGAATGTTTAAAATAATAAAAAAATCAGTAGCAAGTTGAACTTAAAAAAAAAAATTAGAAAAATATTTGAAATACAAAAAAGATGCCTTTTGAAAAAAAAAAAACAAGCCTTAAGGCCTTAGCTAGTGACATTATGCCTAAAAGGCACGAAAAAGCCCTATTTGGCATCACTGCTGCCACTGCCTTAGTGGACCTTACCAATAATCATTTTTAGCTTCGACTCTAAATTTGAGTAGTTCACAATGACTTTATTCGCCATACTAATTTCGCAATTGTTAGCTTCCGTAAATTTAAGGTAGAGACTAAAGTTTGTTATAAGTGCGGCACAGTGTGTCTTAAAACCCATAAAGTTAAGAGTTAAGACCGTTAGCATTTCTGAATAGAAATATGTGGCTTGGATCTGTGAGGAGGCTAATGTGATTAATTTCTCATTTGAAGCATGTTTTCTGCTCCACATACTGCAAGCACATTTTGCCTCACTTTTTCGCGATTTTAGTTTCTACATTTTTACATGCTCCTCGCACTGTATAGTGTGGTTCTGTGTTGTCATGTTCAGAGCCATTGACACTCCGGAGAATAGCTGAACGTGTTTGCAGGTACTCTCTGCCTGTGTACACATTTATTTATGGGGAAATGTGTTTTTAATACCAACATACAGGAGAATATTGATTCCCTAAACCCTTGATGTGATAACCTATTCAGCCCACGGGATGTCAAATGAAAACAGAAACGATAGCTCTATTATACGCATCAACCAGCAATGCGAGAGGGTACGGATATCGTATCTTTGGTAATAAATTTCACTTATCAGTCCATTGACTGCTAGAGGTAATTTACGGACACAGAGGTGAATTTTTATATGAGTTAGATGAACTGTTCTGTTGGAAGTGCTTGGTCTAAATTGGTGCGCAGATGTTTTCCCATTGAGAAGATTTAAATCAGTGACAGTAAAAATGTGAACTGAAGTAGATTGACAGAGTATAACGAAAGGTTTGTTTCTTGTGAAAACAAGAAGTGTAAGTCTGCAGTCATTTGTGATTGAGTATAAGGTGCAATCTTACATTCTCCCAGTACCCGCTCGCTGAAAGTGGAAGGCGCTACTAATAGTGTCATGAACAATTCACCGGAAAGGTGTCAACATTCAACTGAAGAAATTAATCAATAACTCTTCAGGACGAACAGAGGTAATACAACTGATAGTACCTTCCGATTGTGGTACACGATTGGATCTGCTCAAATACCACCATCGGAAAGTGAGTAGATACCTAAAGAAAACTTTACCAAAATCCTCGTAAATATCTGAGCATTCATCAGAGTTAGACCGTGGTTAAAGTACGATAGAAAAAAACCATTGAAACAGAAAAGAAAACGATATAAGCGGCCCTTGGGTACCATGCAACGATGGAAAGTTAGAAATGAACTGCTTCGAAACAGGAAGTCCAGAATACCACTGTCAACTGAGTTCATCTTAACTTTAACAAGTTCCTAGTTCTATCTTGTGGAAGTTTTTATTTTTGGAACAAACAAAAGGGACTCAACTTGAAAGGTTTTCTAACAATAGTAAAACTATCGGTTCGGGCGTTTGTCAGACATAGGCGATTGGCACAGTGAAAAAGACGAAAAAATGTTATATTGCATGTTTTGGGGGGGCCGATCTTGACACGTACCACTGCACTTAGTCCAACCAGTAGTTTTTTTTGTGAGTACCCCAGATAACTCGCGGAAAGGTAAAAGCTAGCTCGAAGAAGGAGTATTAACATTGCATCGATCCGGGGAAAATTGCAATACAACCACTCACGCTGGTAAGGTCCCAACGTCCATGAATAGTCTCCTTACTTTAACGCACTATCGTGCCAATTAATATGCAATGCATTCTTTCATTTGTTTAGCCCTTTCGCTAGTTCTTTGTAAGGTTAACAAAATGTTTTTTCTTCTTTTTGTTTTTATGTTTTTATTAGGAATCTATTTCATTCAAACTGGGCACTTACTAAAAACATTCAAACATTATTTTTGATAAATATTTGTTCTAAAGTGGTTTTTGGGAACGTATCAAGTAAATGCAAAAGTAAATGACAAAATTAATATTAGTTTTCAATTATGTAGTTTGTAGTTAATACTATTGAAAAGAAAAACATATGATTAAATCTGTTAAAAATTAAGTACCTAACTTTGAAAATATGTAATTATTAAAAAAAATGAATTGTTGCATTCAAACTCGGTTTTATTCAAACTTGAAAAAATACAAGTAGATAAATGTATGCTAAATGTGTATAAATACAAATATTTTAAATAATAATTCAGATTCCTACATCAAACAAATTTTAAAATCCGATATCTTTCTGATTCTTCGAAATTATCGAAAATATTCTGAATTATATTTTTTTTTTTTTAATTTTTTGCACATTTTCAGAGCTGAATAAGGTGAAAAGGAAGCAAAAACTAAAAAGTATACCGAATGACATCAATTGTATTCAAAGAAATTATTTAGCTGAACTTGCTTCCCAAGTCATACCAAAATAATAATTAACTAAACTTGCTTCTCAAGTCTTGCTCTAAAACAAATCATTAATGTAAACTGCTCCTCATGTCATATTTGGTACATTTTGTAATAATCTAGTACTATTTGTCTAAGCTGCGTGCTTTCGATTTTCCTGGCATACCTTTCGTGGTATTTTTGTCAACCGAATTTGGCATTCTATCATCGACCGCCATCGCAACCAGCCAAATCAAAAATAATTCAATAAAGATATATTATATAAAATGTCAATTAAAGTTTTTCGTTTTTTCGGGAAGATTTTTTATTTGCCACCACAAAATTTCCGTGCTCAACTGAAATGATGCCACAAAAAGCACCTCTAAACAAATTTGATGCTGTTGCTGGCAAGACAAGAAAAGGAACAAAGGCAAAATGTTTACTTTAATTTCTTTTTTGAGTGCCTGTTATTTATCAATCAAATAAATTCGAAACTGACGTATTTGGGAATCGTCGATGCAAGAAATAAATCATAAAAATAGTCTCTCGATGAAAATTGATTCAAGTTATTCTGTAGACATTACTTGCCGAGAGCTAAAACAAAATGAACGTCAACAGACAGACAAATTAACACTTGAGGAAGTTAATTATAAAATACATAATATCAAAAAAAAGTACTCGGAGCCAGAGAATGAATAATCGTATTGCCATATGCATTAAAATACAAAAAGTGTTTATTCTAATACGTAGTTATGTGAATCCACAGCTCTGTGTTTTATATATTTGTATCGTTTGTAATAAAACTGTATATGCGGAGATTCAGAAGCAGAAATTCATTTTTCATTTGATCTTTATAACATAAAAATTGGGTTTGAAATAACTCCGTAATCATGATTCATGGTGGTCTGTCAATCTCTTGACTACACTTAATAACAATAGTTGGCGCAACAGGTCCGTAGGGACCCAAGACCTAGCTTCTCACAACCATTCGTTTTGGGTGAGTTTCATTTTTGGAACTAATGGAAGGGATCTACAATTTAATGCCGATTCCAAACGGCTAATTGAGAAGCTCTAAAGACAGTTATACTCTCGGATGTTTGTCAGACGTTCGCGAGAGGAACTACACTTGGTGGGTAAAATTTGAAGTTTTCTAAACAGATAGTCTATAAACAGTTGAGAACACTGAAAAAGCCACCGTACGTAACGTTGGTACCAGTGTTGCCAAACGGGGTTCCCCTTTGGTGTCAACAAAAACATTCGATTTCCCCCTTATTTTCCTAAAAATTCCCCTTTTTCTAAGACAAATATTGCACTCACATATTTTCACATGAAATAAATTAACAAATGTAACCGATTTTATTAGCACAGCTTAAAATAAGCGTATAACATAAAAATATACATACACAACAATTTCCTTTTCTATTGGACTTAATGTCAAAATGAGTGAATGCGTTCAGATACGGATACACAAAAATTCTTACGTTTTCTTTTATGCTTAATATGAACAATTCATTCTCTGAAATTTTTTGAAAATTCATATTGACAGAGTTTTTGATTTGCTCCTCTTTTTTAAGCTTGTACCTCGTGTTCCTCTTTTTCTCTTTGCACAGCAACATTCAATTTAGGATTTAGGTCCAACATCGACGTCGATGTTGACATGGCTGCGACGATGTGTCATAAAGTTGTGACCCATAAAAAACCAATAGCCTTAAACAGTTTGCTATGACTGTGAAAGTTGTTGGTGTTTCTTGCGTTAGTGTTCAGCTTCAGTGCTTCCGCTTATAGAGGACGCTTAGGGTTCACGTAACCTGCAACTTTAATGGAAATGAGCTCATAGGGTGTGGAACCTAACTACGCTGCATACCTTTCAAATTGGCATCATAATAAATTCAAAGGATCCTACAAGATATATATAGCAAATCAGCATGTCGATGGATATAATATACAGAAGCCAAAGGAGGGCATTCGAGAACAGCTTAGCTTGTCAGAGATGTCTTTCCCATATTCAGGAGCATCTCCCAAAATTAATCACAAATTTGGCAATCATTTGCTGTCCAGTCATAATACCTGTCATATAATGAACCCATCGACATCCATTTCAAAAGGCAACTCAAACTCATGAAATGATTTCCAATTCATCCGAACATCTCTCGTTCCCGCAATTTAATTATAAATTCAAAATTAAATGCTCGTTGAAGTACCACTCACAGGTAATTGATCTGGAGCCTCGAATAGGTAAAGCCACATCTCAAGGCATCCTCTACCAAAGTAAGCAATCGATTCCATTCACTTAGCTAATAAATTATTCCCCTGCGCTCTGATGAACAGCATGTAATATTAATATGAATGCATCCCAGATACAGATGCTCGTCTTCGTATTATGGCGACCAAAACGACTCCTTCTACCGACCCATTGCAACACATTCGAGCAGATACACTCCATAGCCATAGCCATTCGGCTAATGGACGTTTTTCATCGAATATAATTGCCCCGCACCATCAGAGTGTGAGAGTGAGTGAGTGAGCCGGCCGCAGCGAGTGAGTTCTTAAGGCTAGACAAATTACATACCTAGACTCCTGGATCTATGCCGAGTGTGTGCATCGGTTAGTGGCGATGCCGACCGCCTGCCAGCACAGATTGGCCCTGGAGGAGAGAGGCGAAGAGACCCTATATTCATGCGGCTGCGGCTGGTGTGTAGTACATATTAAATGAGAATAAATCAGCTCGAAGAGCGAGAACTTCCTCTTCCAGTTGGCAGCAGCAGCGGATGGTGTTCTTTTTGTCCGTGTGGCCATGCGCCTTTGTCGACTGGACGATAATTATTTATGGCACTCTTAACGAAGACGTATAAAATGTGGGTAACACACTAACGAAACCTGATGTTGAAGAGCTGGCAAACTGGACACAACCGAGAGGACTGAAACTGACTGACTGACAACCGCCGAAGATTAATTACAACTCTCGGCGGGCCTTGGGCTGTTCTAGGTCCTGAAGGGTCTAGACTCAATTGGCACTAAAATAGGTGGCTTGCATCTTCCATCTATGTTTTGTGTAATAAAAAACGAAACGATAAAACCCATTCCGTCAGCACAACTTGACCTGAAACTTTTCCACCCATAGGTACTCCGCTAATGAGCATGGTGCGTGTCCTTTGTGGACCCCAACTCACCTCGTTTATGAGTGATATTGTACAGATACACCTATTCCTTTGAGTTTAACTTTACACGCTGTCTACCAAAGTGCTTTCTTTCACATGGCGAAAGCCTGAAGGACTATTCACTTAGAGAGGAGATCAAAAGAATTGTTAGCACCTTAGCGTGTCCTCCTCCCTGTGGACTCGTCCTATAATCATATTCCTTGACATGAAAACAAATCCGTTTTAAATGCTCTCATGTGGTGTTTGATATAACCGCCACACACACACACAAGGACTCTTTTTCACGTCAAGTACCGAGGATTACTTTTGCTTTCGATTGCGATTGCTCCGCCGAGGCAGGCATGGATATCGTGCACTTTCTTTCGCACAGCAAAGAAAAAAACAAAAATAAAAAAATTGTAAGGATATTCAATTAATTTTTCCTTTTTCTCCTGCATCTCTGCAGGCAAATAGGTTGGCAGTATGGTGGGCCTTACGTTCGGTCTCGATACTGAGTGTCCCGTTCTCGTCTCTCTTGGCGAATTTAAATATTTTCGCAGTTAAGCGGAAAATATTTACCCATTAACCGGGGGAAATTTAAGTACAAATATATTCGCAGTGATTTATCGTCCTTCATAAACTTTGAGGTTGTGCGGAGTTAATAAATATTAAGTTGGCGGCAGCGCGTTGATATACGAGCTGTTGGGCTTAAAAATTTTTTTTTTTTTATTACCACTTTCGCACTATATTGTCGGCGGGGAGGGGCTTGGGTGTCGGTTTCGGGTGTCGAGTGTGTTTTTGGGATCTTTCACATAATGACGGAAGCGTGTGATCGAGGGCGTATGGGTAGTTTTAACGCGAAGTTAAGTGCTACAAATCTGGGTCGTATTGAGAGATTTCCACCAGAGGACTGCGGGTTTATTGCCGGCCGGAGATGAATGATAAAAGTTTATAGCGGAAGTGCCGTCAGTTCTTTGGATAGGAAACGGTGACAATTTGGTAAACAGGCTTTGGTTGTAATATCATAATGGGTTGAACGGTCTGGGGCTGTTCAAAGTTTCCGAGCTGACTGATTTATGCAGATATGTACGTTGTATTTGTGTGTACAGGTGGGAACGTGAACCTCCGGCGACAGATATAGGAACTCGAACCAGTGAGAGAACACAACATTGATAGCGCTCTGTGATGGATGTTGGACCCATAAAATGAAGATTTTGCTATGAAGTCTATGTAGTGAGAGAGGTAACGAGACGATCCCAAGTTGCAAGCAGTATTTTTAGATTTTGAACTGCCCAAACTCGGTCGTTTATGAATGTGTCCCTAAGTACAGAAGGTTAAGCCTTCTTCACAATGACTTCGGCAGGAGCTGCATGAATGAATCAAAAGAAAACTCAAATTTGCATAACTATTCTTTAGTAATCTTGACGAACTGGCAATCACTTGTGAAAAAAACTACGCCTATTCAAAAAAGTAATGGCTTTGGTAAAAATAATATATTTTACAATGGTAGTACAACAAACCTTTAGCCCAAAGTGATTAAAATTTGTTGATAAAATGTTGGTCTATCAATTATTATATATACTGTACGAGGGCGACACTTGTTCAAACCCAGTTGAACGCAACCAAAATCGAGCTGTCAACTGTGAACGACTTAAATGCTGTCCGACTTAGCCTATTTTTGTGGGGGAATAGAACAACGTGCTGTCTGTCAGTAAGGGCTGCCAGATCTGGAAAATTAGCTGGCCGGACATTTTTGCATTTGAAGTGAAAAAAAACGTCTTTATTTTAGTTCACATTTTACTTGTTGTGATAAGTGAACAGTGTTCCCTTAAAATTAAGAGTCGCGTGAAAAATTAAAAGTTTTGGAGTTAAGTTTTGTATTCATCGTCATTTGGGGCCATACTGTTTGGGGTTCGGAAAATTGGTTCATGTGGCGGCCGCTTGTCGGCGTGAGGGAAACTCGATATAATAATAATGGTGATGCCCAAATTTTATTTCCTGAACAACGAGAATAATTACATATACAACATACATACATATGAATTTCTTCGATTATATAACTTACACTTTTTACGCGTCCTCCCTGCTTAAGTCCCGCCACAGATTTCAATTAAATATGGTCGGAGAAAAGTGATGAGGCCGGAAATGGTAATGAAATTAAGTTCTGAACTCGACGATTAAATATCTACGATTCGTTCGTGTTCAAGCAATGGGAGTGTCCACAAAGTTCACAAATGCAATAATAACTTCAATAATACAGAGATTATGGCAAGTGGTGGCAACAGTTGGTTTATATTTTTTTTTTTTTTTTGGTATATTGCTTTTCAGTGTCGGTTGTTTTTTCTAGCTATAACTTTATCTTTCGGAGAGTTCTGTGTATTTACTGAATTATATGAGGCTTGTGCGGATTTCGGTTTTTATTTTCTGTGGAGTTCAATTTCACGGCGGGGCTAGTTTTAACATGGAGTCATTTGTGGTGGATTTTGTAGCTTAAATTTTACACATTGCTTTTTGTTTTAAAATAGGTTTGAGTAATTTTCTGAGGAGCAGCTTAAAATTTAGTCAAAAGTGTTACTTCTAGCCCCGCTCTCCCCTGCGTATGCAATTGACTGTTTTTTTTTTTCTGAAATCGAGTAGGACAAGCTATATACTGAGGAATTATTGGTGTAGCAGTGTTACTAGTTCAATGGCAATATATTCACAAGGCCCATACAAGACTGCTACAGGCCTAGATGAAGTGTGTCTTAAATTTATTTACAAATGGTGATGGGATCAGTTGGATTTGTTATGGGAACTTACTTTCACAAGCACTTGTCAGGCTATGTTTTAGGACTAAGTTGGTGTGAAAAGCTGTTCGTAGTAACTCTTTTTCAACGGAAACAAACCGACTTATTGCTCTCTGGGTCAGTGAAATCAGATGTGTGTGCTGATTTATTTCAGACTACATCATAAATTAATTCCAGCAACTAGATTTATATAGTTTGAAATCGCTGCATTCAGTTGAGTACAGCGGACAACTTATTCCACTCTCTTAATTATTCGAACCACCCGATGACAAAATTTCATTTTAAAGACATTTTTCTATATATGTAGTACAATATGCAAAGCCGTGGTGGTGGATTCCTATTCGATGTAGAACTCACAGCAGGCCCAAGCCACCCATAACAGAACAGATAGCAGTTTCAAATTACTGAGTTGACCTCAAAAGAAGCAACCAAATCGCGCCTTGACCCACTTATCCTCCCCGATTATCCACGCCCAATCCATCGCCTTCAATTCCGAAAACACAAACCTCCAGCTAATCTAAAAATGCGAAATGAATGTTCCCATTTAGTGAGTACAAAAAGTCGCCATCAATTCCCATTATCTTGTAAATGATTACATTTTAACTGCCTCATCTCCATCCGTACTACAACAAATCCGCAAAAACACGATAAGACCAACAAAAAACTACAACACAACAGCAGGAGCAGCATATTTCGTGCGTAACAACTTAAAACCTCCAGAGGCTAATGTATCTTCTTAATGACCTCTGGTTTGTGTAATTACACTTCATGCTACAAAGAAACCAAACAAAAAAAAAAGAGGAAAAGAAAAAATCAAATCTAGCCAAACGTACACGTCGTGTATTATGTGGCCGACCTTTCTGCACATGCAACCGTTGAGGGTATAAATTTCGAAGCCGGATACACAGTAAATGATATGAATTTCACAGATAAGAGACCATGTTTGTTGAAGATACATAGCAATCCATGTCCACTCCATCGCGGAACAAGCTTGTAACTAATTTCCAACACCAGTCTTTTCGCTTTTCGGTCAAGACTCAAGACATCGCGCAGACACTGCAGACACAGCCACAGAGTGCCAGTGCAGATGCAGTGTCAGACAAAGTAAGCAATAGGAGCTGCATGGTCGGGCACTTTTGTGTCTCGGTGGTCCTTCATTGTATCCACGTATGGTGCGGTGAATTCAATCTCAGCGAATGGCTATACCGCCGCCGGTGGGTTTATAGGATTTAGGTGTCTCTGACATAAGAGGTCTGCTGGTGTAATTAAAGAAATAAATCTCGCCAAGTCGATCCTACCAAAAATGTCTGCCACTGGTCGTTTGTACCGTAGCAGGCGGCGAAGTGTTAAGTAATTTACTATATCAATTTCGTAAGTGCCTCACTGGGCTACGAAATGTGAGTCACAATTTTCCGAGTTTTCTTTTCTTTTTGGAAATGAGATCTTTTAATTAGCAAAGCGGGCGCATGTAACGCCCCCAACGCCCACTTTTGCGGACTCGTGACAAATTGCTGATCAATCTATTGATGTGTGCCACAGAAATGCGGTAGTAGATAGTTGATAACAATTGACACATGACACTTTGCGATTCGTACTTCATCCATTCCCGATGGATAGTTGGTGTTGAATTGTTCAGAGCTGTATGAGGCGACTTTTTATAAGTAAGCAACTGAAATAAAATCAAATAGTTTGCGCAACTACCCCAAAAAGAACTAAGCCTCGGCTTGAGTTCATTTCAGGGATGTAAAACGTGTCACAATCGTAACTTTAAAGTTACAATGGACTGTAAAAAAGAGCACAATAAACAATTGGTTCAGAGAGTATTTTTTATTTTCAAAAACAAATTCACAATTACACTAAATAGCCCTTAGCAAAAAAACAATATTATACGACTTTTGGCAAAAAATCAGCTCTTTTTCTCAATTGTAAAAAATAAAGCACTAAATTTGACGATAAGTAAGGTTATAGTTAGATTGGAGTCACCGCTGACTCAGTCCAATCTAATGTGGCATCTGTCAAATCTAATTAGTTGAAGTTCACACTAGGGAGAGTTCCACGTTGCTTAAAGTTAACTAAATTAGTAATGTAAGGTAGTAATTACTTTGGCTTTCCACTCTTGGCTCATTAAGTGCATGCACATGAATTTTTCTGATTGCCTAAAGTGTAACGTGTTCATTTATTGGTCCAGTTGTATGTATTAACAACTAAGGGACTATTTCCATGAGAGCGAATTGCGAACAAATCAATTCGACTGCATTTATGAATTGAAAATTGCTCTTTGTTCTTCTATAAAAGCATTAAATTTAATCAATCTAACCTCTAATCTAAAAACAAAACAAAGCCTTAAATGATTTAAATTGCCAAATTTACGACTACAGCGATCTTCACGCGAATTGAAAATTCTTGCAGCGAACTGTCTCACTTTTTTCAAAATCAACATAAAACAGTCGCGATCCACAAACCCATATGACTAGTCCTAAAAAGTAACACTCAGCGTTGCCGCTGAAAAGGTTAAAAAAAAACAGAGCAATAAAGACATTTATATTTAACAAAAAGCTATTTTTTTTTTATTACGAATCATTTCTTTTCATATGTTTGCATTCTTTTTCTCTCAATAAAGAATAAAATCTTACTTAAACCATTTTGATCATTTTTCAAAAAGTGGGGAAACTCAAAAAGGTGCCATCTGGCCCCTAAACGCTGACACAATCGATACAATCGATTCTACTTTTTCAACTTTCTCCTTGCCTTTATCTGTCAAATAAAAACAATTTTTGTTCACTTGGTTCACACCAACGGGAATTTGAAGCTCAATTCTGGTGGAACCATTAAATTTGTAACATTTCTAAAAATAAGAGGTGTTATTTTGGTATTCAAGAAAAATGCCTTTTCTTGAGATAAATGATCGGATGTTTATTTCATAATAAAGAGGAAGGTATGCCGTTAATAATGAAGAACAACATCAGCCAAATGGCCACCACGAGCACGCATACAGGACCATATCCTTTTCATGAAATTTTGCATAACCAAATCGAAAAGTCGCTGCCCTATGTCCTCGATAGCCTCACGAATTTTATCTTTGAGGTCTTGAATCGACGCTGGACTGTTGGCGTAGACCTTATCTTTCACGTGGCCTTGGAAGAAGTCGCAAGGTGTTAAATCAAAAGATCTCGGTGGCCAATTGTGGTCACCTCTTCGAGAGATAACATGGTCCGGAAACTTTTCCCGTAAAATATCAATGCTTTCGTTGCTTGTGTTGAGTTCTTGTGTTAACTGAACTTTATAAGCCGTAAGACCCAAGTCTGTATGCAGAATACGGTGTAATGACGTTTGTGGAATGCCCAATTCCAAAGAACGACGAGGAATGGACAAATCTGCGTTTTCTTCAACACTTTGGGCTACAGCAGCAATATTCTCAGTTGTTCTTGAGCGATTTTTACGGGTTTTATTCTTCACATCACTAACTTGTCCCAACAGCTCGAATTTTTCGACCAATTTCTGTATTGCGGTCCGACAAGGTGCTTCACGACGACCAAAAAATGCTTTAATTTTGCAAACTGTGACTGCAAGATTTTCACCATTTTTTTTTAGTGAATTTTAATAATTTCAATGCGTTGTTGAAGCGTGTATCGTTCCATTTTTAGTAATGGCGTAGTTTCTTCTTGTCAAAATGTCAAAGAATAAAAGCTTCAAAAGTGACAGCTACCGAAATAGCGGCTCATTCACAATAACACCCTCATTGGAAAACCCTTTATGAAGTGTTAGGTGGGGTTTAGAGTTCGCTTACAAAAGAAGTCATTAAGTAGAGTTTTTTTTTTTTTTTTTTTTTTTTTTCCAAGGGCCTATGCATGTTAAATACAATTTGTTTTCGTTTTTGTATCCATATATTTACTGCTTTTATGGAATTTTCGGAACTTTGGTTAGAATGAATTGCACGTTTTATGTAGGTTTATAATGATAACTACATAAAACTTTTTGTGGCAACATTTTTGGGTGAAATAATTGTTAATCCTTTCGGAAATATTTTCAAAGTAATTGGAATTGATTGGTGATCGTTAAACTTCATTATTGTGCAGAAAGACAAGTTGAAAGTCAAATTCGGGGTACCCGCTTAACCCATTCACACAATGTAAATCAATAATCGTCCCGACGACACAATTTGAACGATCGTTCTGCGTTGATTTGTATGTTTTGCAAACAGCTAGAGATTTTTTTTATCGAATTTCAAGAAGAATAATTGACTTTAGTAATATTTTTCAAATGCTACCAAACATATAAATAATGACTCATCTACATTTTAGACTTATTTTGTATGAAGCTCACGCAGAAGCAAGAAATATTGTGGAAAGGTGTATTGGTGTTTACAGAGGTGCAAAACTTAAATCATTAATTCCCTATAACATAAAATTACATGTTGTCATAATCCTCATGTCGATGTAAAAAAAAAAGGAAAAGTAATAACGTCCCCGTAAAACTGCGATTTTTGCAAATGTTTGTGCTGTCCTCCATAACATTTGTATTGATAGTGATAGGACAGCAATCGAAGAATACGAAGTGGAAATAACCGGATGAGACAGTGGACTTCAAAAATAAGGGACGAAATAAATAGCTCATTTTTCTAGGTAGCTCTTTTATAGCCCTTGGACAAGTCAGGATGGGCATCGATCAAAGCAATTAAAATTGTCATTCGCTTTGGTGTAGCTGACCTATCAATAAAACATTTTTTGTGGATGTTATTTGTTTTTATTTATAAACTAAGGAACAAAAACGAATTAATTCCACTTTGCAATTTTCAAATTTACCGCCATCAAAATTGTTGCCAAAAAGTTATTTATGCCATTTTAAACGACGTCTGATTGGAGTTTCCAATATATTTTGAGAGTCTCGGAAGTCTCTGAGTCTCTCTGTATAAAATAAACGATAGACGAGACGATAGCGAAAGCGATACGGAAAGCAAATTGGTGACTAGATCGTTGGCTACTATCGCGCAAACGATTATCGTTCTCAGAGGTACGGAATGAGTGCCAAGGTTTTGTCTCAAACCCTGGCAATTTAATTTGCAGATGGTTTACCCGCAAATAATTTGTCTGACAACGTTGTCAGGTAGAAAATTGCCAGTTTGCACGGTTGGCGGATGTTTGTCTAAGAAATATTTGTAGATCAGACAAAAATTGTTTGTTTTTCATTCGTTGGTGAAGTCTTGATTGAGGGACACGAACAATAAAAAAATAAAAAAATAGAACAACAAAAAGATGCAATTGTGAGAGTTATGGGTGCGTACGTATTTGACAGCAGCGAGTAGTAAATAATTTGCAACACATTCACTTTCAAACTTTTTTCTGTACGATTTTTGTTTTTCAAGTTTAGATTTCATCGCGCAACTTCGTCCACGTACACATTTGAAATTATTAATTATTAATTCACTAATTTTTGACCAATCTACAGACAAAAGCAAAAAAAAATGGCATTTATTTGATTTGTTCGTTCAAATATGAAAAATATTTGTCTGTAACTTAAAAATTGTCAGATGTCGTAAGCACAGCACATTTGACAATACCAAATGAGTCTGCAAATGTCCCAAGCATCTGGCAATGGTCTGACAATGATAAAATTGTGTATTCAGACTGTTGACTGATATACCTGACAATTTTATTGTCAGATGGCGGTCTGACAACTATCTGACAATGACTTTTCTGGTAGACAAAATTGTTAGTCCATAAGGCTGTCAGGCAATTGGGACAATTTTTTTCATTGTAGACCTGACAATATTGTAAAAATCGAGTAAGTTGAGAAAGCAAGCATTCTTTTCAAAATGGAAAATTTATGACTTTCCTGTGGAAAACAGAATAATTTAAAAAATTTGTCATGCATTTTGGGTAAAATTATTGTACCTGTTTTCATGGACAAACTTGACTGACAAAAACGGTGTTTGGCGCCGAGTTAAGTTGATTGGAGAAGTCCAAATCTTGATTTGCCCTGCAGAATAAATTAATGGTTCCGACCTTTAAGCCCACAAACTCTAAAAACGAAGTTTGAAACAATGCGCCTATAGCTGTAGGCATAAGAAGCCGACGGACAGACAGACATAGGGGCGGAACTGCGACACACTTCTCCAACTCGTATGTGAGAGAGTAAAACGTACAATCGAGGATGAAAAAATACAATCGGAACTAAGATTTGTTAACAGTCATTTTTCATCCCTTGAACTGTTGAGTTATCCAACATTTAGAGGCCTCATTCGAGTTTTGTGCAATTTTCACCATTTAAAATGGGAGTGATTTCTCTCACTGAAGGGTAGATTTGCCCCAAAAAGGTTCCCCTACAAAAAAAGAGACGAATGCCAGCTTAACCTGTATGAATGCACAACGTAATCATTTTTGTTTTTGTACTGCTGCTATTGGAGGTGAATCGTTTCCAAAGCAACCGCCTGTCAAGTTGCCTGATTAGGTTGGAAGATGCCAGACATCTTTCCTTAGTCCGACAGACTATCTAACACGACATGGACACCTCTCGCTGGTGCTGTATCGATAGCTCGCCAATGGCCGAAAACTGTTAAACTGAACTGAATCCACATCCGCCTGTGTTTGCACCCTTATACCGCCCACACCTCACACCCAGTCGAATGTCACCGAGTCGGCAAGACGCCCACCTTGCCGGTGCTCGAAACAAAGCCACCCAGCGCAAACAAGTATCAATTTAACATACAACAATCCCGACACTGTATTTAACACCTGTATGGTGTATATCCGTCATTCAGTGAATCTCCCCTGGTATCGCCTTTCAACGGAAACCTGAACCAGCCGCATTGCTATCAAATGGTTAAATGAAATCAAAGTTACAGACACATCTACTCGTGGCGACAGAACCTCGCCCCGTTCTCACAAGGCTATCAGATTTCATTGCTCGCTTTTTTGCTTTTCTTTTTTTTTTTTTTTGTATTTTGTTCGTTTGCCTTCTCTGGGAACCAGTCATTCGTTCATTAGATCCAGCGATACAGTATTTTATATTCATTCAGGTTTTCAAAGGTGTATCTTACGTAACTGTCATTGAACGAAATAAAAACACCAAACAGCATTAACCGGGCTAGCGAAGAGAAATACTGGTAAGCAGAAAATCCAAGGTCTCCGCTGCCATTACGCTGTCAGCTCCGTATACATCTCTTCCTGAGAAGAAGGTAATGCACAACCGTAAACATGGCGTTTCGGGGCATGAAAATGTCAGGGGATGATAAGGATTTATGGCATCAAGCTCTCGCAGACAGTTATTTGTGGTTCAGGCCAGACACCAAATGCACATCAATGTCAGACGAAAGTAAGCCCACTGCCGGGGCGCACCATCATCATCCATCGTGTTTGGGTAGTCAATTCGCCGGGAATTTGGTGTCTGTCAGGCGGCGATGGTCGAAAGGAGTTTTCTGCGGTTCGTAAGTAAATTGTTTCAATTTTACTGGCGCTGACCCGTTTCCGCAGCTTATTTGAACTCTGTCGGGCGACTAAGATGGGCCGGATGATGAGTTGGGTTCACTTCAACAGTCTGTCGTCATTGTATGTGCTCGCCCAAATTACGCAGCGGAGCTGCTGATAAATTAAGATATCACCATACAGCGAGTACCTCGTGAAAGCGTCTCCATTATTTCATGCCCTAATGATGATGGTGAACCATCCTGACGCATGTCACTCATTTCGCGCAAACACAAGCGTCTACTCCTCTTTATTTACTTGAATGGAAAAATGCTGCTCTCTCGCAGCAACCTATCGCCTTAGAAGCACGCAAATCGGCGTGGAACCATACTCTTGGGAACGAGTACACACACCTATCTTTGTGTATCCACAGATGATGCACGCTGTATATGAATGACAGCGGAGCACGATAGCATCATGCAATTAATGTATGCTTTAACCTATCTGTCATATCCAGGGCTTTCTCGCTGTCACCTTCTTGCAGTGTATGGCTTTCGATTTCCCTGCGAGGACGCTGCGCTGCACTGGCCATGCGAGAGACGGCGCAGCCCTCGGCTCGGCTTGGTATTAATTAATTTTGATAAGATGACACATCATGTGCGTGGTGTACGAACGTCTTCTCCCTTTCTGTTTTTTTTGTTTGTTTTGTTTGGTGTATATTGCAAGGAGTGTTTCTAATTATAAATTGTCCTCGTAATTGTGGGGCATTAAGGAAATTGGAGAAAAAGAAGTAGACCATGGCATGTGGAACTAGATAAGTTGTTTCCATAAGTGACGCGCCGTGTACTTGTTGGATTTGAAACGAACCGTTCGATTTAATTTGATAATTAGGACAACGAAACTAGCACGGTTCACATTAGGTTACTTGGTCTGCCTCTATAATACATATTAACTAATCAGCGCGATCTTTCCCGATTTGAAATTGAAATGTTCCCTTTGGGTGTGTGGACAGCTGCTGCAAACGATTTGACAAGGGAAAGGACTACCAGTAATACAAATTTGTTCAAGTCTACAGGGACTACAGCAGCAACCTTCATCATTCAAGTCTCCAGGGACTAGAGCAACAACCTTCTTCAGTCAAGTCTCCTGGACTTGCCCCTCTGCTCTAACAAAACGGTATAGAGCTAACACTGATCGGCGAACTTTTATAGTATCTCAAAAGAAGTTCTACGGCAGTATATTTATCCCCATACTGCAAAACACTTTTATTTGTGTTACAAGACGTTCGGAAGTTAATAGGTGGGATGCTTTTGAAAAGGCAGCATACTGGGCCATTGATTCTTCACGCTTACGAGCAGAAACGTATTCAACCTTCTGGTTTATTTCTTGTGCCCAGGACTTTAAGGCTACCCTGCTGATGGAAATGCTGCTGAAGCATAGCTGATTGTCTGCGACGGAGGCTTATCAGCTCTGTAAGGTAAACGTGAAGAGCCGGTGACTACAGTCTGAGAGAGCGAAGGGTGGTCTTATTTGAAAACAGATGCGACGACATTGGAAGTCTGCACAAGCTTTGTAAGTCAACTAAGTTGGTTCATAAAAGGGATAAGTTATGGGTGTGGTACCTAAAAGGCAGTTCAATATAAAGAGCAGTCGAACCAGAGTCCCAAGTTCACAGATCTCATAGACGGCTAGTTTACACCAGACTCTGCCTTCTCAAGGCAGATTTGTTTAGGCCTATTTTTCGCGTAGTTTCCAGTTGGATAACCTGTTGTCTCTTAAACATTTTTAGAGACACTCATAACAGCAGGCTCGAATAGATCCTTTTCACATTTGCTCCAAAGCTATTCTCGCTCAGAGATGCAAGTCGACTTCCTCAATTGTACTAAAAACTGAAAAGAAATAGTACTGAAACGTACAAAGTAGTACAAAACTTTTTAAATGCCATAACATATCTAAATATTGCATTCAAGCAAAAAAAAATCTTACTTTATTAAATCAAACGGCCATATTATTCACACCGAGTGTAAATTAGGTTACCTTGAAATTTGTGTGCTAGAATTCGAGCAGTTCTAGGAGACATCAGGGAGCCATACTTTAAAGAACCGCCGATAGAATTTAGGAATCAGTTAAGTTGTACTATTTGTTCCGCGACAGAAAAGTTAAGACAACTTGCGCAAAATGCTTGTTTTTAATGTGTCCATAAACTGTTTTTGATTTAAAAAAAGTACTTTTTGTGAATTTTCCAAAAATTAATTTTTCTTTTGAATTCACAAAAATGTTTCTAAAAATAAAAGATAAATACTGAGTTACTTTCTCATTATTTATTTTAGTTGAATACATTGAGGTGACAGCTCATCGCGTATGGAAAAAGTGTGTTGCCATCCTTTGGAAGTTTATTTTTCCCCCTAATCCAAACGATGATTAAAATTTACATTTATAATATTCACTCAAAAACATGTATGCGGATATAAAACAGTTAAAACCGATTTCAGCCCACATTAAACTAACCTAATATCAAATTTAATGGAAAATCATTTCTTTTTTTGTCAATTGAAATTGATTTGATTGCTGTATGTGCCGATTTTCATTTTTGTTGTATTAATTATGAATATAGCCTCCAAAATGTCTCTTATTTAGCGGGAAATATGTCCAAAAATCCAAAACATCGTAATCACTGACGCAAGCAATCAATGATTCACCGTCGGCTGTTCTATTAGCTCTTAAATTTTTCTTCTGACGAGGAAGACATCAACATTTCATCCACTTCATTAATGAAATCCATTTTTTGAGCTGATTTCTATTCATTTTTATATTCCATTTCACTTTTACTTATTTCCTACCTGAAGAATTTTCAAGAATTGAGTTTTGATCCTAGTTAAAGAAACCGGTCTCCGGAGTGCAGTTTATATTCAACCGGATAAACTGAGTTTATTTTCGGGTTTAATGACTGAATATTATAGACTGAGGTTTATTTTTTGGAGTGAGTAATATGGTCGTAAGTGAAATAACCTCATGTAGGTATGATCGATTTATTTCAAAAATTAAAAATAGTACAAATAACACTCAAAATTTAAAAGCGGTATTCGGTAAAGTCAAATAGTACAGCAATCAGTATTATTCCATTAAATGTGGTATTTGATATTCAACAGCGGTTATACAATAATAGGTTCTCGATTTTAAAGCTCTCACTAAAAACATTCACTTGCAAATGAGAACATGTTTAAAGTTTGGTTTCACATTTTCGTAGAACGATAATTGACAACCAGGTTGTGATATCGGCTACGATATTCAAGCAGATACAAGTGCTTCGACAAAAAGCAGTCTTTACGATGACTATAAAGGAAAAGTATTGGTGCAACCTTATAAATGTTGTACAAATGTTCAGACAGGATAGGTTTCAAGCAGCGTTGTGCTGAAGTACCCATTTGTGTAATTTGGCCCAAGTATTTTCGCTTTGGCTCAATGCTCCGAGCCAAAGAGGAATGGCTCACTTTTGTCCCAAGACTTAAACATAATTTTCTTAAAAACAAATGTTGAAAAGTAAGAAACCCCCAATCAGAAATTGAGAATTCCCTCGACTGTACGCCGTCACAAAGCCAATTGCAGGTCATAAAAAATTCACCAAGTGAACGCACCCATAAATTTTGCATTTATTTTCTTAAGAAATTAACAAAAAACTCCCTGCTCGTTTTCATTTAACTAATGAGGCTTAAACTTGTTTGGAATGGCTCGGAAAATGGCCCAACTCCAAAATTTCTTCGGAACAACGCTGGTTTCAAGGGTATTGTGTTCGCACAGAATAAAAGCGAATTGGGTTCCGTATTGGATCTTGAAATCCCCTCAATGAGCATCTAAGATAACTGCAACTGGCGAATGTAAGCTAAAAATAACCAAGTCATCAACGAAGAGCAAATGATTTCTCCCTTAATGTTGCAAATCCAAAATGAGTTTGAAAAATTATTATTATTTATTTATTTTATAGTGAACTCCATTCGAAATCGAAACTACAAATGGTTCTTGGTGTTGCCGTCTGTCAAAGTCTCCGAGGAGTCTCATTTTCTACTACCTGTCTGAACATCAGTTTCTGTTAATAAACATGACGCATTTTGAAGGCGGATGCAGTGCTCAAAATGGCAATAAAACCTACCGCTGGTAATCACAGCTAAACATTATCGCGTTATAACCTTCCTATATCTCACTTTAATCATCCATCAAATTTTATCTAAATGACATGGAAATAAATTCAAATGAATATGGATGACCAAACGGGATTAGAAACAAAAAAAAAAAACGTTCACAACCAACAAAAAAGTATAATCAAAAAGCCTAATCAAATCGTTACGAGGAGTTCAGTTCAGACTTCAGAACGAAATTAAGAAGCGAGGGGAAACAAAAAAAAAACAACCAACTCCGAGTCAATGAACCGCACGAACTTGTCAAATAGAATAGAATCCAAATCCGAATACAAATACAAAACAAATCAGGAAATAGGTCAGAATGGACCAATTTAATGTAACCCTCCACGTCGGTCGTTTTCGTTGTCATCATATCATCGTCAATGTCGCCGTCGTCGTCTCCGTCCGAATTGGTCCGAATGGCAAAGTTCAAAAAACTAATTATGTAGATTTAAAAGTTTGATGTTCGATGAAAGGAAAAAAAAAATCCAAATTCTCCTCCAACTGTATTTTGTTGCTTAATTCGCTTTTATTTGATTATTCTCCACTTTTTCGGTTCCGTTTTTTCCTTCGTTTGGTAATATATTTTTCACTTTTTTTTCTGCTGCATCATGATAATGACATTATCGGCACAACTGTTTTTTGATGACAGCTCGTCGAGCAGGGATGGCTGTGGTTATTATGGTTGCTGCTATTTTTTACGGTCGCTTTTGATGTGCAAATTAAATTCTGGGTCTTGTGTGAACACACACTATGGAACGAGGGAGTGGAAATATTCTCAAAGTGTTAAGCAATAACGCTGGGCGATAAAAGTGTTTTCCGCTTATCGTTGCACACGTTTCCTAAAACACGGCCTAATAATTATTAGTTGGAAATTTAAAATTTGCCACCATTTATGATTGGGATTAGGAACTTTTATTGGGCATTTCTAATATTTTAGTATGCGCCGCGATATAGGAGAAGTGCATAAAATGTCGGCAATAAATGCAGTAAAATATGATCAAGTATTTATTGGTTATTAAATAGAAGCAGTAAAGGTTTGGGACTTGTTGGTCCTTAGGCGTCGTTTATGCTCAATCGATGACGAGTGAAATTATCATAAATAGAAGGTTTATTGCGTGTTCAATAAATATGGGCGAACTGTGTTTGGATGGCTGATTATAACAATTATGGTGATTCATACGGTTGGTCAGTGAGGAAGCTTGCAGCTATAGGTGGGATGTGCTAAGGAGGGGTTTTCTGTCATTTTATCAATTGATATGGGTATGGACTGTGACGGTTTAAGGAAGATGACTTCTGTCTTCGGTAATTGGTGCTGACGCATTTTCAAGGAGCAGAAAGTCAATTTGGCAGTCGAAATGAAATTCAGTCAGAAATGGCCGGCTACTCTTTAATTTACACATTTCGACAGTATTCCCAGACTTTGAAGACTGCTTCGCTCTTTTTTTGTCAGCAAGAGCATTAATTTTCCCCTAAATTCGGAAAAAGTTTCCCTTTTTTATGTCCTGAAATTTTCATTTCATTACATATGACAAAAATTACAAAAATCATAAGCTCTTTAAACAAATTCAGCTTAAAACTGAGTACAATGCATTTAAATTTTTGTTCGCGTACGTAAAATGTTTTCTTTCATGTTCAGTGTGAGCATTTCATTCTGAGTAAACTTTGAAATTTTATTGTAGGTTATGAAGTTAAGTTTTAATTTGGCTTTGAAAAATAAAATTTCACAGAGATTTTTAATTTTTCCCCCTTTTCTATAAAAAGAAAAAATTGGCTGCTTTTCTCCTCAATCTGGGATCGACATGATCACGAAATATTCTTGATGCTAACGCCAAGCCAGAAAAGGGTACAACGCAAATATTGTCCGAAACTGATAGAAAGTTTTTTTGAAGAGTGATTTTTGTTTATTTGTCATCAACTACAGCCATGAGGTAGTGAGGGACTGTGTCACCCACGGTTCTGCTTGTCCCACTGACAGTAAAATCTCGGCAGAAGTTAAAGGGAGACTTACTCTTGTCAACGGCTGTTTCTTTGGGCTCACAAGGCAATTGAGTAGTAGAGCCCTATCTTGATGATAATCGCAGTCCTGATTAATATTACTATGTATCTTGGACTTTGTCTATAGAATCGTCGTTCGGTTGTTTTGCGAGAAAGATGTTTCGAAAAATTGTCGGTCTGGTTTGCTCTGATGGGCGAGAAGGAACGAGCTACCAGCGCCATCGACCTGTGGCAGTGATGCCAGACTTTTCGGACTGACTTGCCCATGACGATTATCTAAAATACCCCTTTTGTTCATGCCGTTGCTAGAAAAACCCTCCCGATATTCCAAGATATAGAATTCGAATGGTTCTTCAGGGTCAGAAATAAAAATATAAAAATTGTCTCTCATCGCCCTTTTAGCTCATTTCGAAAAATGACCACGATCTGGCCTTACTGACCTCGAGTTGAGTTACTACATCCACGGCTCTCAGGCTCTGCCAATTTGCCCATTCACTCATCGATTCGTCCCGAGAGATATCTAGCTATTATAATTTCGTTTAAAACTAAGTGGACACCCACTTAAATATCCCGAATGAATTAATTCCATTTTTCCAATTAAATGTCAGCCCTTAAATCCGATAGCAACATATTTACGGACATTCAAACAGATGCCAGAAAATTTCGGCGCAAATTCTTTTGGTCAATCTCAACCATTTCCGGTGAAGGAGAGGAAGGCGAACCCTTCTGATTATACTTTTAGTCTTTGACATGATTAGAACCCTTTTTAAAAAATACCATCAAAGTAAGAGAAAATTGTTTTTCCGCCCCGACTTCCGATGCTTTTCATTAAAATGTTGTCTGCTCGGTGTGTATAAAAACAGGGATACTTACGGCCATTTATTGACAGGAAATAATTGGTGTATTTCCAATCCCCCATTGTATCCCTTTCAACATAAAGTATCCATTTGAAACTGGGAGCATTTGCTTTCCACTAGCGTAATAAAACGTCCATCGCTAATTAATCTATCAAAGCAGTAATTTCACTGCACTTCCAAATTAGTTTCCAGATGGCCAGACATAGCCCGCCCAAGGAGACCGTCTGCATAAAAAACAAAATAATTCGGTATTTCCATTTTATGGTCATCATTACAAACAAAGTCGGTTGATGTTCATGTTTACACAGAATGTAAACAAAATCGAACCGACAGCGCAAAACAAGAGAACGTCCACATAAAGCTTATAAGAAATTTATATAAATACAAAAAGAAAAATAAAGCAAAACTCCATTCGAAACCAAACTCGCCGGAGGTGATTTAATTTCAAAGAAACGATGGAAAATTTAGTACCTCCTCTCGCGCGGTCGTATTACGGCCCCGCAGTGTTGTTGCCTCAGTTGCCATCGCTAGGCAGTAAGAAGATACCTCCGTTCTTTTGATGTTTTACGACAGACTAATGACACATAAACCCAGTGACAGATAAGACACAAGGTATATTTTATTGCCCTACTTGTAATTCTCTGAACGGTTGTATACGGAGCGAGGTGTGCTTGATGCTCAGCAGCGAAAAGGAGCGCAATCAAACTTGTAACGGCTGTTAAAAGCTTAAGTATCTATTTTGACATTTCGGTCTGATTTTGTTAATGCAGGGGATTTTATGTGAAAAAGTTTTCACTCATCACTCTCGGAATGGTGGAAGTTCAGGACTTCAACAGGGAACCGCATTCTTCTTTTTTCTTATTGTCAGGTATATTCTAGATACCAGGTTTATCCTAAATGTCTGCTATGTTACGAGGAATACTTGTGTCTATCCTGGTGTGTGGTGTTTTTTAATCCACTCAACCAAGGTAGGACCTGCTGTGCTCTGGGGGGTTTTGGTCCTTGATTAAGGCGCTGTAAAGTTGCTCTATGGATGGTCGTTCTTTTTTGTTCACGATAAAGTACTCCCTTATCGAATGACGAGAGTTTCTGGGTCTGATTGGCAACATATTTCCCATATTTTGTTACTTTGTTTGTGAGAATTTGCAGTAGGGGTGGATGTGGATTTTTGAATCCATTTGGTTTGTTACAATAGCTTGATGGCCGACGGAACAATATCACAATGGTTTGGGTTGAGTCATTTGGCATCTATGGTGGGTTGGAGAGTCACCGAGCGCTTTCATTTGCTAGCAGGTATGGATAAAGTCATTTTAAGGACGAGAAAAAAGGGTTGCACGAAAACAACATTATATATTTCACGAACTATTTGATCACATAAGCTGCATCGATTTTAAATGGTTATATAGAAATCTCTCTGCCACCATGAACGAAGGGTGAAGCTGAAGATTGAGGCGCTGCCAGCACTGAATATCAAAAATGTAGCGCCGTGTTTTGGGAACAACTTTTCGACAGAATGCAATATCGAAGAGTACTTAAACCTTCTGAATGAGATTACATTTTTTTATTTTTATTTTATTTATTTAAGTAGATATTTGAGTATAGATATATTATATCTTTTAAAATAAAAATAAAAATACTAATTTTTAAGCGATGAAGTCATATAAACGCGAATTTAAATCAGTTCTGAATGCGAGTGCGTTTGCAACGCATCTTTTCTCTCAATCTCGTCTTTGATTGGAAAGATAGAATCGTTTGCAGCATTTGCATCAGAAGTAATATGAAGTCAAAAATAATTGGAAACTGTCAATAAATGCATAGGACTGATCTTTTTGACAGATCCTGAAAGCAAATGGAATCGATAAAGATTAAAGTCGGGAGCACAGGAGAACCCGAGGTAGTCAACTCCTCGCCGGGCGCACAAAAAGTCTCAAATCAAATAATTCGGATCCGCCCAACCGTGAGAACAAACATTTGAACGATGTGAATAAAGAATGTCCTACATGGGCCTTTCAAATATAAAAAGAATTTCCTTAATACCTCGGACAGAGATTGTTTTGAACCATTTCAACCCGTCCTTATTGCAAATCCTTTTGCCTTTCTTTAATTGCCTTCGATTATGAAATATTACCTCGGGAAGGAAAGGAGAAAAACAAAGTTTTGCCATTGGAAATTTTATAAGAAACCAATTCCGTATACATTTCATCTTTAGTAACTAATAGCTCTTAAAAGATTTGGGTAGCAACAAGCCCCAATGGAGTTTAATGGCGGAAGGAGATCATCTACCAATTTCAACGCAAAGTCAACTTGAGGCGTACTGGCTGTGGTGGGTAAAATGGGCTCAAAGACATGTCATCGCATGAAACTTGTACCAAGCATTCATAATAATCAAAGTAGGTACTGTTGAACTTTGCAATCGCAGTTGTCGATTTTTTAACTCAGTACCTGATGAATGTCAAAGAACAACCTAATTCGATTTACCATTCGGCCAATACCCGCCTACGCCTTCTCCTCCATGGCATAAATCCAGCAAGTTCTTAAACACTTTCCCCATTTCTCTGTACTGCCCCAATCTGAGCTACAAAACTGTAACCATCTACTTGTACTCATGCAAATCAATCTGACCTACTTGATGCGATCAGCTGCACTCTACAATTACCCTCGCAATCTCTGTGTTCCCCTGCGAAATGTCTGCACTTAATTTTGTTCCCCCCAATCTCCAATTACCTACGTTTCACTTCAAGCAGTAGAATTATAGCTATAGCAATTTCACGTTAATCCGCCCATAGTTGCAACAGAAAACTAAAACAAAAAAATCACGAGCCCTACTTTCCACCTTCGATAAAGATACCCGCAAACCTCAAAGAAGAAATCCAACCTAACCCACTGTATAAGTGTATGTTGCGGGCTACCAGATGTTCTCGCTTACTCAACAACAATTTGACGAACCATAAAACTGGGTTAACCGAAACTATAAATTATGGCAACACAGCAGCAGAACAACTCATTCCCCTATCCCGCCCGGAATCCGCGCCAAAAAGGTCACTCGCAGAATTTCCATCCAACAAGAGAATCACGACGAAAAATCCAGCAAAGCAAATCAAGCTTCGCAGGAATCGGCGGGCATCTGCAATGGGCATACTTACACTCTGGCTAATTACAACTCATTGCCCAACTGCTAAGGGCTCCTTTGTCATGCCCGTCTCGCCCACTATAAGATAAAGATATGCCAATGGCATCAGAGTCAGAGCTTGGAGCACTATCGGCCAGACTCCAGACAGTAGGCAAGACAATCCCAGGTGGACGTTAGTTAGCATTTTCTCACGGGACGTAATTTTATACGCTAACGCAGCGGAATGGAACCGCACATTAACGGCCACAATATAATAGCAAATTTTGGATTTAATTATCCGCCTGGTGGCTAGTACGAGCGCTCGACTTGGATTTTAATAATAATTTGGCATCATCGCCCATCGGGCTGTGGCTGGTGTTTTTGTTTTTCAGCTTTGATGGGTGTGGCGCGGCGAAAAGCCGCTTATTATGCGCAATTCAATTTCTTAAATCGTCGTCATTATGTTGAATGGGAATATTTCTTTTCAAATATATAAAGTTATCGCATTGTAATTGCGAACGCACAAGTTCGTCGAACCTTGAAGAGAAGGACGGTGCGAGCACTTTTCTGTCATAATGGCTGTAATTTTGTTACAATGATTTAATTAAGTTTGATTGTGCAATTACGGTAGATGAACGAAATTGTTTAAACATCGTGTAAATTGCTTAAATGGTAAAGGTTACAAAATCAAAGGGAACATTTACTATAAATGCGATGAATCCTCAAAACTTTTGACAGCTAGTGTTCGTTCTCCCTAAAAACTGCACACACACAAAGAAGTGTAAAACAAATTCTGTATTAATACAAAGGTGACTCGCACTCATAACTTAATTTTGCATTATTTCAATTCATTGAATTATTATTCAGAATTTATAAGTGCAAACAAAAACAAAGGTCTGTTTTTGAAGTGACATTTCCTGTCAAAGTGACACATCGTCTTCTCGGCTTTAGGAAAATATTTGAAATCGGGCGCGTTCACAAAGAGTCAACAGTTGCACAGTCACCGCTTTCCGTAATTGCCTTTCAAATTGTGATCAATAGGGAAGTTTCCAACAGCGTCAGTGTCAAATAAGAAAGAACAAAAAAAAAAACAAAGTGACAGGTAGAAAACTTGTGGGAAAACAAAAAAAGATTTTATATGGCTGTAGCATAATTATGTTAAAAAATTACTGAAAAGTCTATAATAAAGTGCAAAGAAACAGAATACAAGCATTTTAGAATCGAAAAATGATGTTTATAAAATGCATTTGGTAAAAGAAGAGAAGTTAAAGTAATGGGAGTTGTGCACTTTCTAAGAATATTTGTACAAGGTACTACTCTGGCCATTATAAACCGGCTTTGTTGGCGCACAAGTTTTTTTGAGGTTTGAACGCAAAATATAGCCCATCTGTGAAAGGAAACACTATGGCAGTTCACAATTTGACAACAACTGGCATGTATACTCGTAGGCCAGAATAAATATTTCGACATTGGTGTTTGTTTTAATTGACAACTGACATTATAAAATATAAAAACATGCTAATAAGTATTTTACTGACATGATTATATTTCTTTAAAAAAACTTACAATAACTGCTGTCGATTTGGTGCTTAGCGAGTGAATAGCGAAAGCATCGTAAGAAGTGCCAGCTAAAAAAAACAAATGACAGCTCACTGTGTGCATTTAACATTGATTCGGGGTTGCACACACAATTTACTCAGTCTGGTGCGTTATTCTGACATTTGCTGTCAAAGTGACAGATCGCCTTTTCGGAGTTTTGTCAGTTAGACGGCTGAATTTCTGAAATTTCCGAACTGAACACCCTTTAGTCCATTGCAACTTCTAACTGATAATCTTATTTCCGGACAAGCAGCATATTATTGCCTCTGTCAGAAGGGAGACCTATTAAAAATTGAGTCAAAAAATCTACATAAAGATAACACAATGTTCTTATGTTTGTGGTCAAAACTCAAAAACCATTCAACCGATTTTGCTGAAAATCATGTGAAATCATTCCTATTAGTGCCGCCAGTGTTTGAAGCGTGGTTTGAATAAAGTCCGATAGGTTATGCTGTACTTTTTTTATGTCTATCTGAATAACAGCCCTAATCTCAATCACAAAACCACTGAACGGATTTACATCAGGATTGTCAACTTTAAATGTAGCTTCGGACAAATATACTGAAAAACTGGCAAAGATTTTATATTCCAATTGAAATTTTACACCCATTATTCGGTTTGAAAACTATTTTTTTACCAAAAACAAAACAGATATAAATTGCAAAGCCAATTCGTATTTTAGTACACCTCAAAATCAGTTCCTAAAATTTACGTAAAAAATATTTTCTAGCTAACCATGGTTGAATTTACTTTCGTAAACTACGTTACTCTATTTTTTAAGTTTTTGTTGAATTAAACATTTTTTTTTTTATAATTTAAGTTTGGGACTGAGAAATCGTCGGGAAGGACAAAGGGCAACGAAACATTCGGAAGGACTAAGACTTTGTCCCATATGTACCGCGTTGGCAACCGTGATTTGGAAGTGTACTTCGCTGCTATCAAGTGGATTCTTGGGAAATGTGCAAATGTGTGCTAAAAAATATTCTATCTCATATAGCTCTTGGGCATTCGAGGTGTAAGTGACAGAAAGGGGATTTTGAAGATCCGTTTCTAAAAGGGTTTCACAGTCTTATTCGTGCCATTTAAACCTAATGACCAAAAAGACTTATCCCCATAAGGGGTCGTGGGAACTTAATTAAACATTCATTTAAAATGCTATAGCGTTTCCTTTTGGGGCAGCTTTATGTTCAAAAAACGCAACAAAAACATTATAAAAACTGCACATCTGGCACGAAAGAGGGCAATTAGGAACATGAATATCTTTCACGTGGCCCCAAAGGAAGAAGTCGCAAGGTGTTAAATCACAAGATCTCGGTGGCCAATTGTGATCACCTCTTCGAGAGATAACACGGTCCGGAAACTTTTCCCGTAAAAGATCAATGCTTTCGTTGATTGTGTGGCACGTGGCGCCGTCTTGTTGAAAGTAAACGTTGTCCAGATCAATACCATCCAACTCCGACTATAAAAAGTCATTAATCATGCCTAAACGACGAGGAATGGACAAACCTGGGTTTTCTTCAACACTTTGAGCTACAGCAGCAATATTCTCATTTGTTCTTGAGCGACGTGCATGGGTTTTATTCTTCACATCACTAACTTGTCCCAACAGCTCGAATTTTTCCACCAATTTCTGTATTGCGGTCCGACAAGGTGCTTCACGACGACCACGACGACACCTTTTCATAACACCTCCTGAGGAAACATGCCAAGGACTCCGAATGATATCTACAGATACACGCGGTTGTATGACCTGCAAACAAGAGAGGACACCTAACACATACTGGAATTAGAGTGACCATCGTGAAACATCTTAAGTTGCCTAGAAAATATTTATTTACTGAAGGTTACAGGAGCCGCCCTCCAGATTCTGTAGAGAAATTGGATGCATTTTCTGGGAGGGGGGTTTCCTTTTGCCTTTACAAAAATTCAATTGGTTCGCGATTGACCTATTTCAGTGCACGCAGTATAATTTCTCTGATTTTCCATTAAAAATGGATACTGATTTTGGTATAACATTCTTTTTGACCCAACCTCAGCAACAATTGGCTGTAAAAAGGCGGGCAACGCTAGCACCCAAATATAAAGATTGCTATTTAGCTGGAGACGCACTCGTATAGCAATTTCTAACATAGCCTCAAGTAGGTTACGGATCGCACCTCCTTGTCGATTATATAGGCTACTACGACGCAGATAAGTACACATTTTCAATAAATGTGTAAGCTCATACCTGGATCGATTGTCATGCCACATTCCAGGAGCCACTGGATTCCCCTTCTATATGTTCCGAATGTACTTAAAAGCCACAGCGACAAGCCTTGTTGCAACGTCCATCAACATGATTCCTGCACCATTTTTAAGTCACGACTTTCTTCTGTCACTACTCACGCCTGCCCCCAAGTATATCGTGTAACACAAGCTGCCGTTGCACTGGGGACCAACTACGAGAAACTATGGAACACATGTGGTGGAACACAACAACAACACAAGTCCATAGCGAAAACCCTCCTTAATTCACTCGCCCGTATACAGTGGACGATTTTAATCTGAAGCAAATTACGTACTTGCTTCGCCCTAACGCCACCATCAACAACGTCCACACAAGATCGGCAATATATCTCCCGGGTCTGGAACAGATTTTCTAACATCGCTGGGTGCATGAGGTCGACCGGTGGGTTGTATACAGCTTGTCTCAGCATCACGTCCACCCAATGGCGCCGTCACAATGACGGAGGTATACACGGTGTGCGAGGAGCTCCCCAATGAGGTGCACCCCAAAAGCCCACATCGAGATGTGGGGAATTAAGAAAAAAAAAAAAACCCTTTTGGCCCCACATAGTGGGTATATGGTGGTCACGAAGACGACCAAAGGGAACAGCAGCAACAACAGCGCGATAACCACGACTACGACGACAACAGACAGCGCAATTGTTTTATGAAAGCCGCTGCTACTTAGACCATAGGTCCCGGTGCTAGTGCCACTACGAGGTTGATATATGAAATGAATTTCAGTAAATTAATTGAAGCTTCTCGTATTCACAGTCTGGGATGCTAGCAACCAGATACGCGCTGGTATCAGATTCAACAAAAAAAACTAAGAACGTACCATAACGCATCCGCATCAAGATGCATACTTTCAAAGGCATACTCAAAGTGCTGCTTGTTTTTTTTCCCCCAGCTTATCCTGATCTACCTATACATACGAGACTAAAGCTAAAGTCCATAAAGCAACTCAGTTCGTAGCGCAAAAACTAGAAGACAAGGAGCAACACAAATAACAAAAAGAAAGGAAAAAAATGGGAAAAAGAATAGAGAGATAGACGCGAACCGGGATACGATGGCCTGGGAGTCTTCTTCCTTTCAGCTGAGAGATTGAACATGATAGTTGACTCTGGTGAACATGCCGGCACATTATAATATCTTATTCGTAACCTCTTGCAGTGTTTTCGGTTGTTTTTTTTTTGCGAGAACTTGTTTCACTCGCCCGATGAGTAGGCGGAGGATGATGATGATGGTAGTGAATCCTTTTATGTTTGAAACGATGCAGCACATGAGATGAGCATGATAATCCACAAACACGACATAGATTTTCGCTTTAAAAAAAATTCGAACAAAAATTCATGACTAGCAATGCCGCAGATTAACGAAGTACACTTACCTAGACCGGGATATCTGTTGTTCTACTGCAGATAGATACACAAATTGACTGTGCAACTAAAGTGTAACATCGGAAATTAATTAAAACTCTTGTTGGCTTTTGATGAATTTACTTACAGCAAGGATGTGGAGTGCACAAGGAAGTACGTAGATTACTAACTAGTAGGTAAAACTTTCGATCCGCAAAAGGCGGTCCATTATCATCGGGCATGCCGTAGGATATAGTTTAAAGGGCACGAACCTGAGGAAAAACTGTCTTAGAAATCGACACAGTTGTAGAAGCACAAGTAAAAATCTGTCTTAAGCCCGCCAAAAAAAGAGTTCCAAAACAGGTCGAAGTATGTGTTTCAGAAGAGTCCAAAAATATCTTAAAAAATATAAATATCCACTCAAGAAAAAGGTAAAATTGCGACCAAAATTGCTTCAGAATATGCATCAAAAATACACCCAAAAACAAGTCAAAAATCCAGTTCAAAAACAGGTCACAAAACACGTACAAAAAGGAGTGAAAACCGTGCTAAGAAACCAGCCAAAATTGGGTCAATAAACAAAAACTATCTAAATACACACCAACAAATGCATCAAAAATACTTCCAAAAAAAAGTCTAAATACAAGTCCAAAAACGGATGAGAAAACACGTACAAAAACGAGTGAAAAACGTGCCACGAAACCAGTCGAAAATGTGTCAAAAAACCAATAAAAGATGCCTCAAAAATGCGTTCCAGAATGGAAGTAAGCCCAACGAAAAACTCGCCTAAAAATGGATCAAAAAATACACAAAAAAAAAAAACAGTTAAAAGAATGTGTTTCAGAAGAGTCCAAAAATGTGTCGAAAAAGGAAAATATCAACCCAAAAACCAGCAAAAATTGGGTCAAGAAACAAAAACTACCTAAAAACACACCAACAAATGCATCAAAAATACTTCCAAAAACAAGTCAAAAATCCAGTCCAAAAACGGATCAGAAAACACGTACAAAAACGAGTGAAAGACATGCCAAGAAACCAGTCGACAATGTGTAAGAAGGAAACACCCAAAAACGTGTAAAAAACTAATAAAAGATGCCTCAAAAATGCGTTCCAGAACCTGTCCTAAGCCCGGCAAAAAATGGCAAAAAACAGTAGTTCGAAGTACGTGTTTCAGAAGAGTCCAAAAATATGTCAAAGAAGGGAAATATCCACCCGAAAACCAGTCAAAGTTGCGTCTATAAAATGCATCGAAAAAGCGTCCTGAAACCTGTTCAAAATTGATTAAAAGAAACATTCAAAAATGTCCGTAGTGCGTCAAAATGCTTCCCCTTAATACAGCCAAATGCCTTGAAAGTCCATCACGCCAAGTCCACCAAGTGTTTTAAAGTCAAACAAAAGGCATAAATTGCGTACCGCCCTCTGCTGCACTCACCACATACACGAATCCCAATGCGCATTAAATCATTTGACACATTTTCAACTACATGGCATTTATGACTGCAAAAGTCATCTAGCGGCCATTAATCCAACACGAGGTAACAACTTCCTCGTTCATAAACCTTAATTGACAATAAATCCATAAGACTTCGGCCATCCATATGGCATGCGACCCAAAGAGCACCCCAAGGGACCACTAAACCGCAAACATTACGACCACGATATGTGTCCGCCCAATTGGCAATAGATTTCCCCTTCTGTCACTGCAAGTGAATTATCTCTGTCAAAAGTTGGCAGCACCCGCCGACTTTCAAATTCGATGAACAATCGCGCGAATGCGCAGCGCTTCGGTCCGGTCCGGTCCAGGTCCTGCATTTCAATTCTTGGCCGTGTTATTTTCACAAACAAAACGAAGAAACAACTGTCGAACTCTTCCTCAATACAAATCAGGCAAACATGCCAATACGCTGACTGGTGACAATCGCATCGAGTCGACTGGGCCAGCCGTATACTCAGTCATTCAGGATGTAGCGCGTCATTGAAGCCGGTCATTCGGTAATCGGTATGCATAGCTGCCAACTGATCGTTAGGTGATTCAGTGAATGTCTGCATGGAATTAAGGATTTTTTTTTTTGTTCTCTTTCTTTGCTTTGTTCTCCGCTGCGCACGTTCTTCCCAATAATCGAACAACAATTCTCGAAGAATTAAAATTCCTAAATAGAAATATAAACTTATGGTATATGTCCATGGGTGCGAAGACAGCGCGCGGTGGGTAGACTTGCCGCAGCATGTCAATCACTGCTGCCCAGCGTAGGGTTCATTGCCATCGAAAAAGGGCGAGCGGCACCAAAGGGGTGGGCCCACTCTTAATAGTGTGCACTCTGGACAATGGTGCGTTTGTAACAAATCGCTGCGGTATTTATTAAGCCACGGGAGTGCATTAAAAATTCACAAAGTACTTGTGGCCGCTGGTAAGCCCTTCCAGGTGTATATACAATTTAAACGGTCGCATCATCATTATACAGGTGGATTCGTGCAATAGGCTATTAATGAACATCGAGTTGGTATTTTATTAATGAGATTCCATGTGCGGCTCTGGTGTAGTGTAAATTAATTGTTACCACCTAACGGCCCGGAGGGATTATGTATTCGAGTTTTGATTTCTGTTATGGGGGAGTGCCATTTAATAGTTTGCTGAGGTGAGGTGGAAAATTATAAATGGAACATGAAGATACATTTGCATAATTTCCCAAAGCCATACTCGATTTCGATTTACATGCCATAGGCAGGTCGCAGGTGGTTTACCTCTCTTCACTTTGGTAATGAATTCCATCGGGGGATATTGTGTGTGGAAGCACTTGTGGATTGCCGATGGAAAATGGCAAATATAGAGTAACTGTCTTGTGAAAAATAGCGTTATAAGCAACTGCATGCAGTCCTCGAAATGATTCTTGGTCTTTGGTTAGTTATCGTATGAGTGGCTCTTCGGCATCGGCCTATGCACTACGAAGGGAACGACGGGTGTTGGCTTAATTGAATGGGGTTTCTAATGATATACTGCTCAAATACTAGGAATCACCAAAGAAGAATAGGCTTGAACCGATAAAAATCATTTGTCTTTGATGTAACGTCTTTGTTGTGAGGCGACTATACAATGCCTGTCTGACCACCTGCATTGCATATCGCCTTTCATGATTCCGAGGGACTTTGTAGCCCAAATAAAGCTAAGGAAACAATTGACTTAATCAAACTACTGAAAGGGCGTTCTTGTAGCTTATGAGACTGATGTGGTACTTGATATTCATCCAACCACAATAATGATCTCATCAATTAGGTAATCAAATTTTAAAGTTGTATGTGAATTTGTTCACGCATCGCGGTAAAACTCGTGGGGCAACATTTTATAACAATCGTTCGTTTTCATGCAAACTTTACAATTTTGGACGTCAGCTGATAGGAGGATGTTTCCGCATGGGCTGGTGAGTACGATTTTTCGCTTGTTTGTTGCTCCTTGTCATCCAAATTCGCTGTGGATCAGAGGAAAATAATAGAAATAAAGTGCACGACTGGGTCGAATGAAACTGTCTCGTTCATCAAAAGTTTAGTTGGTTGTTTTCTTATTTCATTAAAAATCTGAGAAGCGATTCCAAATAAAAGAAACGGTTCATAAAATATGCGAATAGTGTTAAATAAAATCCACTTTTGGTTTAATCATCTGATATGGTTGTATCGAACAACAATATGAGTTGTTATAAGTTTTGAAGTTCTCAGTAGCATACAATTTTCGGAAGTTGTAGTTAGAGAGGTATAAGCGACTTCTGTATTATCTCTAAGCTCTTAGACTTTACAAGATTTTTGAGAACAAGGACAAGCGTAGTAGGAGTTTTTGGAAATTTTAAGCAATTTTGCATAGCAATTTTGGAAGTGGGGCATAGAGTTATTACAAAAATATACCGTAGAGAATAACCGAGATCGGGATTTGAGTAGTAATTTTTGAGAAATGATTAAAAAATGGATTTATTCGAATCTTTCGAGAAAAACTAATTATGGGATTTTAATTAGACTTAGAATTATTTTACTATCCTAAATATGAATTTTGATCAAAATCGTTAGAGCGGTTTGTCTAAAATTATGCAGACAAGACAGTAAAAAATTTTACAATACATACTATAAGATATTGTTTGGGATTAAGCATTAAGTACTTGGTTTTTCAAATCGAAAATTTGGTTTTCTAAAATTTATGTTTTCGGTGATTGGAATTGAAATTTAAGGACATATATTTGAAAACATCAATTTTACTCGAAGTATGAATTTTGGTCAAAATCATTTCCATCGCTTTCAGGTAGGCAACTAAAGAAAACTAAATGAAGAATGAAGTATTTGTTACAATGGGGTGTACCTACCGTTTTCGAGATATGTCCAAATTTCAAAAATACCATTATTCGATTTTTAATCGAAAAACTGAGTACGCAGTCATGTAAAGCTCACCTACATTAGCTCAATTATCACTTTTCGTTGAAATCGTTAGAGCCGTTTTCGAACAAATCAATCTGGTATGAACATTTTATATATGGGAAGTATAATATTGAGCTTATCTGGCACAAAAAAAAATTGCCCCGAACTGTAACGTTGGAAGGAAAATCGGGCAGCCGTTTATGCTGTTGGCCTCGGCACAGACGGATAGAATTTTGCGACCCACTTTTTTGAGTTCCTCTATCATCCTAATGTCCGAATTGATTAAGAACTCGAGTTCGAAATTTTGTTCGAAAACAATATCTTTCTCTAACTACGTACTCGAATCATTTAAAAAGGACACATGGCATGCATTGACTATCGCACTTGATTCCTCGATTTATTATTTAGTCAGGCTCAAATCAATTTCGCATAATCGCTGCTTACAAATATTTCAAACAGCCATTGAAATTTAGCTCAGTCCACTTATGTGGTATTCGATTGGGCGCTCTCAGAGCACTTTTTTTGCCCTCAGAGCAATTTTTATGTTCGTTTGGTACAAAAAAAGCAATCTTTTTCAGATTTCAGAGCACTTTTGCGAATCTAGATATTTTCTCAGATTTGCTTCAGATTTACCAATACAAGTTCATTTGAGTTTGACATCTGATGGTGGAGTTTGTTTACATTTGCGTGAATTTTTTCTACAGCAAAGAAAGGCATTGCATCGGGTGAATCAATTTTCGTAAATTATTTGTATGCAAATATTTAGAAATCAATCGGGACTGAAATTTCGAAAGTTTTAATATAAAATTTAACCAGTGAATGGAAAGCGCATAGAAAAGTTTTGAAAACTACACATATTCAATTCGCATGAGCGTTTTTATGTTCGATTAGGCACACGAAATCAGAAATCTGAGGGTTAATCTGAAGAAGCCCAAACGAATACCACATGAGGCCCCAACCAAATATTCAGTTAAAAAAAAAAAATCTCACGATACCCGCCATTACAAAATGACCACTTAAATCAACGTCAATTTATTTTGTTTACCAAATTAAGTCGAAATCTACTACCAAATTAAGAAATAAAATGAAAGCTCCTCCATTAAATAAAAATTGCTCCTTTTTTTTGGCCTTCATTTCAGTCGGCCGCTGCCACTTCACAGACCATTTGTCGGCAAACGATGCGACATCGTCCTGTCGATGTGGGATATTTTCCCAGCCGCGCTCTTTTCAGTTTAATTAAAAAATGAAAATACTTCTTAACAACTATGCAAATGAGACACAATAGATACATGAAAACTAAAACCCAAGGAAAACACGATCATAAAAAATATAGGCACAAAATTACACCAACACAACAGCGCGTTCGCGACACAAGCCTAAAATTATTCAAATTTGTTTCTTTCGGACACTGTGCCACACAGAACATCCAATAAAAGTCCCATAAAAACTCCGATTCTTATCAATTTAAGTAGGCAAACAGGGCGGGCGGAGCGGGAAAAAAAAACCCAGCGAATACGGGGAAAGAAATTAAATAAAAACAAATACCAGCAGCCACACCGAAACGCCATTTGAATTCTAATGGCGTTCCGTTCGTTGTTATTTGCTTGTCAAAACGCCAAATGTGACATAAGCCACCTTACTACGCCGATACACAGACGGCAGCCAGGATGATGATATTTTTGGAGAAGCAACCGAATCTAATTCTATTAATCTCACACACCTTCGAACTTTTATTACTTTCGGAGAATATTTATTACACCTGCTGGTCGGCATGGTTAGCAATCGGGTGCTACCTAGGGGGGCGCACTTTTACCCCCAAGCCACGGGTAATTCCAATTTATGAAGCGAAGCAGCAAGATATGCAATTGCATTCGAGTTGTGCGGAGAAAATGTCTCACAGACTAAAGAAGCCACACCTGTGAAGTTTAACGTGCGTGAGTAACGCAATCGAAGTGGGCACCTTCGGGGTAATAAAAACTTACACAGTGTCGACCACAAAGTCCATGTCATCACGCAGGGATTTAGTTAATATTTTCCACCCCCAAGGTCTCAGCTTTATTGGGGTGGTGTGAATTAGGGTCGATCTCGCCTATAAAATTCGAAATGGGTGGGGTGGCGATGACACAATAGCCAACAGACAACACTAAACGCCAACCGGCCAGTTAATATTATTTGCTTACCTTAATTGATTTTATTGTTGCCAGAGTGCACACTGAAAAGAAAACAAGCAGAAAAATGACATTCGTTAGTTGACCGACATTCTTGCATGTTGGCATAAATTTGATAAGTAAACAATAAACTTAAGCACCGTGAGCTTGGCAATGGACTCTTGTAAGGGAAGGGGGCAGAACACAAAAGGAAATTGTAGCGTTTTTTTTTGCGATTCAGCATGTGGCGCACATTTGTGTGGCAAACACTTGGTAAAGTGACGTGCCTTTATGGGGTAGATATTCATGCTCATGCCGATGCCGACTACAGCCTTGAAGATGACAATCGTATTGTTTGGAATTTATGTACGACCGAGCGCTTACCTTGAACTAGAACAACGGCGGATATAGTTTTGGTTTACTCGGCTTCTTTTCTTGTCCGCACTGCTCAAGTCTTGTCCAAGAAAAGCATGCCTATTACAACTGTTGCAACTTCTGGGGTATTCTATTTGACGTAAATATATTTTATTATTGTAAAAAATGTATCTTTTGCACAGATGAAAGTAATTTTCCATTCCACATTGACGAAAATGGAAGCTTTCAAACAATTGGCCGCGTTCCACTGCCCGCTAGATGAAAAGCGGTATGGAAAACTCCACATAAAAAAAAAATTGACATTTCACCATTAGCGCTAGACGTCTAGCACTTTTTGTGAAATATCCCTTTCAGGGAAATTTTTCAATCTAGCGCAAAACAACCAAAAAAACAATTGTCAAAGGAAATCGTGCAAACGTTTACAAAATAAAAAAAATATGAAACCGAGCAAGTGTAATTGTGATAAAATTGGTAAAAACGTAATTAAAATACGAATTCAGACATTGTTTTCAACATATTGTATCATTTCTTTGATTTAAGTGGGAAATAAATATGCAAAAAACTGTGTAAAATTTCATTTTGCCGCTATCGTTCTAGCGCGAGCGTTCCTTTGTCTGGGATATTTTGTGCTAGACGTCTAGCGGACAGTGGAACCCGGCCATTTTCTGTGAAAGGACTTCTCATCGATTAAAAAGTATGATTTATTTAGTGAGTAGGTTAAGGTTGGCAAAATTAATTCGAATGTGCAACGGCAACGGCAACCTCTTCATCAACTACCTAACAAATTTGTATAAATTCAAGAAGACTACCTTAAGCCAATCCATATACACTAAGAATTCAAAATGGTTAAGAATCTCTTTCTTTTATGAAATAAATACTTAAATAGACTAACCAACTAACTAATCTAACCATTTAGAAGTATATTTTAATACCAGTTGTGACTTTTTTGATTCACCAAAACACTAGTTTTATTTACCTAATAAATGCAATTTTAAGTTGAATTTTACAGAGGCAAGTTATTTATCATTTAAATAAAAGTTGTTTATTGTTTTAATTTACAAGTTACATATTTATGCAAATGCTACTTTCTTGTGTTTACAAAAATTAAACAAAATAAAAATAAAAATATTATGCAAGTTCAAAGTTTAACAGTAGGCTTGTTTTTTTTACCTTCGATCTCAGAAAAGGAAAGCAAAATAGGATTTTCAGCACCTAATTACAACAACTACTGAGAGTCCTCAAAATGTCAAGCAGAGCGTAGTTGTTGTATTTTCGTGCTGAAAATCCTACTTTACTTTGCTTTGCTGAAATCGAAGCTCAAAAAAACAGGCCTAGTGTTTCACAATAATTATTAAAAGGTAAAGATGAAGCGTGGTTCTTAAATTTGTTTACAGTCCCTCAAGGAAATGAAAAATGGTTAAAAGGAGCATACTTTATTTATAGTAATTGACAGTTTCTTGTAAATATCTTTTAAAATATCAACTTTTCCGCAAACAGTCTTCAGCACATATATAGCTATAGCACGATCTATCTACATCTAGATATCGAAGACATTTGTCCCTTTGCAAGTAAGTTTTACTCTTGATTAACATTAAGTACGTCACTATAAATATTTAGAGCAACAAATTAGTGTCGAAAAATGTTCGTTTCCACAGCAACATCATTGAAAATCAACCGTCAAAAATCGCAGACATTAGGTCTGTTCCCTAACTATAATGCATTCGAACACTTTAGCCAAATATAGTCAAACTTCGTTACCTTACGCAAAAGTTGGGCTGGAGAGAGCCAAAATGAGAGAAGAAAACCATTTTCCCTCCATAGAAAACCTGCAAACATTAGCCCAAGAAATTTCTTTGGTTATTGCTGACAGATGGTTGCCAAATCGTTCAAATGCTAATTTGTAACTGAATTTTCAAATGTTTTCATTTATATTTTGTGCTTGTATAGCATTAAAATAGATGATAGAACTTTTTAATTTCGGCAATTGGAGCAATCCAAATTTTAGTCTTAAATAAGAATTTGTGCTTTGTTCTAATAATATTTGAATATTCCCGCCAAGGAAAAATTCACATTTTTAAAATTTGCGGTTCCTTTTCTATTATATTTCATTTCACTGAGCGAATTCTCTCGCAATGAGAGAAAATGTTTCCAAATTTTCCTTATCTTCAGGGGTGGGAGAATGTGTATTCTGAGCACACGCTACGGACTGTGTTGAAATCAGACTTGGGTCGATCGAAGGGTTTCCATACAGCCAAAATATTTCTCCCAGATAAATCTGAAAAAAGAACCGCAGATTTGGCTATTTTTCCCAGAAACCAACCAACTTTTTTTACATGACTTATGTACGACTTAAAAATAGGAATTTTGAACCGCGGACATGGAGTTTGGTTCTCCGAACGCGGCAAATAAATACAGCGCAAAATGTCAACGCATATTGCATTTTCAAACCATCTTGAAAGAATTTACACAGCCTTTACGTAACTTTCATGAAATTTTTGCTTATAAAATTTACAGGTGAGGTTGGAGCTTAATTCCAGAAAAATATTTAAGGAACTATTACACAAAACTATAACTTTTTCCTAATGAAACTAGCATTAGCTAGCTAGAAAGGCTTTTTGTGTAAACAAAAATAGTCGAATATCTTTGGACAAACAGATAATTTTCAATGCAAATATACCTTTCAGGGATCGGTCGATTATTTAACAGCATTTTAAAATGATTTAATTAATCCTCCATTGTCATGATCAGTTTTTAATTGTTTGGTGGTGAGCAGAACGTCGAATCTCTTACGTTCGCAGAAGGCGTATGAATGTGATTTTTCTGCGGAAGCACATTTTGAGGCTACTAAAAAGGATATTTTAACGAAATACAAATAACAAAGAATTTTAAATAAACCTACATTTCCCCTTAAACAATTTCTGGTCCCAGATTTCCCACCGTCGACCAAAAAAAACACCATAAATCTGGGGTGAAAACCCTCAAACTGGTAGCCCTGGTCGATCATCGAAGTCGACCGCTAGAGTTATCTTCTGAAGCAGCAATTGTTTAATTGCCCACACTTTTTTTTGCTTGATTTGTTGTTGCCAGACACAAAAGAACCTCGCAAAGAGTGCAAAATATCTGACTTAAAGATACCTGCGGGTGAAAATTTCAATTAAGTTTGGACGGACTGTACTTGAATATTACAAGCAAATCACAAATCTGCTGCAAGTGCAGTTGCAAGCACAACAATCAACAATCTTGCTTGCAGAATATGCATGCCAATTTCAAATTTTAACCTCTCAATTTCTAGGTTGGTACGTTCTATTTAATTTGCATAATCCAAACAAAGATGTAGTTTAACACGAGTTGAGAAACAGACCTCTATAGAAATGATCAATCGAGCAAACAAAATGCCACGAGCCATCAGAACTGTAGGTACCTTATCCTCGGGGGAAAAACGCGTAATGAAACCCTAACAAATTGAACTTCTCTAAACTTCTCCAAGAAGACAAGCATTCATAAAAAAAACAACGCGTTTCGGATCTACGCAAGCAACCAACATCAAATGTCAATTGAGATGATGGATTTCCTAATCACATAAGCGCCACAGATTCATTTATCTACAGTCCATCAGAACTCCGCTCAGTTGTTTGCTATTATTTGTTCGCGGTGAACTTGGGGCACACATTTAAAACCGATCGCTGTGATATCGATATTCGCCTTGGCCACGGCAACTAGCCAGCGGGCCGGTCATTAGCCAACGACATGGTGTAGCCGGGTACAGGCATGAAAAATCACCAAATGCAAATTACAAATTGAATGACATCAAGTTTAAAAACAGAAAAAAAAAAAAAAAAAACAAAAACAGAAAAACAGAAAACAACAAACTCAACTGAAAATTATGCCTTCAAGTCTTCATTTTCAATTACGGATTACGAGACGAGTGCGCGAATCTTTTATACCTGATGGCGGCTGTGAAGGCGCACAGGTATAGGGAGGACGGCGGCGAAGACATATAGACCCCGCCGGCTCTTAGTTCTCTCGGTGACACGAGCTTAAGATTGTAGGGTGGGAATGTATAAAAATAAATATGCAGTGTAGAGTATGTGTGACGTCGCTCAAGTCGTTGTCGTCGGAGTTGTCGCGTTTCCAACCGTACATTATCGCGATTATTTTAATGCTCCCCCTCTGAAGAACTGGCCGAGATGTGAATGAATGTCCGCAGGGGCTACACCGCCACACGCTTATTACTCGAATTGAATAATTTGCTCACTTCGAAGACCGATGTGTGCTCTTGCTCGGCTATGTGTGCCTGCCCTGGGTTTATCTGCATGCAAAACACTTGAAACTCGATCACCTTCACAGCGGAATTGGTTTGGTTTTTATGTTTATTTTGATTTTAGATTGAATGTGAACAATGATTCACGGATGAATAGTGAGTACCTACATTTTGGTGCGAATTTGTTGAGATTGGAAGTTTAATGAATAAGTGAATTTATGAAACAGATACTATCCGTATAGCTGGGCAGTTTCCATTCAAGTCTAAAGTAGGTAGGCAGCCTTTGGAAGACCTTGGCAAATAATTTTAAAACACGAGTGTGAACATGAAAATACGGAAAAATATCAGCACTTTAAGATAGGCTGCCTTAGGCTTTGGGAATGAGCGATGTAACAAGATCGAAAAATCTTATTCGCCTTCGAAAAATATTATCCACATCAGGGGCGCGTGGTAAGGTCGTGAGTAGCAATCAATTGTGATTGTCACAATTGTCAACTGTTATCTTCCAACTTGGGTATCCCCGACAATGATCAAAGCTTTCGACATGAATCCAATGTACATTCCTGTACTTTTTTGTAATTTAGCTTGTAGTCCCCACTATTATTTTTAATGTCCCAGTCGCCGGCGGTGAACCCTCCATAACTGTCAACCTCGACCTTTCGCCACCGACTCTCAAAAGGAGAATCTACATTCGGGTATAGGAGAGATGTTGGACTTGATCAAACCATTTCCTAAAAGACACAAGCTTATTTCAAGATTAAAAGATCTTGAAATCTGAGTTGAAGACGTTCGTAGTGACCAAACCATCGAAAGATATGAAACGGTGTTGAATAGTAGCTTTGGATACTTTTAGGAATTATCCAACTTTATGACCTGTTTTGGTAGAAGGCTTTTCTGTAAAACTCAGAAAGTGACCAATTGTACTGCCAGACTTTCTTTTACTGTCCTAAGACGTATTAATTCAAGGCTGCAATGATGAGGAACTACATTACTCATTGAGTAGTGAGAACTACAATTTTCAACATTTACTAAAGCAGCGAAAATAAGGTCTGGACCATTTGAACATGGTGCCTTCTAGCTTTTGTCTATTTCCTCTATACGAACACTTAAAAACCGATGAAAGCCTGGAGGTTATTGAAATATATATCTTGCATGTTAACCAGAACTTGGGGTTTTTATTTCAACAGACGCCCCTAAGCTTGATAAGAAATATATTTCAACAGACGGACCTATAAGCTTGATAAGTTGATATGCGATTTCAGACACTTGGAAGTCATACAAAAATGGGTCAGATGACCAAATTTACGAGGACCGATACACAGTGGTTGAAAAAGGCAAAGAGGTTCCCTGTAAGATGTACATTCGGGCGTCCCGTTTCTAATGCGGAGGACACAACAGGTCACAACCGAGAATTGAATTCAATAGAGAAGTTTTGAAATTTCGCGCAAAGTTATTAAAAAAAGTTGTAATTTTTTTGTCGTACCGATGACTTGGACAATGTTCCATGTACGACTATTTTAAGTTGCAGTGTACTGAGTATCAAGCCCGTCAGGTAATGCGGCTTTCTGCGGGATAACGTTGCTTTTGTAATCAGTCCAGATCTTAGAAAGAATCTCTCTACTGTCTTAAGAACTAAAGTCGGTCATCGGATTCTATTGGCTTGTTGATAAAGCACAGAAAATTGCAGGAAGTTGTAATCACCATTCAAATAAGATTGGGCATCTTCTACAAGCCAAAAACGGATACTTTTTTGTATAACTTTTATTGTTTTTTTTTACTAAAAGTTGTTTGTCCGGAAAAAGTTTAAAAAGTGTTGTATTCTGTGAGGAGGAGATAAGACCCCGTTTTTTTCAGCCATACATATTTATTTTACTTCTAATCTAAAATATAAAGGTCCACAAGAGAAAAGTTACTATCGCCAAAAGACACTCCTTCTTCCAAGATGGCGTACTTCTCTTAAATCTCCATTTGGTGAGAAGAGGGACCCGATACTCGAAAGACTTAAGTTAGCATTGCCAACAAAAAGTACTGCACAAAATTGATTCCGATTTTCAAAAATGTTGAGACCAAAAAATGGGATATCGATGACCCCGTGCAAAAACAACCTAAGTGCACTTAGAATATCGTTTTGAGTTATGTATACCATAAGAATCTCCATGTTTACTTTTATTTTTCAATTTTTTTCATGCGAACACACCGAAAAACCTTGAAAACAGAGCTATATTTTCACTAAGGATGATGCCAAATGCCAATATTTATTCCACGCTAAATCAAATCTCTTAGTATTGTTTTCAATAGACTAAAAATATCTTTTCTCCCACTACATAAGAAAACGCTTTCCCCAAACTTCGAAATTAAAAGCATTAAAATCAACAAAAAAAGTGTTTTTTCCTTAAAATATTCAATAAAAGCTTGAAGTTACAAAATCTCTTTTAAGAAAAGTGCGAAAAAACGCGTTAGTTCATTTTTCTCTGATTATTATCATGAGATGGATTTCTGCTAGATATTGACAAATGACTATTTTGAATATTGATGAAACTATATCAGGAATTGCATTTTCCAACAATTTCATAAACTTTAAGAACTTTTAAACTGAACTGCGATGTGAACGCCGTGTGGGCAATAAAAATGACGAACACAGTCGCCCCAACTTGAAATCCTACCAAAAAATGGCCACCCGATTGACATCGAGTCCCTGCATTGGATTTTCTAAGTGCGAGTGCGGCAGCAATGGCGTTCCTTTGATTTGTACAGGCACCAATTCTTAGGAAATCCAATGCAGGACAGGCAGCATGTGGGTAAATGTAGCGTTTCTGCTCTCAGCTGACCATCTAGTTTGTATCATTTTTGGCTACATTCTTTGGTCAACGTAACCATCTACCTACTTCTGTTGAAGAATCATTTCAAGATAGAAGTGTGAGCAGTTCAGTGCCAGAAGAGAAACAAATCTAAGCCGAATCTTAAGTTTGATAACACAAATCCATTTTTACATTTACATTTTGGATGAGGAGCAAGGCAGTGGGACTTTATGGCAAAGCTTGCATAAATTAATAACAAAAACAAATTCTGGTAGGTTCAATCTTAAGAAGGCCCTATGCCAGAAAGTGCAATTTTACTTTCGTCAAAAACTGTGATTGAAGAGATAAAAATTTAAATTTTGCAATAGAAATGACAAATGGGAGACGTTTGAGAATCTATACTAAGGGATAAAATGTACTTTCGGTGGTTTTAAATCTTAAACCAGGTTACAACGTTAAAGTGGGTCTTAGTGGACCATAATTAGTAAAACACTATAATACGGAAATTGTCACGTATTACTGAAATAATTTTAAAGTGGGCTCTATCCCTCTATAATTTTCCGCCGAAGGGTTTAGAAATTCGATTTGCTTGTTCTTATACTTACTTACTTCAATTTACAAAAAAATATGTAAGTTACAAAACACGCACGCTCAAATATTGGCTCTAAGAGAGTGCGATTTTTGCTCGGTTAAAAAAAATGGGTTAAAATTAACCTAGTCTCTGTTGAAGAACACCGAGTTTTCGTTGTTAAATACTGCCGATATAAATAGGTAAAATGCATACCGTTAAAAATAACACACTTTATCAGTTGTTAAGAACCAAGTTTATAGATAAATATCAACCAGTTGGTTAAATTCAACAGAGTTAGTTTGTTATTTACAACGAAGAAAAATTGATAAAAGGTTATTTGTTGACTCGGTTATTTTAAATCCACTAACTCTGTTGGAGCTATTTTAACAGTACCACTTGGTAGTTTTTAACCGAAAGTTGGTTGATTTGAAATACGTGATTTTTCTGCGTGCACATACAAAGTCAAAGTCCTATTGATTCCTGCCGCCTCCATTGTTTAGAGTTTCTGAGCCGCGTTCAGTTGAGAGACAAGTTGATTACCGACAGCGACTAAAAGCAGGTGAATCAGGGGTTGAAGTGCCGCCGCAGTAGCAGTTCTCAGTTGACTTGTTGAGTTGTCAACGCATTTACTAGACGCTGGTATTCCTCTCCGGGGCAGCGGTGCCGTTTGGTCCCTTTTTGAGGGTTATAGGACCCTTGGCCCCCACTTTTTGAAAAATGCTTAAAATGGCCCATATTTTGTTAAAAAAAAAAATGTCTTTGTTGCCCTTTTTTTATTTGTTTTTTATGTGGTGGACCCTTTTTTCGGCTCGGGCCCCTTTTCTTGCAATTTTTCAGCGACAACGATGCTACGGAGCGACCTCATATTGGCCGACCAATTTTTCCTTTTCTTTTCGGCTGTCAGGATAGAGGCTGTCTGTGACGCAAGCTAGTGGCTCTATAGCTTTTTTACTCAGCCAAGAAAAAAATCAAAAAATGCCTCCACCGCCGGCATTGAAATAACATCAAAGAATTATTTTGTGAAAAAAAAACCGTGCTCGTCTGATCCGCTATCGCGAACGCCACTAATTCGGCACGGCCACTTCAAGGCTCAACCTAAGCACCGCAGGTGACAATCTAGTTGTGTAAAGTTTAACATTCCGCCCAGTCTTCCATTGCGAGGAGATTAAGTCCATAAATTCACTCGTTCTGGGGGCAACGCCATCCACTTAATGAATATAAAAGTGATTTATGTTGATTACGGCCGCTTTAGCTCTATTTACATAAAGTCGATCTAATTTAATCGCCAAACCGTGTGAACGGTGTATCTGCGTAGCTACAGCACAGAGCAAACGCCGCAGATACGTTTGAAAAATCCCTCCAAGTTTGTCTGGACAGTAAACCCCAATTAGAATGAGGCACAAGGCTCAAGGCGCCAAAGCCTTTGTTTTGGGAAAGCCGTAAAAGTCATCTAGTTTGGAACTTATTTATAGGCCAAACGGATTTATCTCGCTATAAACTGATATACAACCTCAGATACGCACTATTTAACGACGGTATAATTTGAATTGTTAATGCACACCTCCTCTCGGTTGGGTTTCAGTTAATTCACTCATCAGCCGGCATTTGAATTGCAAATCAGGCTCCGCACAGATTCAGGTGTTTTTTTTTTTTTTTTTTTTTTTTTTAATTTTTATCATCATTTGATTCTTTACAGCAACCATTAAACCATAAACGTAGTTGCGAGTCCATAAATCAGCAGTGACAAATGTGTTCCGTGTTTTAAACAAATCCATAAAAATGCGACCGCTTTTCTGTAATCCACCTCTCAACAATAGTGTCATTCATAGGCGATAGATACTTGCATGCAGTGGTCGACTGTAACGACAAGTACATTTCACATTAGTTGCACTAGCATTCTTGCTGTGCATTTGTGTGGGATGACAAAGCGAGTCCAGCGGTTCGAGAACAACAAAAAAAAAAAAACAAACACAAATCAATCAATATTCCCGCAGCAGGGGTAGGAAGTCCAGTCGGGAGGGGGGCTATTATTGGTTCCACTTAAAAGCTATTACCGCACCGCCACACTCATAAAGAATTGCGGTCAACATTCACAGATGCAGATATATAAAACAAGAGTGCACTTAAATCCTCGCGCAAGACAACTGCTACACAGGTTGGTGTATGCATTCCATACACTCGTAGATGAGCGGCATATCCGTGTAATTGCGCTCTCACTTATCCTAATGACACATAAATAGGTTTGCATTTGCCGTTTCCAATGACGGGTGCTGCCAAGTGTGGTTATGATCTAAAATTGATACAATTGTGCATGAGATACTCGCGTGCAGTACGGACAACACCAAACGGGATATTACCAACTATTAGCGTAAATATGGGAGCCCACAATTGTGCCCAGGCCCAGCCATTGTGTACATGGCACTGTCTAGGAAAATGTATATCAAGCGCACACTAATAGTTGCAGAGAGAATAATAGCCGCTCGCGCTAGCTGCACTAAGTGCGATATTATTATTACCTATTGAGCGCGTTTGCATAAGGGGTATATCATTTCGAAAGCAATCTCGTCTCAGTCCGGCCCGGGTTTGCGACTTTGCGTCTCCCATTTACAGAGTATTTTCCTTCTTCTGCAGCGTATGACTGTAGGTACAATGATACAAAGCCGCGTTGTGCACACTGCACACACCCCGCACAGAGTAGCTGAATATCTGCAATTGGAATTGCACAATTGCAGGTTGTAGAATGGCCTGTTGGTTGTACCTCAAAGAGATTTCTGCTGAATGCTACCGAAGAAACAGCAAACCACGACTGTTAAGTGTTCTTCTATAGATAAGTTCCCTTCGCACAGCCCGCAGGAGTTCGAATGCAATGTGTAACCGTTATATATGAGAACAGTGCGCCCTCCGGGGAAGTGGGTGTTTATTATTGAGTTATCGCCTTTCGTCATTAAATTTAAAGGATACCCCCAACTACGTCGTGGGATGTTAAGATTTCTGTTCAGCTGACGGGTGTCAAATAAATTCGGATAGATATCTTTTCTATCGATACGGCGACGACTGCCATGCCAAGTTATTTTATGACTTTTGAGTGAGTGCGCTGAGTAGATACAGCTCTAGACCGTTCAAGCAAATGTAATACGCCAGCAATTTACGTCTCGTTATAAACAAACTGAAAGTGTCAACTTTGGCTGTCACAGAAAACTTTTCAAAAGGACCAGACAGTTTGTGGTTAGACGGTTTTTTTTTACTTCTTTATTTTGTTTGCTGCGTATGCACGTACTTAAATAGAGCTTACGCAAAAGTGCACATGAATGGGGGGGAGAAATTTGATTTTTTCATGCTAACTCAAAGGAAAAGTAACGTCGAAAAGTCCTTTCAGGTGTATTTTCACAAAGAGTTTCATATGAATATCGTATGAGCAGCGAGCACTGGTGCGTGTATTTTACAAACAAGTTAAGAATTATTTTTTCGTTCGCTCATAGAAAGTTTTCATAGGAAATTGCCTAATATGTCAAAAAGGGAAAATCGACAGCCGCAGCAATTTGTTGGAAGAGAAGACCTCGGCTTGTAATTGAGTATAGCTGTGCCGGCGAATTTAAATTTGTTTAAGTATTATTATTTTTATTATTTGTAATTATAGGGCAGTTACAAATTAGAAGGCATTTTTTTTTTTGCGTTGAGCAAAAATATAATAATCAGGTCAGAAAAAAGTCCATTTTGATCAAAACCGCCCCCAATGAAGGACACATAAGCCTTAGTTTTCTGCGAGGCAGAAGATATACTTTAATAAAGTTTAACCAAACTTGGTTCAGCAATTTTCGCTTGAACCGGTAAAAATACAAGAACCAGATTCATGTACCTATACCGAAAACAAGGACGAATACAATAAACATGTCACTTATCGTCTTACATTCTCTCAACTAATTTTGTATTTATTTTTGCACCCATCTTCAAGAAATTTGTATTCGCTTGTCCGGCAAAAGCAATGAACTGATACAAGACACATTCAAAGGCATCAGAATTCAGATGTCAAGGTGTGATGGTTTTTGAAATGTTTACTTCGTTCACATTTACTATACCAACAAGAACCAAGTTCTCACATGCAATATCGTTTGTTTCGAAGGAGTCGCGCACGGGCATTATTATTTATTCTTCCTTTTTTTCTAATTTACACAACAAAAAAACAGATGAATTATTTAAATATTTGCAATAATAAAAAAAAAACATTAGGTATGACTTGACTTCATAACTTAATTTTCGAATTTGAATAAGGGGAAAAAGCAGCGAGAAAATGATTTCTACGCAAATCCAAGAAGTAAGTTCTTGCTATCAGAAAATTAAAATATAAATCTTAATAAGAATTGCACGAATTAAGAAAACAGTTCCTTATGTAAGAGAAAAGGTAACATTTCGCATTCTACATAATCCTTTCTTCGATCAAGAATAATTGTTGAGGATTTCAGAAATTGTTTCTGTTGTTGCTCAATCAAGAAACCATATGAACGATTTAAGAAAAGAAATCTTGTTGAAAGGAAACAATTCTTGTGCCAAAGCCAAGCTTATTAAACATTTGATTACTAAAATCAAAAATAAATTTCAAGTTTTGTTTTTTTTTTCTCATTCTTGACTCATGCGCAGAAATTGTTAAAAATACGAAATAATTGGCTTGTATCATAAGTTCATAACTGTACTTAATGTTCTTGTTTTAAGAACTTCTAATTCCAGTTTAGAAAATATTATTTTTCCGTGTAGTTATGAGAGCAATAATTTGTAGAATCATTTTATTTCGAGAGGTGGTACCTAGCTTTGTACCATCTGTAGACTTTTCTGCTCGGAATGACCGCTTTGAATTGTCCAAAACATCGAAGGAGATTCCAGTGGCTTAGCGAAGGGGGGCACAGGCACCGGGCGGCACTTTGCTAGGGGCTCCAATTTGGAGCGGCTAAAATTTTTAAATATACAAAATTTACAAAACGGATTATTTTTTCAGTCCAACGAATCTATTTACAAAGTTTACCAGCATTAACACTACTTCACAGCAAGTAATCAGACATTCCTTGTGTTGCTTGACAACAAAAAAGCAGTGAAGTTTGCAAACATAAACAAACATTGTAGTCTCGTTTGCCGTGCTCCTTATTATTTAAAATAAATTACCCAGGTACCAAATAAGAAAAAAAAAATAGGAAGCGTTTTCTAACATAATAGGTCAGTTCCTTTACTTTTAAATCTTACGAACTTTTAATAATTCTTACGAATTCGTACTCAATGCTGTTCCTTAACTCGAAAAATTCATCAAAGAGAGCATCGTCGAGAGAGCGACTTAAGATATTACTGAGAAACTTACGAATTTTTACTCAACAAATTTCTTTGTGTAAAATTGGAAAGACTCTCAGTCATCTTAGATACTGATTTGAAATGTGTTGTCCTATTTGGCATAACTGCGTGCATTTCTTTTAATTTGTTGCGTATCCGAATTTTATCAACAGGCGGCAAAATAAAATTGAATGTTCACCTCGAGATTCTATTCGAAAGTGGCAACGAAATTCTTCCTCGCTGTAGCAAGGAGCAATCTCCACCATGTAATTCTTAATGCAGCCTCGCTTTTTCCTCTCCTCGAATGCTTGTAGTTCAATCAGTCAAACTCTTCCACATACTCAGGTTCATCAAGAAGAAGTTCGATTAATTTCAGATCACTTTCATCGCTACTTAGATGATGTTACTAATTTTCTTACTAAATTTTTGACTTTTCCTACGACTTTTTTTGAATAATTGAATTATGTATCTGCCATTTTTCATAGATTACTACAAAAGCGTTCCCTCTCTGTGAGAGGATTTATCCCCACCACTTCCATTTTGACAGTATTTTCCATTTTTTCTAGGTACAAAAGTAAAGGAACAGTTAGCATTTTTAATATTGAGAACAAATAGAAACATAATGTGTTTAATTTGAACAGCTCATTCGTCCTTGTGTTTTTTGTTACTTTTGTTATTTCCACGAGTATCTATGTAGTTAAAAAAATTATAGGTGTTTCTTCTCTAAACTGACAGTCTTTTCTTATTTGCATAATAATTTTTAATTTTTTTTTTGTGGATTAAGTTCGTGTTATTTTTTGATTTGTACTAGATATCGAATATATAAGAGCAAAAAATGAGAATATGTAGACATTTTACCAAGCTTATTGAGTTACTAATGTGCAGGTAAAACTTTTAGTGTATGAAACAATTACTAGGGGCGGCATGAATCGGTTCTGCCCCGGGCGGCCCCAACCCACGCTACGCCACTGGGAGATTCATGCCATTAAATGTGGACGTAGCCCATTTTTGTGGCTAAATGGTCAAGATGATCAACAAGAATTTCATACGGTACTCTGAGAAATGGTTGCATTATAATGTTCGGTGTCCATATTTCAGAATTCCGAATAATGAACAAAAGAAAACGATTCTACACAATTTTCAATTATTATTTTAAAATTAAGAAAAAAACAAACAAACTTTAATAAAACACATTTTCAGTAAAAGATTACTTGTTTTCTCCTTCAGTAAGCTATGGTCCTTAATCATTGTCAAATTGTTCATTGAATGTTGATTTTCTTAATGTTTATGTTATTGTTTAAAAAAAAAAAAACAAAATGATATACAAATATGTTGTTGTACAGAAAATAATTCATAAGGAATTCAAATATAGGACTGTTCATTATTATGAACGGAAGGTCACCGTAATTACTATATATCAAACTTACAGGCCAACCTCAGAGTTGAAAGTTTTTTTTTTCAAAGATTCGGCAAAAATGGTGAACCGAGTCTCCGACCATTCCCATGAAAGTAGGTATGTGTCAGACTATTTTTCAAGGGTCAAAGGTATGAAAGAAATGACTTAAGCAGGTCCAGAACTTGGCAGCAAATTGTATCGAAATGCATTCGAAAACAAATGCGTATTTCTTAAAGATTATTGGTCGTCCAACTTCTGACTGAAAAACAAAAGTTCGTATATTTTCCGGATGAGTTGGCCGATTGCAATGAAACAAAAACTTAATGTAGCTGCATTAAACCTTTTCCTTTGTCTGATAAATTTATGCAAATTTGGGGGAGCAGTTTTTACTTGATGCCGTAACAAATAACACTCCACATACAGAGAAGAACTACTCGTATTTTTATATAACAAGCGTTCGCCCAGTGGTAGAAGTTCTATCATTAAAGTGACCTGGCTTACACATAACATGTTGGAAAACCAATTAGCAGTGCATCTCTGCACAATCTTCCCAACGAACAAAATCAGCGAATATGTTATGTTCACAGCAGTGAAAGTGGTTCTTTACTATTTGCCTTCGCCTTTTATATATGTAGAGGTATTAGGAGTAGGTGATTTATTTTTGTTGGTACCGACAATCTGATACCCAACAACGATACATCACCCTTCTAACTGCTTCTAGCCCACTTGGCAATGGAAAATCATGTCAAAACCAAAAGTAATATCAAAAAGTTCCAACCCCAAGGTGACACGTCGAACCACACGCAAGTGCGCCCTCCTACTGGCCCACATATTTCCAAAACGCATTCCAATAGTAATTAATCCACCATTTCCGACATCGCTCGTCGTCTGACTAAACCACACAAATCTCTAGTTCAATTCGCAAACTACGCCAATAACTCACGAAAATGTATCACAGTCAACAAAGCGTAAATCTAAATGAAATACCTCTGCCTGTTACGTGCGGCATGTTAATTTCACTCCAGCGACGATAAATTCTTCAGCAACCGCATTATATAGGTTAGGTACCCATACGCCCCAGCAAAAGCAGCACTGAACGAGTGAAAGACCAACATTTCTTCTAGGTAATTATGCATTCGTATGCAAATTCCCGTTCAACTGTTTTTCCGACCGATTTATCCCCGAAACAAATGTCAAAACAAAATCTCCGCGCGCTGCCAGAATATCCACACGTATCGATCGTTACCATAAAGAAGATGTTTTACAGCGTTATCGCATGATATTCTCGCATGCGTGTGCCTTCCAGTTACTAAAAAAACATGCCGCACAAGGACGCACATTTTGCGTCGCTGATTGTGCCACATCAGTACATTGACTTAAGCCATAAGGAAAACATTTTCATAAACTGAAAAATTATTGACAAGCACCATGGCAGAATCCTCGCAAAATTAACAAAAAAAAAAAAAAAAAAGAGAAGACAAAAACCACCAACCGAAGCAAACACCCACAAAAAATGGGAAACAATGCGATATCCGAGAGAATTGCTGAATATTATTATTTCATTGCGGGGCGGGGGAGCAAATATTGCGCGCTGCTGGTAAAAATGTACATTCACCGAGGCAGAGGAAGAATAAAAGAAAATAGTACCTACCCATATCGACCGACACGAGCACGTGCAACTTTCGCAAGAGTTTTCGAAGGATTTTCTGCGAATAGCAAATATTTCTCTAGCTATGGTAATGGCAGGGGCAGCCACTATCTGTGGTGCGGTTGATTCCTGCCATTCTTTAGGTTTGGCCAGCTCGCCGGTACGAATTCCCCGCTTCGACTGGCCAGCGTGCAGCTGCGTGAAACTTTTATCAAACGATATAGGTAGTCGCCGATGCGGTGCGATGGCTTGGCTGTTGTTTTAGATTTTTGTTTGCTGTTGTTCTAGGACGTCTCCGCCTCCTCTCGCCTAACTTCAAATCCATGCAGTTGATGATTATGTTCATTCGTGTATAAAGCGGAGCTCGGTTTTTGCTGGAATACATTTGCAGCGCAGCGTACAATTTCATCAGGATGTGCCGCCACTTTCTACCTGCGCCCAAGTTTATTCTGGATGAAGGAGTTTTATCCATCAATTTGCATATTGCCTTACTCGCTATTGATGGGCAAACACACGTTTGTCTCGCTGTGTTCCATATGCTTAACTTTCATCTTTTATTAACTTTTTCAGATCTTCATGCTTGAAAGGATCTGAGGGGGGAGAACAACAAAAAAACAAAAAAAAAACGACAGTAGCTATGCATATTTTTGAGCGCTACCATTCCGGTTGGTTTTGCTTTCTTTTGGTGGTTTGCTGATGGGTATCTCCTTTTTGTCCTTTTTATTGATTTGCTCGATACGAGAGGCGGACACGCTTTGTCCCCTCCATCCGATGATGGCCATTTAAATGGTTTCCGGTGGAGGCAGAGAAAGAAAAATCATTGTGACATTACCCAACCAATCAAGGATAATGGACAAACACACTCGGTAATGCGGAAACGTACAATATACCAACATATATTCGCTCCATGACTGTTGGCCGATATTGTCATTGTTTATGCCCCCACATGCGGGCTTGGCGCTCATAAATATTAAAGAGCGACCAGAGCCACATGGTACACTGCCAATTGGCAAAATATTCACTTTGTACAAGGTCCTGTTTCGGCAGCATAATTTGTGTTGTGGATCTCTCGTTTATTTGCTTTTTTGCATGAGCTTATACAATTGCGCACACTTGTTCGAATTTAATTACTGCAAGGATATGACACTGAACTGGCTTGTGTCGTGATAATTTGTTGGCTCCTTGCATGACGGAAATTGGGCTGGTACAACAACAAGGATGTCTGCTGTGTTGTGTCGGTTGGCTTAAGTACTGTTTTTATCAACGTGTGCTCATGCACAAGATGTGTGCTGTTGCTCTGTGTATAATAAGGACGAACATTTACAACTGAAGTATGCCATTTGGGAAGAGGAAGAATGAAATATTCATGTGCATTCATTATGTCATTTATGTGAAATATTCTCTCCCATCCTTTGTTTGTTGGGCGCCTATAAAAGGATGCCTCCTCCTCAATATTATATGCATTGGAGGTGGGTAATGCCGGTAAGTGAATAAACTTGTAGCGTGTGTAGTTTCGCTTCATTGGGGGAGGTGTGCGTAGTTAAATAAAAATTCAAGGGGAACAACTCGTTTGGGTTTTGCAAAGATTTTTGCTGCAGTGGTAGGGGTCTACGGTCTACCTTGTCGATTATTTATCCTTTACTTTCTTATTCATGAACGATTGTGTGCACTTTCAGTAATTCCTTCTTGTGGCAGTTAAGTTGCGTTTTGTGTAATTTAAGTGGTTACTGTGTCTAAGTCAGTTCGTTCATCAGCTTCATTTATATTCGAATAGCCGTCTCAAGTCCCAAGACACAAACTTATAAGGTAGGCCGCGTTCCATTGACTATCAAGCGCCGAACTAGCCGCAAGATTATTTATTTATTTATTTATTTCGAACTCGAGATGGTACTCAGAAAAGTGGGTTGCGAAATTTTGCCCGTCTGTTTATCCGTATTCTCCCGAGGCCTACAGAATGAAAGGCTGCCCCAATTTGGTTCAAACTTCGGATTTGGAGTTAGTGGGCCTGCAGTTCGGGGCCGATTTTTTTTTTTTTTGCAAGGTACCTACTTCTCACATACAGTTTTCATACAAATTTGATTTGATCGAAAACGGCTCTAACGATTTGAACCAAAATTGATATTTCAGCTTAAGTAGGTGAGGTTAACACGACTGCATACTCAGTTTTTCGCTTAAAAATCGCATAATGGTACTTTTGAAATTTGAACATATGCATTTTGAAAACGGTCCATCCGATTGTAACAAAACTTCATTCCTATGGTAATATGGTCAGAGGTCAGTTCTAACTTAATAGTAAACTCAGTTTTTCTCTTTATAATCATACAATGGATCTAAACAAAATTACCCTTTTTTTAAAAATGTTGTTTTCTTTAGTTTACCTCAAAACGGTACAAATGATTTCGACCAAAATCCGTACTTAGAGTAAAATTGATGTTTTGAAAATTTGTACGTCCTTAATTTTCAATTCGAACCACCAAAAACGGTCATTTTAGGAATTGCTCATGTCTCGAAAACCCCATTTTCGAATTGGATAAAACTTTAAAAACCAAGTACTTAATGCTTACCTACATCCCGCGAGCAATATCTTACAGTATTGCAAAATTCGCTACCTACTGTTTTGTCTGCGTAATTTTACAAAAACAGCTCAAACGATTTTGATCAAAATACGTATTTATTATAATAAAATAATTCTAACTAAGATCCTATAGTTAATTTTTCTCAAAAAATAAATAAATCAGTTTTCTAACTATTTCTCAAAAATTACTACCCAAATCCCGATCTCATGTTTACATATCTACGGTATATTTTTGTAATAATCTCAATGTCCCACTTCCAAAAACTGCTTCTTCAAATTTCCAAAAACTCATACTACGCCTGTCCTTGTTATCAAAAATCTTGTATAGTCTAAGAGCTTAGTGAGAATACAGTAGACGCTTATAACTCTCTGACTGCCACTGAGAACTTCAAATTGTAGAAACTCACATTGTTATTCGATACTGCCATATCAGATGAATATCCCAAAAGTGGTTTATATTCAACACTATTCCTATATTTTATGAGCCGTTTCTTTTACTTAGCATCGCTTTTCAGACTTTTTAACTATACCTACCTAATAAATTAAAAAAACATTCAACAAAATGTTTGATGGACGAGAAAGTTTCGTTCGACCCAGTCTTGCACTTTATTTCTACATCTCACGAATGTCTGACAAACATCGGCGAGTATATTGTCTTATGAAATTTTTTACATTCATTCGGACTTGTCATCAATTGCATTCGGCATGCAAAAAAAAAAAAACCCTCACAAAAGGAATAGTTGTGAGAATCTAAGCCTAATGTAATAGTATATACCCTCCTAATGCCAACTTCTTTAAAACCTTATTGACTATATATTGCTCAATGCTACCGGATGGTCAGTTATTATTTCGTCCTGCACGACATACTGTCCATGAAACCACCAACTAACTGAGAGCACAATTCAACGAAGACATTATGTCGCGAAATAGACCAAGATCATCTCCTCCCAGATCGTACGATGTCAATACTTCGGATCTGTTGAAAGGCGATGGCGTGTCCTGATAAACTGAAGACTTAATTCTTTAAATACCAGTATTACAGTGCATCACCGACGAGAAAGAGCCCCAAATACATGACTACGAAGCCGAAAGAAAATGGAATGCTCTTCGTGAAAAACTGCCGAAGTGATGCAAACATGTTTAAAACAACTGCACTCTTCGTGATAAACAAACCTATAATTCAAACAAAATTTAAAAAGAAGATCCATATCCCCCCAGATCCGTTTTCCACATTTCCAAATCATATCCACTAATCAGACAGTCTATACCGAATTATTTCAAAAATAAAATTCCATTGTCTTGTCGTCTCCGTGGCCAGGTGAACGAACTTCATAATTCGTATCATGAAGCGACAATGCATCTTCATCTGCGGCCACTTATCGTAACGCCAGTCTGCTACTGTCTGTCTTTTCTCGCACAACACGCCATCCATGCCTGTTTTCCATCAATTAGTGAACGCGCACCAATGCATCTTTCGAGTTCCAAAAACAAAACGAATAGAAAAAACCATCAATTCGGACGCCCATGCACCTGTTTACATGTGCTCATCAGTTGCACGATACGATGCGAACGAAAGATAGAAATAATCACAATCAGTCCCTTCCCCACCCCCACCGCCGCTGTATACGAAATCATCTCACCTTTGTGCTCACCAATTCGACATGCCGACGACCCCACTGACTCAAAGAAACACTCACCGATAACGCTCTGTCCCAGTCCCATTTCATTTTTATCTAATTCCACGGCACAGTCCCGTTTCCAAGACACTATGGTCTGCCGCACTACACAAAACACTACACAGTCGTCGTCAGCGGCGTCGTCCAGGTGTAGTAAACGTCGTCGGGAAGTAATGACCCAATGAATACGATGCCCACATCTCGTGGAGTGTGGAGACCTCCGATGTGCGCACAGTTAGCTTAGCCATGAAGCGAGAAGAAAGAGCATAGCAATACAACTCTTACTCCACGAAGAATACATTCCCCCATGTAACGGTGCTTTCATTCTAATCGTAAATCAAGAAGTATCCGAAGCCAAGTCTAAACTTTAAAAAGACGAACCCATGCAATGGACCCATGCTAGTCATCGAACAGTGGTGGAATACCAGAAAACGACAAAACAAAAACGTGGAAAAGAGTAAAACACAAGAGGAGAATCCCAATACAATTCCCATTGCCAAAGCAGGCAGAGAACAACATACTGTGCGATGGTTGCGTTAGAAGAAGTATCAGCTTCCGCAAAGTGATGTCCGCCGTAGGGCTGGCTGGCTGGCTGGCCATACTCGGTGAGTGGCACAACCGCAAATGATGACGCACGGAACTGCAGGCGAAGTAGTCGCAGATGGAGGAGATGATTGGTGTTTGGTCTCTTCAGTTTGAACGATACGCTCGATTTGCTTTTTCCGTATTTGATCAACTGAACCGATCAAGTCTGAGGGGAAAGATCTCAAAATGGACACACTTGGGAGTGAAAGGCAAACCACACCAGTTTCCATTCTATTCTACTCTGAGGTGTTTTTTTTTTCTCAGGGAGCAGTTGGCAAGTATTAAATAAATTTAAATGACGAAATAAGAACAGAGGGGCTTAGCAATAAACATTTTTAGATTCGACTCTAAATTATAGTACATAGTAAATTTTCACATCGGCACATTTGTGAGCTTCAAAAGATGTAATGTCAAGGCTAAAATTTGTTATGAGTTTCGACACCGGAATAGAGTGAAAACGCAACGATAAAAAAAGGACTATAGAACATCAAAGAGAAGAAGAACCTGTAAATATTCCTTAAAACTTCACCACAAGCGATCTAGTAGCCCATACAAACCAGGCGTTTCAAATTACGTTCGTATGAGTTGCCTTCAAAACTAAAGTGGTTCTATTGTTTATATAATTCATTTATGTAACAATAAAGTTATAATAATTATAATTTCGTTCGCGGGTGAATTCATCCGCGAATCTCAAGCTATAATTTCATGTGTAATTTTAAATTAATGTTCATATTGAAATGTTGAATTTATATATAGGAATTTAAAAAAGTAAAACTAAAACTAAAGTGACAGTCATCACACATAACGTGGAACAGTCCCACATTTACATGAACTGTCCCACAAAATTAGAAGATGTCCCACACTGTCCCACAAAATCGAACTCAAATTTTTCGATCGTTTATTTTATAAATTATCATAATAATTTAACTGAACTGAAATTACAAAAAAAAAAAATGGATGGAGGAAGATAACGACTGAACTGCGGCTCATAGTTTTCTTGTTGGCAGCTCTTGTTTTCGTAGATTAAAAAAATGTGTAATAATTTTACACTCCATTGCTGAATTCATCATTTAGGCTAAATATGACCCATCATGGGCGTGCCACCCCCAAAAGCGAAGAGAATGCACACACATTTTTACAGATTTGAGCTTGCGCATTAAAATCAAGAGAATTTAAAAAAGGATCTTTGGTGTGCGGCTATAGTAAAATCTAGTCTTCTCTTTGGGCCTTACCAACAACCATTTTTAGTTTCGACTCTTAGTTTAAGAAGTTCACAGTGGCTATATTTTCCATACAAATTTCGCTACTGTGAGCTCTCGTAAACTTAAAGTCGAAACTAAAAATGGTTGTTGGTAGGGCGCTTTTTGTTTAACCCAACTGATTTTTTTTTTGTTAAGCTATACTTTAGTTTTTTAATAGTTGAGATTTTGTTCCTCTTTTTTCGTAAAAATAAGTGTTTTTCCTTATATTCTGCAACCTCTTTTAATGAAATACCGTCCCACATTTAAAAAAAATAATAATTTTGTAGTATATTATTTTCGGGTGATTTTCTTTACTTTGTCTCTCATTTCGACTTTTTCGACCTGGTCACTTTAACTAAAACTAAATTAAAAAAAAAAAATACTAAACGAAGCTATATAAGTAAGAACGGTTGTAAAATGTTTAACCATAGTCGTAATTGTTGTTGGAAAAACAGGCTGCAATTCAAAATACAAACATTTAAGGGTAAGCGAAGTGAGTTTGTAGACGAACAATAGATAATAAAATATACTTCGAAGCTTTATGAGAGTTTAAAAGTTGCGACTGGCTCACAGGTAAATAAGTAAAATACAACAACGCATTTTTGCTCATTAATAGCATGAGGCTTATATTTACAATATTCGTACTTTTTGTCTAACGATCAATGGGCCCTACCAATAATAATCTTTAGCCTTCACCTATATATCTTGTAGGTCACAATATGCAGTTTTGTGTTGAAAATTTCTTCATTGTGAATTCGAAAAATTTGGACTGGACACTAAAAATCACGGTGTGTAAAAGGGGGACAGAAGCTTCAATCTTAAAAGAATAAATAATCTGTATATAAAAAACAAGGTTGAACTATCTTTTCTTTGTTGTGTTTGTCTACGCCTAGGGAAGGTTCATACGGCGAGAAAATAATTTTCTATATATTTTGTACGGGCAAATTTTTTTTTATTTTGATCGCATTTGTCAAAAAATCTACATGAATTTAAATATTTAGTATATTTTCTTTACGGAAACAATTTTGCTTAGCACGGGTAAAGCCGGGCGGGAACAGCCATTTCGGCGAACTCGTTCGCCCAGCGCTCACTGGCTTGCTGCGATCGACCCACAAAAATACCTTTCACTACCAATATTGTTCATATTTTTAAAACGACTCTTTCAATAGCTGCCAAATGATTCGTGGAAATATGAGAGCTATGCTTTAAGTCAGCAGTTGTCTGATGCAAATGGTATTCTTAGCAAAAATACGAGTAGGTACTCGTTAAAATATGATTTATAAGACAAAACAACAAAAAGTACGGGAACAGTTTGAACAGAAATATAGCTCAATTCAAAAAACATCGTGGAGAGCAATTTGAAAGATTTTGTCTACACAATGAAGTACAAATTTGTAAGATTTCATAATATTTAGCGCGAACGAAAACAGAAAAATAAACACGGACGTTTTGTAACAGCATTTGGGAGCCAATCAATATTTTTTTTTTTATTTTAGATGACAGAAAAAGTGGAGTGTCATAAAGCATACGAATATGTCAACATTTTTGTATCAAACAGCTATCTGAATGTGAATAAATTGCCTGAGTTTACACTTTCAGAAGAAGAAAATTTGGTTTTAATTCAATTTAATGCTTCCTACTTGTTTTACAATTATTTTGAATACGCCGAGGTTCCCGTCCGTTTTTTGCACACCAGACTGTCTCGCCCAATCCATGTCAATTCGAATGTGAAAGGAGAAAAGAACTTAAACTGTCTTGCATAAATTAATATTATTAATTTAACGACTTTGGCATTGGCCTCCAAGTATCTTTCGATTGGCTTCTCCTCACTACAACGGTATACTGTTCGCATAGGGAGGATCGCGTTGCGTAAGGGAACCAGATTCGAGCACGCGCACTCTGCAATGCAATGTGACAAAAGCGAACTGGACCGTTTCTCGATGGTTGGAAGACATGTGATGTTCGGCGGATGGAATTCTGTGTCTTCTTGCGCACAGCGGCGACGAGGCATGTGCTGGATGTGACACACAGATTTAATGATCCCATCGCGTGAGTTTTTGTTTCCTTTCGTGAACGACAGTCGTGATGTAATAAGCTGTGCCTCTGCCCCGGGCGCACAGCAAGAGACGACACCAACCAAAGAACAGGAAATCACAGAGCAAATAACTGCCGAGAAGAGTATTAGAAGAACGCTGCTTTGCGCTACGGATATCTGTCAATGATGTGGTCTTCTTATATCAGATTTCAGATAGAGGTGGTGGGATCCATGTGTCTTGATACACTTTGTATCTATTGTTTCGTCGTACGCGATGCGTGACTTTCAGAATTTCTATAAAAAATAGGAGGCAGGAGGAATGACTTCGTCTTAGCCGGGGGATTGCGGTCTTCCGCCTTAATTACTGCAGTGCTGCATGGATCCAACGAAGAAGACAAAGTAGACGCTGACAGAAATGCGACTTAACATACGTGGGAATTTCACAATTGATTGCCGGATAATTACATATTATCGAATGATGCACTTGATGAGCACACAGATAGTCTTCATCTTCGGGGAATCGCTTCCTACATTGCTCAAGATCTCCGCCGTTGTCTGACCTACGAAGGACTTATTAAAAAGAAAGAAATTGCCGTTCGTCGGAAATCGACAATTGCACCATAATGAAAGGTTAAGTACCTGTGGAGTCTGGAGTGAGTATTAAACTGGTTTAGATGCGAATGTGTGCTCTGCGTATGGTCCTCAGTTGTGCCGGTCACTGAACTTGTAACTCGTATACAAAGTGGGTCGTGGGTGTCGTGTCATTGACTTCGAGTTGCACGGTTGAGAAGAAGAACAATTATTCCCGATGAATTATTGTTTAATGCTTAAGACGGGGTAGGAGCTCTAAATGTAAGACGACGAGGGAAAGTGGCATGTACGAACTACTTGGAGTTTGTGGTGATAGTAATGTTATCTTTATCAAACGCGGTTTAAACGGTTTTTATTTTATTAAAGCTCTTAATGGAGGGTTGTTAATTTAAGCTAGAGTTCTACATAATGTTAACTTACGTTATATACAGCGCAGATTTCAAGCAGCTTTGTAAAGAAGTTCAACGCCCAAAGACTACGACCGAAAGGGTATGGAACTGTGAAAAGTGTTTACTTAGAAGTCGAAGTTGAGGTTGCCTTTCATAGCGTAGACAGAGAGAAGAGCTGTTTAGAGCCGTGCCTTGTTCTGACATTTCCGACAAACTCTTCTGATCGACTACATAGGTACCGAATTTACGACTCTACGCGGTAGGCAGGTAGGTAGGTAAATGGGTGCTCTTGTGGCAATTTTGCCACAGCTTCACCTAGACCATCTGTTGGGTCCATTGTGTCCAGTTACGGGAACCATCCAGTGTGACCTGGACGACTCTTCGCGGTAGAGAAAGACCTTATAAAGGGAAAGAAAATTATTTTCTACACAAAGAAATTTCGTTTCATGAATCGAGAAAATTTAAAAATTAAATTCTTTTTCAATCGACATTTAATTCTTGAACTAAGAAAATAATTCCTATTGGTAGAAAAATATCATGTTACTCAAGCGAACAAATATTTCTTGATTTAAGATACGCATTTTGTACAGAAAAGTTGAAAAAAAAAACATTCTGAAATCAAGAAATTATTATTTGGTACTATGAATTTTTAACTTAAATTTAAACTTGTTCAGAATATAGAATTTCTTATATCAAGAAAATAACTGCAGCGGCTAAGAAATAACTTAAAAAAAGGTTATTGAGGAAATAAAATTGTATTATACCATGTTTCAGGTCGAATAAAATAAAAATAATTACAAAAAAACAGAAAGCAATTCTGAATTTATTTCCATTCAGTTCTAAATTCGGTGTTGACTTAAGAAAATGATTTCTATCCAAATCCAAAGAGTATGCGACTATTGATTTATCATACAAATGACGGCTATATCTGACAGTTGCTGTCGACTTCTTAAAGTAGTTTTAACACTGTTCCTTCTTTTTATTGTTTATCCATGATTCTCCATTTAAAATACCTAAATTTAAATTTCGAGTAGTTCACAGTGGCTACATTCTCCATGCAAATTTTGCAATTGTGAGCTTCGTTATATTTAATTTAAAGCCGCGACTAAAATTAGTTATTAGTACCTATATATATATATAGTTGGCGCAACAGGTCTGTAGAGACCCAAGGCCTAGCTTCTCACAACCATTCGTTTTGTGTGAGTTTCATTTTTGGAACGAATGGAAGGGATCTACAATTTTATGCCGATTCCAAACGGCTAATTGAGAAGCTCTTAAGACAGTTATACTCTCGGATGTTTGTCAGACGTTCGCGAGAGGCGGCGCAGTGGAAAAAACCCTGAGTTGGAATTTGGGTTTTTGCGGGATTCGAACCTGAGACCCCTCGCTTAGTAGTCCAACACACTAACCACTAAGCCACTGCGCCTGCATTTAGTACCTACGCCGCATTTTTAAATTTCTGGTTTACGGAAAAGTTCCCAAAACAATCACTTTTTCCAACATGCATTAGTTGAAATGAAAAATATGACGGGCAATGCAGTCATTCTAACTTAAATTTTAAATTTCCGTTTAAAGGAAAAGGTAGCACATTCGAACAGAACTTAAACGCAATAAGTGCTGCCACATAATATCGTATCGTACTGAAAAAAGTGTGAACTAGATAGCCGACATTTTTTATTTCATGAACCTCAAAATATGACGGCTGTTGGGGTTCGAAGAAACATCATCATCTTACATTCAATTCGATTCAGCTAGTACTAAAATTCTATTGTAATAAATGTACATCTGTAAAATATGAATTCAAATTTGCCGTCAACAAAATAATCTTCTCTATATTTTTTGGAATATTTTTGTACTAAAGCTATTGTTAAAATCTAACTTATACCAAACTTTTTTTGTTTTCCGTGAATGTAGTTTCAAAGCTACCGTGAAATATGTTCGATGTTCGGCTACATGCCAATACTCCGACATAACTTAGCGCAACTTAAGTAATTTTTCTAAAGTCGTTAAGTACCTAAGGTTAATAGTAAGCCCACTTAGACTTGTCATTCCAGAGAATATGTCCCACATTAAATCACGTACTCAAACTAGCCACTTGCAAGCCCCTCAAATAAGAACTAAAAATCTATAAGTATAGGTAGGTACTTAAAGTTCAAGACAACTCTATGGTAAATTCAATTTTCTTGCGCAATATAAAGCCCATCATTGTGGTACCCACTTTTATTATGACCAACAATAAAAAATGTTAATAAATCTCCCCTAAGCAGAAACAGAATTTATTACACTAAGAGCTGATTAATAGAAAAGATACTGCGCCGAATGTAATAAAATCTAAATTAATGACGAAATCTACTCTCGGTACAAATTTGTTGGAATCATCGTCTGCACGGAGTATACTCGTAACAATGATAATGACCCTCAAAAGTCATTAAATCAGTGTCTGAGGGCTACTTTTACTCTGCTAGGTGAAGGTTATCCAAGTTAATTGCTGGTTTTGATGTTCCGTTCGATTTTCTCGAGAAAGCGTCTAAAAGATGGACAGAGTTTTCACTGCAAACAGCTCGTTAGAAATGATCAAAGCGCAGACAGCTTAAAACTTAAACTTCCATCGATCGGAGAATAACTTGATGATTGGGCTACCGGAGTACGGAAATTAGGTTAGATTAGGTTAGGTTAGGTTAGTGATCTTGGCAAAGCCAGTACGGAAATTGGTATCGTTATATTTCATTCAATCATTTGGTGTCAATGTCCCGGCAGCAGGTCTATCAGGTTTTTCGTTTCAAAATTAAATAAATTCGCATTTCATCACTCCGACAGCTTGGACAGAAAACGATCAACAATTCCGACATAATTGTGTCGCATCTGTCGAATGTAAACACAAGAGGATACACCTCATGCTCGAACTGTAGGTAGAGTAGGTACTTATTAATTATTGCATTATCCACACAAGATGCATGTACGCATACCTGGATTTGACATAAATCCAATCGCGCTGGTTATTGTTTTTACTGTTCACACTTTTCGCCTTCATTGTTGATGGAAGAACGATGGAGTATATTCAGCGGCGGACTAAGGCCTCCAGTCGCCTAAAGTCAATTTTTGTAAATGTGGGCGCTGGTTAAAGTTAAAGTAAACGTTACGGGTGACTTGCTTTTATTTTTGAGGTTAGTATGAAAAGATCGGAGCTTTAAGAATACTTTCATAAGTTAGTTCTTATTTACTTGTACTTATTCTTACTTTTTTAAGCTGAATTAAAATGTTTAGTCTGGACCAGAATTTAGCATCAATCAATAAATAATCAAAAACCTCTTAAATGTTTTTCCTTTTACCAGTAAATGTAACTGACGACATCCGGATGTGAAAATCGGCAGAGTAATAGCAGTATATGTGAAAGAGTGAGGTTTATGTTTAAAAATGGCGTGAAATATGGACCACCTTTGCTGAACCTTATTTGGAGCAGAATTTTAGCAGAAACTTAGTTTTTTTTGCAAAATTTGATCAAACTGAGGTCGCTACATTGAAAAAATACGGCTATTGGTGACTAAACTACTTCCAATCATAGTTGGTGGCAATGTTTCCATTTCATTAACTTTAGGCTTAAAAAGTGTAGCATACTTTGACAGTTCCTGTTTTTCAGGAAAAAAAAGCAACAGGAAAATCAGCGTTTGGGAGTCCCTCTGGTCCCACTGCAGGTCTCTTTACTATCTGTTACCATGTTTTAAATAAAATAAATCAAATAAAGGGAGCTTAGTTCAAGAAATGACTCCACACAATCGGCAACTATGGGTAAAGGAAATACATTGACCAAGGAGGAAATAGACCAAATTCGAGCTCACCGAGAACAAGGAAACCCCATCCGTTTCATAGCCAGCAAGATTGGAAGAAGCGCCACTGTTGTGCACAGCTTTATTAAGGGCCCGGAGAAGTATGGAAAAAACCGCAAAGGAAGAGTCAGCAAACCAACAACATGTCAGGAAAGGCGGCCGATACTGAACTACAACTAAATCCGCCCCTGCTTATAATCGTGCACATAAATTTGACAATTCCATGCATCAAAGCCGAAAGCGGCTTTAAGTAACGGTTTGCAAGATACACTTCAAAGTGGCAATTTGTACTAAATAAATATCAAATTATTTCATTTACCTAAAGTATGTGCGAATCCGCGAAGCGATTACTTTTTTACTGACATTGTGAGTGTAATTTGCACATCTTTTATGGGTTTTATGTCAGACTTTATGTGCATTTTTGCACGTAACCAGAATGCGTACATTGTAGGTTACGGATCAAAAGATTTTGTGAGAGGCCATAATGGAAGCATTATTTCTCTGTTTTATATCAACACTCGGTAGAGAACAAGAGCGAGAACGAGCCGGCGCGCGGCGAGCGCATATCATGATTTAGAGAGCAGAAACAGTATGTCAATTTGGATTTCATTAAAGCAGGTTTCCTAAATGTGAAATGAATGAATAGAATTGGACAATTTAAGAAAAAAACCTGCTCCACCTCAGTAATCGTTGTAATAAACTTTTAAACACGACCTATAGAAGAGTTTTCAAAAACTGTTCTTAATAATTTTTTTGGTTTTCAGCAGTTTTCTGTTTTGACAGCTACCTACTTTTCTGTAAATAATTTTGAATGGAAATCCTTTGTTATTATGAATGGTGGATGATTTATTTTGTTTTGCACACGATGACACTTAGTTCCTTCTCGTAATATGCATTGTCCGGATCAATGACGTCCATATCATTAGTTATTCCCAGGTTGCTTTGGGCCATTGACTTTAATAAGAACTCGGGGACCAATTTTGAAGAAAGGACTTTGACTTTCTTGTGGAATAGCCTGACTCCAAAAAAGTAAATTTAGCTTGTTTTATACAAAGCCATTGATCCAAAAATGATCATCGTCACTTGATCATCTTTCAATAAAAATATTATGAATTTTCAAAATAAAACTGACTCCTTTAACTTAGCAGCGGTTTGAAGGTTGCAACTTGCATCTCTTAAGGTTATTTTCCTCTTGAAATTATATTTAAGCATTTACTTATTTCTTTAGCCAGGAAATGAACCACGTCACGGTCAATTGTCTAAACGCTTTTTACTTTAGGAAAGACAGGCCAACCACTAGTTAGTCGTAGTTAAACAGATAACTCTCCCAAAGCTGTAAAATCATATAGTTAATAACTGTTGAAGCCATATTTTGAGTCAGTGTAACTCCTCATAAGGCGAGACAGATGTACCAACTTATTGATTATGCGCATATTAACTGTCTGCGGTATAGCAGCAGTCAATCAACAACAGATCAAGGCTGACAATAAATCAAGTGTGCGACAAATTGTTATTGAACAAGAATCCGCCTAATAAGTAAACACTTTCCATCGCCAAGTCTATCAAGCTGTGACGGATCATAGTGAGCTGACCAAGCAATCACAAGTAGAGTGAATAAATGTAGTCGGATTGCATAAATACAGGTTCATACATATACAGCGAAGTTTAAGCGTTTTTGAGGAAAACACAAACTTGTCAAACTGCTGTCGCTGTGAGACTTTACGAACATTAACACTCAACATCGTCGTCGGCTGGATGCTCTCTTGTTCTAAAGTCCATTTTTTAAGAAATTGAGTTAGGTATGCAGTCTTTATAATTTCGGGACTTTCTTTCGTAATTTTGGCGCAAACCATTTTGTTCTCTCTCTCTTTTTGTAATTTTTTGCTATGTTGTTCAATATTGAGTTTTTCTCTGCAATATCCAACTCCAATTGTCACAACTTTGTTCAATATCCAAAATAACTTCCTCGTTGATTTTAATTTATAACTAATTCAAAATAAAAGAAAAACAATTTCTGTGACTTGTTTTAAAAACAGAAATTGTCAAGGCTTTGAGAAAAAAATCGATACCAATCAAAAAATGTCTGATATAAAAAAAATGTTTCAATCTGAACTTCAAAAATAGATTTTCCAACATTTAAAAAAATGGACATTGAACAAGAAAGCATCCAGCCGATGTTATTGCGCGATACTTATAATCATATTTCTGTCGAGTCTTGGGTAAAATTTACCAACTCACAATGGCAAAATTTTCCATATAAAATCACCCATTGTGACCTAAAAAATAAGTTCGCATTGCGTCGTACTAATAACAAATTTTAGTCTCGACTTTAAATTTACGGAAGTTCACAATTGCGAAATTTGTATGGAAAATGCAGCCTCTGTGAACTACTAAGATTTAGAGTCGAAGCTAAAAATGTTTATTAGTAACGCCCACTTAGTACAACGTAGACCTGAAAAAATTGCACAGACAGTTTTTTATATGAAGAGCTATTGTATTGTTTCTTAAATTTTCAAGTGGATGCAGTTAAAACTTACTTGAACAGACTGGTTCACAATAGATGAAACATTTTTTTAAAAGTGCGCATACAATAACGTCTTTCATATAATTGGAAATATAGCTACATCTCTTTGATGTCTTTCAGAATGACCCCCTGGAAGAGGGGATATAGTGTTTCGAATAGTTCACAATGGTTGGTATATTATCCACTAACAAATTGGTCGGAGGAATATGTACCAGGTTTCATTAATAATCATTTCTGATCTTGACCTTAAGATTATCTTACGTCACAATAGGTTTTGCACGGACATTTTTGCCATTGTGAGCTAGTAAAATGTGATGCATATTTTCGAAAATCACGTTCCCAGTTAGTCTTGGTGCACTTATTGCGCGGTACTATTTAATAACAAATCTTATTCTCGACTTTAAATTTACGGAAGTTCACAATTGCAAAATTTGTATGGAAAATGTAGCCACTGTGAACTAAATTTTAAAATTTAGAGCCGAAACTAAAAATGTTGATCGGTAAGGCCCATTGACAATCATTTCTTGTGTATAGAGGTAAAATTTTACAAAGTCACAATGGCAAGTGCAAAATTAGTTATTGTGACAATACATTACAAATATTTTGAAGTTAAAAAATTATTACTTATGAGTAATTCTAAATTCGGTGTTGGTATCGGTACAACCAACGACAACGGTTGACTACCGGATCGCGCGACAGATTTCCACCTGCAGGATGCGCTCCAAGGATTCTATGATGGTACATAAAACTACATGCAGCTATAAATGAAAGAGTTACATATATTTAAATACACCTTTGTGTTCAGGCGGCTGATGTTACATTTCGCGTGATAAATCGGAAAAGGACTGTAAAAACAAGCGATTCAACTCGCTGCTTACACCAAATAGTGCGCAATGTGATCGGTTCAGAATTGATCTCATCCGGTCATGCTCTCACGGTGAAAGTACCCACGACAGCCGGCTGTCAGAATTGTCCATCATTTCACGCCACTTCCAAATCTAATGCAGCATATTATCTTTTAAGTAGGTTTTTTGGTTCGTCCATCAAACAACACGATCAGCAGGTACACAAACCCTACCCTCAGTGTCAGTGTTATCTGCTGGGATTCCTGTTCGTTGTTGTGTTTACACAACGAACAATAAGCAAACAGAAACAATTAGTTATTTGACATCCACTCGATTAACTAAATCCATTCTGTTGCTCTCAATATACTTTGGTAATCCTCAGTTGTCTCTAATTTATTCCTGCTGCCTCATCGAATTGCCATTAGTCTCGTTTTTAATTGCTCCAACTTTATCTGAAGACAAGGGTAAACCGTCGAAATTGTGTTGTCTGCTTACAGAAATCGGTTGGATACGAAATCAGAGTTATTGCCGCGGAAATCGGATTAATTAATTTATTCCTCACTCTCATTGTACGAGCACCCGCCCTCAGTTCTGTGTCGCCTTTTATTTGAAATTCTATTCCAAATGAATCCTTCAGATTCGCGTCAGCTTTGTCATCAGTTACATCTGCCGTCTTTATTGTCAAGTCAACACCTTGTCTGGCGCGCACGATACAATTCATCTCGCATTTCAAGTTTGCCGATTAAATCTGATTCCGTTACGATGATGTATACGAGGCAAGTGATGTTGTCGGTCGGTGGGAAGGAATCAAGTTCGAGTCAGCACAGCAGGCGAACGGGTTGGGGCTTGGGGATATTATACTCGTAGCAAGCAATGCTCATGTTTCGTCACGTGTTTCATGTTGATAAGGAGTAAGCTCTGCCAACTCACTTGGGGTTTTAATTAGGTGCAATTTGTACGGAATCTTCGTCGCCTTCCGAGATGCCGCCGAACTTCATGCTCTCCCACACTCATCCATTCGGGGCGTCTTCGTCGATATGCGGAAGGGCTTTCCTTTAACTCGTCTCTCATTGATTCTTTGTCGTGCCTGCGAGATTTCGTTTCATTTTGCTTCATACGATGTGAACATTCCAAAATACGAGTATCTAGGTGCTGCTTCCTTTGGCGTATGAATTGGAATTTCGTCTTGTTGGTGGTTCCGCTCCGAAATTCGTTTTCATGCAATTGTGGCAGAGATCGTTCTGTTCCCCTTGCCTGTTCGTTCGTGGAGCCGGCGGGAACCACAAAAACTTTGTTGACAAGTTCCTAAAAGGCGGCGGAGCACAGACTGTCAGAGTTAGAGAATGCGTGCTGAATGGGGTCGGGTCGGCGTGGTGTGATTATTCGATTTGTTAGCGGGTGGTTAGGTTGGATGATTGTTGTGCTCGCTCGTTCCCTTCGGAGAAGGTGTCGATAATTTTGTTATGTGTTCCGAGCTAATTTCTTTTCGCCTAGCCAGGACGAGTGCGGAAGTATTTTTGTGGATGTTGGTTGGAATTTTTGTTTTGGTGTGTGTGATTACGTGTGAATGGAGCCAGTGGCTGGATGGCAGTGGAATTAATTAATTTCTAGCAGGATATTAAATATGAGAAAGTGCGTTCGAGGCTGGCGCAGAATGTGGGATGGAAAGTAGGCTCATATGTTGTTATTTGGTAGCAGGAGTTTATTGTCATGTAGGTTGGTAAGTTTTGGGGGATATAAAGTGACGTCGGAATTTCATTTGAAGTAAGTAATGTACTGTGAAAGGCGAATTTGTGAAAGTAATTGACTGATGTTGATTTACATATGTCTAAGATGACTTAATGAAAACGTGCAGAGCTACCATGACAAAATGGCAGGGTTTGTTTTATTAGATAGACAGGTAAAGATCTGAGAAGCAATGTTAGATAAAAGAAACGGTTCATTTGATATAGAAAAAGAGTTTTAAATAAAATTCACGATTGGGTTATTCATCTGACACGGCAGTATATTATATCAAATAACAATGTGCGTTTTTATAAGTTGGAGCTCTCAGTAACAGACAATTGTCGCATGTTCTGGTTAGAGAGCTATAAGCGCCTACTGTACTTTTTTATGTGCCCTTACACTTTATAAGATTTTTGCGTACAATACAAAGTGTAGTCGGAGTTTCTGTTTCTGGTCGGTAGGGCGTGCTTTTATTTTTGACTAGAATAGGTATAACGCTGGTTGTCAAATGTTAAAGGTGTCTATGATTGGAAGTAAGGTTTGTATTAGACCAATATATTTACATAGATACCTATAATGTAAGATTTTAGAGATTTGTTTTCAAATTTGGATTAGCAGCCGTAAACCGAATATGCCGATGGACGTGTGTAGGGCTGCAAATGAAATGGGAGTTCCTGATTGTGTAAGCTCCAGGTGGCTGGAATTATTTTAAAGTGCATATTTAATATGATTGGACAAAACGAAATACGCAGTGGGAAATATTTGCTAAAAGGAAGTTTTTTGTAGTTGTAATTATATTTTTGTTGGCACTGCGGTTTTGACTTTTATAAAAATAAAGAGCACAGATCTGGACTTGGGTAGTCATTTTTGAGAAATAATTAAAAAAACGGATTTATTCGAATTTTTGGAAGAAAAAAATTAATACGTAGATAATCTTATTTAGAATACTTTTATTATATTTAATATGAGCTTTGAACAAAATGTGTAAGAGGGGTCCTTGTAAGACTTTGCAGACGAAACAGTACCAACTATTGCAATGTTTAGTATGGAAAATACTATTGCTTAACTATTAATTGAAAACTGAGTATAATTTATTGTTCGGGATAAAAGCATTAATTGGTCTTTTAAAGTTTTATTCTAATCGAAAGTGGGGTTTTCGAGACATGAGCAGTTTTTTTTTAAGTTAACGCTTTCTCTGATTCGAATTGAAAATTAAGGACTCAATAATTTTAAAAACATTAATTTAACTACATATAAGTTTGCATTTTGGTCAAAATCATTTGTAACGTTTTTAGGTAAACTAAAGAAAACAACATTTTTTTTAAAAAAAAGCGTCGTTTTCAAAAATTCGTTATAGATACACCGTATACACCGGTTTCGAGATATGATCAAATTTCGAAGTAGGTACCATTGCTCGATTTTTTTTAGTGAAAAACTGAACATGCAGTCCTGTTAACCTCACCTACTTAAGCTGAAATATCAATTTTGGTTGAAATCTTCAGAGCCGTTTTCGAACAAATCAAACTGGTATACAAATTTTGTGTGGGAAGAACCATTAATATTGCGGCTACCTTGCAAAAAAAAAACGGCCTTCGAACTGTATGCCCACAAACTCGAAATCTGAAGTTTGAACGAAATCCGGGCAGCTGTTTTTGCTATGAGAATTGTCATATTCTGGTTGTCCTTACACAATATCTGCGGATCACTCCAGCAATACAACGAACGAAACACATTTTGGCAGCTCGTAGTCTGCGATCTTTCAATTTCCGTCAGTACCAAAATCTCATGACCATTGATTAGAGTTGAAATATCTTGCTTAAATTCGGAGCGATAAAACAGCTTCCTGATCTTAAAGACAGACAGCTGCAAACATGTTTTCAAATATTTCAGACACATTTCAAGCGGCCCCCAGCCAAGTGACTCGTGGTATAATTACTGTCAGTTGTAAGAGCTCAATCAGTGATGGATTGTTTTGTCATCAGTCACACTTAAATGGATCGTGTTTTGTAAATTTTCACGAGAGCTATGCAGGATTGCAGGGTCCAAATTAATGCTTGTGCTGTGCATACCCAAAGGTTATAATTTTATAACAAAACCTTTACAAAAACGTTTGTTGCGAAAATGACGGGTATGACTTAATTAGATTGTTTCAATATTTTTGGTTGCTTATTTTAGGTGGTATGTATAATCGTACACACCGAGAGTGTAAATATTGAATAGGCATTACTGAAGAAGAAATAAGAAAAAAAATATTCCACATCAGCTTAGTAGAAGCTAAGACCTCCCTTTTCTAACTACAATTGGCTGTCCACTGAATTTGCAAAACCAGCAGCGTTACAGTTCTCGTGCCAGTTTTAATGTAGTGCCACCCACTCGATGGACTTTATTTTAGCAAACAAATTCCATGACATCAACATCAACTCCACCCCAAAAATTTGATCTAATCTACTCAATTTTGAATAAAGTTTCGTTTCGATCACCTCCATACGGATATTTTGACGACATTTGGGACCACACACATCATGTCCTTGAGAGGCGCACCCAGCTTTTACACTTTTCCCTATTCCTTGCCTTATAGAATTATAATTTCAAAAGCCATGTCTAATGGCCAACTCAAAGGAAACAAAAGCCGTATCCGATTAAGCCAATAATACAAATCGACAACACACGTCCAACATCAGAAGACAGAACACACTCAAGCGACAGTCAGCAAAGTCAGCAAACGGGGGGGTACTAAATATTCAGGAAGCTCACAACTAGACCAAGACCAACATCAAAGGCATGCCACAGCCTATTAGCCATTAGGCAAGCATGCTAGTTGGCATGCCATCCGATCTAGCGTTAGCCATCCCAACCGGCTACCTTACACCGCAGCTCTTTCTAATGTTTTGATTTTGTTCAAAAGAACAACAACCACACGATGTACACTCATCGCACTCGTATATCTAAAGCAACGGCCGGTCAAAGCAGCCAACTAACCAACGGCAACGTGCAAATAATAAAGAATACCCAAAAGAATGACATAGGAAGAGAGATAAATAGATCGCCAGATACAGATACCCCGAGCCCGACGAGTCTTAATTAAAGTGAGAAAAGTGCTGTAGTATTTCACAACTGGAGGGGGGTTGGCACTGCACAAGGCACAACTGCCCTGCACCAACACAAAACTGCACACACCGCATGCAGGCGGTTGCTGTGGCTAGCGCCGAAAGCGGGCGGGATACAAACTGCCCACTCTATCTCTTCCGGCAGTTTGTGTCGATATTTGTGTCGACCAGCAACATAAGAAGCCAGTGAAACCTTAGCTAAAACAAACACAAAAAAAAAAAACAAGAAAAAGAAAAGAAACCCAAACCCAACACAAGAGAACTACTAGACCATTGGCCAAGAGCCACTTAAGTTACCTGCTGTTTCAGCCTCTCTGATGATCCGTTTGTTTTGCTACAGTTTATCTCGTACTTTTTGTATGCTCTTGTGGATGACGTGCATCCATCTGAGCGATGACTTGAAATGATTTAACGTTCCGCACCAAGAAGAGGACTCTATACAGACGAAGATGACCGGCGACGCGACGAATTTGCGATGGCCCTCTCTGTACCTGCTCTCGGAGGCGAACTCCAGTTAATCCAGATGCGAGAGCGACCACCTTGAGTGACCACGGACCAGAACTATTAGTAGCACTTATTATCTCATTAAACCCAAACGCCAAACATAAATTGGTTTAATCGCGGCACTTCCTCCTCTTGACACCACACGCACAACACACTCACACTCACGCTGCCCTCTGCCAGCCGAGCAGGCGGTATAGGACTTTTGCGCCGCACACCAAAGGATCCCGTCTTGGGTGAGTATTAAATTTGAATTTTCATCAACCACACGAGCAGCACCACGGAAACCAGATAACTCTTCGTTTGCACCACACTACCACCGCCAGACACGACGACAATCACGTTCTAAGCGAAGAAGCCAACACTCAATACACTGCGGCTACACTACCATCCACAAACCACAACCGTTCAACCGAAGTTCGTCCAAAGACCGACTGAACTGAGCTGAGAATGAGAACTGAACTCGTATCCGAACCACCACGTCCGAATGCCAATCTATGACTGAATTCGTTTTACCACTTGGCCACAATGTTTATGTTGCTCGATGAAAACGCGCGCCGAGGAAACCAAACAGAAACACTGCGTTGCTGCGTGTATCGTGTGTACACAGTATGAGTATACCCAGCCAGACCCACCTTACATTCGGTGGGGTTCTGTGGGAAAACTCTTTCCAAGGAAATGCAATGCGGCTGCATGCAACGGCAGCATGGTGAAGTTGCCTTTGCCGGTCTTACCTTCCCAGTGGGTGTATGGGGATTGGGGATGGAAAATGCCTCTTTCAGTTTCAGCATCGTAAACAGAGAGATGACAGGGCGCGAGAGAGAACTCAGGCTGGAAATCGGAAGCTGGGAGCTTTTTTCTTCGTTTGGCAACATTTGGGGGGGGCTGAGCGAGCTTTGACGACTAGTGCTTGGCAACATGTTTAATGCGAACTTGTAAGGTAAATCGTGCAATTGTTGGTCAAGTATTTTTCTATTAAATGTTGTCTACCTACACTCATCGGCAAAAGCATTTTGAGAAAATTGAATTCTAGGAAGACATGAAAAAAAATTAATGCAAAGTTTGCTTCCTTACTATTTTTATTTTAAGAAACCTACATTAATTTAAATTCATTGAAAGTAATAAGATTAATTTTTCACTTTTGACGTAACTAGCAAGTCCCGGCTGAGCTCCATTATAAACCCATTGAATAGCAAATAGTTTACAACGACCGATTTTGTCTTTGTTTTGAAATAAAATTTTGGTTATAACGACTAAGATCGACGCAGCTGTTGGTGCGACTGCATTTTTTCTGAAACGGTAAACTATTTATGGGTCTGTAGTCTGTACATGCGATGTATCTATCTAGACACATGTTACAGCTCACCGTTTGTTGAGATATTATTATTATTATTATACATATTATTATTCTTTATGTTTTGCGCTTATTATTGGTTTTGAGTTTGTTCAATAGGTAGTAGGTGGGGAAATTAGTGTACATTTTTCTGTGACGAGTAGTCGAAGAGTTTTGATGTTATTCGGTTTGCATAAAGTTAATTGGAAAATGATTCAGAAACGAAAAATCTTTACAACTGAAGAGAAAGCAGATATCATTTTTAGATTGGAAGCTGGAGAGCAAAATAAAGACCTTGATAAATAGTATTCCGTTTCACACTCCACTATATCAACAATTTTAAAGGATAAGGAAATAATTAGAAAACAATTTGAGGAAGCAAAACTTACCGTTAAAAAAGTAAAGAGGTTGAGAAGGCTCAAAAAATAAATAAAAAAATTGAAAACAGATTAATTTACGTATGCACCTTGATATCGGTTACAGCGACCTATCGCTTATGACGACCAAAATCGTCAGTCCCTTGAAGGTCGTTATAACCGATTTTGACTGTATATCCGCATTAGTATCAATAACTTTCTGTAATTGTCTTCGAACCGTTTCGACGTGTTTTACCAGTATCCCAGAGGTTTGTTACTACAAAAATGGTCTCCTTTCTGCTCCGTGTCGGCGAAACAGTTATGTTTCCTTTAATGCAACCTCGTACATATTCAGTAATATTAAATCTGAGCCTAGGAGTGGCCAGTAACTAGTTCAATATCCTGGTGCGTGTTTTTCACGCGATAATTTCGGCATCCAATCAAATCTTCTTTACGATGCTCCATGATCACATATCAAGTTACTCGAAAAGCATATTTGGATGCCGTTTGTATACGTATCTCAAGTATTGCGGACTTAAGAAGCTAAATAACATTTTAATAAGCAATGAACCCTGGTATCTTTATGAAGAAATAAGATTTGCTACCTCGTCAAGATCGTTTATATTTGTGCAGCCGAAGTTCACCTGCACAAATTCAGAACGTCCTTTTTTTGTTGGTGTTAACAGACAGTGGAATGCCTTAGCCCTAGATATACGAAGACATCGGGGTACCAAATATTTCGAAAACGTTTTATTCAGACATCTAGTCAATAATTCAAAACTTTTACTATTTGTTAATTTATTTATTTATGTTTGTTTTTCTCTGCTATTAAATTGTTTACATTGAAATATAATAATGTAGATTTTTCATCGTCTTAGTTTATTTAGTTTATTTCTAATTTTGTAATGTTATTCATATTTGTTTAGTTAAATTCATTCAAAATTGTACTTACTTTTGCTATAAATGGACTTCAAGTCCATAAATTTAAGGCCCTGAACCTGCTGACAGAATTTTAGCCTCTGAACATCCTGACCTTTTGAAAAAATTTAAATCTTATATGTGAAAAGGCTTTAAACTATTATGGTAGAATTTCTATCACTGGGTGAACTCTAGTATTCAATAACATGTGTACAACGAATAAATTCGTGTATTTGCTATTACGGTTTTTATTTAAATAATCTTAATCTTAAACTTAAGCTTCGTGAATATGAGTTATTACGTATGACTGGATTATTTTTATTCAAATTATTATAGAAACTAGTTGACCCGTACTCACGTTGCTTCTCAGTGTTCTTAGAAAACGTTTGTTCTATAAAAAGATTATAGCAAAAAATGTTTTTTACATTACATTACTTTTTGTAGGTACAATTTGACTTAAGGTTAGGTAACAAATAGTGGTGAATAATAAACAATTAAATGCGCTGGCTCAACAACACAGGGGCCCAACAGTCCAAAATATTTATTTTCTTAAATCTATTTTGCATAAATTGTGGCTGTCTTCTCGGATTCATACTCGTAGTATGCATCGTTGTTTGGGTTGACCTCAGGGTGTTCAAGTCCGGGTGTTGCTTGTTTTTGTCATCCTCTTTTTTATACTTCCCAATAGGGCCTGAAATTCGTATGTGCCCAAGGGCTCCGGCACGGTCTAAGACGGCCCTGCTAGTACCGCAGAGCTACACCCAATCGCTTTTATTTTGGATGGCAACTAAATTATAGCTCCTATAGCGAACAGAAGTAAGAGTCGTAGAGACATTACCTGGGCTCTCTAAAGTCAAGATTTGTAATACAATACCTAAAGCTATATCATTTTGTTAGCCCCTGTAGCGGTTATTGTCTCTAAGTTGTATGTATTTGAATTTTTCTCTTTTATCGACAAAAACACGTACTTTCGAAATTTATGATCATTATATCTAACATTTAGGCAGACTAAAACTGGGCGTTCCATTAGCAAAAAATTAATTTATTAACCTATCGCTCTCCATCATCATATCTAACATTTAACAAATGCCTATCCCCTACGGCCATGTCTTATTGATTGACACAAGCATTTAACCAGACTCGAAAAAGAACTCACCTCGATAAACGAATATTAATTGAATTCCCTGCCAGAGTTCAAGTTCTTGGACCGACTCCCGTCCGAAGTTCAACGTTAATTTGAATACAAATATCTTACGCACGATAAACTCATACATACTCCCTGCCCGCAGGCTGCGGTAAATTATGACCACAACTTTGTGCGAGAGAGAACCAAAAAAAAATTAAAATATACCGACGTAATGAATGAAGCCTCCACCAATATCCAACCGATACAATTCACTGCTGGAGACTGAAAACAACAAAACAAAAAAAACCCCACACCAGACCGCCAACAACAACATGCCCTCCAGCGCCCAATAAGATGTAATCTGTCAAAATTATATCGTCCGGTATCGGGGCAGGAAAATCTTTCAACAAAAGCATTTAGGCGGTCTTCGGATCGGTTTTTAGTTCACTTCTCGTATAGATACGGGTTCAACGATCGGTTGCATCGAGTTTTTTGGCTGTTTACGATCGCCCATCGATATCGAGATACTTTACATTGCGTGCAGAACAATTTGCCTTTGGTTGTTGCACATTCCCTACCGATGCTGATGTACGCGCAGCAGCACTATGAGGTAGATCGTTCGCCTTCGAATGTTAGAAGTCGTCGGCTGGGCCGTTCTCGCTCGTCAATTGCAACGCCCGCGATGGATTGATGGGGCATACTCGCATACACCAACAGCAACCATGTAATTAGCCTGATATTGAAAACGATTTCTGTACGAAGAGTGCAATGCTTTGCACAGCAGGAAAAAAATGTTAGAGCACACGAATTTTCGGGTAATCGTCAGTTAATGCGGTCCAGGCTGAAGATGCTTCTTCTGAAGAAGTAATACACGCGCCGCAGGCTGCGTCCGCACTCTGAGTGAGACGAAAGCCTTGATTTTTACGTATCTAAGAAGCGATTTGGGTTTCGCTACAAAAAAAAAAAAAAAAAAAACAAATTATTGTATCAAAAATACACCCATGGCCATAACGTCTGGGATTTGCGAATCCAATTACTGGTGAAATGTGCGTTCCTATTGTTACCGTTGTCGGTATGTATCGGGAGCTAATAAGCAGGGTCAACAATATCTTTTCGCATTATTGCCAGCCCCATCTATCGTTGTGTGTGTCCCGACACAATGACTGTGGGTATCCTTTTTGATTGAAGAAAAATATCCAATAATAATCGTTAAAGTCATTGGGGCGAAACCGTAATTGATTAGATTAATATGTTGCAATTATCGTTTTCCCGTTGGGGCAAACTACACAATAGTCGATTGGATTTGTTTGCTCTGTTCAGGGATCATTAACGTCTGGAATGGTTTTTAATCGAATGCATTAGTTCAGTCAGCAGGATAAATGGGATAACTAAGCGGACACAGGCGAAAAGATGGAAACACATGCGAGAGAAATTAATGTTGCGCTGACGGTCAATTGCCAAGCTTTAAGGTTGAAGTTTGCCTTCAATGGCGGAAGTGGTTGCCATGTGAATGAAAAAATCTGTTTTTTTGTTCCACAACTGAACCGAACCAGTCTTATTGGGGCACATGGGTGTTATGTTTGTTTTTTATGGGGATATGAAGAGGAACATTACCTATTGATGTCTGTACAGAAAGGGAAGTACGCAGTTGAAGTTGTTATGACTTTTTGACTGAAAAATGATTCACCAATACAGTGCTGGTGGTTTGTTTGCTAGGCGGGCTTATAGTCAACAAGCCTCCTCACTTAACCTGATATTCGGCTTGCAGGCGGAATTTTCGCCAAAAAATTGGTTGGCGACGAGTTTAAACTTGGTTCGCATTTTAATTAATTAATTAATAAATTTCCTTCGTTGTCAGAAGGCCATCAGAAACTCAATGTCTTGGGGTTACCATAGACAAATCATACTGAGTACCCCAACTCGCAATCCTCTTGCCGCTGGAGCAACAATTTTCCTCCAACCGTATATGGGGGGAGAGCTAGGTAGCCAGAATGCAAATAAGTCTTTGTAATGGATTTTTAAAATTGGTTCTTTTTACACGTCATCGAACGTCGTTCCGATAAATAAATGTCGTACGAGCTCAATCGGGTTGACTCTAGACAACCATCTGCGTGGTATACAAGAGAAATTTCAATATCTAAGGCACAGCACGCCTTTAAGGTAAATGAAGATCAGATGAACAGAAACGGCTCTTCATGAAGTAAAGAATACACTCTCGTATCCTTTCTCGACATAGAAGGGGCTTACGGAGCTAGAGATAGAGATCTATCTTAGTCTATGGATTGTCTCTATGCTTAGTACCAGAATAATTCAGTCTACATTAGGAAAAAGCTATATAACAAACTTTGCCAGCAGAGGCACGTTTTGCGGACGATTTGGTGATACTGGCGCCAGGGAAGTCTCCTTTCACAATTAGTGGAATTATTGAAAACGCTCTAGGGAAGGTTAGTACATGGGCCAGGAGGTGTGGTCTTGGTGTCAACGCGAGCAAAACCGAATTGATCTTTTTCACCACTAAAACCAAAATACCGGACTTCATACGGCCACCAGCTATCCTTATCCATCAGTGCTAGGTATCTAGGAGTAATCCTGGATCCGAAGCTCAACTGGATACTAACATCGAGCAACGGGTAAAGAAAGCATGCATAGCTTTTTATGCCTGCAATAGAACATTCGGCAAAAGATGGGGCCTGCAACCAAAACTGACCCTTTTGATGTACACAGATGACGCACGACCAATCCTTACCTACGGGTCAATAGTTTGGTGGCCGGCTCTTACAAAAGCTTACAATATAATCAAACTAAACAAAGTACAAGGAACGGCATGCATAGGGACCACAGGCACCCTACGGTCAACACCGTCAGACGGCCCGACAGTCCTTCTGCATCTGTTACCTTTAGACCTTCACATTAAAAACATCACAGCACATAGCGCGATTAGACTTAGAGAGTCGGGATGCTGGTCTGCGAGACCCTATGGCCATACTAACATTTTGCTTTCTCTATCAAGAGACCTCATACCACCCTCAACGGACTACATAACTCCCAAAATTTTTTTCACTAAACATTTTAAAGTACAATTCCCTTCAAGATTAGATTGGCAAGATGGCCGAGGGAACAGCGACACGAATCTCGCAATCTACACAGACGGTTCAAAAATGGACTGTGGAGTAGGTGCAGGTGTTTATTTCTGAGTCTCTTAACATCTCAAAATCCTTTAGGCTTCCGGATACGGCCAGTGTGTTTCAGGTGAAATTACTGGCTACCCGTGAGGCCTGTCGTCAAATCAAACCACACCCAAACATAGTCCGAGGCAAAAGATTGACATTTGTATTGATAGTCAAGCTGCCATCAAGGCTATCGCCTTAGTCAATATAACCTCAAACTTAGTTTTAGTGTGTCGTAAGGAGCAGGCCTTGACAAGTTCAAGGTTACCCTGATTTGGGTTCCAGGTCATAGCAACGTTTACGGAAACTGACGAGCTGGCCAGGCAAGGCCAAGGGGAACACGCAATTAGATTAGGCATCCCACATAATACACACTGTCGAAGCTGTAATGACGCAGTCGCAAAAGAAGCACTCACACACTACATTTGCGCCTGTCCAGCACAAGCTAGGGTCAGACAGCGATCTCTTGGAAAACCCTTCTTCGACTCCCTTGAGGAGGTCTCGAAAAGTAGTATTAGGGAATTGATAACCTTTGTGAATTCCACAGGCTGGATCTAAACTCTCCTTTTCGACAATCTTCAACAACCAGGTCAAATGAGTCGTGGGAACAAATAGGCACATAGTGCTACTTGGGTTTTTAGATAATAGCCGCCACTCCTACCTACCTACCCAACACTTCACTGCAAATCGTATATAAGTTCCGCGCCTGATCGTTGTCGGAGGATATCGGAAAAAAACAGCTGTCAAAAATATTACTCAAAAACGAACTTGATCGCACTTCAACGCAAAACGCTGGAGCGCGTGACATTTGTACCGGAACAATTCTCCGAACAGTTGTTCCGAAGAATACCCCGCAATGAAAATTATCCGAATCGTATAAAATCGAAGAATTTTCCGCTCCGACGGATACCTTGATAGTGCCGACGGTTTTGTATTTTTTATTTGGTATCGTTTGAGCCGTCCTTACGTTCTGCAAAGTATTTTCACAAATACGACAACCAATTTCAACAAAATGCTGCACATAAAGGGTTTTTTTTTTAATAAGGACCTGAGAAGTATTAATAATATTCTTTTTTTATCTTAAGGCCCCAGTAGATATTCTCTTAAGTTTGGAATATAACATCGTTCAAAAGTCGGCTGCGTCTTTTTACGGTGGCATAGATCCGAGTGCTCCGTTTTTTTTATGACTCTGCCACATTGATCCGGCTAAATTTGAGCGATGGCATTGATTATGTTGGCTTTAAGAGCATCGGTCGATTGCGACTTACTATGGCATAGAGCTGCGACTTTAGGAAATGCTACAATAAAACGTCAAATGGCGCGGTCTTAGGTGATTTCTCGGCCTAAATTAGGGTTCTCAACCAACCGCTCCGAAGTCCAGTCAGCGAAAAAACTGCATTTTCTATGGTCATCAACTTTGAGCTTTCGGATCAGGTGTATAATGTACTAATGTAGGTCCAAAATTCCGACGCAAAATTCGCAATGTTAAGGACTATTCTTATGAGAGCGAATGGCGAACTGCGAACAAGCGAATATTCGTAGTTTCTGACATTTCATTCACATGAAAACTTTTTTGTTGCAGATACCTGCGAATTGGTCGAAGTTCGAATGAATTTTTCATTCTTGTGTTCGTGGATCGCAACTGTTTTATGTGAATTGTGAATATGCTTGTCCAACGGTCAAAATAGGAAGAACCAGTGGAAGAACCCTTAAGAAGCAAGTTCTCCTTTTCCTTGGATTGAACCCCTTACTCAGTAGTCCATGGAGCTCTGAGTCTCTGAGGCTTGGAAAACTACATTCAATTGCGATTTCATACTCATTTCGCTTGGAAAATGAGTATGAAATGTCAGTTTGCTTCACTGACATGCAAATGTATCCAACTTGTTCACATGATGAAACTCTTCAACAAAGTGAACATAAACTGACCCTTCCAAACTAAAGGAAAATTTAGAAACAAATAGACCAACGTTCGTTTTAAGATTGGATTAATATTTGTGTGGGACCAGAGCTACCTAGCCAATCATTTCAAAGAAGTAGTCGTACTAATGAATTTTAAAACTACTTATAACGTTCGCACGTTGCAGATTGCAAATTGCAGATTGCAGTGTCTTCTTTCATACCTACGGCGAGGCTGGCATGTCAGTGCCTCTTCAATTGCAATTAAAATCGGCATAATTAGGGCAAAAACATGCATGAGCTATGAAAATTAAAAACAAATTGTTGCTCCGATTACAATAGAGGTATTTATTTCTTGGCAGCATCTGCCACCTACTGCTGGCTGGCTGGCTTACATCGCTTCTTTCCCATATAAGCTGTGAAAGCTATTTGAAGAGATTTCGCGGATTGTGCTAGTGCTCACTTCACTCTGTGGATATGTGTATAATAATGCGAGAAAACCACCAACACAATGCATCAGGAGGCAGCTCAAAAGACAGCCGCTTTGAGTTCACTATACAATTGGAGCGGCAAAACTGGAGTGAGCGTGCCTGAGCCCTATTAAGTTGAGAACTAAATTCAATTCTATTTTCTATATATTGTCGGGAACTTTTTAATTGCACAAGATTTTCTCTCCTGCCATTTAAATCTGTGACTTGCTTCGAAATTGTATACAATTTGTGTGGGGTAAGTTCAAGAGAAAGGCTTGTCAGGGCAATGGGTTCGTGTAGGCTTGTTGTTATCCAAGGTGTGTGCTGAACTAAGCATTTGAATTCAGTATTATGATGGTTGTTTTTGAATTTAAATGGAGCTCTCGCGCCATATTTCAGAATTAAACGGAAAATATGATTTAATACACAAAAAATACCCACTAGTCTTTTGATCTAGCTTCAAAGTAGTGCATCAAGTCTTTGTTAAGTTATCGCCCTAAAAAGGTGTCAGAAATTCTTGCCTGGGAGTTCAAGATGAAGATATATGTAAAGAAATATCGCGAACATTATTTGCCGCAATCTTACACTTTGTAAACAACCTTATTATGACCCATAACCTGTTCACTAAATACAAACGGAAGAAAAGAAGAAAACCATTGTTTTTTTTTTTTAATTTAGGTCGATCGATGAACAAATTTAATTTAAATTTAATTAATTAGAATACTTAACATAAGCAATTGAAATAATTTTATAGTTTACTATTTATTGCTCTTCTTCTTTTTTCTATACATATATTCTTTGACCTCTGCTAATTTTGATCTTCTATTGTTATTAAATAATTTTATTTTATCCTGTTATGGGAATTTATTTTATTCTTCTTCAATTTCCTTTTGGTTTTAATTAAAATTCATATTTTTAGTTTTATTTAGTTTTTCTCCCCTATCTTCTTATTATTTTATTTAATTTTATTTCATTATTAGTTTGTTGCCAAAATGATTTTGTTTAGTCTGATTTTAAGTTGCCTCCTTGTATTTTGAATTAAATCTTCTTGATAATCATCTATTTTGTTGTCCTTATCTTTCAAAAGAATAACAAATTTTAGTCTCGACTATAAATTGCGAAATTTGTATAGCGCCGTACTAATAACAAATTTTAGTCTCGACATTAAATTTACGGAAGCTCACAGTTGCAAAATTTGTGTGGGAAATACGGCCTCTGTGAACTACTAAAATTTAGCGTCGAAACTAACAGCCCCATTCTGGTAAACCTCACAAGTTACAAAACAATCAAAAGGTGAGGTGAAAGAGATTTTGTGACGTTTTCGTATTATGTCAAGCAACGTGCAACTTGTGAGGCTCACAAAATCAATCGTTATTGTGATCTCCTTTTGAGCAGGTCACAACTCAGAAGTCACGAATTTTTCGGTGTCATTTATTCTGCGAAAAATATAAAAATAATGGAAACAGATTTGGTTCTCGTTCATGTTGTTGCCGAACTCTCATCTGAGAACGAAAGGTAAAATTCACAGCAGTACTATTAAAACAACCTTACTATACCGTTAGATTGCAGCGCAGACGTCTTTTACGGAAATAAAAAATAAAATAAATTGTTGGCGCAACAGGTCCGTAGGGACCCAAGGCCTAGCTTCTCATAGCCATTCTTCTTGTGTGAGTTTTTCATTTTTGGAACAAATGGAAGTGATCTTAAATTTTATGCTGATTCCAAACGGCTAATTGAGATGCTCTAAAGACAGTTATACTCTCGGATGTTTGTCAGACGTTCGCGAGAGGTGGCGCAGTGGAAAAAACCCTAAGTTGGAATTTGGATAATTGGGCATTTGTAGTACCCTAAGGTGTCCTGTGAGGTTTCCTGCTTTAACATTTGATATATCAGGGAGCCTGAGGACACTGAGACCAGCTACCTTCTTTACAGAGATATCTAAAGGCAAAAGACTGAGCATTGCCCCTATGTCTGCGGTTGGACAAGTTCTCATTGCCCCCGTTATACCAACGCATGCTAAGCCATATATCTTATTTAGTTTTTAGATTTAGATTCTATGATAGTTATTTTCGCGGTTCCTAGCAAAAATTCCGAATACGACGGATTCTGTGAAAGACGTGACTATTTTTCGGCCTATACCCGAAATTTACAGTACGGACTACGACCAGTCCACCAACACGAAAGGTATTCGAAAGTGTTAGAAATGTTCTAGCAACAATTTTAACAATTTTGACAAAAACCCCTTCGACTCATATACTTGATGGGAAACTCAATTTCAATTTCGTCCGTCTAATTGAGAACGTCCTTCACAACTGATTGTCATCAGCGTTGCTGAAACAAAAAAAAAAAAAAAACATTTACATTCCTTCACTCTAGCGACACATCGCTTCGTTTCGACCCCGCCAACATCCTCGCACATACTTCAAGCAGCACAATTATGAAACCTTATCCTTATTACACGCAATTTAAGATTATTACCCACTTCAAATAAAATGTCTTCTCCGAAAAATCTCAAGCACACTCCTCAGATGTTGGCAGCAGTTTCCCCATCAGTATGTACAGTACACCCGAGTATATACTGTTGTTGTCAGACTTCATTGACGGTCTTATACTGAATTTAATTAGTAAAACGACTACTTAATTGAAGCAAGGACTTCTGACACTGCCAACCCTCCCAATTCGTTAATAATACATATATGCACAAATTGCTTGACAATCATCCTTTTAAATACCGTGGTAGTTAATTTAATTGTGCCACCATGCTCACATGTTTAGCCTAACGACTTAATTAGTCGACCCATTTAGGAATATTGTTCATATCTAGGTATAAAAGCGCAACACTCTGTCCCCCAATTCGAACTTCGAATTGTCAGACACTGTGCCATATCAGATGGCGCACCAAAGGAGGCCTAACTCCTGGTGGATAGAAAAGGTGCCAAAGCGAAAGAAAACGTTCTTTGCCAATTCGCTGAAGGACTTTTTGCGGAACATCTCCCTGCATGGCTACGGCAAGATGGTGGAGAAGAAGACTAGCATTGGCGAGAGGTGAGAATTGAAAATAGCGAATACCTTCCGCAGACTTAAATTTTGTGTTTCTCTGGAGGATTATTTGGTTTGTGGTGCATATACTGACGCTGACAGCGCTCATTGGTTTCATGAGGTACAAAATGTCGAGGATAGCTGACAACTTCTATATAACTCTGCATGACCCGGTGTATCCGATAGAGAAGGTGCCCTTCCCCACGGTCTCGATTTGCTCCATCAATAGGATATCGAATGCGTCCGCTTGGCAATTCGCTGCCGAATTGTTAGTTCGATTTTGCAAGTTAATCCGATTGAACAAAAGCTATTTTTTCATCAGGAGTAACGGCGATCCAAAGAACAGGGACCCCGTCTTCTTCTATGACAATATCAAAATGCTGGCCTACCTCTACAAGACCAACGATGCTATCGAGTTTGACAAAGCAGTTTTCTTTCAAGGTGTTCTAGACATGTTTGGCACGGACGACAATGATGTGTTCTTCAACACCCGCAAGCTAATGGAACTAGTAAGTCTGTACGTGAGAGTAGATCCTCGATTTAAAACCGCTCAACCCACCTCAGCTAACTCCGAAGTGTAACCAGATGTTGATGGCGTGCCGCTTGGGAGGGAGACAAGTCGACTGCATTAATGAGTTCGAAATCACTCTGACATCTCACGGATTTTGCTGTACCTTCAACAGGGGCTATAAGTGAGGCGGTTTCATATTCGTTTAACACTTCTAACCGGCTCTCTTCATGTATAGTGAAAGGCCGAAAAACATGAGTTTTTACGGACCCACGCAGGGACTGACGGTTGTGCTGAAGTCCAACCCGAACGATTCGTTCTACAACATCATCGACACAGAAGGTTTCGCAGTATGTCTTGGGCCGTTGGACAATCGACTTGTGAATTGTTCTCTTAAATTTGTTTCAGGTTATGGTGCATCCACAAAATATGTATGCGGACGTGGCGTCGGGTGGTGTCAGTGAGACGTTCATTTCCAGTCAAATAGATTCCTTTATCGCATTAACACCGAAGATTACTGACAGCGTTCCTAGCATTCGATACTACAGCCGGAGTTTGGTATGGGTGATCTTATATAGGACTATTTTAAAATAACTTTGGTCACTACAAACTCTCTTAAATGGCCCCTGCATTTACACATAGACTCTTTCATTCATATTTTGACGCCCTCTTAAGTTGCGCTCCTTTTCCATATCCTTTCCCGTTGCCTTGTTTGTCAATATGTTCCGTAATTTCTATAGTATAAGTCTTTTAACTAAAATATACAAAACAATGTCACTCCTCACAGAGATCGTGTTACTTTAAAAATGAATTTCCGAAAATGTACGGTAAAAGCTACAGCCTCAATCAATGCATTACACGTTGCCGCATCCGGAGTATTATCGTCCTTTGTGAATGTCTACCATTCTTCTATCCGTATTACTTTATGGACACAGACACGCACACGGTCTACTGTACGCTGCAGCATCTGGAGTGCCTTAATCGATACAAGTGTAAGTGTTCGACCTAGTTTGACCCGAATTTCCTTCAACTGCAGCCGTGCAATAAGAAAAACGAAAATAATCCTCCCAACTTCACCCCGCTCCTTTCACCTTTGGCAACTTCATGAAATTGCCTCGACCTGAATTTTTCTTTCTCGCAAACATTAACGCACACCAGTTAAATGGATGAACGTCATAACCCAAAGACAGGCTGTTCTAGGACTCGAACGTGAAATGGAAGACGGTCTTTATTGTCCCGAATGTTTGCCATCGTGTTCCGACATTCAGTACAAGGTGACACTGATGTCACTACCTTCGGACCAATTCCAATACCTTCAACGTTGTATGCAGTGAGTATTCAAAAATGTGTCTTGCGGAATTACCTATCCATTTCGTTATCCTTTCAGCAACATTACGGTCACGGACCTCACCACATTGCATTTGTATTTCGACGAACCGACTGTTCCGTTTTATAGACAGATTAATAAAAATTCACCGCTCGATATTTTCAGTAAGTATACATAGATAGAGGAGTAGGTATATACTCTGCGACTCTGCCACACAAGGACTCGATGATAAATTGTCTCTTTATTTATAGGTACGGTGGGCAACATATGTGGCGTTGTTACTGGCTTCTCATTGGTAGCAGTATGCGAAATATTGTACTTTTTTGGCGGCGAATTGATGGTCCTGCTATGGCACTTGTTCACGGTGGATCATAGTAAAGGTGACAGAAATGAGGCCAAGCTGATTATTTGCCCTTAAGTGAAGTGGGTGTCATTTGTCATCAGGGAAATTATTGCTGAGAAATCGTAGTCGTGTGTAATTGACATAAATAATATTCAGGATTACCTTTTGCAGTCTTAGCACAAATCTGTACATGTAATAAAATTATAAAGTGTGTGGATTTTATTTTTATTTTCTTGTACTATAAGCTCACCCAATATGAAAGGAGATATCGGAAAAATATTTATATAGGTACCTAATATTGTGTCCTTGTAACGGAAATATTTAAGCCTGGGAAGAGTTAGGTTAAGGCATAAATGCGACTTTTTATTTCTGCACGAAGGGCTTTAATTTCCTGTAGGTTATTTATTTAATTCAAGTTCTTACTTCAGTGATTTGTATTTATTACAAATAAATTCAAATAAATATTATTTTACTTGAAACCTTTTACAATCTAATTTTACAACGTGGTGCTTGACAGTTTTTTTTCCCAAAAAGAAGGCAGCGAATGAGATGGTGGGATTAAACTTTCCCTTTTGCGCTGTCAGACCTGTGACGCGCTAACTCGTTGGTTTATAGTATTGCCAGCCTCGGCAACATACATATACAGTGACCATATTCTCGAACTCCAAATAATGAACAATAGAAAAAGACAACAATTTCAACACAATTCTCAATTATTCAATTCTTTTTCATTTCATAAACATGCATAGATACTTTATATAAAAAAAAAAAAAAAAAACTTTTAAGAAAACTTAAATAACGCATTTTTTAGTAGATGCTAGATTAGATACTTGTTTGCTCGTTGAGCAAGTTATGGTACAGTACTCCCCGGATAAAAGCACATGCGCAGGGGTATAAAATTATAGTGCCGGGTTTTCAATTAAATTCCTACTAAGCGGGGACATTTGTAATGCAAAGGATGGCGTTTCTGAATCTCAACACTGACTTATTTGTTGCTATTAAAAGGTTCTTGCTAGAAAGAGGGTTGCTTATATCCGGGGAGCACTGTACTATGGCATTAACATTTGGTTCATTGAATTTTGGTTTTCTTAATATTAACATTATTGTTTTTAAGAATTTAAATGAAATAATAAATAATGAACAGTTTCGTAAATACAGAACATTTGTATTTTTGTACACAAAATAATTCATAATGAACATTAATACAATTACAAAACTTTTATTATTATAATGAACAGAATGCCAACGTAAATGTATAGGACTTAAAATGGAGCAATATCTAGTTTTTGTGTCATCGCAATCGGCAAACTAATTCTGAAGAAGAAGAAGCATTTTTACACTTTTCTTTAAAATTAATTTAAAGAATGTTTAATTTATATTTCTTAACTGTGATAATTTTTTTCAACACGGATGGAATTTTAGTTACTTTTCGCTGTCATTTGATTTGATTTGACTTTCCCTTAGTATACTTATTATAATGGCCCAACTTGCTAAACAAACAAACAAGTACAAAGTAATCTTTTACCTAAAGATGTGCTCTATTAAAGTTGTGTTTTTATAAAGAGCCTACTTATTAGATAGAATTGAATAATTGAAAATATTTAAAAAAAATTTCTATTGTTCATTACTTGGAACTCTAAAATATAGTCACCATAGATATAAGTGAAATGGATTTTTTTATTGGACAGCAGCTTAAGCCCACTTAATCTCGTGAAGGCTGACCGTGACCGCTTAGGTACATGTCAACAACGAATACAAAAGTTGGATATACGAGAGCAAACCGCCATCTTCATGAACGAGCTATACGTTAACAATCGTTTTGAGAAAATATTGGCGGGAACTCAACGTCATGTATAGATAAAGATGAAAAAATGTTCGAAAAAGAATTCGTTCTAAAGGTTTACAAGATTAAGTTGGTCCATATATCTAAAAAATATAATACAAAAGGCATGGTACTGCCAACAATTTTACTATTTACTTTCTGCCAACAATTTTAGTTTGTCAAAATTAACCTAAACATAAATATTTTTGATTTAAGTATCAAAGCGTTGGCAATGATGTAGAAAAATAGTTATGGCGAGTATACTATTCATTAACTGACTGACTTGATTGTATGTATACAAAGTGTCCAAATCTCTGCCAACCGTGTTAACTGGCAATTTTGTCCACCAATATTTTGCAGAAAAGTAATTGTCGGATAATTGCCAGACCGCCACCTGACAATGAAATTCTTAAGTATCTGCCAATCGTCTGAACACCCATTTTTATCATTGTCAGGCCATTGCCAGACGTTTAGGACAGTTGCAGACTGTGGTTACGATTCTGCAAATTTTTCATTTGTGATTTCAATTGCATCTTTTTGTTCCATTTCAATTTTTGTCGTTCTATTATTACGTGCTTCTCACAATCAAGACATCACCACCGAATGGAAAATGAAAAAAAAAAATATTTTTAATTTGTCTAACAATGCCTGCAAACGGATCTGTAACTGTTTTGGAAACAAACATATGCAACCATGTGAACTGGCAACTTTCTAACTGACAACGTTGCCAGAAAAATTATTTGTAGGCAAACCATTGTCAGAGTTTGGGACAAAACCTGGCAACCGTGCGTGAACTGGCAATTTTGTATTGTAAGGTAGTTCGCTATTGTCAGATCACTTGCAGCTCATTGCTAGATCATTTGTAGACCTGACAATATTGGCAGATCTGGCAATCGTTTGAACAAAGCTTAAGGCATTCCGTCGTCTATAGATCTTTTGCAGTGTTGCAGCAACAGCACACCTCATACCCGGAACACCTCATACCCGATACAACCCATGACTCCGATTTTTTTTAAAACTTAGTCAAAGACTGAAAGGTTTTCAACTTTTTTATTCAAAAAGCTTTTCGAATCTATTCATAGGACTTGTTACGGGACTTGTGCCTTCCGAAATACAATCTTCTACATTGTGAGGACTCGTTTCCTCGGAAGAAAGATTGGTGACAGGCTAAAATCTTTCAATCTTGTCCCTTATTAAATTGACAAGCGAAAAAAAATTGTTTGACTATCGCAGTGGCACATAATCTTTTGGGCTTTGTGCAGACCTGCAGAGCCCGCGCACACGCAATTAAATTTCCGTCTTTTTTATTGTTTTTCATGTCAAATTTGTAGACGTCACTTTTCCACTTTACCAGGGGTCCTTACCACACGATGTACCACGTCAACACGGTGCAACTTTAATTCAGTCGAAAGTCTTGTAGTCTTTCTGAATTCGAGGGTTCCCAACAAATTGTTCTTCCATCCAAAATGAGCTTTAGTTCTTACTCAATTCAAAAATTACTTTTATCACCAAACTTCAAAGTCATAACCGCCTTTTGACAGGACTGGTATGAGACCTATGTTCACAATATGCTTCAAAGTACATCAAATACACAAGTTTATTGCACAGTAAAACTCTACATAAAGTTGTTGTTCATAAATTATTACATCCCATCGATTGCGTCTGCATGTCGGCCGAATTCAAAAGCTTCGACATCACTCCCCATTCTCAGATCGTTGCGACTCTCCTCTCTCTCCTCTTCACGAATAAAATACAATCGATTACACGCACGTAGCATCACCTTTCGTCGCAGTCCCGTGAAACACACCTTTCGACTTTATCGCGCCCTCCTAAGGATAAATGGTTAATGGCTGTTGCCCATTTTGACGCTCGCGCTTGAGAGCCAAAACAATTTGTCGTCCTATAAAGTAAGCCACCTCACAGACGACAGTCAGTGAGAATCCAATGATGATGCCGCAATAATTCCCAATGGTGCCTATAAAATATACAAGTAGCGCGTAAATTGTCCTCTCACCGCAGCCGCGCCCACGCACACTTACTAAACGCTTCGAACCACGAATTCCTCACAATCTGCCGGTAAAACTTTATATAGGCTCCTTCAAAGAATACACCTACCACCGTTATGTCGGTCTTGTTATGAGGCCTGCGGAACAATAAACTCGATGTTGGGAGTACATTTTTTTAAAGGACCATCAAGCTCCCAGGCCCTCGATTGACATGCCTATAGATTTGCAACGCACACTTCGCACATGTCAACAAAGGTCCTGAGAGCTATAGAGGTGTCATAAAAAATGCGCATGCATATAATAAATCCTCACGGCAAATTGTCCTCTGGCATGGAATTCAAAGGCAGGGTGTTCAGGCTCACATCATAGGTTATGTCGTCACACGATGGCAGGCATTGGGGACAAAACAGTGCGTCCTCAGTTTCCCTTTCCAGTCCGGGTATGTCCACTCGATGCGACATAACGTTTCGCCACTTGACTGAAATTTTTCCATGAAATGGGTTAAGGATTGCCTTGTAGGTGGATCGGATTTTTAAAGCGAGGAAGAGAAAATAATTGAAATTGCCGTAAGTGCGATGGTATGAGAGAGGATATATGGTGAGCGCTCGTGCAATTTAAGTGAAAATAAGCTAGGATCATGGAAATCCTGTCGGCAGAAACCAATTTTCGCTCTCTGGCATCATTACGGAGCGGAAATTAAAAATCATCCCATAATTACTTGCCGATAAGCAGTCATACTCACAGCTGTACCTCTGCAGACAGTTAAGATGCTGTAGGGTGCAGAACACCGTTTTAGTACCTTCCGGAGACATTGAATAAGGGTAGGTGAATGGCAAACATTTGCACAGGACCATGATGCTTTGTATGCGGCACCGGGTAATGCAATTATTGAAGCTATATTTTGAGCGGCCCAATGTGAAGGTATCTGGTTCCTCGTCCCCGAAATAGCAATTCCTCTGGAAGTAGTTGCAAAAAGATTTCTCATACGAACGAAGACAGTTATGGTGTACATGTTAAAATACCGTCTTGGGGCTGAATTGTCTCATGGCTTTGACACTGTCAACGACATAAGGTGTAATCGACAGAAGGTTGGCCTCCCCGTTTGTGATGAACGTTTCTATGGAACCACCCGAAGTGGTATCCGGATATTTGGTTGCTGAATGGATCAGAACCTAGTAACAAAAAGAAACAGAAAATAATTTGTATGTGGTGTGGTTGGTGTAAGCAGACTCACTGCAGTGCCATCCATTCTCAGCAGCGGATAGTACATGTCCTCGGAGCTTGTGTTGAGCACTACGGTTAGGCCAAGTTCTGGAGATGCGAATCGGTATTTTTGTGTTCGCCTACGATAACTGCGGGAATACACGGTGAACACTTTTGGTAGAGGGGCAATGGTAGCGTATGTCTTACATGTCATTGGCATTGAAGGTGCAGCAGTATCCGTACATGGTTAGAGTTGTTTGAAAGGATTCGTTGGAAAGGCAGTCGATGGGGCTGCCAGCTAAGGAGCACTTTAGTAGCAGATGTTTGCAGCTAGGAGTGAGCTGTCAATTTAAATTGGATATAAAAGAATGTAACTGCATAGAGACAACACACCGAACTCAAAAGATCAATATCGAAGATGTTTTCAAGCATATTTTAATCAAATCGTTCCTATTAGAGGGCTTAGCAAATAGGCCCGCTAATAGGGCAACGATGCAGAGGGAGAAGTATTTCAAGCATCACCAGTACTTTGAAGCTTGCTTCATAGGAAGGCTTTTCAAAATAGCAGTCGTGTATATGCATGACCAATCGAAGTTATAGGATATTCTCAATTCCACTGGAAAGGACTAAATAAACTCGATTCGCGATTAGACAGGTTGAGATTCAAATTTCGCAACATACAAGCCAACATTGAGTCACCCTTAGCGCCTTATAACTCTAAATGTTTTAAGGAGCTTCCAACTCTTTTTAGGTAAGAACCTCTAAGCCAACAGCAAACATAATTGGAAATTTAAAAAGAAGTCAAGAATGCCAGTGGGAAAAAAAAAGCAAAGGCAAATGGCCTAGTTCAGTATCCTGAGGTACCCCAGAGGTAACATAAACTGGTGACAAGAAAAACGTCGTGTTTGCCAACGTAGCTACGGAATAGGGCTCTGAAGTATAAGAGCATATCTATTCTAACAAAGCTCAGCGCGCAATCCTAGCCGTTGTACTTTGGAGGACAAACTTTTGCGATGATCACGGTCAAAATCTCTTGCACTAATTTTTTTTACTTGAGGCTTTCCTTTTCTAACTCAAAATGTATGCATTGCACAAATATCAGAGCCATAACTTTCAAACTACATTTTTTATCAACGAAATAATTGCCATCAGAAAATAAATTTAAAAAATTAACGAAGTGTACGAGTGTGGTCCCAAAAGTAACCGACCTGACGGATAGATGGCGGTTTTTTTTTTTTGGAAAAGAATGACATTTTGGGAAATACCAACGTTATAAAGCTTAAATTTTGAGTTTGAAGACAATAAGCGTCTCCGGGGGGTCTCCGTGAATTTTTAATTATGGAATTGGTCATGGTAATGTAATACAATACCTTCAATTGAAAGGCCTCAGTGCTCAGTCCAACCGATATCAAAGTTAAGCTACACTCTACTCCCTCCGTGGGAGTCTGCTCCTTTATTGACAACAGTTAAAAATTGGGTAGCAGAGTTTAAAGGAGGTCGCAGTGGTCGACCAAATGAGGAGCCGCCATAAATTGTAAAAAAAAAATCTACAAAATGGTTTTGGATGACTGTCGACTGAAAGTGTGCGAACTAGCAGATTTTCACTGGAATAAAGCCGAGTTTTTGCGTCGATTCATAACCATGGATGGAACATGACTCCACTACTTCACACCTGAGATGAAGGAACAGTCAAAACTTTGGACATTGGAAAGAGGGAATCGGCTCCAAGGAAGGCGAAGACAGCTCCATCTGCCGCCAAAGTCATGGCGTCGAAAATCGGCAACTCTGCGTCTTGCTAATATTTATCGTTTATGAAAAAACATTGGAGACGAAAATTCACCTACTGAAATTCACCTTTCATTTTGTCTATATTTTATAAAATTCGGGTTTGAAATAACATCGCAATCGGTACGACAAAAAAGTTTAACCTATAAGTATTTATGATGATGGTTAATCGTCTGCTTATCAGATGCTTTTTTTCGACATTTTTCCTTATTGTAGTCGATAACAGGTTAAATAAAGCCGAGTCTCAGATATTGCCAACCAACATAAGAAAACACGTACGAGCCCGGCTTACAAAAGGAACTCTAGGAGCTTGTTGCAGAAGATATTAAATACCAGCAGAGCAAATGGGATCATATCTTGGACTTTGCGCAAAGTTCGTCGAAGCTCTTCTAGCCTAGAGTCACATCTTTAATGGTTGCTTAGGCGGTAGAGAGGATACTTGCAAGTCGTGTCTGCTGTCTTTGTCAAATGTTGTTGACTGGTTCTATTTGCCTTTGCTTGATCTAAGGAAAAGAATTGTTGTTTCACACATCTAAGCCATTCATCATGGTCATTGGTCATCATCGCGTCACGACTAAGCGAAGGTAACCCCAAACAGTGTGATGAATTTAGCGTATTTCCTGCTAAAGATAGCAGGATTATTTTATATTTAGCCTCTTTTTTTATCAAATCTTCCAGCTTTTTTTAGCCTGATTTTATGCTGTATCGGGAAAAATGAACAGGATATTTTGAACAATAATGTGAACTAATTAAAACAAGGGGTTTTTGAATTTTAGAGGGATTGAAATTACTGGAACTTTTTTACAGTACTTACCAAACTGATTGAAACTGTTTTCAAATCTATTAAAAACAGCACAAAATAATTTGTTAAACAATACTTATTAATTCAGAAGAAAAACAAAAATTTAAAACCTATGTAAATATGCAAAACGAGCAAGAGAAATATAAAAACTTTTCCAAAAAATTCACATTTTAGAGGTTGAAAATTTCGGAAGCTCACATTCTAGAGATGACAATGTAAAGTTTTGCAGATTCACATTTTAGAATAATTAACATTATCGAGGGATACTGTATCTTATTTTGTCTGAAAAACAACTATTTTTGTTAATTTTTGGGGTTTTTAGCAGAATTTTATTTAAAAAAATATTTAACATGATTTTTAGCTATTTTAATAAGAAAAAAGTGATATATTGATGAACTTAGCATGAATTCAAACATTGGTCACACTTACCAATTGTTTTTTTTTTCTTCCCTGAGCAGTGAGCATTGTTTTTGACACCTCTTGGCTCAATGTCAATACCCACTTGGTTATATGGAAAATAACGCGTTTTTCTTAGAGTTATTCTCATTTCTCACGAAGTTAAATTTGGGTGAACATTTTGTTTGTATCTCTTTTTTTGTTCTCTGAGTACTGAGTACTGTGTATATGTGGATGTGCTTGATACCGGCTTGGTTATGAACAAAATAACATGCTTTTCTTGGAGTTGTTCGATTTTCTTTTATTTCTTGTTTTCTCATTGCATGACTTAATGGAAATTTCGCATATGTAGAAAGTATGATTTTGTTTCAAGGTACATCTGCAGATGTAAGGTTTTTTTAGTTTTAAAAGTTATTAATTTTTCTTCGACTTTCCATTTCAAAATGTTCGCCACTGGTTTTCGATTTCGATTGGTTTTTGGCCCCACTCCGTCTAAAAATCGAGAACCTCAAAAATTTTAATGATTTCAAATCTTTTTATTCGATGCGTGAAATTAAGTTTTTCAAAAATTATAACTTTCTGTTTATTTTGAAACGTTCTGTTAAAATGACTAAAAATGCGGCATAATTAAGTCGATATATATAGTAGGTAAAATAATTAATCACTCTCTTCATTCCGAATATGGCTACCAGCCGAATCTGACTTTTGCCTACTGCTCCTTGAAAAACATGTCCGTCGTCAAAAATATGCACCAATTCCTGAATTTCGAAACAAAAATGCAACAATTCAAAAGACGAAGAAGAAAAATACCTAATTGTAGAAGTTATGTATACAATATTCTGTTTTCGGTGCATTTATTTTGCTGTGTAAAATATTCACTTATCTGTGTAGGGTGTATTTAATTTCCACAACATGTATAAATAAAATCCATTTCAAATGGTGTATTTTACCTACAAATTATAATGTATAGGTTGGTTTTAGAATCACATAATTTTATGCATCAATGGTATTTTTTGCACCGAATTTCAAAAGAAATGTAGAAATTTTGCACAGAAAAAACAATGGTGTAATTTTTATACTGGATTTTATTTTGACAAATACGCCAAATTTGTAAATTGTTCTTCAGTTTTCTCAATTTTGCACAAAAATTAATGGACCTTACCAACAAAAAATTTTAGCTTGGACAAATTTTAGTAATTCACAGTGGTTAGTATATTTTCCATACAAATATCGCAATTGTGTGCTCAAGTTCGGCGCGATGAACTCACACCAATTTATACACTTGAGCTGTGTAAAAAAAATATGAAAATGAAGAGCAAATTGAAATATCGAAAAAAGACATTGAGCCGTTCTATTCAAAAATTGTAGTCTCGACTTTAACGAAAGCTCACAAAGCGAAATTTGTGTGGAAATTATAGCCACTGTGAACTACTACAATTTGTGGTCGAAAATAAAAATGGTTATAAACTTTGTTTAACCATTTTCGACTGTACTTTTAGTCAAAAAAAAAGTCCTCTTTTATGTGATTGAAAAATGGTCACCGTAGCTATATAGGCTTCCATTTTCGGAATGCTAGGCAAGATAGACTTCTAGACAATAATCACCGGAAAGAGTCAGTGTATGAGTTCGACACGAACAAAAATATGAGTAGTTAGAGGCACAAGCGTCCCAAAAAAGAACATACCACTCTGCCGCTTCCGTGTCATCCTCAAATCGGAATTAAATTGAATACACTTGTACCTTCAGTTGTCTGTTTTTGAAACATCGACAAATACCCGCAAGCAAAATATAAAAAAAACCACCGCCCCACCAACTTACCGCTCGCATCTGGCGCAGTGTATTGTAGTAGGTCTCATTTTCCGCCGTACTGTATAGATCCAAAAACCTCTGGAAATTACTGACATCGTTCGTTTCCACAAAGTTGTCCTTGTCATATAGCATGCCAAGCCATTGTATGCGCTCCATAAAGTATGTTGTGTTCCTTCCGCCTGGGTCCAATTTACTCCTGGCAGAAGAAGAAACAAAACAAAAAGATTGGAAACCATCGCCCACATATAATATAATCAACAGCCAGTCCGCACTTACAGCTCTTCTGCGTATTTTACAGCCGCCCGTTGCGATATCCTATTATTCGAACAAATTGAAACTGCAGGGAATGGCACATTTTCGATTGGATACAACGGATCGTACAATGTGGTTGCAAAGTACTGATTCACGAACTCTGCCCAAGCATCCGAAAGGAACACTAACAGCAGGCATCCACAGAACACGTGCACGGAAAACCAAATGACTCTTCATACCAAGGTGAGCAATAAGAATAAAAACCCACTCCAGGGGCATTATTTATATACGTACTTCTCCCAAAATCCGTACGAGGCGTCCACCATCTTTGAGTAACAATGCAGCGATATGTGTCCGATGAAATCCATAAAGTCCTTGCCAAACATTGAATTTGCGTTTTTCTTGGTGTGCTTTGGTGTGGTCACCCACCACGTAGTCGTCTTGTCAATATGAAATTTAGTTGCCATCCCTCTGCGGGTACTCGAAGGTACTAAGGACTGGCCAGCCAAGTGACTGCTTCATATAGATTCTCAGACTGAGATACCCGGCTGGACGGTAATGGATTTTCATCATTAGCCCCCGGCCATTAAGTGTTAATTAGTGGAATAATTTCCACTTCTTCTTCCTCGTTGTTTTCGACCACAAAATTAAGTGTAATTAATCCTTTCGTCTGTGTAGAAGGTGTGCAGATACATTTCTTTCTATCCACTTATTAACCGCCTGAGTGGTTGCCTTCAAAGTGATGGAACTTGTTAGCCCATCAAAAGCTCTTAATTCACTTTCACGGTTTCACCACGCTGACTTCGGGTGAGGATACATATGGGTGGGGGTCGCCTCCCAACCTTGCCCTACTATTTTGGCGAAAAAGAGATATCTTGTGAGCTAATAAATCCACGCTGCTCGAAGAATGCACAATATTCACACCTCAAACTACGAAAAGCGTCCTCTCCCGTCACTTTCGCATGCCAGTTGGGAGTTTGTTCTTCTTTTCTCGTTTGTCTAATTCATTTTTATTACTGTGTGCTTTATCGAATCTCTTGGGATTTCTCCAGGATGAACGGGAGCAACGACAAGAATGGAAACAGAATAACCACCCACCCACCGCCCCACTGTGCATTATTAAATTACGTAGATTGAGAATATTATTTAACAAACAACCCATCCAGAGCAAAAGCATCCGCATAAAGGACTCAACGCTTCAGCATTGGAAATGAGTATCGAGATACCTACATATGGCTGGGCGGCTCTGCCAGAAGGATATCCGAATTTTCAGCACTTTCGCCCGGGTCGGGCGCGCTATAAAACACCCGAAAGAGTAATAATGCCATAAAACTTTACGATAGCTCGAGCTCTCGGTTATGTTTTGTTTTTGACAGCGCACATTTCGGATATTTTGAACATAAAAAACGAAACGGGGACTAACCGACAAAAAAAAAAGCGACTTCTTTCCCCATCCTCCATTAGCGGGATGTATACATTCTGGCGATATACGCGTCATAATGTGTGACGCGCACAACCCCGAACCAATTCGTGTCTCTGAACAAAAGTGCAAAAGGTAATAAGGATCGGGATGAGCAGATAACAATATGTTCGTTTTTTGTGCGTGCCAATGTGCGTTGACGTATATACAAGTGGTCGTATGAGGAAGTTTGACAAATGTTCGCATAAAACATGGATATAGGCAACGGCTGTTGTGGTGATGATGCAAAAGGGATATGTCTCTAGCTCGGAGAAGTAGTGAATGAAATTTACGTAAATTGGGCTGAAAGACCTTCCTTTTTTGGGTAGTGGCGGCCGCATAATGCCCGGTAATGGAGGCCAATTAATTATGGACGACGATAAGGAAGCAAAGCAACGGAGCTATTGAAACCTTTGGGGAGCAATCTTTAGGTCGGAATAAATAATGTTGGCTACTTGAGCTTTTGATGATTTGATATACGCAGGTGTTGACCGAGACGATAGACCTTCAAATCACAGTTGGTTAGGTTTTGCTGGGAAGGGGTGGGACTCATACCAAGACGATGTGAGAATTCTCTTATTTATTGCTATTTATATTTTGAAGGTATACAAGCTATTTATAGACAGGGGCCGAGGGGTAGTTCTGAATTAAGTGGTCATTAGTCTTTCGAAGTAACCTCAATTTACAATGAATATCATAACAATGCTTATTGCCGAGCATTATGAGTTGATTAGGAACCTCTCTCCTTGTGCATGTGGGCAAGAGGGCTCCAGACAGTGGTAAGGAGGACATACCCACTTTTAACTCTTTTAAATAAACGAGGGAGGGAGCGCTGCTGTAGGATTGTTAAGGTCAATAGGCAATCTGCTATCAGGAGGACAGTGCATGGTGTCAAAGCTAAGCTATCCATCTTTAATCCGGCGTTTGTTCCAACTGATATTCAAGGGATGTGAGAGAGGCACTGTGGCATCCTCTGTCCAGGATCGAGAGTAGCTTGAAAGCCATTTACCTAAGCCACTTCTATAGGTGCAGACAATCAAATATTATTGTTATATAGCTTTGGACATTATTTCAAATGCTTTGACAGGGTCTGGCATTAGCATAGAGCTTTTCTTAGCAAGTAAGCATCTTATGTATTACAAAAACACCTCCGCGGATGAATGCACAGCTTTCTTTTCAGTAGATTGATTGGGGTTGCAGTACAGGCAGCACAGTGGCACAGCGGCTTGCGATAAGTCTAAGGCTCGATATCCGGAAAAACAGAAATAACCAACTCAAGGTGTCTTTCAGCTGCGCCATCCCTCACTAACTCCTGACAAACATCCAAGAGTCTAACTGCCCTGGAAACACTTCTCAGCAGGCCATTCTCACTCGGCATAAAATCAAGGGACCCTTTCACTCATCCCATATGAGGTAATTATGTAAACTTGTTGCGCCAACTGTTTATTTGGATGGTGTGCGAGTATCATCGGATGTCTTGCTAAGGTTATTTTTGATGAGTCTGTTTATTAATTTGGCAGCACTTTTCTGGACAAAAAATTGGTTTAGGATTAGGGCCTACTTTCCTTTGCCATTTTAACTTGATTACGTTTGTTTTCACCTCTCCACCTAGATCTTAAGCCCGGGTAGAGTTACGTTGAAGACAAGAAAACCCACATTTGCCTTTCACATTTCTACCAGACGGGCTTTAATTTCCTGTAAGTTATTGCATTTATTAAATTCAATTTCGTGTACTTTTTACATTTAACTTACTTAAGTGCTGCTATATAATAAATTTACTTTTATTTTACCATTTTACCAATTAAATTTATGCAACGTACTTGAAAGTTCAATAAAAAAGAGGAAAAGCTAGCATAAAAGATGGTGGGGTTAAACTTCACTTTTGGCTGTCAGACCGATGACACATCGAATCGTTATTTTATGGCGTTGCCAGCCTTAGCAACAACGGGCTAGTAGTAGAAGTCGCAAATTAGATTCCCAGCTGGCGCTATATTCGACAATCTTTATATAATCGCAGGAGGGACTTTAGGGCCCTTATGCCTGAACTGCATCGAAACAAAAGTGGAATAATCTCGGATATACTCTTCCATCGAGCTCGAGCATATTCCAGATTGCACTTTTCTAAAAGTTCTAAGAACAAATACACTCAAGGAATTCATTAGCGATTTTCCGGTAGATCACATATCATCATATAATTCCTGTCAGTTTGGAAAGGAAAAGCTCTCGGATTTTTTTTCTTAGATGTCATATAAATATGTTTGTGTTTTCAGCGAGTTTCGAGCTTTTCACTTTTTTGTACTTTTCCCACTTTTGTTTCGATGTAGTTCAGGCATACTTAGTTTATGGTTCAGGCTTTACTCTCCCTACATCCACAGAGACCGTAGTTGTGTTTAATTCACAGTTCACAGAAGTCAAAGTTCAGAACTTTTTCCCTGAAAAAAACTTTTCGACGATACCACAAACAAAAATCGACGGCCAATCTAATCCTCCGAATACCTCCTTGAAGGAAGGCATAGGCAACTCGAGAATATCATAACAGGAGCATTTAATGCAAATCGAAAGAATAGCGTTCTCAAAAGTGAGTTCCCTACATTGAGAAAAGAGCTACATCAGCAAATCTTCTCTCTCTATGAAGCACAGGTTCAGCACAGACCAGGGCTCGAAATCTGCGCTTATTTCTCTAGCCCGGCTCCACCTGTCAGTATACAGAGACGAGTTCGTTCAACAAGTTAGACTTTCCAAAGCACAACATCACTAATCATACTTCAAAGCCGACAGAGCATAACTTTTCCAAAGCTTGTTTCGCTATAAGAAAAGCGAGCTTCGAAACTCACTTTCTGGGGAGATATTTCGAAGAGTCTCCAACTTACAAAAATTCAAGTACAGAACAAACATCTTTTTGACATTATTTCGGAGCGCTGTTGAAGCGTTATAGGCTCACCTTTTCCAAGAGGAAGTTTAAGCAAAAATAATATGAACGACGGAATTCAGAAAATTCTGAAAAGACGCGGCCACAAGCTGCCGAAATGAGACTCCTTATATGACCAGAATACGTGATATATTAAATGCAGCTTCTTCTCTAAACAGAGCGGTCCGTGCTTCAATATTTCAATCATTTTCTCACTCGGATTCCAAGACTTAAAGAAGAATGACATTTTATTTAGAAAGCTGTTACGTAGATGATGACAGAATTGGATCGAGTTCGACATCACTCCTCTGCGTCCGTATTGGAATTACCACTAATGATTTTGAGTTACCGGCGAAAGTTCGGAAGTTAATGAAGGTGAACTTGCCTACATACAAATGAACATGATGACACCGACACAAGTCAGTAAATCAATACCCATCAATTAGTCTCTATTATCAACTTTGAGTTTACACGAAAAATCAATTCTAATTCGTAGAAGCAAATATGTAGGATTAAGTAGATATATCTGTTGCGCTGTTGTGTCGTCCTTAAGGTCCACTTCTGTCTGTAATGTGTACTATATCAAAAATCAATACGCATCGTCTATAAAATTTCAATATAATCTGTTTCGTGTCTATGAAAACGAAAAGGCAATTCTGTCAACTCCTCAAAAAGCTCTTTAGATATACCAACCCACTCCTTTGTGCCTGTCATTCTTAGGCATTTCGCCTTTCAAATGCGATTAACAGTGGGGATAACACTCAGCGATGTCCCTTTTTAGGGGATTCCCTTTTCAAATAACTCACATAATTTCCGAAGCCATTATTGTGTCCATTTTTGCGACTTTCCAGAAAACCTGACATTAGTGTAAGTGGATCTGATGTGTGTGTGGCAATAAAACTCGAGCGAGGAAAAGTCACAAATTGATTTGCTAAGCCTTTTCCCTGTACTTTTCATAATCCTTTCAATGCAATCCTTTTCACATGTGAATTACCTATACCTATGTCTGACTGCTTGACGGAGAAGAGAGCGACAAACAGCCGAAAATAATAGTCAAAGCCAAATCGGATTACGACAATAAAGTAAACATTTAGCTCTTTCGATGTCCTTTTATGTTTGCATGAATTTTTTTTTTATCCAACTACTTTGCACGAGACGACTTATGAGAGATGTTCCAAATTGTCACAGACTAAAGTTAAATTGGTGGTGAAAGTTTTCCCAGACAGGTAGGTTCTGTGGAGATGGATATACGACTCTAGGAGGGATTTGTGTGGAATTTATTCCCCCAAAAATGGCAGAATGAGACGGAGACCTTTCTATAGGGCTTCCTCGTTTTACAGCTTTTAAATTGAATTTCATAATCAATGCCGTGGGATGGGTGCGTAGGGTATATATAGTTGGCATTGGCACGCCATGATCAAAGTCATATCGTTGGCTGCGAAGTGCCGTCGAAATTCCTTAAGAGAGCGCCAATCATAAACTCCTCGCAAAAGAAATTTTATTTTTATTAAAAAATTCGATAGATACCTACCTTGGCTGCAGTGTGAGCATCCAGCACTCTCTCTAATAGGGAATGTATGTATTACTTGACTGAAACAGACAGACTGCCGTCGTTCGCAGCATCACCGTTGCCAACTTTTGTGAGCTATAAAAATGAAAAATCCAAAATGCATTTAGATAAAGTGAAGGAAAACTTTAGTTGAGCTGGTGTGCGGGCCCCTACAGTACGTCTACACCCGCAACTAAGTTTCAGTGTTGGCTGTTTTTGTGTCCTGCAGAAGGCAAGCACAAACGACGACGACCAGCCAAAAGACAAACACAAAAATGGAATTTATTTATTAATTCAAGTTCTTCCCTTTTTTATACACCGGGTGTGTGTGTGCCTGGGCATCCCGTACTCATGTTCGTATAAATATCCTTTACCCTGAAGAAGTACCATTTGCAAGGGCTCTATATCGCAGCAAAAGAATGAAGGCAGGGCGGCACGCGGCAACACTAAACGTAACATATTATGACGGATGCCGTTCCATTAAAATGACTCGTGGAGCTCTCCGTGTCTAGTCTATATCTGTTCGGCATGAGCGAAAGTTTATTTCAAGTTTATTTGAATGACGAAATCGTATATAGGTACATACGAGTAGGTATATTCGTTCCGGACGAAAATCCCAAAGTAATAACTTCTCATTTCGACGAGGTAAGTGGGGTTGCAAGGAGGTGGCAAACGCGGCTCGTTGCTCAACAGTTGTTCTCAGCGAAAAGTTCGAAATGAAAGTCGGTTTGGTTTCTTTTTTTTTCGCAACAATTTTGCCAGTCGAATCTGTTGTCTTGTTATTGCGTTCCATTTTTTTTTCTCGTATTTAATTAAAACACTGTAGTTGTAATAGTGCGGGAGTTGTTATCCTTTTTCGTTTTTATTTTTCGTTACAAAGGGGGAGGTATAGTTGAAGCTTTTTCTGCGAAAAATGAACAAAGCACCTTCTACGCACAAAGGAGAGGAAGTTCCCAAAAAGATTACTTTCCAGTGTCGCTTTTAAACCGAGAACAGAAATGACAAACCGGATCGATCGGCGTTTTATCTTCATCAGCGTTTTGGCATTTTTGATTTAAAGTTCATTACTTGTCATAAAAACTGAACCTGCCTGTGTTTGTAACAAACACAGATTGGATTTCTTCAGATTCGCTCTTAGGTTTCAGATTTCTTGTGCCTAGTCGAACATAAAAACGTCACTTGCTCTTTTTTGTGTGTTTATATTCGTGCGATTCGATACTTTTCTACGCGATTCCCATTTCATTTCGCATTTGAAATTTGCGTCCCGGTTTCGCCCGTGGTTTAGTATCTTGTCTAAAGTCCCGCTCGCATTCAGCAAAGTGCTTTGTTTTGACGGTGCAGCATTTTAAGTGCCATATTCGTATCGAGAAAAAGCGTTTTCAATACTCTTAGTATGGCCGATGGCTCATTTAAGCTTGGACTATTTTGTGAATTTTAAATTTTGGCTATTTTTCATATTGAATAACCGTACAACGTTTAAAATGGAAACCAAAGTATTATTTTCGGCGATCTTTTATTTTCTCAAATCTTCTGAAGCTAAGAAAAAAACTAGTTTGAGGATATAAAATGAGTTTAGCTTCAGAATTTTGTTCGTCATAAAAAAAAACCTAAATTTTTAAGGACACTAATGTGTTGAGAATGTTCGTGTATTCGTGTTATTTTTATGTTTACTTTCTAAGAAAAATGTTTGAAGCCCGCGGCTTGGACTTTCCTATGACAGCATATTCCTCTACTTACAAAATGTTGAAATTATAACACATCTTTGAAAAATAAATTGTGGACTTGCTCACTTTGGAGGGACCCCACCGCAGTGGCACAAAAGTCCATTATGAACTTATGTTTCATGGACTTGTGTGTTATGTGCCTGCGCCCATGCGATGCAATGCCTTTCTTTGGAGTAGAAAAACTTGACGAAAACGTAAACAAACTCCACCAGTTGTCAAACTCAAACTCACTTGTATTGGTAAATCTGAAGCAAATCTGAGACAAAATCAAGATTGGCAAAAGTCCTTTGCTTCTTTCATAGCAAAACGAACATAAAAAGTGACATTGAGCATGCTCTGAGATTGCCCAATCGAGTACCGCACATATAAGCCAATCAAAACAGAAATATATCAAGTCAAACAGCTGTCAGACTTGCTAGACTAGCTACCTGAACGTCCCCAGTCTTACTGGTCTCCTTGCATAAAATCCTCAGCACAATTCATGCATACGAATTTATGAGCTAAATTCATCGACAGCAGAACACTTCTCCCATACCTATACTATTCAAAACTATGCGTCGCTTAGTAAGCCCCACAGGATAATGAATTAATGAAAACCATCTTTGCCAGTGGAAGGACAGATGAAACGGCGAATTGGAGACCAAAATCAAAAGGGATATATTCCATTCAATAAAGGTCGCTTAGCGACAGCTAAACGAAGTTGACAACTTCCATGGCCGACCACGACCACTCGTTATAATTGGCGCATAGTCACATTTACATAGTACATATATCTATGCTCTCTATCGCCACTGACCGACGCAACCGACGCACGGACGGAATAGTCCGAGAGAATAACTTGTCGAGGATATACTGCGTGGGCGTACGAATATATTGCATGTTATACAGTCGAACATATGCAAATATTAAAATTTGGCGCAAAAAAAAAGAGCCGTATGCTCTTGTCTCGTTAATTAAAATTGTTCAGCGTTTGCAAACACAGACGGCGAAATATGAAAAGTGGCGGTCACTGTCGGTGCGGATCTGGATACTTGTCTCTTTTTCTTTTTTGTATCGAAGGGAGGTCGTCGGGTAAATAAATCCAAATCAAATATTCAACACAAACTTTTGGCTTGTGGCAGTTCAAGGTTGCCGCCGTCCCGATGGTGGTATCCAACTGAATTTCAGACCAATTAATTCAATTCATAAATATTAGCTCATCAGAGTCGAGTATTTAATCTGAAAAAAAATGTACACTGTATTATACGGGTGGCTATGGTTATGTGTGCACATCGTTCCAAAGTAACGTATTCAACTCGATTGTGAATGTTTTTCGATAGTAAATACGACTATCCTCGGCGTCCATGTCGATGAGTCCTTAGTTCATATTTGCGTTGTAATGAGGGAACGTTTAATCCAGAGAATGATTAATTTGTTACTCGCCTTGTGGGCAGTTCTCGAGTTCTGTCAACCACAATCACAGTCGATCCCTCCAGATCCTAAATTCCCATAGATACAAGACCCGCGCATATAGTAAGTCACATAATTCCCTGCCATTGATCGATGGTCTCCCAGACGATATGTTGAAAGCCATCGTCCTATGAAGCACTGGCAATTACCAGCTGTTACCATACAATCGCCATGAATCAATGAATCAATAATATATACGAAGAATGCGGCGTGCCGGCCGCCGACACGATGGGCTTAGGAGAAGCCGGTTCACCTCCTTCGTCATCGCTCTATGGGAGGCACGAAATTATAGGTTTTATTTGGCAAGCTATCATCATTTGCTCTCTGCAGCAAGCCACACAACCGCCATTATAAAATCAATTTAAAAGTGATAAAACAAATAATTTCAGACTTTTAAGGTTAGACAAACGCGACGAGATGACCTAGAATTATCTTCCGTTGCGGCGCGGCGGTGGTGGACCGAGATCGAAGTATTAGTTTTCCACTCGAACTTCTTCACTGAGACCGGTGGTGGCATCTTCCCAGATAAATAATTATATCCGCACTCGATTGGACGATGGAATTTGTAGCAAGCCTATGATTAAATGATTTATGGCAGTCATTTTCGCGAGGCATAAAACTGAAACGAATTGTCGGGGTGATTTTTCTGGAGTTGAGATGAAGTTTTTCAATCGACAACAGCTCTTTATGTTTGATTTACCTAGAAAGCTTAGCGAAATCAGAACCAGGAGTAGGTGACGGGGTTTGTTTTTACATAAACTCGACTTAATTCCGTGATAATTCCGTCTTGGCTCCGAAAAGCTACCAAACCGATCAGTATTACAATAATTTGATTTATACTCAAGAATCAAGATTGGATCACTGCTGTCATCAACATGCTTTACTTTGAACTAAGCTCAGTGAGCAGTGAATTTGTTGCCGCCAAAAATATAATCAGTTGAAAAATTAGATAAGCATTGAATTTTGAATTTCCCGCCTAGTAAAATACAATTTCTTTATGTAAAACTTTATGTCCATACCGTAAATTACCCCAAAGATTGAATTCAGTACAGTCATTCCTTTCGTGCTTGCTTCAATTTTTATAATTTCGTCATTCCATTGTCAACCTTTAAAGCGTTCGTTAGAGCTTGAATTTAAAATAAAATGTATTATAACGTTTAACGAAAAGTGGATGTGCATTTTTAATATCGCAAAGTACGGAATATGGAAGAATTTTACAGAATCCTTTATGGGCTGACACGACGGCAGCAATTTTAACTCCGACAATGGGTATGAGTATGACATGGCCCTCTATTGGCCGGTGTGGGATATTGCGCGTAACTTTACAGGTTTTACATAAAGCGAGTTAGTCCACCTGGAAGACACTTGCAGTATCCACAGGCTAGTTGATTCGACTCTATACACTTTATTTTTGAGCTGCCAAAATTAAATTTATATTTTTTTCCGGGGATCGAACCTGAGTGTTACTCATCGCAAGAAATTCTCGACAGAAAATACATAACCCAGATATTGGTATTTAACTGGAGAAAAGTGAATAAAAAAAAATTAAAAGGCGCTGCACACAACAACCCTAGATCTTGCTTCTCATAACAATTCGTTTTGTACGGGTTTTTATTTTTGAGACGAATGGAAGGGACCTGCAATTTTATGCCGAGTCCGAATCGCTTAATTGAGAAGCTCTAGCGTGACCTCACGGACATCGCACGATGACAATCAGTGTATGGGTTGTCGCATGAGTTTGTATCGTAAGTATTGATACTGGTCGTAGGAATTGAAAACTCAATATAAATTTTGTAAGTCCGGTGATATATGCATCTATTTTTCATGTTTTTTTCAATGTGCGAAAGTGTTTGAAAAATCCCAACAAATTCGCACGAGGCATGACTTCGCACTCAGTGTGCGCACTTCCACCCACAGTACTTGGGATGTCGGGATTGTTCAAACGTGTTCGCACGAGCGAACTTAAAAAAGCATTTTTCAGTTTGTATAGTTAAAGTTCGCGCGATAAAGTATACCCCACTGAAAGCACAGCAACATAAAATAAATAAATAAATAGTTTGCGTAACAGGTCCGTAGGGACCCAAGGCCTAGCTACATTTTTGCCCAAAAATATATCCAGCTGGTAATATTTAGAACAGATTATACAATTTAATACAAATTGAGATTGGTTCACGTTGCCCATCATTGTATGGGTGTGGCTTACTTACTTACTTAAGGTGGCGCTACAGTCCGGGGTGGACCTGGGCCTTAACCAACAAGCGTCTCCAGCCAGCGCGATCTTTAGCTAGCTGTCTCCAGTTTCGCACACTAAGTTGGTTAAGGTCCCCTTCCACTTGCGTGCGCCACCTGAGTCGCGGTCTTCCTCTACTGCGCCTTCCCTCGGGTATGGATTCGAAGATCTTCCGGGCCGGAGCATTCGTGTCCATTCGCTCTACATGACCCAGCCACCTCAGTCGTTGGACCTTCACTCTTCTGACTAGGTCGATGTCGCTGTACAGCCCGTACAGTTCGTCGTTAAATCTCCTTCTCCATTCACCGTCAATGCAGACGGGACCAAAAATAACACGGAGAATTTTTCTCTCGAAGCAACCAAGAGTAACCTCATCCGCTTTTGATAGAGTCCATGCCTCTGCGCCATATAGCAGAACTGGGATGATAAGGGTCTTATAAAGGGTCACTTTAGTTGTTCGAGAGAGGGCTTTGCTACTCAATTGCCTTCTTAGCCCAAAGAAACAGCGGTTGGCAAGAGTAATTCTACGTTTAACCTCAGCGCTGGTGTCATTGTCTGAGTTCATAGCGGAGCCTAAGTAGACAAAGTCCTTAACCACCTCAAAGTTATATCTGTCTATTGTGACGTTCTCTCCGAGCCGTCGGTGTTGGGTGTCCTTTTTAGCTGACAGCATATACTTCGTCTTGCCCTCATTAACCGCCAAACCCATCTTCGCCGCCTCAGTCTCAATACTCAGAAACGCGCCATTGACATCACGCTGCGTTCTGCCGATTATGTCAATGTCATCGGCGTATGCGAGTAATTGGACGGACTTTTGAAAGATAGTGCCTCTGGTGTTGGCGTTTGAGTTTTGCACTATTCTTTCAAGAACGATGTTGAAAAAGTCACATGACAGCGCATCGCCTTGTCTAAATCCTTTTTTGACATCGAAGGTCTCGGTAAGTTCTTTACCGACCTTGATGGAGCAGCGTGCATTCTCCATCGTCATCCTGCACAAACGGACGAGTTTGGCAGGGATGCCAAAACTAGACATTGCTCTATATAGTTCGTCCCTATAAATGCTGTCATAGGCGGCCTTAAAGTCGATGAAAAGGTGGTGGGTATCGATTTGAAGTTCCTGGGTTTTCTCCAAGATCTGCCGCAGTGTGAATATTTGGTCTATGGTGGACTTTCCTGGCCTGAAGCCACACTGATATGGACCAATCAGGTTGTTTACGAAAGGCTTCAGGCGTTCACACAAAACGGCAGATAAGATCTTGTAGGCAATGTTTAGAAGACTGATACCTCTGTAATTGGCGCAGTTCAGAGGGTCTCCTTTCTTGAGGATCGGGCAAACAATGCTGAGGTTCCATTCATCGGGCATGCTTTCCTCCGACCATATTTTACAGATGAGTTGGTGCATGCTCCTAGCCAAGTCATCGCCTGCCGCTTTGAACAGCTCGGCGGCTAGGCCATCTGCTCCAGCGGCTTTGTTGGACTTCAGTTTAGATATAGCTATCTTCACCTTGTCCAGGTCGGGTGGACGGTATTGTTGATCCTCATCGTCCAGGTTGAACGGTTCATTCTGCCTGACAGCGGAATTTAAGTCGTCATCGCCGTTAAACAGTCTGCAGAAGTAGTTCTTCCATATCCTCAGCATCGACTGCGATTCTACTACGATGTTCCCTTGTTCGTCCTTGCAGGCTTCGGTTCGGGTTTTGTAGCCTTGTGAAGTTCTTTTTACCCTCTGGTAGAACTTCCGAACCTCATTCCTGTTGTAACATCTCTCTATTTCCTCGATCGCGCGCTTCTCATGCTCTTTCTTTTTTCTCCTTAGAAGCCGGTGTTCGTCTCTTCTCTTCTGCGCGTAGAGCTCACGAGCAGCTCTTGTCCTCCTTTGCAGCGCCGCTTTGTATGCCTCTTGCTTCGCTGCATGTGCTTGCCGGCACTCGTCGTCGAACCAGGGGTTTCGTTGTGGTGGTCGGGTGAAACCCAGCACATCAGAGGCGGCGTCTCTGATGGCTTTTTGGCAATGTCGCCACTGGTCTTCAATACTTGATGCTGGCTGCATTGGACCTCTTGAGAGATTGAGAGAGACTCGATCGAAAAAGGATCTGGTGATCTCTTGCGATTGTAGCCTTCCGACGTCAAACTTCCTCCCAGTATTTACTTGTCTTGGCAGCGTTCGGGATATCCGGAGTCGTACCTTGGCTACAACAAGGTAGTGGTCCGAGTCAATGTTGGCCCCTCGGAATGTTCGGACATCCATAATACTGGAGGAGTGCCTTGCGTCGATCACAACGTGATCAATCTGGTTGACGGTTGATTGATCAGGAGATCTCCATGTGCCTTTGTGAATATCGAGATGCGGGAACCGTGTGCTAGCTATGACAACGTTTCGCCCCGCCGCGAAATCGATCAGCCTAAATCCGTTGTCGGAGGTGGTCTCGTGTAGGCTGTACTTTCCGACAGTGCTACCAAAGATGCCCTCTCTTCCTAGCTTGGCGTTAAAATCGCCTAAGACAATTTTAATGTCATAGCCAGGGCATTGCTCGTAAGTGTGGTCCAAGAGCTCGTAGAACCTTTCTTTGGTGTCGTCGTCTTTCTCCTCCGTGGGGGCGTGCGCGCATATTAAGCTAATGTTGCCGAATTTAGCCTTGATGCGGATTGTCGTGATGCGCTCGTTTACATAGTTGAAACTTAAGACTTCTTGCCTAAGTCTGGCGCCAACGACGAATCCACATCCGAATAAGCGCTGTTTTTGTTGCCGATAGCAGTCGCCGTAATAAATATCGCAGTTTTTCATCCTCTTTTTACCCGGGCCATCCCATCGCACTTCTTGGATGGCGGTTAAATCTGCTTTATAGTGGTTCAGGGCTTCCGCTAATTGTTCGGCTGCACGCGGTCTGTTAAGGGACCTAACATTCCACGTACAGATCCGAAATTCGTTGTCCTTTAATCGTTTGCCAGGTTCGTCAACAGTAAGATCATCCGTATCCGAGGCTTGTTGGTGTTTCGCAACTATGACATTTTTACGTAGTCGGGCAGTTACCCCGGCGTACAACCCCCAACCTGGAGGACCAGGCCCTTTTTGCGACCCCTTGGACAAAAGGAGCCGGAATATTCCGGAGTCAGTAACCCGCTGCGGGGATGTGAGAGCTGCCGTTGACCCATAAAGGGCTCTTCCGCCACCATCTCTTTTTCAACACCCTGACTAGTGTTGAAAATCCTCAATGACCTCAGCTCCAAATACGTCAGAGTAGCCCATTGAGGTATCTGCCATGTTGACTGTTGACGCCACCGTTGATTCAGCTATGTGAATTCATCCGCCGTACGTCCTCTTTCTGAGGAGCTCATGTTAGACTTCTGAGACTCGAGCAGACAGTCAATCCGACAGAGCATTATAGTGTTGCTATTTTCTTCGTGTTCAACACTCGCGCTTATAAGTTTAGCAAGTCAAGTCCGGGTGGACATAGACCAGTACCCGGTGGCGACCACGGGGAGGTAAAATAAGCACAATTGGTGAGTGTGAGATAGTTGCGACACTGGACATCGCCAAGTTGATGCCAATCAGATGCCCATCCCTATTCACACAACACCCAACCACTACTGTGGCTACTTTCAAATAAAAGAGGTCTTGATCTAAGTCATCTAGAAGGAGCATACAAATTCAACCACATAAGTAGATTCTCACAATCTATACTTTTTTTTGAGAGACTTGTTTTCCAAGCAAAAATAGGCCAAAGATATTAGCAGAAATGATTTTCCTTGTCAAATACTGCTTTGGAGGACCGATCGATTATTTAACTGGATTTTAAAATAACACACATATTTTAAGGTTACCAAAGGGATATTATAACGTAATACAAATATGTATAAAGTATTTAAAAAAAAAAAAAAAAAAAACAGATATCCCTCTAAACAATTTCTTCTTCCCCTCAGATTTCTCCCCGTGCATCGTCCAAAAAAAAACCTTCATCTGGGAGGAAAACCCAAAAACTGGCAACACTGATACATAGGTGGTACATTTTTCTGTAATTAAAAATATTTGAATTCAAATTGAATGGTCCAGCATATAAGAAGAATAAATAAATAAATCGTATAAACACAACCTAGTTTTTGTAGAATTATTTTCATCTTTGCTATTGAATGAAAGTAGGTACATCATTTTGACTGAAGATGTCTCTTTAGGGCGAATACCAGTTGAATACTATTACACTATTAGGTATGTTCTATTACTTTCTGGTTCAATAATGGAATGTCACATTTATTTCATTGCGAGGGAATTCGGTCACCGAAATGCTAAATAATATGGTCGTTCAAGTATCTAGTTTCGTAAGTCTGACAGCTGTCTGATCACTTTTGAGTGGCTTAAATCGGTCATATGAACAGCTGTTTCAGTTGACGTTTATGGAGGGTTAGCTGACGAATATAGTCAAGTAATTCGTGACAGAGTATTAAGTTGACAGTTCGTATATGTGAATGTCGTAGGAAAAGTGACGTACTGCGAACAATCTAGTTTCTGCGTTCAGGTTAAATCTAGTACCAATCTAGTAGACTTAACATAACTAGATTTTTGTAAGTGATCAATCGAAAAGAAAAGGAACGCGTTGCAAAATGTGTTTTTTACCTCAACGGAAACCGGGAATATTGAAATGTCAGTAGAACGACATACAAACATTTATTTAAGAGCAAAAATTTAATAACTTCTATTAAAATATAAAAAATTTCGCTTCTCTTCCTTTGAACATTTATTTAAATGCCATACAAACTAAAAAATAATGAGATCAAATAAAAATTCAGTTACAAAATAGCATTTCAACGATTTGACAACCACCAGTCGGCATTAACCAACTAGCCCAAAGAAATTTCTTGGGCTAATTTTGCTGGTTTTTTATGCGGGGGACATGTTTTGTTCTCTCTTTGTTGCTCTCTTCTGCCCAACTTTGGCGTAAGTTTGACTGAATTTGACTATTGTGTTCGAATGCATTACCGTAAGGGAACAGGCCTATCTTTTGGTTTGGTTTAGTTTAATGTGATGCCCATGCGTTGTTTGGTTGGAGTAGTTAAAAAAGCGTTCCAGACTGACTCTGGACTCCTTATTACTTACCGCAAAAACATCATCTACGTATTTTGTCAGACACTTTTGACTAGCGCAGTGTTTTGAGTTCTTCTACAGCATTCTCGAGTAGGCAGTGAGAGTCGGATTGGTGTCTGCTATTGTATCAAATAGTGGATTTCCCGCATGCGCAACCATACGCTTGGTGGTAGAAATTTTCATCGTAACGAATGGTTACAAGAAAACTTGTACTTGGGAAACATATAAGCCCTCATCCGATTTACTATTTAAGTTGTTCAAATTTATGGCTCAGGTCTAGCAAAATCCACATTCTAAAGACCTAACTATGCGTTGTCCATATTCTAGCTGTACTATCCCTATCAATGGAAGAGAGACTCATGAGTGAAAATAGACCTATTATGTTCTTCCAAAATAAACGTTCCCAACTCAATGAGAAGTGAGAACTGACATATCTGTGTGGCTTCTTCTCCCAAAATAAATCCCTCTTAAGCTTATTGTATTTAACCCATACGAATAATGCGTTTATCAAAAATGCTGACCTAAACAGAGAAGAAAAAAAAAAAACTGCGGCTCTTCAAAAACAATTCCTCAAAGCATTTAACCGAATTTCAACTCCATCGCAGACAAAAATCGTACACCCTACTTATTCGAGAGTTTAGCACACAAAAGGCGTCCAGCGTCCTTCAACGTTAATATGGCGCGCGCCATGGAAACCAAACAACCCGCCGAGGAACTGGGTTAAACGGCAATCGGAAAACTCGCCGTCAGGGCTATAGATAATATGAGCAACCAACTCAAGGCACTTCATTAGCATATTCTGCAAATTTCATAAGCTCTAACGACCTTAAACGAATATTTAGCATAAAAACGCCGCAATCTGCAAAAAATAAAAATATTCAAAAAGACACAGAAAAACAAACTCTACTGCGAACGCAAACGAATTCCAAATCTGAACAAGGAAACTCCTGATTCTCCGCGGGCGACAGTGTGTATCCAATGATGGGGAATGGCGATTTGTAGCAAATAGACCCAATTCTAAGAATTATTTTTTCCCCTCTTTCCACTTCCTGTGATATAACCCATTCATGACGCAACTCACATATATAGCCATTCAAAGCCAAACACAATTGAGCCTGGACTGCGCTGCAAGCATATAGTCCTCGCACAAACACACAGATTCCACGAGGAAGATAACTTCCGATGGCCTCGCGTCGGCAAATGCGAGTGCACAGATTGAACACACAGATGTACCTGAAGTGGGTCAATCTAGATACGTTTGTTCTCGGCCGAGCGCCAGAATACACCAAAAAGGACGTGGAAACTGAAAAAGGAAAACAAGAACGCTGGAAACTGCACAAAATGAAAGCCTCATCTCATATTTTTGTGATTTGAGCTATATGCATACGCAGTATGAAGTTTATCGGAAATTTCCATCTGAGAATATCCTTTTCAGTCATTCAAATGTGAAATTGTATTTGCCAAGAAGATGTCTATCGTCGTCCGGACGGACACCGCAAGGATGTACTCGTCGTAATCTCGCATTCATATGGCTTCCAATGCTCCGCCATAATATTTTCCTATCATTATTTGGGGCCGTGCCGTTTACCCCCTTCTCCAGTGGCGTTGTTTGAGTCCTATCGCGTTAAGTGGGTCACTTTATGCGCTGTACCAATCGGACGGAGTATGGAAATGACAAAAAAAACATCTGAATCAAGGAACACTTTTTTTTAATAAGCATAGCTAAGACCTCAAATGGACAGGACAACACACAACAGAGATATCCCTTTGAGCGATATCCCTTGAGCCACAATCGCATGCTACTTTCGGAGGAAATAGAATATTCAATGGACTGCGCTTTGGCAAACGCAGATACTCCTTTTTGGCTTTGTTTCCGAAATGGGATACAGAATCGAGGGTGGCTAAATGGGAGGTCTATCCGTTGCATTGTTCGCCCCCCCCCCCTGTTACGAGGAGCACTACACAAAGCCCGCAAAAGTGTGTCAACCATTTGTGAGATTAAAAGGGATACGACTTTATGTTCTCGAAACTATCGTAATATCAATTCGGCAGTCCTTTGTAGGATTTTTCGGTTATCCCTTTGTGGTGCACTGCACAAGCACATTACTTTGGATGTGCGCAACAATGTGGCTTGGAATCACGGAATTGCTGATTCTACAGAGATATTCACAGACACAGTGCGGTGGATCGGGAAATTACTACTTTGGCTGGTATCCTGGCAGGATAGTGGATCATTTGCCGTTGCATTGAACTCTTGGCGGGAAAGGGCATAATAAGGAATTTATTGCCCTTTTTTTAAAGGGCTATTTGAGACCACTGCGGAGACTATGGTAATCACATCGACAAAGGTGTAATAAAATCTTCTGCATCAAATGCAATGATGGCCGATGAAAGGACATCTGTTTGGCATATGGTATCACAAAAGGCGGCCAGTTTTTAGTGTCCTGGCATTGCTGAGAATGCGGATTTTCGCGTTAAATTTCCATGTGAGTGGTATGTACTAAAAATGAAGAACAAGGATGGCGAATGTGTTGCCAAGTCCAATGTTGTAGATGTAGTTCAATGAACGTCCGGTTATAGCCATTTTAAATAACCGTAGTGAATGGTGCACAACTTCTTGTTGGTGTGTCCATCCACAGGATACCCATGTGATGATTGGACAAAACCGTGGCTTGCACTATGTGATTTTCCGGGAATAGAACCCCCTTCCATTAGCCCACCACAATAACTCCTGAGCAACTAAGGTAAATAAATATTAATTATTTATTTTTTTAACTTAACCTCAATGAATACTTAACAATTAATCAGTAAGAAAGAGCAACTAACATTTAGGCGGAAATAGACAATACAACGCTCCTCGATGATTCTATTCCAGGAACATTTTTAATTTAAGCTTCGCAGTCAATTTACGCACTAAATTCCTCTGGCAACAACTTATTACGCCATAACATGAATTATTCCCGGTAATTCGACAGCATAACTCATTTACCGGAAATAATTCAAGGACAATTTGCATAAGAAAACAATTAAACTGGAAAACAGCACTCCCGCCCGGCCTCGTGGAATCAAGGTGATTCCCATTAGCCGCCGCACCAATAAAAAAGGACACAACCCATAACACTGTGCTTTTCACGCAATTAATTTCGCCCATGGAGCCTGTGCATGGTCGTTAAAAAATAGACTCCTCAAGCAAACAAGGATAAGGTATAAAGAAAGGCCCTATGAAGTCGTTTCTTACTAAATAAATAAACAAGGCAACATCAGGAAGGATCTCACGAGCGTCACATCGGCCGACGTTTAGTCCTCGGTCGACTCAAGTCCAACTCAAGGGCTACTACTCATTTGTGAGGACTCTAAATTAAATGCAAATGGACGGAAAATTGTCATTAATTCATTTAATGAAAGGAAGCCCATCGCTTCCTAACAAGGCTTTCACTGTGTTCAAAGAAAATTTTCCTTTCAACCACAACTGCGCTCCCGAGTTGTTGTCGTCATCGTCGTCGTATGGACTAAAAGTCCCATCCATGAGGTATTCCCTTTGTCATTCATAAATAATAATTACCAAAGTAAGGTAATTCCTTAAGAGCAGGCATAAGACCAAGAAGCACAGCCACACAAGGAAAGGGGATGAGTGGGGTTTTTATTATGAAGACGTTACTCTAGGAGGTCGGTGTCGTGGACTTGACTGTTGCCTATATTAACTCTTCCAGCAACTAACGATGCGTTCAGCTCGTCGTCATCGTCATTATGCGTTCGCAAATAAAGCATCGACTCAAGTATCTCCTTCGTAGGTTCGCAATAGACCATGTATATGTACGTAAACATCATTAGATGTATAAAATATGAGACGAGGGGGCAGCAAGGACGAGACCGAAATTAAATTCATAAATCATTTGTTGAGTTTTTGGCCTAAGACCACGAACGACTGGTTGAAGATATCTTCCAGACACTCGAGTTGTGTGGGTTTTTTTTTTTTTTTTTTTTATTTTGTTGTGCTGTGGCCGGCACTGTGCGAATAGAGAGTCCTTGCGATAGAGTTGTAATGTAATACGGAAACTGGAACTGGAATGAAAGCGTTTGAAAGATGAAAACATTACATCCCCCGACTTAGTGTTGAATAATTTATGGAATAGGAATCGTTGATGCCTGGATGGTGCATAGATGAAGACAAATAGATTGATCTAGAATTGCTACCTCTTTTTGTTTGTGAGTTTGCTGGTGGAAAAAGTTATACGGTTACGGTTAGCAAGCGGTTGAGGGGGGAGGGGGGGCTCAAGACGGAGAAGTGTTGAAGTTTGAATTTATTTTTAGTGCGATGAGAAAAATCACTGTCGAGTGTAGACCTCGTACCTCGTTGGTCTACTGTTATGACGCTGTGATTAATGGAAATGATTTCGGATGAATCTCCTTTGGGTTATTTTTTGGGGCAAGAGCCATCGGGACTGCCATCTGTTTAAAGTCAGCTGCACATGCGAGTATTCGCCTTGGAGATGATTAGTCGTACTTTTTTGGACATGACTTACGCCAGCTCTTGCATATATTAAAAATGGACCTTACGAATAAAACTAAACTACCGACGATTTTTGTATCCGCTACAAGATTTTATTATTATATATCTATTCGTTAGTAAAGAATTAAAGAATTTTTGAAAAAAAAAAAAAAAAAAAATGGCTTCGAAAAACATTTTCAAAAAATAATCGTTCTTACAATCTGATAGAGGCCTTAAATTGTATGCCGAGTACGAACAGTTTAATTGAAAAGCCTTGTCAGGACAGGTTATACTCCCGGATGTTTGATTTAACGTCCCAAAAAACGGTGAAGTGAAAAATCGCCACTGCAATTCCACCACTGGTAGTAATAAGAAGGCACGACAAAGTACAAAATGTTAGGAAAGGTTTAATATGATCGCAAAGCTAAGCCACAAATTATAAATAGCGGAGATTTAGTCCTACTTCTGAATGAGCCAAGACATAGGTTAGGGTTAGGTTTACGGGTTGGTTGAGGAGGGTAAACCCTACTATACCCCACTTAGGACCTTGAGGACCCATTGTGATGCCCTTTTTTTGGGGGTTAACCGTTGGTGTTGTTGATGGTTAACTTGTATCTTTCCTTCTTGTATTTACCCGTCCATCCTGATGTCCTCAAAAACCTGTAAAGATCAGAGAGTGTAACATCAGAAAGTTCTAGTAAGTCATGGAAGTAATAGCTTCCGAGTGTTCTGTTCCTCAAGTGACAGAGGCTCGGGCAATGACAGAGGAAGTGAGGTGTGTCCTCCTGGACCTTTTCGTCTCCGCATCCTCTACATATATCGTCATCTTTGAGATTAAGTTTCATCATATGATTTCTTAAGAAGTTATGACCCGTTGGAGCCCCTACCAGCTTAGACAGCGATGACCTGTCAAACCGTAGAAGGTTGATGGTTTGGCCTCTGTCATACACTGGCCATAGCTTCCGAAATACTTCACAGGTAGTTCATGTTTTCCACCTGTTATTGGTTTTCATACGAATCTTGTTCTCCACCCGTTCTTTGAAATTACAGAGTGGAAAATCCAAGTGAACTAGCTTGGATTTTATTTCAATAGTTGAAATTGCTTTTAAAGCCTTATAGGGTTTCAATGAAAATGGTAATATCATTACGTGGTACTGCCAACAATGACACCATTCGGACCAAGACATAAACTGGATCCTATTTTTAAAGGACCATGTACTGTTGTTATTATTATGACATTTGTTTAGTATTAAGTTTAATATTAACAAAATTATACTGATTATTATTAAAACTATAGTGTAACATATATTAATATAATATAATAATATAATGTAACTTAAATTGGTATTATTATGAGTAGTTATAAGTACATAGTATGAATAAAATTGCTATTATATGAAAATTGTTATATTAGAGCTTCGAAACGGGGAAGCTGTACATACATGTAAGGGGTCCGCCATCTAACTTTTTTTTTCAACTAGTGCTTATTTCGCGAATGGTAACACTTAGCTCATGTCTGATTTGACAGATAATTAGTTTTATCCTTCCGCTGAACGAATATGGTTGTTTTTACGCTTGAACAACGCTGGGAAATATTGCGACATTACTATGAAAATCATGGTAATGTTGTAGAATGTGTGCGAAAATTGCGTACGGAATTTGGAAGAAGAGAAGCACCGTCAGCTCCGTATGTTCGTTATCTTGTGAAAAAAGTGAAAGAAACTGGCATCCTCATCGATAAACCAAAGCGTGAAAAGCCAAAAACAGTATGCGTGCACTGTTTGGTGCGGAATTTGGTCCAGAGGCATAATTGGGCCATTTTTCTTCGAAAATGCGCAAGGAGTGGCCGTTACAGTCAATGGCGATCGTTATCGGGCCATGTTGAACGAATTTTTGTTCACAAAAATTGAAGAGGAGGATATTGGCAACATTTGGTTTCAACAGGACGGCGCTACGTGCCACACAGCCGAAGCTACACTCGATGTTTTGCGCCCTGTTTTTGAAAATCGCATATTATCAGCCGCAGAGCTGATGTCGTTTGGCCACCTCGGAGCTGCGATTTGACACCGTTGGACTATTATTTGTGGAGTGCCGTAAAAGATAAGTGTTACGCCGACAAGCCAGAAACAATTGACGCTTTAAAGGACAATATTCGTGAAGCCATTGGTGAAATACAGCTGCACACAATCGATAATGTGCTTAAAAATTGGACCGATCGTGTAGGCTACTGCATGGCCAGCTGAGGCAGCCATTTGAATGAAATTATTTTCCATTATTAACCGGAAGGATTTTTATAGCATTTTTTTAAAAAGAAAGTTATTTGGCGGACCCTGTAGTAATCGTAATGAATAAAGAACAATAAAGCAAAGCTCAGTAGATCGTGAACATCCAACAATGCACCACGTCTTTTTTCTCCGAGATTTCGTGTCCACTGCCTACAACTGCAACTCCAACTCTCAATATGAATAAGCTGATCATATTCACCGTTACGGAGCATGGCGACTGTTGGAAACTGAAAATAGGACTAGCGACTGACCGCGATAATCTGTAAAATGCTTAAGTTTCCTATGGGTTCTTGATTCTTGCCCTATATTTTTATTTGTATACCTAAGTAGGGTAGGTATTTGATTGAAAATGTTTGCTTTTCGAACTAGGAACACTTTTTTCAGCAACTTATTTGACAGCTGACAGTTTTTTGTTTGACGATTCAATGTTGCAAATAAGCGGCCAAATATAGAACTAATGGGAAATATATAAGTTGTTTCGGAGATTTAGAAAAAGGGGTGAGTAGAATTTCTCGATTAGGGAAAATAAGAACAAAAGATGACAAGGAAATATAAAAAAGTGCGTCCTTTATAATTGTCGTGGAGAATAACTTAGCTGTTATTCTCCACAGTACAACGAAAAAAATTCACACACATTTCCCCATATTCAACGGAAAGTATAAACCTCTCGGGCACTACAGAAGGTCTATAATTATTAATTGTACTCAACAACAAACACAGCAATTTTAAACATGCAGCCATTACCCGTTAAAAGCATAGTTGAGTGACATCTATAAATCTGACTCACTGATGTTAACCTAGCACAATAATGTGCGACAACTTCGTTAATCTATTTTTATACTATTTGTATTGTATTTTTCTTTTTCCGGCTTCTTTGTTTTCGTTCTCCAATGATGTTGTCCGCCATTCAAAAATTTACTTACGTATAATATGCACTCGTACGTAACTGAACTTTGAAAAAAGAAAAAATAATGTGGATAAAAAACGGGCACTCCAAATACAACAAAAGTTATTAAAATTTTTTAAAATTATATTATTGATTGATTTCGGCGGTTCCCTTCCTCCCAGTCTCATTTGATCATGCTACCAGTGAGGAGGTCCAACCTTTCAAGTCGATTGTCCTGTCCGTGATCCGTGAAAACGACAAAGGCTCTGATCGGAAAACAATCGAGCGAACATGTCGCTACTCCGAGAATGATTGTCACAAGAACAAAGTGCGGTGGTCCAAATTGAAGACCGAGATAGACAACAACGCAATCGGAATCAGCGGAGTAACACATTCTGTTTTTATGTCGTTTTCCATTGGGACAGAAAAATCACTTTTCTTCAGATTCAGAGCAATTTTTCTGCTCTCGAAATCAGCTGGCTGTCAGATTTCAAGTTCCATTGGCCGCAAAAAAAGCAATTTTGCGAATCTGTCTTGTCATTTGTCAAACTTTAAAGTATGTTATTAATTACGTTTTAAGAAGGCAAGTCTGTGAAAAACAGAGGTAAAAATTTAAATTTGGCCGCTGCAATGGATATCAACATAAATTGAGTGGATTTGTAGAATCATAAATTACAATTTAAGAACAGCGGACTCTTTAAACACGCACCCGCACAAATGCAAAAAAAGAAAAATTTCGTTTTATGTTTCATTGGGCACGAAAAATCTGAAATCTGAGAGCAAAATCTGAAAATCCCAATGGAAAACGACGTTAGTATCTACATTTGTTGGAAAACAGATGACGCTGCATATCGACTTTGACATTTTTTGTTGATGATTTTAATTTTGTTCCGGTACCTACAATTAATTAAAATTTTGTTCACCAATTTTGTAACCGAAAGCATTTGATTGTGAATAATCTCAAATAACACCACATCACACAAATCAAGCGACAATTAAAAGGGGGAAATTTAAAGTCGAGGATGTTCTTATTCCGCGGATTCCGCTCCTTTCGTACGATTTGACATTCATATTTAGGCGTCTTAAATTTTCCGTGTGTGTCGCTTTCGCTATGACAATTAATACAATTAATAAGTCGCATCGCAAGGACAATCGCTGCATGTTTGTGGCATCAATCTTGAATTCTCATGTTTCCCACATTTTCAATTATTGTTAGTGGCTTGCTCACGTATCGGCAAGCATCCCTGTTCGTGTACGTGAAAATAGAACGAAAAACTTACCATAAAGCAATTTAATGAAAAAACGGAATGCTGGCCGACGCGTCAATCATCGACATTGTTAGACTGTAGTTTAACTTTTGAATAAAGAACTTGACTTGACCGAATAACATGAAGCAGCATGAGCATGGTCGGATTTATTGTATTCATTACCATTAACCATTTTGGACGGAAAAAAAATCCGCCGAGTCAGCTAGTAATATCTGAAACTCCATTAAGGTACCAATTAATACAATCAAACTTTCATTCATGCAATATAACAAGAAAAACTTTCGTAAAATCTGTGTATTTATATGGAAAGTAGGCACGCATTTTGCCAACCATTCCATTCACCAAAAAGCTTACGAGAGACTCCAGAATTACCTGCTTATGTCGACACAGACGCAAGAATGATGTAAAATGATCTTTCTCATAAAGTAGTGGAACACCTTATTACATTCTATATCTACATTATTACAACATAAAGTAGTATAGATGTAAGATAGCCCTAAAGATGCTGCGCCCAGATAAGCAAAGAGCGAACATTGTCATAAATAAACGATGCTCCTAAACCAAAGTCTCATAATTTATTTCCAAATTCTGCCTGTGATTTGTGTCTAAAAGTGTCAATCAGTATAAAAGTAGGCTGATTTACCCCCTTCAGATATTTCACCCAACACTTAATATCAAGGACACTATTGAACAATGTTTAACCCACATTTGTCGACTTTTCTACATCAGGGTACGTTGTGCGAGTATCGGTAATAAAGTATCAAACCTTTATCGCCACTTCAATGCCGTAATAAACTCTCTTTGTCAGCTCAAGTCTCGACTCTAAAGCGCAATGTTTTGGGAAAATATTTACCTTTCCATAGACATTCCCCAAAGGATATTCCTACCGTATAATGTGAAGATATTTCACGCGCCGACCGACCGACACCACACAGAGCCCCACTGAACGAGGACGGTGACAAAGAAGCTTACTCTGAAAGGAAAAGGAGTGAAAACGCACTCACCAAACACAAAATGCGAGAAGAAAACATGTTTGTTCAAGTTGAAGTTGCATAGCTTTGCATAAACAACCCAGGCTATGTCCTTCACAGTTTTTTTTTTCCAGCCTGCTGCTCATTCATATATCTGGGAATAAGGAATGTGTCAAATGGATGGGTGGCAAAGAAACCGTTTCTCCTTTTTGTTCCTTTGTCATGTCCGCCCAAGACATTTATTTCACAAGGAGAACTTCTATAATATAATGAAAAATCCTTGTTTGCCTCCGTCACCTCACACGTGACTGTATTTCTTGGGAATCCTTCTAGATTTCATCTCAAGTAAATTTTCATGAAAGTAAATGTTTGGTATGAATTATTTTGTAGGTTAGAATTAAGAATTGCTTCGTTGCATTTGATTACCTTTGAAACGCATCAAGCAAACGATTTGGCTGCACGTGAGAGCGTTTCACTTTCCCCCACAGACAGGACAATGAGGATTCGAAAGAAAAGCCACATTGAAAACGAATTAAATCATAATAAGGAATGTCAACATTGTAGGAGAATGTCCTTTTGACTGAAAGCCTCTTCCATTAACCGGTAAATCAGTGAGAGGTTGATATGTCTGGGGAGTACACATTTAGCTTTGAGGAGTTGGAGTAGGTAACCAAATGCGTACTGGCTTTCGGATGTAAGCATTGAAGAAAGTTATCTGCCTGTCATCATCATGCTTTAAGTGGCATTCGAATTAGATTAACCTTGTTGGTAAATATTCTTCCAGTTGAATGCGAGTTTGATAGACGGCTGGCAAAAGGTATAGGTAGGAAGATTGTGGTGCTGATGAATGTGGATTAAATGGAGATTAAGAGAGGTTGGAAGGAAGCATCAAATAAAGAATGTGACGAATTCATATCTAGCTCAAATTTGGCATTTCTTGCTTCCCTTCAGTCAATGTAATGCGGCAAATGTGTCTTCCATCAATCGATTTCACTATTCGTTCCGTTTTGCATTTGACGTAGCTGTCATGCAGTTTTTCTCGTTGTTTACTCGCCCGTTCGATGTTGCATTTATCTTGGCCTTGATTGTAGGCGTCTGCACTACCACTCACTTTGGCGTACATCATCCGTCCAGCCAATAACTTATGTTGTTTTCCATTGGGACCACCAGAAATCTTTTTCAGATCTCAGATTTTACGCTGCTCATGGAACATGCAACGAAATTGATATGTTTTTGTAAATGTATTAGTTCGTTATTTGGCAGCAATGACAGCTGTTCAAATTGCATTTGTTTTTGCAAAAAACACAAATGGATATCGACTTCGAAAATGTTTTCCCTGTTGTAGCTACAAATTTAGCATTTTTGGTGATTCATAGTCTTCAGATGACGAGGAAGACGATAGAGATAATAATTCCTCCAAAATTATATTCATGGCTATTTATTTATTTCGTTATTTCGCCCATTTGTCTTCAAAGCAAACTTCTTGAAATGACCTAAAACATCTGAAAGAATATCGAGATCTGCTAAAAGTGATCCGAATCGTAAAAAAGATTGATTTTTTTTGCTCAATGGAACATGAAAAGTGATTTAGCTCAAAAAAAAAGACTGTGTTTTTTCGTCCCATTGGAAAACGACATTAAACAAGCGAGTCATTTTGAAATAACGTCGGTCACAGCTTGTCAATTCGCAAAACGACCACGAGTTTCGTAAAATGTTAGCCACACGTCGCATGCATGCCTTTGCTGGCAAAAAAAAAATGTAAAATGAAAAGTTACTCGATGTTGATGGCCGTGCTATGCATCTCTGGGTCCGGATAGTGTAAAATAAAGGGCTGTCATCAGAACGTCAACCCTCTTTTAAAGTAGGTACACACCTATTCGCACTGAATCGCCACAGAGTACCGCACCCAAGTCAAAGACGCGATTAAAAGCATGTCACGTCAAACGCCACGTCTCCATCTCCAGCCGCATCTAATTGCACTTTATACATAACCTATACACAGCAAGACTTTTGCCACGGAGCAGAGAGAACCCACCGACTGCAATTATTACATTATTGCCTACCCAACAAAGTTTCCGTCCTAATTAATCCCCTTTACCGAGGATTAAAGATATTGCGCGCGGTTTGCTAGAGTTAATGTTTTGCGTGGGGATTTGCACGCCCTCAATATACGCGAGCATGCATCGCATCCGCAATGAATGCAAGTAGGTAGTGCTTGGCGCTTAACAACTGGAATTACATGCACTTTTGCTCTTTAACATGCACATCAGCCTTCAGCTCTCATCTCGCGCTCCGCGGATGCGGATAGAGTAATTTAATTTAAATGGGAGTCGTACTTCTTCTACTTCTATGTTTCGAAAGCTGCATTGTGCTTTAATCCTTTCCATACCTTACCTATCCTTCGGCGCGCCGAACGTCGTCGTCATTTAAATGTGGCGACGTTAGAGTAGTCTCTATAATTTTCCCGTATCCGTTCGGTTGGTAGTGGAAAATGCGTCAGGCAAGACTGCCAGCCATATCTAACCCCGTAAACATAAACAGCAGCTGAAAAAAAGGGGATCACATAAAAAGAAGTGGAGGGCCCATTAAAATGACGATTTTACAACACACAGGTATGCAGTTACCTTAAGCTTATTTCACAATGCAGACTCGTTTCAATGCCGGAAAAGAGATATCCTTTATCTGTTCACTCTGTGTTGCCATTGCTGGCATGGTCTGTGTGCAGCCAACAACAACTTTAGGGATACAAATCCGCGCCGAGGGTGTACTTAGAAAGTGTGTGCCCTTCCCCCACCGATGAATGCGTATAGCCTTGGCTGGTTCTTTTATTTTATTTCTTTCAATTTTGGAGAGCGACACAATAAGGGATTCATAAAAAAGAACACAGTCCTAAACAGAAACTTCAATGTCCTTTGATATTTTGGCTTTGCACAATTATAACACACAGATGATGAGCGGATAGGAGAACGGATAGATGCCATCCCATCAGTGTGTGGGAATCAAAGCAAAACACGAGTATGAATTGTACCGTGCACACGTGCAGAATGAAAGGATTTTATGGTTGCTATATGTATATGGAGGAGCTTCATCCTGAGAAAAAAAAAAAACAACGATGCTGAAATTAAGATAGGCCTTTGCATGTTGTAATTGCTCCTTTAGAAATTAATTACCTGCTAAAATATGCGACTGTTTAAAGTATTTTCGGAAGCGATATGGGGATGAAATGGATTTATCCTAGTGTCATGGTGTGGGGTGGTTACGCACTCGTCTCTGTTTGCGTATACACTTCGATGTCATTATTTGTGCAAAGTCAGTAATTTTTGGTTTATCTTTATGCTTTATGTAAAGTGGGTACTTCTCGTTATGAAATTACGTAACTATGTGCGAACGTTATCTTATGTCATACTCTATGGAGAGGGGTATGTCTTGTATCTGGAAAAGCGGATTGGGCCGAGATAGGAGCCATGCCGTTTGAATATTAACGCAGCGATTTAACTGTAATGCGATTAGCGCATACTATTGGCACCCATAAACGAATTTCTTGAATGACAACGTATTACTACCGCAAGCAGTTCCCTAAGTCATTTGAACTTGTTCTGATCTCATAAGCTATAAGCCTCGAAGGATTTGTTCCCCCATCAGCAGCCTCATGCAGTACAAAGCATATATCACTGCCATCTATCAGTAGATGCAAATGGACACATTTACGTGACCGCGTGTCTTTAATTTGCATCCAAGATGCATTCAAAACGGAAATGGTGTATATGTTGAGTATTCTGAGGAAGCTGTTTGCCAGAATCGAAAGGTGTTAGTAGTTGGCAAGCGAAGAACCTACAAAGTGTAAACAGACACCGACCAAGCATAGCGAAGTGAAGGAAGACCCGGTAGATCTTTAAAATAGCAGATATTAAACGCTCACCAAGACAACCCACGCCCCTTCAATGAAGAACTAGTGCTACCACCGAAGAAGTGATTGGCTTAGCTATAAAAATAAAACTTAAAAACAAAAGTTGACCAGCTGAAAATACTGAGAAAACAAGTCGTCAGCACTCTTCCAAACTGTTCTAACTTGCACCGGATATCGGCAGTCAGATGCCCTATTATGTGGCTTCAACCGCCTTCTGGAGCAGATAGGTTCCATGGAACCTGTCAAGATAGAAGCAACTACATTCAGCTGCTGGGTATGCGGACCATAGGGAAATCATACTGAGACCCCCAACTCGCAATCCTCTTGCCGCTGACGGCTGACCTCCTCAAATGTTATCGAACTCCGCCGTTTTGTTTTCCCATCCGGTCGTTCCTTTGAGGAAGCTTTGTTTGTCTATGATACGGGATATAATCCTTATCATAATCCAATCGATTTTTTCAATATTACAAAAACAGCAGTTGCCCAAGGATCTATAATTTTTTCAAACTCTATTCAATATCCATGAACAGCATTGAAAACACTCTTAAACATTCATTCTCAACTGAAAAACGTACAAGTTGCAACAACTGGCCTGAATATTGCTTAAACTATTTTATTTATGCCACTGGACTACAAGATACACCACTTATTTCATTTCCAACAATAAAAAAAAATTATAACAATAGTGTAGACTGGTTTATACATAACTGCTGTATTGCTTACGCTAAAAAATCAGACAATAATTATTTATATATAAAAAAAAAACACATTTAAACGAGTAATGCATCCCAATTCCCGTGTCGTCGATAATGATTCTACATTTATCAATGATACCATTCCCAATTCTATGTGTAGACTGCAATCACTATGCCATACAAAACCGGGAACAGGGATGGCAATAATTGCTTGGGCAGCCCAAAACCAAATCAGATCGTTGGCAGATCTCAATAATCAGTCCTCCAGTGCAAAGTTTGACAACTTTAGGTGTTGCATATTGTTTCGAGCTTCGAAGTAAGCCGTATCCGTTGGGTTCTCTGGCGATGGCACAAACGGTGGTGCTTCGTTTTCCAAATTCGACCAATCGATGCATTCGAAGAATCGCATGCTCTGAACTTCTTTAGCGGCTGGCCGTTCCATTGGATCCATTGTAAGGAGCAGTTCGACTGCTTCTACAGCCTCGGGAGAGAGTGCCTCATCATCTTGTGGCCATTCAATATCTGCAATACAGAATTAACTGCTATAAAACTGAGTGAATTTGGAAGCAGATTCTCTAATACTTTTATGAAGAATGTTGTCAAAAACTTTTTGGGGTGTTTCATCATTAAACGGTGGTATGCCAGTCATGAACTCGTAGAAGCAAACGCCAAGAGCCCACCAATCAACAGCTGGACCATGTCCTTGCCTGCGAAGAGTGAAAAGTTAAGAAAAAACAAAAACATACCTAAAAAGTGCTGATCATCTTACATTAGAAGCAACTCTGGCGCTAGATAATCGGGGGTGCCCAGTATCCGCTCATCGGACACATGTCCTCCTCTTCTCACCGACTTGGGTGTGCGAAATGGCGTGTTAACAGTTTTGGGTGTTTTTGGCGGAACATTGCCCTGATTTATCGGTGACATTGTTGGTTCATCCGCTATTTTCAGATATTGCAATCCGCCAGCGCTACCGTTGGACTTTTCACCGGGAGCGTCGCGTTTCCTTAACTCCGTGGACAAGGGCAGGGCAAAGCGAGTACTTTTCAGCTTGCCCAACAAACCGCAGTCGCGGCGCGGAGCCTTTTGCGACGACACCGGCGTGGAGAAGACAACATTTGCAATGTTTTCATTTAGGGGCATTTCGTCGTCGGACAGAGATCGAACTTTCAGCACTCCCCGGATGGGCGATTTGGCTTTTCGCTTCTTTGGCGTACTACTACCAATGTCTAGGATGTCGATTTCCTGGGTTAGTCCAGTGCTGCCAGAGCTTGCGTCTACATCATACCCAGAAGCGTTGTCCGATCGATTTATCAAATTTATCTTGCGCTTCATGCTTCTGAAAGAAAGTGAACGTCAGTTACAGCGTTTTCGAGTCAGTAAAACGTGCAAGCACCTTAGAAATTCGGGCCGCTTGAAGCTGCGCGATATACTGCGAAATGGCGAATGCATGCGTAGTCCGCTTATTTCATTTGTGTTGCTTACATTATAACTAGAGACAGGGCTTGTGGTTAGTTTAGAGAGAGCATGCGAGTTAAACGCAACAACAAACCTTCGGGAATAGTCTGAATAGCTGAGGTCTTCCTTAGAATTGCACATGTTTTCGACTTTATCGATCGATGAGATCTCACAGTTTGTATTCGAATTAGAACAGTCGCTCTTGCGACTTGATACGCCCGAGTCTTCTTGATTTTTGGACGTGCGCATTCGCTAAAAAGGGAACACAAATTCATCTCTTGGTTATCGAAATATACTTCCGCCGAACCTACCATTGAGAATTCAAAAGAGATCTTGCTTACGTCTTCTTCAGTCTTTTGAATGTTTTCTTTTCCCTCGGTTGGGGTTCTTGACATGGCAAATGCGCAGCCCTGCAAAGAGTTATATTCTGTTCAAGAAGTCTCAAAGGAGCTTGTCTGCTATTTGGACTTACGTTACAATTAACATTCAATTTGCAGCGGCTGATGCTTTCAAGGTCCTCAAACTTGTCGCTTGATGGGTATTCAGTTGGGGAACACTTGCTCACGTCGCCTGAGGTACAAGTGTGATATGACGAGGAGCTATCCGTCTACAGACATTAAAGTATTGAAAGATATCAAATTGGTTTGCACCACACTATTAGACTTACAATTGCGCACGCTTGTGTTGTGGTTATCGAGATGTTGATTTCCTCTGCAGAGAAAAATGGTGACACACCAGAGATCTTGCTGTCGTTGATTTTCTCGCCATTGCAAGAGGTATCAGCTTCGCTGTCTGAAGATTCGTGGATCATATCTGAAGAGTTGAATGCAAGGATTGTTAAATACCAGAGCACTTACAATTTTTAAGAGTGATGCAAAAAAGAAACGGATACCTACCACACCTACTGTGCTTGTTGATCGCATTAATAAAATGCGAAGTCGCAGCTCCTTCGTGTTTCTTTTCCGATCCAAATGACAGATGCGATGTCAACGACAGCAGTTGCCCTGGTGTTCTTGCATTCAAATTCGGGGAACAATTGATTAAGTCCGAAATTTCAAGGTCTAAAAATATATCAACATTGTAACTCTGCGCCTCGTCAATTCAATTGCTCACCTCTTCGCAATTCAATCTTACTCAATCCGAAATCGGTCAGCTTGACGTGTCCTGTGCCCGATAATAGCATATTATCCGGCTTGATGTCCCTGTGCACAATACCGTGCTCATGGAGATATTGCAACGCTAATGCCACTTCGGCTACATAAAATCTGGCAGCCGCTTCATCAAAAAAACCATACATGGCGAGCAAGGATTTCAAATCACCACCAACCATGTACTCCATGACAAGATACACATACGATATCGATTGCAGCGAATAGAACAGACTCACACAGAATGGGCTGCGTGACAACGCGAGTGCATTGCGTTCAGTAATCACTTGAGAGACCATATTCTTGTTAATCATTTCAGATTTCCTCATCACCTACAAGACCAAGCGAATAGATTAGGTGGCTGTCTGAGCTGAGTCTGCTCACGTATCCACAACACTCACCTTAACAGCAAACAGCTTATTGGGGTCATTGTTCTTGTAGCCGAGGAATACCTTTCCAAATGCTCCTCTACTAATAGGTTTGATGATAACGAAATCCTTAATCGTGGGAACCTGAAAGAGAACCCGAAATTCAGCGTGAACAACCATTTCCAGCATGTGGATTAATTTGAGCGGGGTTTTGCCCAGAACCATGTGTTTTATGAGGAACCAGAATGTTATTCCAACAAAAACTAACAATAAATGTGCAGAAATAAATTGACATCTTACCTTTGTGCTATTTTCACATTTTGTTGTAAGAATATTGATTTTGTCGAGAAACTTATCGCCATCGATGTGCATGCTTTTCTTTGGTGTTTTATTCTCATGTTGGCTGGTTTCCATTATAATTCAGTTATTGTGCGTGGCGTGTTTGCGCGTTATTTAAGTGGTGGGCTGTTGTATTGCCAAATGAATTTTCATTTTTGTAAAAAGATTCGATTTTCTACAAAAATCGGACAATTTGAACCGCTTTTCGAAAAACTAACAGATAACAGTTCCCGTACAGTGAATGTTTCAAACTCGATATTTTGACAGCTTGACAGTTCAGCAGTGAGTGCGTTCAGTTTGGTAAGTAAAATGTCAAAGTGGTTGTGGTAATTGATGAAGTTCTTGGCAGTTGCATTTTGAAGTTAATTACATACCTGTAGTACACTTAAAGCAAGCGTAAAAGATGTACGAAAATAAATAGATATGAAGACGGTAACGGAATGTATTAAGAGGGAGTGTTCCGTTCTGAATCTATTAATATGCTGTCAGTATCTATTTTTATCAGAATAGCTTAGCACGGAAACAAACCACACTGTCTTACAGCAGTTTGCTGTACTGTTTGAACTAAAACAAGAATGGGGTACAGTAATGACGAATTGTTTCTTGGTAAGCGTTCTTAGTTTAAAAAATGTTGAAGAATAGGTAAGTTAGTTCTTAAATATTAGATTTTGATTAAGTATGCTGCTCGAGCTAAAATAAATTTTATCTGGTCTCCAACTTTTCTCTCCAAACAGCAGCAAAAGTCCAAGATAAATTTGGAAATAGAGAGTGCTGTGAATAAACGAAACAAAAAACAGCTATTCTTGGAAAATAACTTACTTCAAAAATTCAACTCCCTCGGATTTAATCCATTTCAAATCTATGTACTCCTCGTCGAGCTATTTATTCAAAAATAAGGCATACTAAGCCTTATAACGAAATGCACTTCCTAACTTTCTGCGAATTTAAACCAGAAATTCTTACTAAAAAATTCCGATACAACAGTTTGTTTTTACTATGTCAAAATTGTATTCTTGTTTAGCTTTGAAAAATCCTAATAAACGTCAAGTGGATGCAATTAATAGTAATAAAAAAATAGCTTTGCTCGGCAAAACAAACACAAAATGTTATATGTAGGTATAGTTGACGTTTGACTTAGAAGGTTTCCGCGACTTTAACAATGTTTTTCACTGACTGTGGCTTGGGAAGCCTCCAGTGTAACATCAAGTTTCCAAACCCAACACGAGTCTAGGTAAGCCTAAAAACGTTTTCTTGCTAAGTATGACGTTTGCAGATCTAAACGAACATATGGGGACGTTCGGATTTCTAGCTTAGTAACACTGACAGCTGACTGACCTGATGCATTTTAGTTTTTTTTTTTTTTTTTGCCAGATTGGCCACGTGACCAATGATTTTCAGTTGACGTTTATGGAAGAGTACCACATATAATGTAGTCAAGAAAATCGTTCCCGCAAACTCAGTTGACTTTTCGAATAAACCGCCAGAATAGCAAAAAAGCAATTCAAGTTTACTGGTCAATGCGTTCATATACCTACCTAGCCCGGAGTCCACAAAAATCTAGTTGACGTTTTACACGAACTATTGAGCTTCTTTTCACGAATTCATCGAGAACGTGGGTAGGTACCTTTGTGATGCTTATTAAAATTCGAACTTTCCGAAGGCTTCCTACATATTTTTATCGCAAGTCAAATTAAATCTCGCTCTTTGCGCCCACAAGAAAGTAAAACGAAGCTTAGGAAGCTACATATATACTCTTATAACTCGTGTAATAAAATCCACCAACAATCAACACCACCCCAAGAAAATTTACTGGCTTTTACGGCTAACTTTATTGGGAAAATGCATCTCAATGAGGTGCCCAATGTTGTCGTTCTTTATTAATAATTTTACAATAAACATGCTAATTTATTCGGCGCCGCAAAATCCAACATCTCACATTTTGACACACAAATTCAGTTCGTCAGCAGCTCCTTCAGATGCAGTTGAGGATGTACCTTATGAGATATTTACCTACGCGTTTTTTGCGAGACGATATTGGTACAGCTGACGATTCGAAAATGTAAATTCTGGCAACGCGCCGTGGCAAAGATCAATTAAGTATAGGTGCGCATCAGTCGTGCCTTTTTTAATAATGCTTATTTCAACAATTCACGAGAAACTGCATCGACTTCCATTATTTCCACTCCATTTCTGAACCGAATATGTGAAGGCCGAAATGCCCACAGACTCACTGACATCTTTCCGTCGGCCTCTACCGAATTTATTCAAATGATTTTGCAAATCGGCATAATAACCCAGCGAGAGGACGAACAGCGTTTTCGGACTTCAATTGAACTTCAATTCAAATGCTCCTCCTTTGATAGGACTGAAAGGCAAAAATATTTAGGGGAATCATTTTCTCCGTACTTTGTATGTACGGCATCAACCGCACAGCAAACCGTTGACAATACCAAAGCATTCTTACCTACTTGTAAATCCTTTTCAACTGATTAGGTATATTGCTTTGATTGCGCTTAACTAGGTACGGTCTGTTGTGAGAATTAAATCATACTTTTGGTGGAGGATCCTCCGGTTTTGTTACCTACGCAAAGCCAAATACCCATTGCTGTATTCAAAGTCCAAGGACCTGAGTCTGGCTTCATTGATTAGGTTTTCGCAAGAGCAGTTTCCGTTCATGGTGCATATTATGGTAAAGGAGCTCTTTCTCAGTGTACCTATAGTCGTGTGCATTCTATTGTCTTCCCAAATCCCACCATGGATGTGCATGTGCACTGTGCAGTGCATTTGAGTGCATAAAACAATGCTTTGCAAGATCCATTTATAGCCAAACTGAATGAAGCACACACATTATTTTGAAGTGCGTGAGAGTATCTAAAATATTTATAAGTGAAAACCGTTTTGATTCGCCTTTAAGGCATTTTAAGAAATTGTCAAACGGACGAAGACTAGTTATTTAAAGTTTGTTATTTCGGAAGCTACCCCAGCAGATTGCATCACAGTGTTTGGGCGTTGGCGCCAAAAACCTTAATGATTACAAAAATCGATAAACTCGTCTCTGTGAAGGAGATGACATTAATATTCCACGATGGTAGAGGTCCAGCTATACAAAAAAAATTTGTTGAAGTTCATCCCAAATCTGAAATTATTCCCGACATAGACAGTAGTCATTTGATTTGAAGTCACAACTGATGCGACAGATAAACTCTTCATTTGCATAGTGGCATTGATTTTTGGGTCTATGAAATGTTCTTGTATAGCACTGGTTCAGGTACCCTTGATTGATACTTGACTGCGTACGGTTTCTCAACCATGATTCATAATAAGAGGAGTTTCCCCCTGTTAGTTCAAAGCAAAACCTTAACTGCCAAACAATTGGTTTTTCTTTTTCAGACACACTCCAAGCTCTGCGTTTGTGTTTCTTCTTTTTTCGTTCAGAACCTGATTATATCGGGATATCGCGTTCTTTGAACTCGAAATATATATTTAGAGAGTGAAAACTTATTTTGACAGCTAACCTTAAGATTACTGGTCGGGAATACAAATGTTGGTACCGAATACGAATGGTACAACAGACAAATTAAGTAAACATTAAAAATAGAATAGTAGACAAAAAAAGCACGAATGCACTCCCAGTCTCTTGGTGTATTCGTGTAAAAATAGATCTATTCGCGTACTTTTCCGAGTCAAGCCAAACACTAAGATTCTGTCAAAAATGGAGCGAAACTCCCTCCGAGAGCTGAAAACATACTCCAAGGTACATACATGGATAGACTAACTTAATTAGTTAGTGAACTTTGGCAGACTTTCATCTTTCACATCTAAATCATATCACATATAAATATATGTCTTACCTTTTTGCAACATCTGAAACGTTTTAGGAACACATTCTATCACCACCAAATTTTTTTTTATTTTCACAGATTTCATTTTTATGTGGAATTGATTTTTAAGGCGGATTTTGAATTTATTTCGCTTAAATTCGTTTTCCACGAAAACACCACGAAAACGACATCCAATCGTTGGGTTGTTGAAACAAACACACCTTTTGCAATAGTCAGCAAATTTAGCAGAACAGCTGACCGAACAAATTTCACAACTCACAACCTTAAATCATTTTCCGCTCTTAATTGATGGGCTTATATTATTTTTAAATTTTAAACGCTCTGAACGGTGCGATTATGGTATAAGGTTGCAATAGATTAGGCACAAATGTTTTTTTAGTGCTAAGGTAATTAGTTTCGATGTATCAAACTTTCAATGGCGGCGTTCGGATTCGGATTTCTAGTTAAGTAAGTCTGACAGCTGACTGACTTGATGTATTTCAGTTTTTATTGGCCCAGATTGGTCATAGGCCTGCATGCTCAGTTGACATTTCGAAGTGTCAAATGTCAGAACTCAAAACAACAATTCAAGTTGACTTGTCAACTCGTTCGTATACCTATTCCAGACAACACAAGTCTAGTTGATGTTATGATGATATGAACAAAGTAGCCGAACGTCACCATTTCCGAATATTTCCAGCAGTTCAGATTATAAAATAAACAAATTACGCCAGCAGATAAAAAAGTGGAACACTGTTTCGCTGTCATTAGCGTAGGTGCACTACACGTTTGCCTGGTTCAGTTTCTAATGACAAGTGAGCCGTATTTAAGGTCACATAAGCTGACAGTCTATCGGGGGACGGGATATTGTTCTAGTTTAGCTTGTCGATTGCGGTATTAATTTGTGAGCCAGCAAATCATGGGGCAGTCGGAAAAAATGTGGTAAATTTTTGCCATAATACAAGCTGAATTACAAAACGCAGTACGGATTACCTACTAAAGGTATTATGATGCAATGCATACTTTTCTAAAACGCATTGAATTTAGAATGATGCGAATGACATTTTAAATTTCACTTTGAACCGCTAAATTACATGGATTCATCGCCGGAGTCATAACTAAAATAATATATTTTGCAATAATTGCATAACAAATGCATAACAGCGCAAAAACATTCACAACATGGAATCAGAAAAGCAGATTGCATTCACAACCCCGTATTTATTTCCATATTAGCACGTAATGATAGACACACGTATTATTCGTTGTTGATGGTTTTGATAACTTTCGCATTGTACTACAGATGGATGTGGAATCAATGGGCACACCATCTCTATTGTTAGTGCTCCTTCGTCATCCATGTCGCGTACAAATGTTTTCCACTTAATTTTAAATTGAATCTATATTTAAGCATCCGTAGCCCGTAAATGCCCAGTACTACAGTAATGTACGTGTCCTTGTTATAGATATATACTCACATCAGCAGAGATTCCCTGCACTTGACAGCTTAACGCACAAGAAATCCGATAAAGTGGTAGGCTTTATCTGAATCCCAGCGCAAAAGCATTTCCTCTCCAACGCTATGTCGACTTGTATTCCGAACATGGGCACCCACTCTCTATGTTACTTGGTATCCGACTTAAGTATTGACGAAGAAGAACCAACCACAAGTGGACCACCGAGATTGCAGAGGTAGCAAAAAATGGCCATGTGAAAGCGTTTCGCATGAAGGAAGTCACTTTTTCATCATACCAACCGATAATGCTATTCGCTCTCACATATGTTAGAGCTTGTTTTATCTTGTTACAACCAGGGACTGTTTGTTATTTTCCTCATCCTGGAAGGATTCTTATCTTAAGTTACCGGTCGCTTCCAGGCCATTGCCTTTTTCAACTTAAAAAGCGGTTATCGTGTTTATATCATGTTTTTCCTGGCCCTCGCCGGGGTTGGGCCGTGCATCCTGTTTCCCCAGAAAATAGGTCGGATTTTCTTGTGTAGACACACACCTCATGCGGCTCCTTTATTAGGCTGTATGCAAACTTATCCCCTTGTTGATAACAAATCCTGAAATGGGATACAGTGATAGACAAATCCTTGGTTAATAGATGTTATCATATTTCCTTGAAGAATGTGTTTCCTTTTTTTTACTTTTTTTTTTAACAAGAGCTTCTGGCCTAAGCCGTAATAAAGGTTTTTCGGAGATTTTCCCGACTCTGCGTGTGCTATACCATATTGTGGTGATGGATGCTCGCACGTGCTCCTAAATAATCTCATTTGCATTTAGAGGACTTTAGCTTAATTTTGTTTTCGAAGCTGGCTGCGGCTGGTCAGGACAGGACAGTGTACCTAATGTGGCTTTTTGTGAAAAATATCTCAATACTTTGGACGATAGGCACGCAAGCGGCAGTTATTATCTTTTTGGCAAGTTCTTTGCGGTCAATATCAGTTGGTAGATGAGAATTTAAGGTTGAGAAATGTGTTTGGTTTCAGTTGGCGTTTAGTTAATAAATTAGGATGCTGATGAGTGATGAGCGTTTGAGAAAAAATTGTAAGGAAATATTTTCACCGAAGTTGCAAAGATTTGAACCAGCACGGATGTTTAAATATTGTTGAGCAATTGGAGTGTCCTAGGCGCAGAAAATGATTACCACCGACATTGTTATATGACTTTGAGTTACTAACATATTCGTGTATACCTTAAACCGGATAGTCCCAAAGCGGCCCACATGCAATGAATTAATTGAATTGAATGCAATTACAATTTTAAAATAAATAAACCTTTTTGTGGTGGATGATAACCGCCTTTCTGCTAACTAAACATCGAATAGTCGGTATTTGTAAGCAACAGCGCAGTTTATCAATACGTTCAGTGCGGCTCTGCGAAGTCATGTAGACGAATTAAAAACAACTGCGCCACCTATCGGATATAACATTGTGCGCACTTGGGCCAACAACTTTTTCAATTTTCAAGCTTAGTACGCTGCTCGAGCTAAATTTTCGCTCCCGTACAAAATTCTTTCCAAGATTTAGCTGACCTAAATTCAAGCGAACCAAATTAGCTGAGTGGAAATGAATGAAATCAGAGAGAGTTGAATTTTTGAAGTAAGTTATTTTCCAAGAACAGCTTCTTTTTTGCTTTTTTGTGACATTTATCCACAGAGCTCCCTATGTCAAAATTTAGCTAGGACTTTAGCTGATGTTTTGAGAGAAAAATTGGAGACGAGATAAAATTTAGTTTAGCTCGAGCAGCGTACTAAGCTTTATGTAACAAAAGATGTTTAAAAATCTAGTTTATTCCAGTTGTTTCGGCTGGCTCAAGAATTAGCTCACTTAACTATCCACTTATTTGGCAGATTCAAGTATCCAATTGGAAGCGGAACTTGTTTGGTGACTAATGGGTTGTTTAAACTTCACCCTTTTATGTTCCACGCTACATTCCACAGCACAATAGAAACAGCAATTGCCAAGAGTTATTAAAGACTAATCTCAGCACAAATGTACAGCTGCTGAAGTTCAATTTCAACCGTAGACGGGTGAAGTCGTTCACTACCTCAAAAATAGTATCTGTCCATTGCGACATTGAGATTCCACTCATCGGGTGTTTTTTCGACCAAATTTGAGTAAGTGCATTCTTCGGAAGATCGGGAGCTGTGGAGGGCTCACTTGATTGATTATCTTGCGATCGGTACCTTTCGATGTTGTACTCGTTGGTCGGCTGTTTGAGATACTTGCACGCGTACTTTGCATGCTGCTACTAGAGGCAAGTCTTTCAAGTCGTTCAGAACAAAGAAATTATTATAGTTTTTCTATAAAGCACGAGGCTAGATCAGGGTTTAAATAAAGAGCTTTTCTAAAATTATGGAACTCATTCAGAGAAAAACCGCTCGACAGGAGACTACTACCTGTAGCATTTCTCAAACCGCAATAATATCAACCTCCTACAAAATAGACCAATGCCCATCATGTTTCAGTAGATAAATACATGATAACCACGAGGTTATGCCTCCTCACAAACTTTCTTTTTTCAGAGATGTACAAGTTACAACAACTTGTAAACAATTTAAAAGCAGCGTCTGCTTTCTATGGACATCTCGGGGTGCTTTTGGAGCCTTATGTTATGCACGCCTTTCCGGTACAGCCACATTTCCTTATGCATGTTCTACCTAGCTACGTACCACGATATTCGGTCCCGTCTCGAAGTCGTGTCCCTGACCCCGACCCTTACGACAAAGTTCACATAGCATGACGCCAAAATAAGCTCCATATTCTCTTGGAACGATTAAACTGCATATTTGTGTAGCCTAAAGATAAACTCCTCAGCAATTGAAGCCCCCCTCCCAATGTGCGCAACTTTTTGTTCCCCACTTGGGTAGTCATCATTTTCCTCCACAAAAAGCGACCCTTACAGCATATCATGTTTCCGTAAATATTTGCAAATATGTTCCTTGTGAAACTTAAACGTTTTTAGCCCTAACATCACACATTACACGAACTGGAAAAGCGCTACCCAATAAAACTACCATAACAATAGTCGTTTGCCGCCATGCCAGCTGATGCTTGGTGACTTTTCGTGCCTCAAAACCATCCAAATAAAAACACAGGATCGGAAAACGTTGCATTTACTTAGGGAAACATCTGTGGCCAGTGAAAATGGCAATCTTGGTAGTGAGATATATCGGCGGTTCAGACAGTATACACCATCAATGCCTCGAGGCACACACAAAAAAAGGTCGCTGACATAAAAATATTAACAATTTATTATATTCTTTTCTGAACTGTTTCATTCCTCTAATCCTCTCTGGAATTCAGAGTTCATTCGACTATAAGAACAACAACACCTATAACACTTAACCCAATATGAAGCGGCGAATTTGTTTTTATGTCACACCACTTAACAAAAGGACGAAAATAGGATGCTGATGCTGATGGTGATGACTTGTGCGAGTATAAATACCGGACGGATAACTCGTTAGGAGTCGACGTTCTTTTCGTTCTCCTTCTTCGTATAGAAAGTCTCAAGGGTATTCGCATTCGTATTATCATCAAGACAATTTCTTCGATTTTTCTCCATTTTTTTCTCCCATCGCACGCAGTCTTTTCAATAGGAATCTGAATCTAAATCTGAATCCTCCAGTCACCACAGAGGAATTACGGAAAATTTGCATCTTCAAAGCACCGAAATTTACATAGATATATATTTATATATATTATCGAATCATTAGCCGATAGAATTCAATTGCTCCCACCATTGCGTCGGGGTTTGAACTGCGTCCCATGCTCATCAAGCAGCAATGTCATTCGCTGTGAATGAGTTGTTATCTTAAGGCACTTCATTTAACTCAATAGCAATAATGGACCGCCTTATAAAAATAGCGAGAATCCTCGCAGCACAAGCGTTCCTTTAGAGGAGTACTGCCTCAATATTTATGCCATAGAAAGAATGTAGCTTGTGCACGTCTTTCGTTTATTGGATTGAAATTATTAAAGGGAATTGAATTATGATCCAACGAGAAATTGATTGATTCAGAGAAGAAAAGTATTAATGTTAACGGTGCTCTAGTGCTTATAAGATTCTATGGCACGGATATTTTTAATGTCCTGACGTAAAGAATAAAGTCGATTGGTATTTGAAAGCATCAGCAGATGATGTAAATTAATTGAGTGAACGATTTTGGAATTTTATTTCGAATTGTATTAAAACAAAAATATCAAAGTTGGCTAATAGAATTTTCGAGAAAGGACGGTTGTCCTTTTACAGGATTAAATCGTCTATAAATTTGGGTATTAAGAGTTTTAAAAAAATCCTTCCCAATATTGTGCTTTGAAATATGTGCGTAATGCCTGGCAGTAGGGACCAAAATGCACCATGGGAAGTACCTACCTATAAGATACTACGAGTCTTTTCAGGGTAAGAATTAATTAAAGTGTTTTTTAAGGCGATTTGAAAAAAAAAGAAAAAAATATTTAATTTACAAATTTTTGTTTTCGTTTTTACCCACTTTTTTTCAGTTTAAATAAGTATTATTCATTTATTTAGTAATCGCATTAATGTATTAATTTATCAAGTGGTGTTTAAGGCAATTTACATTTTTTTTAAATTTTTTTTTTCTGTTTTTATCAACTTTTGACAGTTTTTTTGATTTTTTTTTGGCCTAGGTTCTAACAACTATTTGCTTATGTATATTTTTTTCTTTTTGATAAATTTAATACGAACATATTAAAGTTTTGAGAATTCATCTCAACAAACTAAGCTATGACGTGAATGGCTGGTAATTCTTCCGTCAACATTTTTAGAGTTTTCAATACTCAAACGGACCATTTTTGCCTGCTAGTCGTGTTTTTCGCCGTGCGTCGCACTCATTTCGGATAGCCCGAAGCGAACAAAATGTGAATCACCTAGTTTGTTGGGTTCCGTTTAGCAAAAATAGTCAAAAACTTGTGCGAATACAAGGTAACGTTGTAGATATTTTTTCTTCACTCTGAATTAGAACTGAAATACGCAAATCCACCTGCAATTTAAACCCAAAATAGATTCGACAGTATAGTGTAATGAGATGAACGCAACCATATTGTGCTGGACGCGCTCATTATAAAAAGTGCGTGGAGGATATTCTTTGAACACTGTTCTAAATCAATCTGCTGCTGCGTGGTTGAACAAGTTAAGGTATTAAAACCCTTGTGAAAACCAATATATTAATAATATGTTTAATACAGGGAGAAGACACTTAAACGCTTTATAAATTTAGAACTTTAGTTCAGTCAATGAAGGAACATTTTAAGGACTTTCACTTGAAATCCTAAATAAACCAATTAATTTTCTATTTCCTCTTTTAAACACGTGTGTGTAATTTTTTTACAGAGGAAAAGGCCAAACAAATACTTAGCTCAATGCGAAAGTCATTAGATTCTTTATTTGAGTTGCAATCGTCCAGTTTGATCAATGTGTCCTAAAGTGCTTTCTGTAGAAATCATCTAAAGATATGAAGGTACTCTTATATCCACTTTAACTTAACAAAAGTGTATAATTTCTCTTTTTAACTTTTCAAATGCCAAGTGCACACCTTAACCTTACGACACAGAAACAGAAATTGTCTACTCGTGTGTACATTCTTGGAGGAAAGTCAGGCGTGTCAAGCTACATTGTTACACATTGAAGGTTTTTAGCTGCATACCATAAGTTTGAGAAAATGTCTACAACCATACTACCCCCGATAACCACAACGTAGGGAAGAGTGGGGAATAGTCGTGTGTTTTCCTGCCCATTTTACAAAATTTGCTTACCTACAATACGGAACATTCGCATATAATAAAGCAGCTTAAGAACATGAGTAACAGTACTATGTAGCAGGCACGGTTCGGACAGGAAATTTTAAATACATGAGACATCTATTAAGACGGTATCTTTTCTTCTGTCTCATCCCTAATGAGTACGAAAATCGAAATACTTGTCTGTCATCAAATATCTAGGTAGATACATGTTCAAGAGAACGAGGATTGGATCAGATCATCCAATGAATTTTAAGTTGATGAACAGTTTTTGTTCAAAATCAAAAAAAAAAAAATCTTTTTACTTGTTCCAATTGTCCACTAAATCAACAACGCACCCCGAATTCCCCTACCGATTTAATTTTCCGATCCCTAATTGGATACTTTGCTCCTTCATTTTTCATTACTTCAGGCGACACATTCCTCCACTGAAGCATGTAGCATCAGCAGCACAACCAGCACAATTGCATCCATGCTCTAAGTAATTTTATGGACCCTTTATTATATCCAGCTGCCTTTCCTTTACATTCTATGTTCAACAGTGCAGTATTTTTTTTTAAGAAAAGCGCAAATAAATAAATAAATGAAAACAAAGTTTATTGCTTCACCTTTCCACAAAAAGGAATTAAACTTTAAATTGCTTTTGTATTATGTCTACGATGTGCTGCAAGGAATATTATATTGATGTGGTTCGTGAGTATTTTACGAAATTTCGTATGTACCAGCAGCATGGATAAATTGTTCTCAATTGAAACTACTATAGAGCTAATCGAATCGCGGTCGGGATATTTACCCATTTTTTTTAAAGCCAAATTAAACTGTTCCCGACGGTCAAGGATATTCGATTTACTCACATTTTTAGATTGAAAAAGTCACGTTTTCATGTTTGGCTAAATTAGGTAGGGCAATTCTTTGCTATTTATATTCAGCAAACCACTGAAAGAATGTGTTCTCCTAGACGGAGATAGTTGTATAGCGAAATTCATTATTATTTTTTAACCGTCCCTTTGTAAGTCTTCGGAGTGAGTGCAGTGGTGGGAAATAAACGCATTGGACATCTCACTCTAGTGTTTAATAACTTGTGGCACCTTACAGCTGCGAGAACCATGTTTGATCTTTACTGAAAACATATGGGGGACTAATACAAAAATATCATCCTCAGTTTGTTTAGTGCCATTCATCATTTGGTGGACTGAAAGAATTTAATTCAATATTAAGAACCCTACAGAAATACTAAAAGCTGTGACTTACATTTTGCATACTCTTCCTTACCACCAAAAACCACCAACTAGTAGAACGCATCCCAATTTATATGAATTCATCTTTCGTCTTTGGTCTTTTTGAATCACCGGAAATTATTCCATCGCAACTGCCGACCTATAGCCTGGGATTCTCAGATAAATTTCCCGGCGAACAACATTTTTTTCAGTGGAATTCGAAGCGAACAAAATGCGAATCGTTTGCGGTAAAAGGGCGGTGCCCATTAAATACCCATTAAAATAACTGTACCTTAACCAACCATAGATGCTTACTTCTCATTTGTAATAATTTCGCAAACAAAAATGACCAAAATTATGAGCCTACAATAACCTTAGGGTGTAGGCGAAACCTTTAAATATTACTACGTTTTTTTTATAAATAATACAGGTTTATGCCTGTTATGATTGTTGTTGGATCTTTTTTGGGTAGATATTTTCAACAGAATGGTTGCAGACACAATTTGGAGACCAATTGTGCTCACCCTTGAAACTTTAAAATAAGTTTTTAAAAATAATTGCGGCTAAATAGAATAGATATAAACACAGCAATTAATTGCTCTCAATGTTGAAGACTTATTTTAACCTTCTTCTTTTTAATATAGGTATTCATAGCATTTAATCGAAGGACGTATCCCATTTCTGAATCTGAATCATGCAATCGCAATCCATTTCTTAACGGAAAACTACTAATTTCTTAAATAATATATTTGCCTATGCAAAAAAACTGTACTAAGAGGTGTTATTGTGAATAACCCGCTATTTCGGTAGCTGTCACTTTTGAAGCTTTTATTCTTTGACATTTGACAAGTAGAAACTACGCCATTACGAAAAATGGAACGATACATGCTTCAACAACGCATTGAAATTATTAAAATTCACTACAAAAATGGTGAAAATCTTGCAGTCACAGTTCGCAAAACTAAAGCATTTTTTGGTCGTCGTGAGGCAGGTGCAGGTCGGACCGCAATACAGAAATTGGTGGAAAAATTCGAGCTGTTGGGACAAGTGAGTGATGTGAAGAATAAAACCCGTGCACGTCGCTCAAGAACAACTGAGAATATTGCTGCTGTAGCCCAAAGTGTTGAAGAAAACCCAGGTTTGTCCATTCCTCGTCGTTCTTTGGAATTGGACATGATTAATGATTTTTTATGGTCGGAGTTGGATGGTATTGATCAGGACAACGTTTACTTTCAACAAGACGGCGCTACGTGCCACACAAGCAACGAAAGCATTGATCTTTTACGGGAAACGTTTCCGGACCGTGTTATCTCTCGAAGAGGTGATCACAATTGGCCACCGAGACCTTGTGATTTAACACCTTGCGACTTCTTCCTTTGAGGCCACGTGAAAGATAAGGTCTACGCCAACAGCCCAGCAACGATTCAAGACCTCAAAGATAAAACTCGTGAGGCTATCGAGGACATAGGGCAGCGACTTTTCGATTTGGTTATGCAAAATTTCATGAAAAGGATATGGTCCTGTATGCGTGCTCGTGGTGGCTATTTGGCTGATGTTGTTTTTCATTATTAACGGCAAACCTTTCTCTTTATTATGAAATAAACATCCGATCATTTATCTCAAAAAATGGCATTTTTCTTTGAATACCAAAATATTGGAAAACCCTTTAGTAGTCGATTGAAACTCTGTAATGACTTACCTACTTAAAGACGAACGGAAGGAAAGCAGTTAATCAGTTAAAAATAAGGAAACTCTTATTTTCTAAACAGAGATATACACTTTTATCCGTTGCAAGTTTTCTATTCACTGTTTTTGAGTGGGGGTAGGTATAACGACTGGTCTTGCCGAAAAATGTTCGTATTATGATGTTTCCTTCTACCTTCAAGCATCTCAGCGAAGTGTACGACTAACTTCTTCGTTTCTGTCTGATTTTGCTTTGAAATAAAAATTAATGAAATACCGAGACACAATTCAAGTAATCGGACTAATGTCTTGGATTCACAGCTTAGCTGCGAATGGATTAAGAAAAATACCGTACCGTTAATGAGTTCTTATTAATACCATTAATTTTATTTTGAATGCTGATGGATGAACTGTCTGTTTGGATAAGCCCTTCTAAGTTGAATAGTAGGCACACATCCATTTTCTTGCATGTGGGACAGGGAACGAGTACTGCAATGAAATATGTAACTTGGGACTCGACGAAAAAGTAGCAAAAAATGAAGGAAAACAACGCAAAGCATCCGTTAATCAAACCCATGCGCAATTTCGCAATGAGAAACACTCTAGTGTTAAGTCTAAATATAAAGTTGGAAAAATTGCATCAATCGGAACTGGGGCCGAATTACCGCATCCGTGAGTGGGCCATACGTCACTGAATTTTGTGGATTTTAAAAGCAAAACAATAACAAATTCAGTCACGTATTACTCGATCCCGGATGCGGTAATTCAACCCCTGGTTAGCCGATTGCAATGAAACGAAACCTTGTGGAGCTCCATGTCAGGTATAATGTTTTTCGGAGAAACCTTCATAGATTGGGTAATTAATTCATTGGTGAACAAATCCATACAAACACAAATAAAAACTCTTTTTAGAGCGATAAAATACAAACTTGTTATCATGAAAAATAATGTTACGGTGCTGATTTGGGCGTAGATCGCAAATCAACTTCCTATCCTTCAACTCCCAAGTGCAAAAACCCGAAAATTTTGTTTTGTTTGAATTGATTAGGTACGAGAAAACAATTGCAGAATTCAAGAATTCACTATAGGGGGACCTTCATAAATCCCGGAAATCGCTCCATTCTTGTTCGACATCGCAAGAAGATTGCTCAACTTTGTTTTCGAACGTACTTCCGCAGTTGACTCAATTGCTTTTACTTGTCCTCGTGTCAATTTCTTAGAGGCAATTTTGGTTTATACCTACACGTCTCAGAAAAAAATAGATGCGATTGGCTTCCATCGTTTAAATTTAAATTCCAGTCACGAGGAACTTTATTGAGTGCAGGGTGTAACATGAATTTGTACTCAATTTTTTTATTAAATCCTCAAAGCCACGTAATATAGCCTATGGCATTTTCGCTTTATCGATTCAAAATTTGTTTTCACTAATGAAATTATAAATGGCATCTATCAGTCTACGACACGTGTAGTGAAAGTCACCCACCTGGAATAGCTGACAGATTACGATGGCATCTTAGTAGTTACTAAATCATTCTGCATTATCCTTTCCATAATTCATGTCGCTTTATTTCGATGCATGGTCGTATTTTCATGATCCAGTAAGTCGTAGAAATTAAGGAAATATCCGCGGCAGTTGTGCAGTGTGTTAACGATAAACGGTTCATTTTTGATTAAAGTCCAAGTCTAGTCCCTACTAAAGTCGTGTATATTTCAATAGTGGATTTATTGATTTCCAACAGATTGTCTTGGAGCAGAGAACTTAAGGAATTTAGTTAACCATGTTTTATTTCGTTTTGAAGGTTAAAGGATAAGATATCATGGATTTGGCTTCAGAAATTCAATTGAGATCAAAGAATATAAGATGTTTGGTACCAGCTATAGCTATATATGGTACAGAGAAGAATCTATATTCAACACGCATGGTATGTTTACATGGGTTTATTATTCTGGACTACTTCGTGACAGATATTATATTTACAGGATTTTTTTTCTATGACGAATATAATACCAGATTTTTGCTATGGAGGGACAGAGCAATGAAAGTCAGACATGAATGTTGTGGGATTGCAGAAGGCGAGCATCGATTTTTTGTTTGCATTCAATTAGAATTATGAAAAATGTCTAAGAAGAGGATTCTAACCAGGTTCACAGTGGACTTTAGTGCTATTAGTAAGTATCTCTGTTGATATTGGTTGTACGTGCTAGTATCTGTCTGTGAAACGGGAACCTTTCATCCTTTTAGCGTCCCGGCGACTTAAAAAATTATCAGTTTTCATTTTCATCTTAAACCAGGCAATGGTGTTGTGATGTGACTTTTATATCCGGCCTTGGTATACTCGCCGGGTTCAGGGTTGTCCCCAAAGAAACACGAGTTTTGCAGCGTTGCACAACTGTTCCCTTTACTGGTTTCCCTTTCCAATTCAGTCTCAAACAGTTTAAAATTGTGTTTTACATTTCTTTCGTTTTGTGTTTTGAAAAAATCTTGAAAAAAAAGATTTTTTATTTTGGAAAAACAAGATTTTCAGATTTTTCATTTGGGAAACACTGGTGGAGGATTGGAATACTCAAAATGCACACCCATAGATAAAGTAAGAGAAAGCGGAACGGATTACAATGCTCACAATACACGATTCCGTATAGTGGTCAATTCTGAAAGCAGAATTATAGGTACCGCCAAAAATTTAGTGAGTCTCTAGAGAACAGGATCAGGAGTCAGCACCGAGTGTATTGCACCAGGAATTGAGTGTCCTGTCCTCCCGAATCGATTTTATCCACTGGTACCCTTCATTTTCCCAAGGAGTAGTGAGTACGACGTACAGTGCAGTTCATTTGAATAGACGCACCAGAGTTACGTTTTGAATTTTGATTTCTTTTCGTCTGATGTTGATCAAAGAGAAGAAAAACGTATTCAGGAGAGAGGTACAGTTATATTGAGTAAAAGAAACATAATTTTAAATTTAACAAGAGTCCCATAACGGTAGTCTTACTCTCCTTTTCCTATACCATGCAAAACTGCAAGCATTTTTTCGGTTCATTTGAATAGTCGCACCCATAAAAAAGTTAAAAAACAACAAAACACTCAATTTTTTCGCAATATTTTTTTTTCTTTTATTTATTTTAATTAATTTTGTGCCATTTTAATAGCGTGTACTGCCTCCACCGTTAGAAATAACCTCAAAAATTCTGTTTTTCAAAGAGTCATACAAACTTTGAAGATAATTCAAGGAAATCTTGGCCCAAGAAGCTTTAATCGCCGCAATCAGCTCTTGATTGTTTTGATATTGCTTGCCTCCTCTGTAAATTTCACGGACAAGCCATCCCCAAACATTTTCAATGATGTTAAGATCAGGCGAATAGGGAGGCCAGCCCAATATCTGTATATTCTCATTGGCAATCCATTCTTTAACAACACGGGAATTGTGTATAGGCGCGTTATCCTGTTGGAATATCCATGAAATAGGTCCGAAAAGTTCCTTTATTTCCACAAAAGCCATTCCTAAAAGAGCTTTGTAAGAAACCCCAGTCATTTTGTTGGAAACGATCACCAATTTAAAAGCACCATAGTACGAAATCGAACCCCATACCATTACTCCTCCTTGTCTTGAATTATGACGGTCTAAAAACATATTTTCTTTCCGGAGATCATGAAAGTAATAGTTGTAGCCATCAGGACCATCTAAGTTAAATTTCTTTTCATCCAAAAAGACAACTTTGCTCCAGTTTCTTGAGACCGCTTCAACGTCCAAATCCCAAGTCATATGCAATCTTGCAAATTCAAGGCGCTGTTGCTTGCGTGCTCGATTAAGCGGTGGTTTTTTTTGTAGTTTTGTAAGCTTTAAGTGTGGAGCACTCACAATTACACGCACAGTGGATTTGCTACAAGAAACCCCCGCTAGTTCCCTGATTTTGTTTGTGGATTGAGCGGAATTAGATGCTAGCCTTTGAATTTTCCGCTTGTCTTGCGGTGTTATAACTTTTTGGATCCTTCCTTTGTAACTATTTCCATAGGATTCACCATTCTTGACAATGTTTCTTATAACGTGTTCACTTCTGCCAATTTTTCGGGCTATTTCGCGATTTGAAAAGTTCTCCGAAAGGTAAGCTTTAACTTGAGCTCTTTCTTCCAAATTTAACACTTTTTTTCTGCCCATTTTAATGAAATTAGTAAAAAAACAATTTGCCTCACTTTCTAATTAACTTTTTACTGCTCTTTGTCCAAGTACTTGATGCTAACTAATCAGTTTAACCGATGCGACTATTCAAATGAACCGAAAAAATGCTTGCAGTTTTGCATGATATATGAAAAGGAGAGTAAGACTACCGTTATGGGACTCTTGTTAGATTTAAAATTATGTTTCTTTTACTCAACATAACTGTACCTCTCTCCTGAATACGTTTTTTTTCTCTTTGATCAACATCAGACGAAAAGAAATCAAAATTCAAAACGTAACTCTGGTGCGTCTATTCAAATGGGTGCTGGGTTTTGTTGTGGCGGTCGGTGGTTCTGGGTACTGGTCACGCATCGTTGGTTAGTACTGAAAGAATGCTCTTTTTACTTGGCATATAGTTCTAATAGTTTAGTCCCTGGACATGTTTTTTTTATAGAAAAGTTTATCTATCACTTCTATATTGGTTCTTCATTGGCCAGATAAGGGCTTTTTCCTTGTTGGAACTGCTGTTTAAACACATCTATACCTTTCTCGATGCTTCGGTGACAAGGTCTACTTCGCAGTTTTTCAAAGCTTGAGTTAATGGCTTAAATTTGTTTTTCGACCTCCTCCAGCTGGGAAACAGCGTAGGCCTTCTTCTGGCCAGATACATTCTTCCAAAAAATGCTGGTACGACGTATGCGGTAAGGAAGTACCCTTGTAGCTTCAAAATTACTCAAGGAAGAAGTTGAAATCGAAGCAAGAAATGCGACGAACTGGAAAACAAGAGAACTTGACTTAATATACGGGGAACATGCAGAGCTTAATTTAAGGAGATATACTAAAGCAGTTTTAGAATTGCCGTTGACCATTGGAACCAATGTAATATAAACTTTTGAGTGCGGGGTGACAAACTAATTCATTCAGCTACGTATAAATGGAAAGTCTTCAAAACAGATTTCTGAATTTAACTTCTTAAACAGGAATCGAAACATTTTACAGGTTTAATGGAATATGCATTTAAAACGGCCTTTCAAATTCGTAACAAGACTTTCTCTCACGACTCACGGGATAGGTAATATATCCCTGATACGAAAATTGCTTTTCAAACTTACATAACGAAGCAAATTCGTATCGAAGAAAAGTAGTTCGTCAGAAGAGATCGTCAGTTATCTATATAACATACCGTGCCGACGGTTTTCATTGATTTTCATGTACATATACCCGGAAACCAAAAATAAGTACTTGTGAGCTTGATTTTCAGCCAAACTTTGTCGTTCATGTGAGTACGGCTAAAATAGATTAAAACTGTACGTGTAACCTGGTAGTGCAGTGTTTTGTGGACGAAACCCGAATCGGGGAGATTTATTTGTTCCTCACCACATTGTAGTACTTTATTTTTACATTATCGTTACAAATGTTTCTACCCTTAATTTCCCAAACGTCTCTTTTATGTCTAAACCCAAATGCGAACTTTTTACTAGGTACCAAATAAATTTATTCCAGAGAACATTAATTGAAGTAAAATGTAAGTCTTGTACGTGCACATACTATAGTGCTTCAAGGCACGTGGTGTAAAAAATGTTCTGGGGTCATGTGCACGAATTAATTTTCCTTATACACCGTTTTTTGTCCATACTGCATATGAAGTTTATGAATGCACCAATTAAATCACAAGGGACCAATGAATGATAAAGCACAGCGGTCCTCGTTTCCACACAGACTTTCCAACTGAAGCTGATTTGATATAATTGCATTCGTTTTAAAAAAATGTTTTCAATCGAACTTCACAACCAATTGATAACGATGGGCACTAAATTTTTGTGAAACCAATTATGTATAGTCACCGAAACATTCAGGACGTTCTATACACATTCCGTTTTTTGATAAATATTGAGAATCAATTTAGCTGCCAATATTGTGCTTACCTGTCAATGAGAAGGGCAACTTGATGTGCTATAAATTATTACGAAGGCAATAAAATTCCCGGCTGAAGGAAGACCTGGAATTCTTGCAGGCGATGAATGTTTGTTCTTTTTCTTGAAGAACCTCTATGACGATTTCAATCTATATACTTTGCAGTTCAAATTTTGCCCCGTAAATAATGTTTGGGGAAATAATTCGAAGGGAAATTTCCACCGTTGACAGTGATTCGAGATACTTAGGTAGATCGTAATTGGAAACAAATTGCTAGTAGGTATTATGCAATCCGTTTTCATAAGAAATGTTCTCTTTTTTTAGATTTTTCCACTTACCGTTGCCCGCGTTGCCATCTTTCTGAGTGGCAGATTTCTTGCTTTCATATCTGTGCACCTATTTCCTTTTGATTTCAGCGGTGCTTTGACCATTAGTTTAGGGGCAGTAGTCTTGCAACTATTGTATGGAAACCTTGTGGTAATAGATTCTGCAACCTGCATGACAATATCTACATAATTGTTATTCTCAATTCAATACATATTTTCCTGTCCGGAATCAGTATGTAAATTTTACCGCAACAATAGCAGGGCGATTGGTGAAAATATAATTTTAGATTTCTAGGTACTCTGAGATTCAAACCTGAATAATAAAAAAAATACATCCTCTTTGAAAAATAAATTAAATTAAATTAGATGTAAGTTGATGCAATGACTTGTTAGCTACACATTTATCTTCGGAATTCATTATTTTGGTATTGATTGTGTGCATATTTTGCAAAAAAAAATTGGAGTCTGAAGTTTACAATATTTGTATGGAAACTAAATCCGTTGTAAGCTCCTTAGACTGAAAGGAGAAACCTTTTAAGTAGAGTAGAGAAGCAAATTAATAACCTACAAAACTTATAATGGGTAAGCATTTTGCGTTGCTTTTAGTAAATGATCCATTGGTAGAAAAAGGAAGTGAATATCTCGTAAAGAAGTGATTTTTTATATACGTAACATTTAAATGGGAAATCTTAAAAATCCCCAATAACTAATTTAAGAATCGGTAGCCTCCAAGAAGGTAATAAATTTTGTTTTGTCCCCACAGAGAAAGGAATCAAGCCGATTTTGAAATTAGAATATTTTTCAAAAGTTGGCGATTTTTAAGATGTTCGATTTAAATAATGCTGACTTGTTACGAATATACAAATCACGTCTTTACGAGACATTCAATTCCCTTGTCAACACAATTTTTCTCCCGTAATGGTGGTGGTTCTCAAAATGTCTCCTTATAGGAATTGCGGGTTAAAAATGATGCTTTCAATCGATATCAGCATTCGATGCTGGACAATTAATCTCAAAGGTGCTTACATAAGTTATTTGAAGTCTCCTAAACGCCCCTTGACCTTCCTACATAAGTTATTTGAAGTGTACATTTAAAAAAGGATCACGTTTGGGTGGTATACAAATAATCAGATACAATAAGGAAATAATATTATTCAAATTCTGTTTTGGGACTACAATTACTTCAAATAACCCACAAATGCGATGTAATACGATGAAGCTAATAGATAGCTCGAATGGGTAAATTATATAAACCTTAATTGGGTTTATGTATTGCCGCATCGTCATCTTAATAAACGGACGTTACGTAGTTCGAGTTCCCAAACTTACTACCCACATTCTGACCATGAATCGGTTTAATTTCTGGGAAAAATCTTTCCACAAGTAAAGATGCTTAGCAAATAGTGTTAAAAGTTTGTAGGGTCTCGGAGTGCTTAAGCCTCTTTAAAAGGGGTCTATGTCTGATAAAAAAATATAGAAGAAGACGCGTGAAAAATGTAAGTCTATCTTTTTCCAGACTTTCTTACACTGAATAGTTTCATAAAATAAAAAAATCTCCTCTAAGTCTGCTACCGATTGTCGTGAGAATTAGAAGACAAATTTTGCCCAAATTGACGCTTTTTTGATTACTCTCCGGCATTCTTGAGTAAAATTTGTTTTTCTTTCCTGACATCTGTTTTTAACTTATCATCACTCATTTAAATTTTAGCCAATACCTACGGCAGTCAACACTTGCATAGATCTGTAATTAGCTTTCGGCTTTATCCAGACGCTACACTTCAGACCAAAATGTGGAATAACCAAGTAAAAACGATTTCGTCAAATCGAAAAATACCAGCTACGCTTGTCCTTGATCGTGGTTCTGCTTTGGGGTGGTGTGAGATCGCGAAGTGTGCAATGTGTATGTGAATGTATTTAACGGTGACAATGTTTTCCTGAGGAAATGCTCAGATGGCTGATAACAAAACTGAACGTGTATTCGCGTTTGTAAAATTTTACAACATTTTAAACCATTTGTTTTATGTTAAATGCCTTCATCTGTATTTAAATCTAAACGATTAGATTTTTGTTTGCAGACATTAAGCAGCTGAAAGAAAATTCGCTTTCGACCATTTGCCGAATAATAAGTTTGAATCACTTTCAACAACTTCCTAATTGTGCAGATACTCCTCTTCCACATTTTATAACTTGGTTTTGTTAAGCAATCAGCTCCATTAGCGTCATGCTTTTCCAATTATACCGAGGCAATTTATATTGAGTGGGTCTATGTCAATGAACGCAGCCTTCTCATCTGTCAGCCCATTCAATCGGCAAAGTATCTCTCATTAAGAAAAACCTATTAAATCGTTTACTATTTCAAAAACAGCACAAACTGACATCATAACCAACTGGAAAACTGTTCCAGTTCGCCCGCTCTCACATGCACCATTGTCCGAAACTTTGTTTGTTTGGACCAAGTTTCTTTTTGTAGATTTCAATTAAATCAAACAAAGAATTCTTCTATCTAGTGGGTGCGTATTTCACAGATTCCATCAAGATTTTGCTGTGTACAAAATAGATTCATTAAAAGATGTATTGAAAACGAATCCTCGTCGCGTTTCTTTCTTTCTTGTCTATCACTTTATCCTGTCTGTTTTGACTGGCATGGCATAACTGTGGTTAATAAAGTGGCTCATGCGGTGACCGGGAGCAAAGCAAATCCTTGATTACATTTATATATCTTGGCACAAAATCAAATTATTACCGAGGATGAGGATTTGGAAAGAAGAAAAAAAAGCACATATAAAAATCACGTCGTCGTCTATTCGACCGATACGACTGATATTTTCGGATACGCTTTTCCCAGACACCGAGAAACCACACAATTTTATTACCCAACAGGGCGAGTTGAAGCGGTTACTCTCATCGTACACCACTTGGAGCTGGGTCGGGGAAGAAGGAGCTTTGTTGCAACTCGTCTAACGGAAGCAAATTGCATATTTTTTTTTTTAAATCCATAGTTGGCCAAGATCCCTAAACTGGTCCCACTTTAACGATCCGAGAGTTGCGAGAATGCGAGAAGTTAGTGATTTTCCGAACTGCGGCGGCATTCTCTTGACTTAGTTGTTTTTGCGGTTCACTGGGTATTGCTGTTGGCAGGATATAAGATTAGTGACATGTTCTATGGGCGAATTTTATGACCGGCTACACTGTGTCAATATTGATTAGGTGTGCCATATTAACAATGCGATACATTGTGAAGGATATTGGCTAAAAGGTATACGAACCCATTTCTAAACGGACACTAATAAATCGGTTTATTTTAAGTATCCCTTAGTGAAATGGGTAAATGAGAGGGACATCTTGTCCAGTTGATAAAAAAAACCCTTAAGGGTATGTTCTTATCCAACTCATGAACTAATTGCATTGGCAGCGACGTCAAACGAGCAATTTCATGGGAAATCATGACCGTTTAACAAATTACGATGGCACATAAGGCTGGGCCAAAGCATTTACAGAGAATACATTTTGGGGACAGGAAACCTTGTTTTAATTGAGGCAGTTTACAGAAAGTATAGATAGACGTCTAAGTGACAGTTAAAAATGGTGGGCGTTGATTTGAAATGGGTCGCTACCTCTAGTAGAAGGTTTTCGTCCTTTAAATCTTCGTATTCTTCGTAACCTTATATCGTACACTAGCAATTTGTGAACTTTATCGTGTATACAAAAAATATTCAGGTCTATTCCACCATTGTATAGATCGCCCTATCTATCGTATAATTCTTTTTTAATGTTCCGTACCCAGAGGGAAAAAATGGAACCTTATTAGTTTCACTTTTGTCCGTCTGTCCGACCACTAGACCAATTTTGTACCTGGGTCTTTCTCAGAAACTAATTGACGTAGAAGGCTGAAATTTGTTAAACGACAAATACCAATGGAAGCGATACATCGACTGGTTTTAGAGTAATAAGTGATGAAAAAAATATTTTCATTCGCACAAAAAGCTGTTGATTTCTTGATTTACAGATCATACCTTTTTTTGTGGATCATGCTCGTAGCTATATATATGACGACGACTGTTTTGTGGAATCTTCATATCTTAAAAGATATTTAAAAAAAAAAAAGTCGATCACTATATAAAGTACGCTCCTTTTAACCAGTTTCCATTCGTTATTGATGTGTTCCCTCAATCGATTCCAGTTAGAATTTTCAATGAATACTCAACTCTACTCATTCTCATTGGAACTTTTCCAATGGATACTCATTCTCATCCACACATAGTGTTGTTTGTTGTTTGTTCGCCATTTCCAACTCTACAGAAGTGCGGAACCTTCGGTGCACTAGTGCCACTCGCAATTGGAAGGTTTTCAATTCAATTACAATTGAAAGCCACCATTCTAACTTTAACCTTTTCATTCCTGCCATCTTCAATAATAATACAAGCAGCTTAGCGTTATTAGTAGCAAATTTTATTTATTTTTCGATACATCACATTTTTATTGTTAGGTTAAATTTAAATATTGTCATAACCAAGAGTACCGAGTTTGGAAAGTTTGGTAAGGAAAGACCCGATTTGGTCTCGTTTTTTAATGCGTTTTGATCGCACTTGTGGTTGCATTCTTCGAAGCGACTTTGGGCTTGTTTTTGGACGCAGTTCGATTTTAAAATGCGTGTTGGTTTCTTTTTTGGAAACTTTTGGCTATATTTTTTAATGTTTTTTAGATTCCGTAAAGGACGCGTTGTGGTCGCATTTCTTGGTGCTTTTTGAACGTCATTTTCACGGCATTTTTTGACGTATTTTCGAACACTTTTTGGATGCATTTTTGATGGGCTCTTGATACAGTCTTGGATGCATTCTGGTATCGTCTTAGGACGCGTTTTGGTCTTATTTTTCATTCCATTTCAAAACACATTTTTTAAGTCGATTTCATGAATGTGTTTCTCGTTGTGTTTTGTTCGAGTTTTTCGGTTTGTTTTTGTTGCGTTTTTGCCCACTTTCATTTCGAATATTGATTTCTAAACACTAAGCCAACAAGCCCAAAGCAATTGTCAGATTGTCCGACGCATTTCGTATTCAATTACTCCCTGAATAATTTTCTTACATTTTACCTAGTAATTCAAAAAAAAAAACTCTAAAAGTTCCACCGAAGAAGGCTTATCATGTTAAACACACTATTCTGAATGGGTTAATCTATTCTCATACTACCTCTACCCACCTGTTTTAGTTCGAAAAACTAAAGTAATGTTGTTTAATATTTTTTCCTAAAGCTGGAAATACATTGTTTGACCGTAACTCTTTATTACCTAACATTTGAAGTTAAAAAACTGAAATCAAATAAATATACTAAGCATCTCTCTTAACTGTTTTGAAAATCAAACTACCCACCTACTAAAAAAATTTGTCATTATTTTTAAGAGTATCAAGTATTTTTAAAAGTTTCTTTATTCAATAAGCTTACGTTATTTTGGAATTCCAATTTTGAAACATTGCTTGTGAAATAAAGCCGAAGCAAATATTTCCAAAATTCGGCTTTACTTCACTTTCACAAAACGAAATAAAGCCGAACTCAGAGGGAAGGCAAAAGAGTTATGGACTTTTATAGAAAAACTTATTTCGAACTGTTATTTTTGTTTTTCGAATTTGAGAAAATATTAGCTTGCGAATTTTGAACTCCGATTTCTGGAATTCAACACTATCACCGCAAAATGTGTGCGAGATGCACTATTAAAAAGTAACAACAAACAAATGTTGAAACAACCTGCAACTAAAAATAATAAAAAATAATAATAATTCAATTTCAAACCATTACATGGTCAATGGTCAAATCTTTTGCTATCTGTAACTATCATTTGCCAAGGTACAGGGTAGTGGTTCGTGAGTGAGTGCAATGTGCGAGGGTAGGAACTTATTTTCTCTAAATAATAATCACAAAAAAAAGAAAAGAAAACAGCAACCCAAAACTACTCTAATGAATGTTTCTTCAAAGTCTATTTCACCTCAATACTTATGATAATACTTATATTTATACATGTCTACATATTGTCATTAAGGGTATTCACATAATCTCATAATTTTATGCTGCCAGTAAATTCATACATTTCTGCGGTGCTTTAAGTGAACACACCTCGGAAATGTCATTGCGTAAATCGCTGCAAATAACGATAAAGCAATAGAATATATATTTTTTTAATTAAATTCTTACCGTCATTGATGCAACTCTAAAATCTTGAAAAGAAATTCCCACATCGCGGAAAACGCTTGCCACAATTTGACATTTGTAAATTTGTGTAATTTTCCGCACTCGATTTCAGAGCCTAATTGGGGGTTTTACGCGTTTAAGTGAATACCCTTATTATATTAATACGTGAACATCCAAAGTTTCCCTACACTTTTTAGGTACATAGGAATATGTCGCCTTTAAAACTGGTAAAATGAAGTTAAGAATTCCCCATACAAAATGCATTACATTACATTTTTCGCCGCCATATTGCCATAGTAACGCATTCAAATATATATCATCTTAGACTTGAACCTATTTTATCGAAGGTACATAATGTCTGCGATTATTGACAGTTGGTTTTCAATGATGTTACTATGGAAACGATCATTTTTCGAGGTTAATTGTTTGCTGTAAGTTTACATAGTGACGTATTAAATGTTAATCATGAGTAAAACTTACTTTCAAAGGGGCAAATGTTTTCGATATCTAGATGTCGATTATTGTGGTACGTTTTTTAGTATTACATATAAAAGTTAGGGTAGAATTTCGACCGAAACCGAAATCTAGTAATAGTTTAATAGTCAAAGGACACCTTTGAAGTTGAGACAAGAAACGGGTTACATTGTTACCTACTTTTTTATATGATGTTTATGTTTACCGAACATAGGGTGTTGATTTCTACCGAACTACAAAAACTCACACTTCACTTGGTCCTTATTTCGCAGAATTTGGTGTAGCCACTTGATATATAGATGATTATTCCGCTTTCTTCACTTAGAAATTGAGCAAAATAAAACCATTCGTCCGGTTTTTCTTATAAATAATAATTTATTTCATTTCAAAGCCTAACTTAAGAAAATATAGACTAAATCAAATGAAATCAATAATAGACTAAGACAATCGTCCGCCTTTCTCGCTGCCGCGCCATCCAATGCGATTAGGTGAGATAGCTTAAGCTAAGTACAATCTAATATTTACACTTTTAAGAATATTTATATATAATACAAAAAGGACACGTACAATGTACATACTTTTGTTTATTTAATTTTCACAATATCTTTTGTATAATAGGTTTTTTTTTTATCAATACAATAAATAGGTAAACATTAGGACACATTAAAAGTGTATAAGCAAATTTTCCCCCCGGGTTTGCTAAAATCTACATGGCAACCCTGTAAAATCCATAAATTCACGTCCAGTATTCGCAATGCCAACGCGAACAAATTAACAGTTTACAGCCAAGTTTTTTTATTAGCCTGGTTGTTGTTGTTATTGTTGCACGCGGCAGCTGCGACAACAGCCGTAGCATCCCTTTGTGCTTGTGCGGCGTTGCCATTAGCTACATCAACATCCGGTTTGCCATTGCCAATTTGTCAGGATACCCCCTTTCGTGTCGATGACGCCCAACGCTGTTGCGGATGAGCAGAGTTGCTGCGACAGAATTTATAGTCCTTACTCAAGGAATTCATTGAGTACATGTCTTGATTGTTGGCTGATCCCATATGAATGGAATTTGTCGTTGTTGTCGTGGAATTGAACCCCCTGTTCTGTTGGCTGTTATTGGACATGAGCGTGGATGTGCGTACTATGCCTGCAAAAGAGGGAAGCACGAAATCGTTTATTTCAAGTTGAGTATACACTATTTCTAATAAGTGCTCTGGAAATATAAGTCGTACACCGACCGGGAGGGATAACCCACCCACCATTTAATCCTAGTTGCAAAAGTTGAAATTAAATCTGATTGAGTTATGTTTGAAAATACGTTTTGCTGAAGGGGTTTTTCGAAGCTTTAACTGGGGTTTTCTGTTTGATGTATTTATAAAGGCGAGGACACTCGAGCGGAATAATATCACCATTGTTAGCCGAATAATGGCTTATGCTGCTGTTGCGCTGGTGTTCTTTTCGTAATTCTACAAGTTAGTATCTGTTCGGGATGTTTGATCTTTTTTTTAAGTAGAACTGTAGTACTTAATTCCACATAGAAAAATTGTTAAGCTTGTCAAAGAAATTGGTTTAAGCCATTCGACCATAAACTAAGTATTAAATAGACCGTCAGCTCCCGCGCACCTACCCGATTCCCCCGGCAAATTTTGAAATGAAAAATCTCTCTTAAATTTCGTATGCGTTAATACGTGTGAAGCAGAAAAAAAAAAGAATTCTAAATATAGGGGGTATAATGAAATAATGACACTGAGCAGTCATCCTACATCGTGGTATTTCTACCTTTTTGTAGAATTGTTGACCTCCGAAAAACCTTCCGTGCAAAACAGAAATAAAGCATCAAAATTGTGGAAATATTAGAAATCTGACGATAAAACCTTCGAACTACATTGCAACACACTAAATGTCCATAAAAAAGAGATTTAACTTTTAGTAAAAATGTCTAGTACCTACCAAGAAATAACCATTATAATAAAAAACTGCGATTTTTATACTGAAGGCTAATTTAATGTGAATTTCTATCCGAATAATTCTAGTTTTACTTTTAGGAGTAACATTTTTTCATAAACAAATCGAGGGAATTTGAGTTCGGTGAAAAGGGAAAATTGCACACGTTTCGTGGGAAAAATAAAGAGAGAGTGCTAAGCACAGTGACTGACAGTAGGGTAGTTGGTAAGTTTCTATCAGCTGATGGATGAGTTCCAACAGTTTGAATTTGTTGTTTTATTTCACCAAGAAAACATTTATCTTACAAAATCGTTAATAACTAATGTAATCAACGTTTAATTAAAGGTTCAGCTGCATTGCAATCGAGACTACTGCCTACCAGACTAGCGCCAGGCCAGAAATTATTGAATAGAACCGAGAAACAGAAACAACAGAAATGCATTTTTGGTGCTGTAAAATTAATTAATAAAATCGCCGCGCTAGCATTCAACTCTTTTGGAATCAGTCTTGTGTGAAAAACTCATACACAAAAATCCAAGAGTACGACTTTTGAAAACTCTATGTACAAATTGAATGTTTTCTGGAGAAGGGCAGATGTCATTGTAGATCATCAAGGGAACATACAACTTTTTGATTCTTTATGCTGTATAAGCTACCATAGTTTAAGATGTTCGTCTATACCTTTCGGTAATTTTTACATTCATTACGAAGCCTAACCTGCGACATTTGTTTCTATTTTACCGAACCCAATAATCTACCTTTGGATTAGCTTTTCCGCGTTTAACGAACACATCATAATAAGTCCCTTTCTGGGAAGGACTAAGGACTTCCACACGAATCCCATTTTAGTGTCCAGAGATCTTTTTTGAAGGAAAACACTCACCACAATGCGAAATTCTTCGACTTTTTGGTGATCCAGGACAGGTATACAAAAACGACCTCTCTGTATCTGCAAAAGGATGGAATAAAAGTCTATTATATTATTTAACCATTTTATTATTTACTTGCGCTTACCATTTCTCATAATCCTGTGATGATCAGGTGAACCCGAACACGAGTAACGTGATGCAAGTTGCTCTCTTCGCTGGAGGCTTTCGGCTCCTAAATGTACAAATGGACACCATCTGAAGAACTGTTTGAATCCTCTCCTAAATCTGTGGAACAAAATTTCCATAAGATATTGAAGATATGTACATAACTAAATGAACTCGATACAATAAAGTTTTTAATTTGATACATGCTCTCACGGTTTTCACTTTTCCTGCTTAAACCAGACAACCGCAAGACAAGTGGTCGTGAAATTTTCAGCAAAATGTTCAAGTTATTATATTTACCTATCAACATCATCGTTATTGCATTGACAGGTAAAAGGGAAAAGCTTTCAAAACATTAGCATACATTTGGTTACCTATTGTTTTACCCTGGCTGTCATGTTTCCCCTAAACACAGTTGAACGTTGGGTCTAAGCTGAATTTACGGGGCAGGGTGAATTACTAGAACTTAATGTTCTTCATCTCAAGTGAACCTTTTTGGGGAAAAGCAGCACCCTACACGGATTTTCAACTTAACACCCAGCGTGTGTTTTTGATATAAAAGGGAAGAACTCGTATATCCAAAAATGCCTTTACATACCTTTTAATTTTATGGACCTTTAATATCGGCAGTATTGTATACTAGGTATACATTTAGAGTTTGCTTATGAATGCGAAGAGACCAACCAAATTGGAGCGTTGAAAGCTGTGTGCGCTACAATTGGTTAGTTAAGAAACATGGTCCGAATACTGCCAACCTATAGATACTCTTAAGGAATCTGGTAGACTTAGTAAGATTACATCCAAAAAACGCTCTAGTCCATCTTTCATTAAGAGAACGGACGGAACCTGGACGAAATCAACCGATGAATTTTTATAACTTCTACACAACACTCACTTTCCTGGTTGTAAAGAGTAAAGATCATTTCGTAATCCCGTCCAATTCGCTGGGGAATATTCCCTCGCACCAGGAAGAAATAGAGCGCATTATAACCAAGGAAAAGATCTTCACAGTTTTGCTCCGTATAAATCACCGGGGCAGAACGGTGTTCTCCCCATCACGCTGTAAAAGCATAGAGGGTTCTTTTAGAAACGTCCACACTGAATCGATGCAGGAATCTCTCTTAGAACTAGGGGTAGATGATTTCGTCACTGCATGAATCATTTCCAAGCTCAAAACAAGGATCATTCAAGCAAAACTTGGTAACACCCTTCTAACCAAATCAGTAAGCAGAGGAACACCTCAAGGTGGGAAGATTTTGCCTCTCTTATGGATTATGGACTTAACAAAATCCTGTCAAGTCTCGATGGGCCAAGTATAAAAGTCGTTGCGTATGCGGATGACGTTGTTGTTCGAGTATCAGGAGTGTTTCCGAACGTGATAAGTGAAATCATGGAAAGAGCACTGGGTAAGATTAGCGGTTGGGATACAAGTTGTGTTCTTAGGGTTAACCCAAGCAAAACTGAACTGATGCTTTTCGTCCCATCCTCACCTACGGATTACTGGTATGGAGGCCCGCCTTAAGCAAAGCCTATAGCATCTTTAAATTAAGTAGAGTCCAAAGAACAGCTGGAATTGGAATCACAGGAGCCCTTCGATCAAGTCCGACCGAGGCGCTCAATGTGATTCTCAATTTTCTGCCAGTTGATCTCCACATAAAAAACATTGCTGCGTGTAGTGCAGTCAGATTGAAGGAAGCTAAATGTTGGTCCGAAAGGCCTTATGGCCATACCAGCATCCTACTTACCCGTCTCAGCGGCATAGGTCGTATATCTGCAGACTACATAGTTCCCAAACTCGACTTCCATAAAAATCTCTGTTAGATTCCCCTCTAGATCAGAATGGGAGGGAGAATGCGGTCGTAAATGAATTCGACATACCTATCATCACAGATAGTTCCAAAATTAACTGTGGAGTAGGAGCAGGCATTTTCTCAACAGAATTAAACATCTCTAAAACTCTTCGCCTTCCCAATGCAGCCAGCGTCCTAAAAGCAGAAGTATACTTGCAATTAAGGAGGCGTGTAGACTGCTCCTTAACATAGTGACAACCGGAAAAAAATGTCGTCTTCGTCGACAGTCAGGCCGCGATTAAGGCTGTTGGTTCAACTAAGTCAACGTCCAAGCTTGTTGTGGAGTGTGAAGACACTGACCAGGGCTTGTCATCACTCTTGTCTGGGTTCCCGGCCATGGGAACATTGAGGGAAATGAGAAAGCCAATGAACTTGACAGACGTGGCTCTACTCTATGCGTGTCCCATGCGGAGGAAATCTTCCCTCCGCTGGGATATGGAAAGAGAGAAATCTTCTTCCTGCACTTCACCTCATGGGCTGAGACAAGATGTATGAACCTGACTAACTGTTTCATTTCAAGGAAGACCAGTGCACTAGGTCAATGTTGACCTTTCGGCCATCCAAAGCATCCATTTCAACAAGATCATCAAATTTCTCAACTCCACAGGTTGGTTTTGAGCTCCTTTAACATCCTTCATCGCCCTTTATTTCAGGTTCTGTTAGTTGTGGTCTCAAAACGGCGCTTAATGCGTTATTCGTGTTTTTCCCTCGTCAGGTAACGGGGAATACAATACATGCAATATTTTTGACCTTTTATTTGTAAATAGGAAAAGAGAGAATTATGGTATTTGTAAAGGTGTAGAACTTTAAGTTGGCAACACTATTTTAACTGGTGGCCATTTTGTCAGCTGTCAAGTGATTTATTTTTAGTTTGGTTTGTCATTTCAACATGAATATACTGACGCCTGAACAACGCTTCCAAAATGTGAAAATTTATTTTGAAAATCATGGTTCTCTTCGAAATACGTATCGCGCACTACGTCCATTTCATAAGCGAATTTTGTTTAGCGATGAAGCTCATTTTTGGTTGAATGGATACGCCAATAAACAAAACTGCCGTATTTGGAGTGATGAGAATCCTCAAGGGCATGTTGAGATACCGTTACATCCACAAAAACTGACTCTTTGTGAGTTGGTGGAATAACTGGTCCGTACTTCTTTAAAAACGATGCTGGCCAGAACGTTACAATCAATGGTGACCGCTATAGAGCCATGATTACTGACTTTTTCGTTCATCAACTGAACAACCATGATGTGCAGGAGCTGTGGTTGAACAAGACGGCGCAACATGTCACACAGCTCGTGCCACAATTGATTTATTGAAGGAAACGTTTGGTAACGTCATAGTTTCATGTTGCGGACCCGTGAATTGGCCTCCAAGATCGTGCGATTTAACGCCGCTTGACTATTTTCTGTGGGGATATCTGTCTGAAGTCGCTAGTCTACGCCGTTCAGCCCGAAACGATTGACCACTTGGAGGCCAACATTCGCCGCGTTATTGCCGATATACGTCCACAAATGTTGCAAAAAGTCATCGAAAATTGGACCTCCAGATTAGACTACGTCCAAGCCAGCCGTGGCGGTCATATGCCAGAAATCATATTTTAACTATAATGCGAGAAGATTATCTTTCGAATAAAGTAAATTATATGTCAATTAAAAAAAAAAAAAATCATCTTTGTTTTATTCCATTTCAAAGTTCTATACTTCTAAAAAAAAACCCTTTACACAATTCCCGATTTCAAAGAAAGTGCCACTTTCATCACAATCGCATGCCACTTCAAATTTGCAAATGAACCACTGTGCAAAATACGGTTTATTTGAAAATCCACCGTTGTCAAAAGTGCTCCAAACACTTCAAGCGGATTATGTCAGCACATGGCCGCATAAAGAAGTATCGCATGACAACCACCTCATCAGAGTAAAGGTTAAAACTACACAATCTACCATTAGATGGGTGTTCTGAAAATATAATTAGGTAGTGGTTTATTTGGATTTTGCAAAATTACTATCAATAGGTAACTTAAGGGTTGTATTGAATTTTGATTAAATATAACGGAGAAGATAACATTTAACGCTTTCAAAGAATGGAAACAAAAACTGGAGAAGAGAAGATTTATATATTAAGGAATTAAACAGCCAAACTTGAAAGAAACAATTTCTACTGAACCTATATATTATCTATTTTAAATTTCCTTTTCTAAAGTTTGTTTCATACGTTTAAGTGTGTTTCAACAAAATGCATATTCATATACCCACACTCTGATAATAAAAATAACTATTTCACGAATACGAGCCGTACTTATTTGATTTCGGCTAAAAAAGGTCAAATGGTTATTAAAGATGAATTACGAATAACCAAATAAATTTAATCATAATGGTAAAATTATTAGTTTCGAAAAATCAGTAAATGTTCTTTCAAAACCACTCCACGCCATCACCTCAGTAATTTTGCTCATAACTGATATAGAATTTGAGTGTTTAAACTTTTCTGTTCCTTCTTTTTCGAAAATCAAACAGATTTATGTTTACTAAACAAATGCCCTTAATGCAGTCCGAAAAAATTCACCAAAAACGAACGGAACTACTATTATAAAAATGCCCAAAATGCTTTAAAAAGCGCTTCAAGAAACTTGTTAAAAAATACTCAAAAAATCGAAACAGAGAATGTTCGAAGAACAAGTTAAAAAAAAGTACCCAAAAAGTTTCTTGAAATTAAGTCAAAATCGTAGCGAAAACACAGAAAACTATTTCCCGCAAAGCGCACTAAGATTCGGCCTTACAAAAAGACTCAAAACACGTCCCAAGAAAAAACGAAAATACCTCTAAGATCACATAAAAATAACCCAAAAGAAGTACCACCATAACCACCGAATAAAGTCGTAAAAATGGCCTAAGAAACACTTAAAACAAAGCGAAAAAAAGCACCACAGAAAAAGCACCAAAAATGACCGTTTTCTTGACAAAGCTTGTTACATAATATGTGTCCGTGAAAGTTATTTTTGTTGCCAACAGTGGTTATTCAGCTCCAGTCACAAAGGACGTAATGAGTTCATCAAAGAATTACACTGACAGTTCGAGGGGCTATGGCAAAATTAAAAATAAATCTCTAACACGAGTTGACCATTATCCAAGTAAATTGTTTATTGATAGGATCACGCAATTTTCGGTTGGAAACCGCAAGATTTGCAATAGCAGAATCGATCAAATTAATTACTTAGGGTTTCCGATTATATCTAGTGGTATTTTTTTAGAACAGCCAGTGGCTGGGTAAAATTCAAGTGACATAACTTATAAATTAGGATACCCGCCCGTCATTAATGATTTATCGTTCGAATTATTTTTTCCCTTTAAACGGTTAAGCTGCCTCTGCAGAACGGAAGCATTTGAAACGTAAGGAAACATCAACGCATATATTTAAAAATTTAGACAGCTGTTGCCCCTATGCATATTTTCCAAAGAAAGACACAATAATGTGTGGGTGAGTTGTTGGTTTCTTTTTAATTTACCCACAAGTCGTTTTTTCACTGGCAGCTTTAAGAAATGACGGAAGCAAGGGTATATCGTTTCCAACTCCGGAGTATGAAATGGAGCGCTTAACGCTTGAATAATGTTTTGATATTATGCAAACTTGTGTCTAATATGGGACTGCCAGGAGCGGCTGCTGTACCCAAGTTTGTGAAGAAAGTTCGTAAAATTTCCATGCTAGTTGAGCACAACATATGGTATCCTCGTATTTATCCGGAAAATGCATCCACAATTTTGAGCTACATATTTTGTGGTGGTGACATTTTTTCTAAATTGCTCAAACCAGATTTATGGACTACCGCTTTGTACTTGAGCTATGAAAGTGGCTCCAAACGAAGTAACTGTGACAATGATGCGGACAATTTACATAACAACACCACATGGCGTCAGACATTCGTCGTAGTTGTAGCACGAGCTAGGAGTATCCATCACCTCCATCGCATTTAGAAAAAAAAAAGCTAAACAAAGTGGAGTGCTTTGGTACAGTCTTTCCACTTCAGGAGAGGAGAGGACTTCCTCAGCTAGATTGTTGATGATCGAATTAAAGTACATATCTAGCTATTTATAGAAATTTCGCATTTAAAATCCTTCAGGAATTATTGCAAAGGACTGTGGAACACTTTCAGTAGCGCTTCCAAAATTAAAATAAACGATTTATTGTAATTGCTAAAAAAAAACTATCCTTTTCTCTCAACCATCATTAAAATCCTTTCCTCAGATTCCTTTGTGTCAAAGTCAATACACTTCATTTGACCGTAGTTGAGTCTCTTGCAATCCCAAAACAACAGTGAATATCTGTGAAATCCTTTTGTGCACAACTTTTAAAGGCATTTCCTTTGTGACCCTAGATCCATTACACTTCTTCTAAGAATACCCCAGAAAATTGATATACCTACATACTCGCTCTGGTTGGTTCTTATCTTCTCAGTTAACGAATGTCGAAGACAATTACCAACAAACAACTTCATAGATACCCTCGCTACGCTTGATACTCCGTGATGCAGTGTAAGTGACAGGCAAACAAAACCTCATCCCACAGTCACACAATTCTTGGAAGGAAATAATTGGTCAAGAGCAGAAAACAGGCCATGACGTTGTGCAAAAAAGTTAGACCGTTCGGAAAGTACCAAAGACGAGCAGAAAAGGCGACCTTGCTGACATCTACATTCAGCCAGGAGATAAGTCAGGGCCCTTGATATGCGTCGATTTCGATGGTAATATCCGACATCATGATATACAGTTTTTTACAGGGCAGCTATTCTCCGGCGTATGATTCCCCGAGTTGACACAATTTGCATATTAACAACATATGACTTAACGATATATTTGCAGTGCTTCCCTCTCAATTTTCACAGAGAAATTCAAAAGCAAGGTATAATACCGCGCAGTATACAAAAATGTCTCTAAAATTAAAAATGTTTACATAAGTAGCAAATACAACCGACCCTGTACTCAACTACTCTTAACCTTAACCGCACGTGACAGCATCTAATTAGTCGAGCTATAAATACCCATGTCTAGTCTAGAATAGGTATCTACTGAACTCCTAAATTTATGCAGAACAGCGATGCCAAACGCACACTGATCCATTTAATTTGAAAGCAATCTCAGCTCAGTGAAACCCCTTTGCTCAAAAGAAGAAAGGTACCCAAGTTGAAGTAAAAACATGTTAAAATTGTGCGAATCTGCCAAGCCAATCAGGTGCACAAATTACCAAGAGCCTGGTGCATTACCTGATGACATTGACATTATGGATAGAACTAAGTGTGCTGTCACTGGCACATTTCCAAATGTTGACACAAATGTCGCGAGAAAGAGATTTAGTTGTGAATGAGGGGAAGACTACTTACTCGTATAGGGTGTCCCGAAGTCTTCGCATCAGATTTTAATTTGGCACTCCAACCAAAAAAAAAAATTACACGGTGACAGCTGACAGCTTAGGGTAATTAAAGATACAGCACATGAAAGGTATAATCGGGTCATTCTTCTTTGAAAATCCCTGGTTAGGAAATAAATAATAATTACACAGAAATTGCAATCCAAAATCATGGCCGACATGGGGTTTTAAAAAGACCATTGTAAAGGACTATTTACGCGCGAATTGCGAATAGGCGAACCTTATTTATTTGTTTTTATGAATAGAAAGTATTTATTTGCTCTACCAGAGAAACATAATAATTTATTAATCTAAGATCTATTCTTAAAAAAACGTGAGTGTCCTTTGATATAAATAGCGAAAAGTTTAATTACAGCAATTTCCCCGCGAATTCACAATTCTCTCCGCGAACTGGCAAACTTTATTCACAATCCACATAATTCACACGCGATCCACAAGCCCACGAATGAAAAATTCGTTCGAACTGGGACCAAAAAAAAGTTCTTGTCTGAATGAAGTGTTAGAGACTACGTTTACTCGCTTGTTTGATGACACGCTGCTCGAGTGAAGTGAAATTTCCACTCCTCTCCAAAAAGTGCTGTGAAATATTTTTTTCAAGATAGTTGGTGGAGAATTTTATGTAGGGTGACTGAGCTCAAAAGTTTTTTTTTTATAAGTTCAAGAAGAATTCGGGTTTCAAAGTTATTTGCACATTTATTCTACTAAACCAGAAAACAGCTGGAGGAAAGATATTGGAAACTCTAGTTTTTGTGAAGTTACTAGAAAATTAAGGTCTTTCAAAATATATAACAAAGGAACATAGTCGTAGTACCTTGGTAAATACAGAACGCTGATCTACATAAAGATCTTAATATAAAAGTAGTTGAAATAGTAGTTAAACAAGTTGCATAAATGCAAACAAAAAAAAGCTACAAGAGACTAGCTTAATAGTAATTGAGGAGGGCTAGCCACTGAGACATGACTTATGTCATCGGCAAGGGAAGGGTACCTCCAAGTGGCAGTTCCACCAGACACCTAAGCTGATATGGAGTTCATACCATCTTAAGATTTGGAAAATAATGTCTGGTTTGTAATATGATAAGGACAGTCGTCAAATCTAAACAATTAACAGGGCATGGAAATTATACATATTATACAAGGATCCGTGAAATCATTTGCTTGCTTTTTTTGATCAAAGCTGGGTAGAAACATATTTTTGAGGCACCCTGCTTTTGGAAAAGATCATCCGTGCCACCAAATTTTTGTACACCTAACATTATCGCACTATATTCAATGAAAAAAATATTTTATAAGTGCGAAAAACTTAGTATTTCCTTAAGGAACTAATAAATTTCCAAACCGCTTTTCTACAAATAAGTTTTCACTCTGAAATGTCAATGAATGCGACGGGCAGTAGAAACCTAGTGAAGTACCTGTGGAGAGATTTTAGTATCGCCACTGCAATATCATCCGTGCTACCTTTGACCTCTCGCAGTGAAAAATTTGTGAGCAAAAATGGATTTCACGTGAACTGCGTACCAGCCTTAAGACGTGCCATACAAATTGAGAGCAAAATTAAATTACGACATGAGTAACTTCTCGTTTTTGTTATCAGAATTGTTGGTGGAGATCAAGGCATGCAATTTAACGCTTGATCTGAATATTTTTCTTTGGTGTTTGTTTTTAGAGCGACCGATTTTTGCCAAATGCCAATGCTATGACCTACCCTGGTCACACTAGACTTACAAGGTTTGAGTCTGACTGAAACGTGCCATAGCACCCAAATCCATTGATTCGGGTAGATACCGTCAAACTTTGTTGAGAGTTTATTTTCTTTTACATTCCATTTCCGGTATTTAAGCCAATTCGCTTAATTCTTATCCTGAAAACTTGCTTACCAAAGTTCTTTCGCCCAACTTCCGCCGGATATATGGCAGAGAAACGACAAACTTCTTTTTTGTAATACAAACTTTGTGATACGCCTGTAATTGCGATCCAGAATCTGGATAGTACGGTTAAATGATGCAAATATATCGAAACGCTTCAACGTCGTTTTCACTCGCCAGGGGGCACAAGAGGATTACACTTTATACACTTTTCGACTTCGGCTAATGAACCTCAAAAGGCAAATATTTACAAACACACGTCCTATTGATTTGTTCATCATACATAATGGGCCATTGATATTTACCTTGAATTCATCCAACAATATATAATGGGATTGTACATGGAATTACTCATCGCCAGCCAGTAGATGGCCAGAAATACCTCCTGTATGAATGGGGTCTCCGTGATGGCTGGATAACACGATGTAACTATGAAATAGATCTGGAATGGTAGCCAGCAAACGGCGAATATCAGGACCACAACAATCATCATTTTAACAACCTGCAAAGGAGTAGAGGGGATTAAAATGAAAATTATTTTAAAACAACTCGACAACGAGTTCAAAATTGTATTTGTATATAATCGTTGGTGTGTGGTGGTGATGCATATAAATCCTTGATTGTGGATATTGCCGAAGCGTGTGGGTCGTATTTTAAGAATGAAATACTGACACTGTTTACTCAAACGTAATTGTGGTTTCTTATTGTTTATGTACTTTGCCCGGATGGACACTGGACTGGACAGGTATGTTCGACAGGCAGTCGAAGTGGATTAGTTTTGAGTATTTGAATAAAAGGAACTTGTGCGTTTTCCCAAACTATGGTGGCCAATCTAACGAGATCTTTTTAAAGTCCATCTTCGATAATAGCAGCTAATTTAATTTCAATCGATTTAACATGCTACTGAGTGGTTTCAGTGGATGCGATTGCGTATATTTGGAAACAGTTTCAAAAGTGTCATTCAAAAATGAGGAGGGAGTAAATATAAATATGCTCATCGTTCGTTTGAGTGCATTTTGACTGTTTTGGGGGAAGCAATCAAAACGCAACCAAATAAAATATTAAATATCGGTTTCCCATAGAATTATGTTGTTTGCGAAATGTCCTTGGAATCACCGACTGTCTTTGGTGCAGCTTAAACGCAGTGATCGACTTTTGTGAAATAGCATTGAGAAGGACTCTCAGTTACTGTGTCATAAGAAGTCGGCAATTGCGATGGATTCGTAAATTTTTTAAATGTTGTTAGGTTTGCCTATGGACATGTGGCAAGGCAAGTTCAAAATGAAGCTCGAGACCTGATCAACGCCATAAAAGAATGCGAATTTGAATAATTTAAAACAAGTCGTTCTATATAAATTGCTATCGATTAATGATAGTTTCGAAACTATTATTAGAATTAAGATATTGCTTTAATCGCATTTATTTTAACATTTCTTGTTGTTTATCTTTCTGCACAGCACCGATTACATTTCAAATGCCTGCCCAATTTTAGAAAAAATATAACCTTCTCAAAGAAACCTCTTTCAAAGATTATTAAATAAATAAAAGGATGGCGAAACAAGTCCATATAGAATTCCTTACCACAGCTCTCCGCATTTATATACCGAGTTCGAACGTAGCCCAATTTGATAAGGCTTCTCACGACAATAATATTTTCGGATATATGTATTTTGTCAGGAATTAAACAAAAGATACAAATTTTACTTTTTCGGTAATAAAACCACTAACCCGCATTGATTTTCTCAAAAAAATCTTCGAAGACGTACGGGGAAAACAATTTTAGCTGTAAAAATATAAATAAAAACAGTAAAACTCATCGGCGCGGCTCAGTAAACCTAAAAATAATAAGAAGAAATGCAATTCTTCTCAATCCTCTTATTTTTTTTTTTTTTTTTTTTTTTTTATTTTTAAACAAAGCTTCGTTCACCTAACATCTGTCCACGACTCCTTCGCTGTGAATACCAATGATGAGTTTTATCCAACATCACTAAGGTAGAAAAAAAAACTGAATATTAAATATCTCAGGACAAATTGAATTGTCAGTTATATATTTTGGATTTTAATATTTTCCTTTAAAGGGAAAGCTAACTCTGGGTGACTGATTGTAAACAATATTTTTGTACAGGGGGCTTAAACAGAATTATCGTTACGAGGACAAAAAAATAAAACGATTTTAAATTAACTCTCCAATGGGATACTTTTTTGTGTGTAAAATGTTACTTTCGACGACTTTCCATGCAGGGTCGATTATATCCCGTATTTATTCGTGACGTTGAAACAGGGCATAGAGTTGCTTTATTTGTCTCACATTAAAGTCCTGATGTAAGAGACCATTACAGCTTATTCTTGGAGGCCTGTTATTATTATTATACTTTAAGGGGGAGATTTAGAAAGTAAGCTCTCAGAAAACACATGTAATTATTAACGATAGCACTCTTCGAGATTAGCATGAATATATTCAAACAGGAACATGATGTTTTAGTGTGCATTTTGTAGAAGGAGATACAAATGCACATACTCCATTTAATAGCAAAAGACATCGGTTGCAGAAGGATTCAAAACATTGCTCTATTAGGTATTGCATGAATTAAGCGATTTTAAATAGTTTTGAATGTTGATTTGGAGCGGAATTCTGGAGACTTATTTATTAATGTGAAACATCCTAACAAGTACATATCTTGGCATATTTTGAACTACTTTTGAGTATACCGAAGACACAGATCCACATAAGGTTATGCATAACAATTTAAATATGATATTTGGATAGGTACATAATTAGAGCACAAATTGTATCACTTAAAAATGCCGTACAAGTATAGGGACATAGAAGAAGAAGAAACCCTAAGCCGATTACAAATGGAGCGTCTCGCTGACTAAAGGTACAATTTTAAATAATTTAATTAATATTTACATAACACTGTTTATGTGTGAATGCGAAGCAATATCCCGCAGCCGAATTAAGTTTATCGGTATAGGTACTTCTTGCAACATCTAGAGCAGATAGACCGCAAACTACAAACGGCTACTTGGTTTCTGTAAGGAGCTTAAGTGTTTTTCAAGGGAAAGTGTTTAGGTTTTGTTCTTCCATTGTATAGTTTACTGCGGTTTCCTAGGAATCGTGATAGGCCCTTATGGTGCTTAGTGCCGTATGAGGCATAACTATCTCTGTTTTGGAATAATTTCCCTTGTTGCCACATACACGCTTTTTACACTATTTTTCGAGCAACTCTCATTAAATCTAATTTGCGCGCAGTTTCTAAACAATAACTGTCGTATGTAAATTGTATAGGTAACGTTTAATTTTGTTTTCTGCTTAATTTATGTATTATCTATTATGTTACAGTTACTGTTCTCGCTATTTTTGTTTGCTTCCAATGTATCATACATGAACTTTTTGTGGACTCGTTCTCTTTTGTCTTTGGAACGTCGACTGGACCACATCTGATAAATTAAACTTAGTTGTTTCTTATTCGAAAAACTGCTGTTTTCTTTTTTGCCACTGGACAGGACTTTTAGGTGTTCGCTTCGGTTCGTCGTCGGTCGTCGTTCCTATTTTAACTAACTTAACCTGCATAACATGGCAAACAAAATTTAAAATAAGTCTTTCCAAACCTCTTTGGAATGGAAAATAATATACTGGTGGTTTATTTTCAACTCTGAATGCAGCGTAAATTCTTTTAAGATATAAAAATTGAAGAACCGATGCAAACAACTGATCATATTAGAAAAACAAAATAAAATTAAACGAATTTTCAACATAAATAATAAATATATAAAACGCTATGGGGAATTTGACCATACTCCCTCTAAGCCTGATCCGGCGGCAGCTATGCTATACCGATTGCAATAATAATTTATACATGTAATATCTGGCCCAATTGGCAACATATTTTCGCTATTTGAACCCATAATTAAAAAAAAAAAAAATGTTCAGCCCACACTACTGCATACTGAAAATGACAATGCAGCATCCTACCTTCGATTGATTTACATCACCACCAACAAACCTGAATTCACTACACTAACAGTTCGATGTCAACTTACCCTTCGTTTGCTTTTAACGTTTTCCACCTGACGTGGCGTGTACTCGCCTATGGCCTTTGAACCCCACAATTCGATGCCAACCCTCGCATACGTGAATGTCATTGACATTATCGGCAGAAAATATGTGAGAGCCATGAAGAGTATATTGTATCTGTAACGTGATAAAATGACGACAATTGGATAAATTTCACTTTTGCGTGGACATTTTTAATTTTTGTGGCATAAAAACAGTCAATTCAAAGGAAAGGTGCATCCCCAGAAAAAAAAAACAGTTCCTTATGCAAATTTTGAAAAATATCCATCCTCCATCTTTGTGCATACCCCCGAGAAAGGGTGAAACCATCAAAGACATCTGCGAATGAATAAGATTAACGAATTGCTAGGGACGAAGCAATCGAAAAATGCTTCATCTGGTATATCCTTCGCATAGATTAGAAAAAAAATCTTGTTTGCATTTTAATAAAAATTGAAAGGGTTGACTTTAAATTAGCATTTAGCAGCTAATTTCCCAAAGCAGCTTTTCAAAAACATCCAGAACGTTGCCACCTAATTAATGCAGAATTATAAACAAAAACTCTACGGACGGTTCAAATACTTTTAAATGCAAATTTGATGAAAGCAGATTTCCGCTTTATACATTTGCATACTATTTATGTGTGCTGTGCAATCTACATGAAACTTGTGATACTATGAAGTGCACTTCATAGAATCAGAAATTATAAATAACCACGACTCACATGTACTCCAATTGGGAGTGGTTTGTTGAACCGTCTGGCCATTCCGAGTAACACACCGTCCGGATGCCATCTTTTGAGGGTATTTCGCCAGTTGTGAAGAACAACAGCATCGGGCAGGACACCAAAATCGAGAATATCCATATCGATCCGGCTATGGTGAGGGTACATCTCTTACCCATTCGGGGTTTTAATGGTTTCATGATGGCCACATATCTGGAAGAAAGAAAAGTTTTCAATTGATTAAGACATGACGCAAAGCTTAATATTTTACTGTCCTCCACAAAAGTTTTGAACAATTTTCCGCTGAGCGGTTTCAAATTCTCAAATAAGTCAAAAGTTCAAAAGTTGCACAGAATTCTGACTAGGCCGATAATTGTCTTGAAATATCTACAGGGTCAGTTGGGTTATTTAATTCTTCTAGTGTAATTGTCTGACGTTTATTTACAGGAAAAGGTCCAGTAAACTCGTGTCTAGAAAAACAGTTTTTTTTAGTGATACGCTTTCAACTAATCGAAGTTCTGTGTTTCAATTACTATTTATAACAGGGAAAACATCAACAAATTAGTTTTTGGGCAGGATGATTTTTTGACAGCTTAGGAACAATAAATAAATAGGTGATACATTGAGAGACCTGCAATCAATGTATGCCATTTCTCAACTTCAGAATTGAGGGGCATTCTCAGGTCGGTTATTCTCTGGATATAAAGTCAAACATTCGGAAGAGATGGGACAGCGAAAAAAGCCTTAAGAGTAATGTTGATTTTTTTAAGATCATATCATCATCTACATATTAAGTTTTACATTTTTGGAGTTAGTTTTCCATCAAAATGTTGTAGGTATCTGTTGAGTGTTGAGATGTTTCGAAAATCATTTTGTCAGGCAAAAACGTATAAGGCCTTAATAGCTTTCGATATTGATCTGGGCCCCAACAAACAAGTCTACTTTGTTAGTCCGGATAACTACCTCCAGTTGCGGAGTCCGAGTACTCCGAGGTTCACTTTTTCTTGTGTGACATTTTTGTTGGATGCTTTAAGCCTCTGGTTTTGAATTGATGACTAGGGAGTTGATTTCCATTATCCTTACATGTATAAGCAATTTCAAATAGTGATTTTCTTCAGTGTTCATCTCGTGAAGATCTAAAAGTACTTTAACTTGTTTCAATTTTCAATTCTGTCGAGGCAAATTATATCGAGTATCAACTGCGTTTAGCGTTGCCAGGCAGTCAAAATATTTCACCCCGATTTGGCCTTTTTTCCAAAAAAAAAAACCCCGACTTTTTGTAATTTTTTTCTAACTTATATGTAAGTTTGGTTTTCTGAATGCAAAAGTGCGGCAAATAAAATTACAACTCTTGTTGCATTTTGTAACCATCTTTTGGGAATTTACACAGCCCTTGCCCAACTTTAATGAAATTGTTGTAAACAAATTAAGCTTAAGTCCGGAAAAAATATTTTTCCTAATGAAACTTCCATTAGCTTTTTTTTGACAGACTTGCTTTCCAAAGAAAAATAGTCCAAAGATTTTAGAACAGACAATATTCACTGGCAAAGTAGCTTTGGAGGATCGATCGATTATTGAAGAGCATTTTAAAATAACACTCACATTTATTTCATCCTGTTTCGTCAGCAACCAAATGATTCAAAATTGAACATGATAGTTTCAATTTCATGTTCAATAGTGAATCGTTTGGTTTTGGACAGAACAGAACGAAGCTCTAGCTCTACGCTACCTCATTCTTTAGTTTAAGTTACTCAGTGTTTTTTACACTCAGAAAACTACAGAGCTGATAGCCCTCTGTTGTATGTAGGCAAATCAACTGCTACCTTTGCGGCTGCTATAACCAAAAGTAAGGTATGATGCCTTCAAAAATATTTGAAGACATCCAAGTTAGCCATCAAATCCGCATACAGAGCTGTTAAAACCTCCTCACAGATTTGTGATACCCATATACAGAGCTGTCGGAACCTCATAAGAGGCTGTCACAGCCGCCAAAAGATTTGTGTGAGCCATATGCAGAGCTGTCAGACCCTCATAAGGAGGTTGTGAACCCAAATGGGAAGCTTTCTCAGTATAGTAAAAGTATTCTCATACCCTCATACACCTTGGTGGATATTTTAGCCTCTTTGAAGCATTATAAGCCATTCATACTTAACCTGACATTTTAAAAATCTGGAACACTCAAAGTATGACACCTTTCTTTTGGACCTCTATATATGTATTAGTTTTTATCTGTTGAAGAAGCGATATAAAAAATATAAAATCACACTCAAAAAGAATCGGTATATCTTTTCCACTTTCCTAAAATGCATGCAACATTTTAGAACAGTTTAAAGAAAATTTAAAAACTCTAACCTGGTGAAATTAATAACACGTCTGAACGATTTCTTTGATACTAATAGCAGTTGAAACGAAGAGGATTGCTTAGACCAACAGAGAGCTGTCATAAGCGCATGTCAGTTGTTATACCTAAAACGACTTATTCACTTATTCTACGAGTCAGAACAACCTTACCTTAAGCAGAACTGTACAAAAAATAAGCTATCATTGCCGTATGGCTCAAATGCCTGACTAAAATTAAGTTTGTTAACAACCGCGCCTTAAAGACCCATGGTAACTTCATTTCGATGCAATCATCAAAATAAAGAAAAGCGACTGCGCCTATTGTGTCGACTATAGCACAAAAACGTTTCTTTCTTCTTTTCCTTAAACAGCTTCCCAACTTCATTACCAACAGATTAAATACACGGTAGAAGTGCTCCCTGCATTTTCACTCTCAAAATCCAAATATCCTTTGAGGCGATATTAAATTCAACTAAACCTGCTTCGGCTAATATTTCTTTTTTAGTAAAATTTAACATTCGTAGCAACATTCCATATTTTGTACATAAACGTATGAATTCAAATAAAGGCTCAAAACTTTTTTCATTAACCAAAGTGCCTGACTTTAGGCCAATTCAACGCACACTGGTAACCTTCATAGGGGTTTGCTCGCCAGATTCAAGGTACCTACGAGCTGACGGAAAGTACTGTATTGTATACGTAGGTATATGCATGCACTGTGAGGCGGGACTCTCGCAATGCAATAAAATTCCAGTTGGGTGCGATAGGAATACAAATGGAGAGCGAAGGGCTTTGTTTAAATTTTTGTTGCTTGTGACCTTTTTCCTCATGGGTTTAATTAACAACTCGCAGTTTGGCATATGAAAAACAAATTTTTGTATTCTATTTCATAGGAAAATAGTTTTCCAACTGTTTATATCGGCTCTCTCTATGTAAAAGTTAATAAAGGGTTTTTCAATAAGAGCGCTACAAAAGTTTTTTTTAAATAAAACAAAAACGGTTTTGGATATCAATGAAATTCTTTATTCCTGTGGAAGTACTTTCGATGCCATTATGTATGGAACTCGATTCTTTTGCATGGCCACCACGGGCACTACTTCTTCGGCGCTTGCAGAAGTCCAGACGCTGAACCCAATTTTCGACGGTTTTCAAGCATAAATCGGCCGATACTGCTGCAATCAATCGTCGCTGGCTTGTTAGCATAGACCATAGACTTGACGTAGCCCCACAGGAAATTGTCTAACGGCGTCAAGTCACACGACCGAGGCGGCCAAGCAACTGGACCATTTCGTGAGATAACACGTTCTCCAAACTTGGTTTCCAATAAATTGATTGTGACATTCGCTGTGTGGCTTGTGGCGCCGTCCTGTTGGAACGACATGTCCTCCAAGTCCATATCATCCAATTGGGGCCAAAAATATTCGGTTATCATTGAACGGTAGCGATTCCCATTCACAGTAACGTACCGGTCTTGATCATCACGGGCCCATAAACCACACCAAACCGTAATTTATTGACGAAGCCATTCAGCCAGAAATGATGACGACCATAAATTGGACGTAGCGCTCTTAACGTTGAGGGCACTGACTCCGAATTTCGGTAGTAAATTTTAATAATTTCAACTCGTTGTTGGCCCGTATATCTTTCCATTATGAAGTGGCAAACCTTACTGAAGAGAAATGTCAAAAGAGCGGCAAGGAATTCGGCGTCGTTTGCTGTCCCTGTCGCTCTACTTTTGTAGCGTCCCTTTTGAAAAACCCTTTATAATTTGCATGTTTGTTCATCGTATCGTCTTATTAAAGCTGGAGCTGTTCAAATACCGACGAATCAGTTTTTGTAGGATCAGACATTTTGAAAGGTCCCTAGACAGTGCATACAAGGCAATCAACTCTGGACTAATCGACACTTTGAGGCAAAATGAGGTATTTGTGTCATGAACAGAAGTACATAGGTTTGTTATTAACTAAGCCCTTAAACAGTGGAAACACCATTTTCTTTTATTATTCGAAATTTATACCTGAGTGAAATTTCGAAAACACTCTCCAAAGACAATAAACCTTCTAAGTAGATGTAATTGAACTCTAGAATCGTAAAGGACTATTTAACAACGTTGGTATTTTTCAGTTGTCGGAACAATTTGTGCAGTCCACAAGAACGTCCGGTAGACGACACGTGCCTTCGACTGCCGTGGGAGTTACCTCAAAAACTTTTACAAAATCAAAGACCAACTTACAGTTTCGCCACAGCATCTCACACTTCTACTCAGATTCCATTCCACTGCATACATCGAAATGGAATTAAAAACTTCCTTGGGTTTGTATTCTTATTGACCAACGCCACAGTCTGCAGTCATATACGAAGTTCTCTAAGCTCTCTTAGAAAAAATTTAACAGCTTCAAGTTCGATTCTGTCCTGAATTTTCCATCTGCCAATCGATGCGATGAAATTTTTCCACAGGAATAGTGAGGATGACCGACAAACTTAAAAACACATTTCATTAATTATACACGTAGGTAGTTAGCCAAAGGAAAACTCTTCGGCAGCTTTCGCTACGAAGAAGTTTCAAAATATTCCAGGAATTATATTTACAATCCGGGAAAATTTAACTTACCTTATCAGAATTTGTGTACCAACTTTACTGAAAAAAGTAATGCACAAAGTTTTACGAAAGTGAACGTGTCGATTGGTTGCAACTTTAAGCAAGGTAGGTATAACTTTAAGTACCTAAGTTCTAAATAATAAAATATTGCCGGCAGTGTGTGAGTACTTTGCGAAATTTTTCTTCGTTAGCAGCGAAAAGTTTCCACCGTCGAGAAGAAGTGTTGAATGTGTGCAGCAGAACGAAAGCCGACTATGGGTTTTCGAAAAATCGATCAAAGAGCCAAAGCACAAATACAAATTTGAAGTCGAATTAATTGCACAGGACCAACATATATTTATAAATGCTGCGTGAAATTTAAGATATTTCGTCTGTAGTTGATGTTCAGCTACTTACATATTTAAATGGGGCTTAGGGGATGATTTATGTGATAAAGCGACAAACAAAGGAAACTTGTTTTAAGAAAACAAAAAAAAAGCCCCAAAGACAGTGACTGCTACTGGGTGTGGGTTTTAATTAATTGGCCGTTTCTTGTGGTTGCGATTGCAAATTGCGACACTCTGTGGCATCTCTGGAAATTGCTGCATGTTATGTTTTGACAGCATTGAAATATCTTTACAATACTGTCAAAGCAATAAATTTATTTCAAAGGGCGCTGATTCAATTTCTTTTGAACTTATTAACTAAAATGCACGAGTGTGTGATGTCATACGCCGGCATGTGACTTTACGCTACCTACTCATATAGTCTTTGTTCTTATGAAGGCATAATGAGTAATCAATCGACTGGGCAACTGTTTTTGATGAGGGAACTGTTTTGATAATAATTTACAATTAAAATCGGTGTTTCCTTGAAATGATGTCTTATGCTGTAAATCTAAAAAGCCTTAAAATGCTGTTGAGGACAACTATTGTTTATATTACTTTGTTAGATTTTTAACTTAGGGTGACATGACTGCAAAACAAGCATACCGAAACAAATAGTTACTTTTAAGACTCAAGAACAAACAAAAAATGTAAGTTAGTGAATACGGGTATATGTAGGTTCCATTGTTCCATCGAGGTTGGTTTTTAGGGTATGGATGGTCATCTGTCCATGGAAGGGTTAGTTTCCATATCAATTCCTGGCAAAGATGAATAGTGATGGCATTCCAATGAGCGATAAATACCATCTCAGGGTGAAATAAAGCCCCAGGAAATTAGACCCCAATGTGAAAATTAAATAGGACACAAAAAAATGCGCGTACAAAACAACAAAAATAGTAATTAAGTCTAAATTTCTAAATTTCACTTTTTTGGGCTTTATTTAAATTTTTCTCAATTGGGGCCTTAACTACCTTATTTTTAAAATATTAATAATTAATTAACTGTGGCTTAAATGTTTAGTAGTTAAATAAATTAAAATAGACTAATAAGCCTCTCGTTGAAAACCATCAGCGAGTAACAGAATAGATGAAAAAAGCGCTCGATTTTCAAAGCAAGGCATTATATTTTACATTAATATAAGCGAGTACCTACTAGAATAACTGAAAAAATTGAGCGTTGAAAACCATTAATTAAATATGTAAGCCCCATTTAATTGGGATCTAATCTCCTTTTAAAAAATGTGGCCTAGTTTCATTATGAAAATTGACCTCAGTTTTGGGCCCTTATTTAATTTTTACGTTTTGGCCCTTATTTCGCTGAGCCCCATCTTGGTCTTTACCCAGATCATTCTTTAAGACACATTTCCGGTACTCAATACGAAACCTACAAAACACCAAAGCAGTTTTGAATATGTTTTTGGACTCATTTTCGACGTAATTTTGTTTGGTTCCTTTTGAAATCTTTTAACTTAGGGTGACATAAGTTCAATTTTGACGGAGTCATGGACTCGCTTTAGGTCTGAGTCCTATACCCGTCTTATCACAATTTTGGGCGCATTTTTTCTGCGTCTTTGGACACGATTTTCGACGCGTTTTTGGCCGGGATTTTGGTTGCGTTTTTTGACAGTGATGCGTTGTTGGTTGCAATTTTAAGGCGTTTTCGAAGCCATTTCCGACCCGGTTTTTGACGCGACTTTGCGAGAAGCATCAGCTTATACGATTGCTTAATTTATACATAAAAATAAATATATATTCTCTTAAATTAGAATTAAGGTAGATAGTCGAATAAGTTCGATAGTGTTGATTGTACTCATTTAATTTGTTCCACTCACTTATCGATTTACTCTTTAATGTAACCAACAACTAGCTTGTGTATTTCCCCAGTTTATATATTCTTTTGTGTTACATTTGTGTCACCAATTACGAAGAATCTGCCCGTGCATTTGTTTTGCTGGATGAACATTTTTTACCTATAAATTTAAACTCCACACAATCCAGCAGTATTTCTGTTTCCGTATTTGTATGATTTATATCAATGAAAAGTCATTTATGACCTTGCTTACTCACCTGTCTATTGATATCGCCATCAGGGTGAACACAGAGGCACATATACTCAGCGTTGCGATAAATTGTGAAATTTTACAATACATCTGCCCGAATGGCCAGTCATTGTCCAGCATATAAATATAGTTGAACGTTACATTGAGGGATGATACCATGGCATCAGCTATGGACAGATTCACTGAAATAAAAAATAGAACAGCTATGTAGTTTGCCAGTAGAACTTCTCCAAGAAAAACATTATGGATACTCAGTAGCAAAGCCATAAACTACAGACTTAATTAGTAAGTTGATACGCAAAATTTATATTTATTTTTACCGTAAAGAGGTTTTAGTGGAAAACGAAATCGGAATGCAGTTCGTAACAATTTTGTCGAAACTTCGTTTTATCCACTTTGGCCGTCCAATTTCAAATTCCACCTAAAATTATGGTTCAAACTGTGTGCAAACAAAAAAAAAAGACTGCTGCAGAAAAAATCAAAATCATGAAACAATAGAGAGTCCATTAAGAATGGAATCTCCCTTTCTTTGTAATGGATATTTTGAAATGAGAAAATCAGAAGGGATGCTAATATCTATTATGGACTAATGGCATGCGGAATGTAAATCATGCCAAAGGAGTGGCTGTTGGCTGTTGGCATAAGAACTCATTGCACGGTTGTGGTGGTTACAGGAAATTGCGAAAGAAACTTTTGAACATGGATATGGATTTTCTTGAATTGAAATTGAAAGTTGAACATATTTCCTTCAGTACATTTGGATTTTTATATTAAACTAGATATTTGTTAAAGGGGGACACATGTCAATTTATTTTTTCAATGATGCATGTGACTAGTTGGAAATTATTACCATTAGGAAAATGTCAGTCAAAATAGTCAAAACGGAAATAATGTTATCAAATAAATCTTTCTCCTCTCCCTTTTATAAGCTTCTCAGTTGATTATTCATTCTTTCAATCGACTTGCATCGGGTCACTAGAAATTTAAGTGCAATTAACCAAAAGAAAATTATACTGAAATATTGATGTCTTGCATCGATGTTGGGCTATACTCGTAGGTTGAATATCTTTCCCATAGATGTGAGGCGCGACGAAAACACCAGGCAAGCGGCTCGAGTTATAACCAATGTCTCGATCTTATGGACAAGTTGTATGGTCACTTCCTGACAAGGGAAATAGAGATACAGTGCGATGCTAATAATCATATTTCTAGGGCCCGTTATATGAACTGAGAATGTGACCAACAAAATATTTAGTGTGAAGATTAAAAACGATTATAAGTATTCCCACTGTTAGAGGCAGACACTTCCTTGCACTTCCTAGTTGGGTAAATAGCCATGATTCACGTTAAAGAAAATATTAAACGTTAAAGAACTTATTAAAACTGACCCTAAAAATCAGTTCTTAGTCCGAGCGACTTTGAAGGTATTTTTGAAAGATATGATTATCTAATGGAGCCGAGCTGTGTACAGATTGAGTGGGATATGGACTGCATCCGGAAAAAAGAGCTGCACACTGTTGCTCATGATTTTTAATTTGTTTCGACAATAATTATGTAGAACAGTTGTTCGAATAAAATATGTTTACAGCAAGATGTCGATGCCTACCATAGAAAGCTATCGCTTAAGTACAAAACTTAACGACAGCCAATAGAACACAGAAACGTATATCAAGGGCGGTTTAAAAATTAACCAATTCGCGCATGAAAGGTGTCAATTCTGCAATTCTGATGTACAGCTCTAAACTGAAGTAGTGTTTTGAAATGTACTTTGCGATGACTTGCTATCGAAAAAACCCGAATGAATGGAAAAAAAAAGTTTTTGCTACGTAGAAGATTGATAATAACCAGATTGCTAAGAGTCATAAAAATGAGTGTACTTTAAGAATGCTGTTCAAAAAGAGCTCAACTCATAAAAGTCATTTTCTATATAAACAACAATTTCCAAAAACTAGTCATGATCGAATGAACTCAACGATTATTTGCAGGACGTCCAACACCTGTCCAAAAAATTCCTTTTACTGACGAAAGTTTAAGCCTGTATAGTGAAGAGATTTGCGAAACAATTTTCGAAAGCGAATTTGTACTTTTTTCAGACGTTTGAAGGGTTTTATGATAAAACTCAAGAGTGCTTCACGGAAATCAGTAGGTACTGTCTCCTTTTGGGGTTGTGATATATTTTTGAAAATTGAAACAACATTTGGAAGTACCGGCGCAACTGGAAGCAGTTAGAGAAGGGCCGGGCTAAAGGGAGAAGCTTGTGAGTGGAGATCATAGTTCACTGTAAGAACTGTAGCGTAACCTAAGAAGAAGCAGAAAACGTAACTTAACTGTGTATTTTTTTTGGTGTAGGCTATTTTAATGCAGTAAAAGGTATTGAAATTTTAGAAATGTTATTGATTCTTTGTCCATTGCATTATATCTAGCATACGTATCTCTTATTTGTCGATTTAAGCAAAGCGTTTGGCACTTTAACTTTAACCTTATGAAAAGTTGGCAGCACTGGCCAACCCAATAATAAAGCACCTAGCCTGATTATTGGGATCTGTTCCTACAACACACCCATGCTTGGTGGGGGGCTTTACGTATGCTCTTGGTAAAACAATCAACATTCCCACCCAATTTCCATAAACATATACGCCTTTGTTTTATTTCCCAAAGTGCTACGAACGGTTATGTACAAAAAACAATTAAACTCTTACACAAACAAGCCACCCGACATTCGACATAAATAATGTACAGTATACACCCAGCTAGAGTTGCCAATAAATCTTATGAACACAAGAAAACTTCCTGACGCTTGGGAAATGCGAAAATTCAGGGAAAAAAACCAACATCATTGTTGGCAATTGAACAAAGCTATAGACGCCCTTCTCCATTTCTCAGCACTCGTCACTCGTCCTTATTCTATATGCAGTTGAACTGGAATACGCATAACTCCAGAACGAAGGAAAGGCGCATGCAAATTAATTACAAATTGTTTGATGCAAATGAGATTAAGCGTAGACAAAAGAGAACACGCCGCCAGCATGACATTCTAAAACACGACAAGTGTCCTTGTCATTTACAATTCATTATCGCATACCAAGGATGCCCATGCCCGCCAGTGCCACATGTACTCACCTAAAAAGTAGTTGGTAACCGTCCTCATCCTCTTGTGTGCCAGGACTATCCACACAACAATTAAATTCCCACCAGTCGCCACGATGACCATGCCTCCAAAGAGTATGCTCCACAGAACCTGACGCCACCATGGTAGAATAAAGGAAATATCATCGGCTCTGCAATGGAAAAAGTTGAACAATAAATAAAATCATTTCTCCACTGTGTGTATAAATATAGAGCATTGTATAAGCTAACAAAACATTAAGTGGGTATATTAAACTAAAGCAAATGTCCATCAGTGTTTTGTGTGGTCCTTGGTCAGTACACTGTACAGCAGTTGAAGGAGGTAACCGACTGAGTAGCGGGGTGGCGTGCACTGTTTATCATAGTCACACTTTCAATAAGGGCGTTGAGTATACCGCACAATAAATACTGGCAAATCAGATTTTACGGCATGAGAGAGGGTACAAATATTTGATCACGTAAAATGGAAATTTAGGGTACATCACCATTGACAACGTTTGGCATTATGTCAGGCAACCAAGTGGAGAGCGGTTTCATAAATACGACACTCAACAAGCTGCTGGACCATAGGTGCACCGGTCGGTTAGGTGGAAATAGACGCGCACATACTCGTAAACTGTAACAAAGCAAAGCGGCATATATATATATGTTTGCGTAAGGACACAATTGGTAAATCGGTTAGTTCTTGTGGGATGAGTGAACAAAGGAGACTTATAGAGTTTTTGATGCACCAACAAGTTTGGGGACACAAAATATAGCAGTCCTTTGAAATGATGTCGTGGACTTAGTGAGCTAAAAAATCCGCACCTAATAGCTCTTTAAGGCAAAAAAGTATGCCACCTCCTCGGTCGTTACTGAAATTGGTGTAATTTTAAAAAAAATCGTTAATAGAAATGACTAAAGAAGATGCTGGTGGACATAAGAGTGGATACATTCATACAACCAGTAGATGCAGGTGGATATACAGTTTGTTTGTGTACCTAGTCCTGATTTCAATATGGTGCCCCTTCTGGTTGAAAGTAGTAAACCGAATTTAGGTCTGTACAAATCAACCGCATGACAGAGAATTATTTGGGGAACCGAGATATTCAAGCAGCTCATTCACTGGATGGGTGTGGAATTTTTACACTACGATTGCGGTAGGCAGTTCCTCCAGCTCTCTTGTCTCCTGGCACTCTAAAATTTTGCAAGAAATGCTTGTACAGACAGAGCACTAATCTCTTAATTGGCCCGGTCCTTCACATACACAAATGTGTATCAAAGCAAATGTAGGTACACATTTGTAAAATTAAATACCGCCTATACAGAAAGCAGAAATACGTTTGAATCGGTAAATAGTTCAAGGCATAAAAGGATATCCTTTAGAAGGCGCAGCAAATTTCCTCTTCTATTATGCAAGAGTTTTAATTAAGGAGAAATATGCCTATTTAAATTTTATTTTCATAGATTTTAAATGGTTGGCTTGTTTTTTGTACGAGCAACGTGCTTTTTTTTAATGGAACTCCAAGGCAGTAATTTCGAACTTCGATGAGTTTATAAAGCTTTTTGTTATTACTCACCTAATAAAATACGGAACACCGATGAAACTAAAAAGCGACAGGTCGTTAATCGGCAATTAAAACCACTACAAAGGAACGAAAAGTCGACAGGTCGTTAATCCACGAGTCCGAACTAAGATGAAACGAAAGAGTAACAGGTCGTTGGGTAGAGTCGAAGTTGTTGAGGTTATAACAAAGGGCGAAATGCTGTTAAATAGTGAAAACAAAATGGGAGATAGTTTAATTCGCAGTCGTATAAATAACACAAATTTTGACTATGGCGTTTGAGGGGGCATTGAGATTATTACAAAAATATGCCGAAGATTTATGAACAGATTGGGATTTGTGTAGTACTTTTTTGAGAAATAATTAAAAAACTGATTTGTTCGAATTTTTGGAGAGAAACTAGGTACTGGATCTTATTAAGAATATTTATATTATCTTTAATATGTATTTTGATAAAAATTGTTGGACCGGTTTTTGTAAAATTTTGGCAAACAAAACAGTAACAAATATTGCAATGTTTAGTTTGTAAAACACTGTTGCTTACTTACTAACCTAAAAATAAAGTATTAAATATTTTTTGGGATGTAGACAACACTTAGTTTTCGTCAAACTCGAAAATGGGGTTTTTGAGGTATGAACAGTTTGCAAAGTAGCGTTTTCGGTGATTCGAATTGGAAATTAAGCACGCAATTATTTTGAAAACATCGATTTTATTTTATGTTTGCATTTTCGGCAAAATCGTTAGTGTGGTTTTTACGTAAACTAAAGTAAACTAAAGAAAATTATATTTAAACAAAAATGTTTCCTTTTCAAAAATCCACTGTAGAATTATAAATAGAAAAAACGTGTTTGCTATTAAGTTAGAAATGACCATATTACGTCAGCAATTAATTTTTGTTACACTCGTATGGACCGTTTTCGAGATATGTCCAAATTTCAATAGTACCGTTATTAAATTTTAGCGAAAAACTGAGTATGCAGCTAAGCACACCCACTGTAGCTCAAATATCAATTTTGGTTGAAATCGTAGTAGCCGTTTTTAAAGAAATCAAACTGGTATGAGCATTTTCCATGGGAAGTATAGGTACCATTAGTATTGAGGTAATAGAACAAAAACAAAAACAAGCCCGAACTGTGGGGCCCCCAACCTTCAAATCTGAAGTTTGAACCAAATCAGGCCAACTGCTTAGGCTGCAGGCTTCAGGAGCATACGGACAGACGGACGGACAGACGGACATGCGGACAGAATTTCACAAACCACTTTTCTGGGTTCCTTGTCATCGTAATGTCAGGATTGATTAATTTTGTACGAATATAATATGTATCTTTCTCTTACTTCGTAATCGGGAAGTAAATAATCTATTGTACGACAACCCCACTCACGTATGTCACTCAAACTCTCGTACCCATTCCATTGTACACTTTTGTCTTCAACCTCGAAGGATGTTTCTTTTTCTGTTTCATCGCGTGCCGTCTATTGACCAAACGCCTACCACTTCCACCAACTGGGCGATGAGCAACAGGCTCCCAAAACAAATTACATATTTACAAAGAGGATAACAACCACATATTTTATCAGTCTCTCGAGACGACTTCTCATATTTCCTCTTGACTGAAGATCGCTCAAAAGCAGGACACTCCTCAGTGTCCAATTACGAGTTTTGTGGATTTTTCTCCACCCAGCAAGGTAGATGCAAAATCGGCACAGAATTGAGTCTGCCTCGGTCGGTGTCGACAAGTGAAATAATTTAGTAGGGACAATAAGCATCACTTGCCCCTTCTAAAAATTTGTGTTTATAAACAAATGTGTCTTATAAAATGATAAACAGATGCTAAAGTTATAACCAACAAAGAGAGATACGAACAGTATAAGCAACCAAAATGTTTCTAATAACCCATAAATAGGTACATAAAAAAAAAATTAACTCAGTCAAATATTTGTGAAAGTCACTTAAATTGAAAAAAACTCTGCAGCTAAAGACTGTGTTGAAATTTCATAAAATTCCACTGCCACGAAGGAGAGTGTGCAAATTGTCAATCTGTTCGACTCAATATTATATCAACGTCCATAATTCAGAAGAGTAACCTGTCCCAAGTACCATCGCACACATACCTAAATCCCGCACAAGTAAAATATTGCCACAGTATGGGAAAAAAAATGCTTGAAAAAATTCGATTTACTCATCGCAAGGAGCGCAATGTCTCCTTGCCGCATATACGTAAGCTTGCTGTCATTTGAACCTTTTCTTCGATCAATCATGAAAATCAATAGACGCCGTGAATTTATATTTTCACGTTGCCTTCCGGAAGTATGCAAAAAAAAATAACCCTCCTCCATTGGAACTTGCAACTCCAGATAACCACCTTCCTCCACGCGATAGAGCACATTATTCAAAATGGAACATCGACTTGATTTAATTTTACTCTGCCATCTGTCAGCGTTTCCTTAAAATGAAATGCTGAGGAACGCATCTGTATTCATTACAGTCAACACCCAGAGATGCAACGATGTTCCCTCCCCAAGCTGTAGACGACAGACACAGACACTGCCAGCAAGGAGAGGAAACTGTTGCAGGAAATCCTATTGAAAAACGCTGAAATAACTAAGTTTAGTTTGTTTAGAATACTTACTCTGAATATGTGTATGTGCTATTGGTGCAGTTGTTGCAAAGTGATCCGTTGAACGGCGATGCCGCCGCTGTCACAGTGTAGTCAAGGTGTGTACTGTCATTTAGTATTATTGATGGACTAGTTGATTCTATCATGTTGGGAAAATACGTCAGGTGTGTATGTAAAAATTCGTTTAAGCTACGTGTGCCCCTTCTAATCAGTCATTGTTTCTCATCTTTTGCGCTGTAATTGGTTGTGACCCTCCTTGGCCATGCGGATTGAAGGAGGAATAAATCACCTTGGCGACATTTTTCTGTTCGTTATTCCTGGACCTTGTCATACCTTTTCACTGAAATGATATTGAAATCCTTGGATAAGTATGTGATGCTAAATGATGAGTGAAGATAAAATGGAAAATAAATTGTTGGCGAGTAACATTAGATAACCCTCTATCCGTTCGTTGGATTATTTCTGAGAAAATATATTAATTTTTAAGGGATAATGAATTGCTACAAGAAAGAACAAGTAAGATGGGATTTGTCATTAGAGTGGAAATGAAACAGGGAGTGACAATTTCGGAGGTAGTCGAATGTCGACCTTGCTGAGGAATTATTTTACGAGCTCTCTTGTAGGTGTCGTTTGGCGTTGTCATCCAGTCCAAGTCGAAATCTTTCATTTCAGTAGAAAAACCAAAGCAGATGCAGTATACTATTCAAACAAGAATGTGAGTAGCTAGCTGGCTGTCTTGTAGCTCCAATTGTCTTATCTTCTTACAAAAATTGCAGTTTGGCTTGTTAATTAGAAGACTTATTAAATTTCACACATCATAATGCTCTGTCTTGTATTATTCGTATACCTTCATATATCCTATTTAATTTCTTGCCTAACATTTTGGTTGTAAAACCGTAAGATACACGTGGAAACAAATTCTGTGTAAATCATTTTTAATATTTTAAAAATCGAAAGGGGACTTTGTTTAAGTTATATTTTACAATAGTTAAACAATTGATTCCTGTAGTCCTGATGTTCTAGGCTTGGTCTTCTGTGCTTCACTTATAGCTTAATACCAAATATTAATTGCTTGGACATATACAAGGATACGATTTACCATTTTAATAAGGAGGCTCCATCGTAGTGTGCTGCTTGGATTATTTCAAATCATGAAATTAACTAGAAATAAATATTTTGGGGGTGTTTAATATTAAACTAGGTTCTAAAAATACAAGACCCCGAAATGCATTTCACTCCGATCTGTAGTGGAGGGCTTGTCATTCTACTAACCTCGATGCACTGTTTACTTGGACTTGAAAGAACTCTCCGCAAGGTATTCCTTTCTTGACCTCTCCATGATTTGAAAATAGTTTTTGATTCAGAACCCGCTCCCGCAGACATGTAACTTCTTATAAGTTGTTGTTTTTGTCTTATCAGATGATTTGAATCAGGTTTAGGGGTCGCAGTCGCATTTTGATTTTAATTCCATAAATCTCAGTTCGTCTGTAGCAGATGTTGTGGTTCGCGTCTACTGATGAGCCCACCTACCACGCTAGTTCCCAATGGGCTGTCTTTTCGGCAATGAAACTCACTTTTATGGTCACTAACAGTCCTTAGCTGACCTCCAAGGTTATAAAAACCGAGGGTAACTTACATCCATTTCGTCCGTGGATCGCATGCTTAAGTAGGCAACAGTAATGCATGTTTCCGTTCTTCATTCGACAGCCGTTTCAAGCCAATTCCTTATACACCAAAAGTTTGTACGGGTTTTACTTTGATTTTTGCTACTAAATTTTATTGCGACAGTAGGGTGCCTATTTATGAACCACCTACATCCGAAGTTATAACAATCTACACCGTATTTTCCAAAATTAACTAATATCGATTATCCCTGTACAGCAGGTTTCCAGCTGTGCACTAAACGGAGTACCATACCATATTGAGTCCAAGCAAACGAATATCAGTTAAAGCCAATTCACTTGAATGTTAACGATTATCCCCGAATTTCCAGAGCACGTCCCACCAACACAATTAAGCGCTGCGCTGGAGAGAAAAACAAATTGAAAACAATTTTGTCGCATGCATCGACTTTGTTCCATAGCTAGGTATAGAAGGATAGATCCCAGTTGAATACCAAATTTTTACAAAGGATACCATTCCATTTGAAATTCGCCTCAAAGGTGTTTTCCTGGTTATGCGTTCCTTTGTGTACGTGCCCATTGAATAGTGGGCACCCACCAGTGGTTGTAATTATTACCGCAAAACAAAAGAATTCGAAGTAGTAATATGGTAGGCTTAAGGCAGTCCACCACTGCTTTATTGCAACCAATAGGTGTTTAGGGACAATGGAAATAGTAGTGGAAGTACGATTTTTCTATATAATGGTCGAGGAAATAAAGTGAGTGTCAAACCCTGTCGATTGGAATTTTGTTCGTCGTGACAAGGTCAATGTGAAATGGAAGGAAATATACCGCGTGTAGTAGCTGGTGATAAATGGGATTGGTTTTTGATATATTTTTTATTGGTATAACTACAAATGTTTGGACTAATAATGGGGATAAACTGTATCGTTTGTCGGTTATATAACTACTTGGTGTCTACACTAGTCGGCAAAAGTATTTCGACAAATCCATTTGTCAAGGTTTGTTTGGCGAAAAATACTTTTATCGTTTAATTTTAAATTAAATATGATAGACTTAATGTGTATATGTCCATTTTGATTAAAATATGGGGATTTAAATATGGAAGATCGACTTGCTTTTGTAGAAAAACACGATTGCGGTCTTTCTGTTAAAAAAAAAATAGGGGAAAATTTAATTTATGACATAAGAACGATCTCTGCGCAAAATGTACCTCCCTCGAGTAAAAAACGAAAAAGTTGTAGCAAAAAAGGTAGAAGGATGCTAGATATACTTTGCAGAAGTTTGTTATAAATCCAAGTTTAAGTCCCAAAATTCCCAAGCTTAATATGAAAAAATAAGCTGCGGGATTCGAACCTGGGACACCTCGGTTAGAAGTCCAACACACTAACCACTAAGCCACTGCGCCCAAGAGTTTACAAATTAATCCATAACATGTGGACTTAATGTTTTAGGGTTGCATAAGTTATGCTTCTCCGAGTTGAAAGAAATCAAAAAAATAAATACTTTTTTCGTGAGCAGAGCTCTTTTTGAACGAAACAAAACTCAAAGCTCAATCTAATTACTGCACTTATTTATGGAAAATGTGGAATATTTATAATGTGGAAAAAACAAAGAGCTGGAGGTAGATGTCTTCTTGGAATTCCAAGTGTGGGTTCAGGTATGTAACTGGATCGATGTGAGTTGATGGGAACTTATCGAGCAGTCATTTATTCTCCAACAGGATAACGCTCCTTGTCAAAAAAGCCCAATCGTGATTGAACTTTAACGGGATATTGAACCAGAAACACTCAACTGTCCACGCCGAGGTGTAGATTTAATGTTTTTAAATACGTATGATGTTGCATTAAAGGAAAAATAACTGTTTTTCTGACACGAAGCAGAGAGGAGATCGTTTTTGTAGCAACAAAGCTTTTCCTGCAGAAATATATTATATATATTTTTCCATAAAACAATTTCATTTCGTTAGTTTTTTTAACTTTAAAATATATTTTTTCTAAGTAAAACTTATTTGTCAAAATAATCATGGCAAAGTAAAAAGTTAATTTTATTCATTTAAATAAATTTTAACTACCTAATGCATTTAAAAATACAATTGGCACCTGCTAATTAAGTAAGCAATCTGTGTTTTATTATTTTTTTTTTCTTCCTAGAATTTATAAAAATTTAAACTATTAGTTTTGTCACAAAACTTTTGCCGACGAGTGTATATCAATAATTTTATATCAATATGATGATTTCAGAATGTATATATAGGAAGGATAAATAAACCTTAATATTTATTAATGCAATTAACTTATGGCTGTTAAGTAAATATTTACGTTCCCAATTATATGTTGATTTATCGTTTCCTTTCAGAAGAATTTTACTCTATTGTTTCTTCTCCTTTGTAAAGTATTTTCAAACTGCCAGATTTGCTTGGGAAATAAATTGTTTAAGGTTTGCGGTTAAATTGAAAGAAAACGAGTAGCTGGGATTTGAAAGTTTTTTTTTTTAATGTTTCTTGAAAAATCTACTTTCTAGCGATAGTATTTATATTATAAATACAAAGTCTGTTTCAGTTTTTTAATTTTGAACATCATTTTGACGTATAAATCACTTTTTTTGCTCTCATACACGTACGTCAAAACATGTTCCTATACAGCATTCCAGTAAAAAAAAACAAATTCAATTAGAGATAGGGATGCTGAAAATATTACAACTATCAAAATTTAAAATAAAAAAATTTTTACATTGTAGTTTTTGCAGGTTGGTTGGCAGCCCTCTTCTATTTAAGGCCCTCTTTTGTATGGCCAATCATTTAATCACCATTTTTATGCCTCAGAGAATACAAAAAAGGACCGGAAACGCATCAATAAAAAAACCTTTCATTTCATAAACAAGTCATCCTTGTTTATAATGTCTTAGGACATCACGCGGTCAGCTCTCCTAAAAATCGTAATAAAAGTATTTTATTTTTGCAAACAGTACTTTCGAAAAGTAGAGTAATCCTTAAAAGATGCTAGTTATCATCTGCATTATTCTAATTTCAACCGTTTCGCAGGGCACATTTTGAGTAAATCTAAGAAGCGATAGCAGACTTAATATTTCAAGACTTTCGAAAGTGTCTCTCAATTTCACTGTGAACACAGTAAACCTCCTGAATAAGAAAATGGTCCAATAGTGCTCCCAATTTCTAAATTACTACCCTCAATTTCAAAAAAATTCCCAAACAATGGACATTTTCTAATCTATCTCACTTAAAAGCGGAATGAAATCAACTTTGTGCTACAAACAGTAGCAGCTATGTTAAAAAGGTATGTTAAAGTAACATTTCTTGATCGGAAATTCAGAATCATATTTGTAGGTACGTCAAAACATTGCATACATTTTTTTGATGTTTTATGGGGATTCATGAACATAAGGCAAGAAAATACTAACCAAAAAAAAAAAATAGCAATTTGAATGGAAAATTTGTTGTATATCCACAAAAATGGCGTTAACGTCAAACCAATCATCACAGTAGTTAATTTTGGTGGATAAACGTCAAAAGTGACACTAGATATCTCAGGATTGGCTAGAGATATACCCAAATAGATGATTTATTCGGAAAATGCGAATCCGAACTAATATATTCACAGCTCAAAAAGTGCAATTTGGCGTGTACGTCAAACCAATTCTCGGCGACGAAATAGGTACGTGTTTTTTTTTTATTGGACTAAAAAAATATAAAGAATCCATTCATAAATGCTTCAAGATTTTAATCTTTGATATTAATTATTTCTGCAAGTACATATTAAAAATTCTATTTCGCGAACGTGTGATAGCTAATTTATTTGGGAGCGTTTTCTTGTGTGTGATTTTTCTTTTATTTTTCAGGCAGTTTTCATTATGTCGGTTTTCGAAACAATTTTGAAACATTTCTATTTTTCGTTGCCGATATAAATCAATAAATAAAGCCCTTTTGTTAACACTCTGAAATCGTGCAGCTTCAACCAACATATTGCAATTTCGCCACATTTTTGTTATGCTACAATTTGTCACCACCAGTAACAAAAGGCATCAGCTGTAATTACCACGAAACTAATCCTTCCAGACCCCAAAAACCATGACTTCTAATTTGGAAAGTAAATTATGTTGACTGCGTAAGTGTATGCGATAATATTAACCGCTAAAGCTCCATGGTTACTGGTTAACCCCGTCCGCAGAGGGCTGTAGATAAATGCAAAAGGTCAACGAAATAATCAGCAAACAGTTTTTCTCTTTGCATTTAAAATGTTCACTTGAAAAAGAATCTACGCTGCAATTACGGCAAGTTTGGTAAGTCTACCAACATTTTTATGGAGATTCAGATTATAGACTATAGATTTTGCACTGTGTCACAGCTGAGTTTACTGTCACACTTTCTTAAAAATAAAATCAGTTTGTAACTATTTGAATCAACATAAGACAGTAAAAAAAAAAGTTTAATCTTCCTTCAAAAAATTGTTCGTTTAATTAAAATTCCATTAATTATTTCGGTTTGCTGTGAGCCTGACGCAAGGAAATGTCAACTGCTAGGCATTATTTTCTTGTCCAGATTTGTTGGCTACTTCCAATGTCAGATCTTCATTTATACAATTTTTCATTTCTCATTTCTCGTAAGTCTAAAGAAAAATAGAATATTTTGAAAATAAGATATTTGTTGTTTAATGTGCTGTTGGGAAAATAAATAGATCGCCAAAAGTCAAATTTTTTTCTTACAGTAGGCACGAATTCTTCTTACCAAAAACAAGTTGTTTTTTCTGCGTCATACTGGTTAATAATAATCAAATTTAGTGACCGGGCTAGAACACACAATATCAACATTTTTCATATAAAATTACCCATTGCGATCTACGAAATATTTAGTGTGAAGGTGGAAAATAATTATTCGTAAGACCCTATGTTTTCTAAAAGTGACTACCTACGTGTTCGAATAAAATGTACTTATCTCGCTTATGGTCGAAAATCGACCCTGCCTTTTATAAGTAGGTATATGTAATACTAAAAGACGTACCAAAATTTTACAATATTTTCTTCTTTTTTTTTAGAAATAAAAAAGCGACATCTACGAGTAGATATCAATCGAAAATATACACCTCTTTGAACATAAATTTTACTCAAGATGTACATTTCAATACGTCACTATGAGAATTTAGAAAATGTGTGTCAAAAAATATTCGCTTTCATAGTAATATCATTGAAACGAAAGTGGTTGACCAACACCAACACCTCGCAAATGGTGACTCTATACGCCCCTGAACTAAAATTTTTCAATTGCTTACTTTTAGGGGTAGGTAAATTGCAATTCCTTTATGGGTAAATGAGGCCCTCTATCGACAAATAGGTTCTAATTAGTATATTTGAATAGGTACACTATACTATGGTAATTTGGCGGTGACGAATTGAATTTCACCAAAATGCTTTCAATTAACTTTTAAGCGCTTTGTTTGGGAAATTCTTAACCTAATTTTACCACCCTCAGTGAAGACATATATACGCACGAATTTTCATTTGTGCACAATACACAGGTACCTTTCGAATGACATAAATTTCATTCTCCTCATTTCATAATAAAGCTAAGTATCCTGCCTCGCGCTAAATTTTAGCGCCCCAAGTCTCCACTCCGTTTCTCCACATGCAAAGATAAATGGTCGCTAAATTTTGAAATATGATAGATGGGACAAAAACCATATGTTCATGACAGATGTCGGTAAACGTCATTTTAATTATACACGTAAAAAGAAATTAAAACTTCAAAGACAGCAATATTTAAATATATGCAAAACAATGGATACAAATAGAATTGAAGAAGATGTTATAATTGCTGCAGCAGCTGAAATAATTGCTATAGTAGCAAGTAGAAGACGACACTTAACTTCGTGTCGCGTAAATCCAATCAATCAACCAAAAAATATTGCAGTGGGGTTTGCCTGCAAGTTTTTTTTTGTTTTCATCGCATGAAAAGGGTATTTTGGTTTTGCGTCTTCTTTTACTTATACCACTAATGTTTTGTGCGGTTTCCTGCAAAAAATCTATATGTTTACTACACACAGCTTGGGAAATAGAAAATTAATAAATAGTTTGAGATAGTAAATTCACCCGGCAGCAACAACACAACACAAAATTTTTCTTCTGTCAGAATTTATCTTCGATTTAATGTACCGGACATTGCTAAATTGTCTCACTAAATTTTATCTTTGTAGACATTTTTGTATGGGAGATAAAATCCAGCGCGAGTAGGTGTTGCGTTCAAAAACGCTCCAAAAAAAAAAAGTGTGGTCGTCTCCCACCTTTCCACCCTCCGACCCATTCCTTGTTTTGACCACTTCATCCTCCCGCTATTCTCTTGAGGAAGTGGCATAGCCGATCTTGTTGGGTATATTAATATGCCCAACGATCTTGCTCGCCATGACCCTCGGGAGGATAGCAAAAGCAGGTACCCCAACAGCCCAAGTGGACGGGCAGGGACGGACGGTCCTAAAGGAGAGATGCATCTAGAGGCCTCAATACAATAAAGAGAGCATCCCGGGTGGGCAAAACAACCAAACACAATGCAAAACGCTGAAACAACTACACACACACTAAAGTGGTAACAACGAAACCAAATACAGAACACTAAAATTGCCAACGAGAAAACAAAATACTTGAGCACACTAGTAAATCTGTGTCGACGAAACATAACATTGAAGACAAAATATAACCACAAACGCAAGACAATATGAAATAGAAGATGACCACCCCAACGTCAGCAGAACCTGTTCAGCATCCAGTGGCTAAGGGCCCCAACGTAACTAAATTATGTGTAAGAAATGGCACACTATAGGCTCATCCCCAACCCCCAAAATCTGCGCGAAAACCCACGTAATTAGTTAGGGAACAAAAAAATACGAAATAGGTTTTGAAGAGCACCCTCTGTCCCCAAGATACTGCTTTCCATAAATAGGAACAATGTTTATGATCCCTAAGTCGTGTAGTCCCAATAGCTCGCCTGCTAAATATCCTTTTCCTTGGTAGAGGGGATAGAGACAAAATCGTGGGGGAATAATGTCGCGAACCAGTTCGAATACGGATTTTAATCGAGCGATATAAGGTCTTTAATATTTTAAAGGCGAAAAATAATGATTTATGTTCTGAATGTAATGTGTGAAGAGTGTGCGTGAGTGCGTTCAGTGGAAAGTCTGAGTTTGGGGAATATCCCTAATACTCGGCCGAATTCACTAAAGAGCGTCAAGTATGAGTGAGAGCAAGAACGGGAGTCCGCACGAGCCTCCGCCAAAGAAAAACGGAGTGTTGCAGTCGCGGACAATAATATAGTCCCGTTTTGCTGAATGCGAGAACTGTATGTATGAGTAAAAGAAAAACGAAAAAGGGAGCAGAAGTCTCACTTCTTGGTTAACTGCAAGATCGACTGGATATAGCTCGATTAACATCCGGACAGTTCTGGAAAAGAGAAGTTTTTTTTTGGAGATTTTTTTGAGAAGATAAAGTCAGAAAGTGATTTAAAAAAAAAGGTGAAAGACAGGAGAAGAGCAGGCGAGGAAGAAGGATTACAAGCGGCAGGACAGACGAAATTTATCCTACCCGGACAGGTCTTTGGGGACAAAGGAAGCCAGTTAAGTAGAGTGTAAAATATTTCATAAAACCGCGCTAGTTAGGCTAAAAGTGATATTTTTTCATTACGTTGGTTTTCGTACCGGTAAAATCCCGGAAAAGCGGGACACGCGACCCGTTCACACAACCGTTGAACTTTCGGGAAATAGCGATAGTGGGCCATTTCCTCGGCGACCCTCGGTTTGTTTCACCACCCAACCAATTTCGAAAATAAGGCCATTCTCCTACAGGAGTTTTATAACGAAGTGAAAACCAATTCTTTTAATTTTCAATTCTTCCAAAATTCGTTCCTCGTTCTATCATCGGGAAGTTGTTCGGTAAGGTTTCACAATTCCTTCTAAAAAGATTGTGTGGCGCCCATTTTATAAACCCAAAATTGGATTTATCATTTGTAAAAAGTGTTAAGGACCCATTCTGTTTCAGCACACAGAAGTTAAGTTAATTGGTAAAGCCCTGAACCCACCCCAGCTGAGCGACCGAGGTGGTAGCATCCAACCGGCTACCTGTTGCACTTTTCCCCCACCATATACCACCGGCGAATTGCATCGACGATTTGACTTTTCTTTAACCATCCTCATTAGCGACTTTCAACCCATCGGCGCAGCGGCGGCTGCAATTTTCTATCGTGTTTTTTTTCTAGTTTACGCAAACTTAAAATCGTTTCTCTATACCCGGAAAAGTGTAACACAGAATACTTAGCTTAAGCACTAAAAAAGTGTACGGAAACTTCGGATGTTCACGTATTAATATAAAGATGGTTATAATTCCATCTCTGGCTTGGCAATACGAAAGGTGCGCTGTATGAAAAAAATAAATAAATAAATCATTTAAATCAGCTGCAATATTCTCCCCTTGTGGTTGTGGCGCAAAACTTGATAAACAGAAATTCAAAACATCACCCAGAAGTCAATATCTTTGTTTTATGTTCCTAAAAGTAGAAATTTTTGGGAACCTTATTCTGAAATTTGTAATCGCTTCGATTATATGACTACTCCATCCGCACTTTCCGCTGTTACCAGTGACTTCATGAAGATGAACATTATTAGCAAATGCAAATAGGGTAAAACCAGTTACATACCCCACGTCTTGTAATGTCTTTGTACTATTGCCATTGACTCGTACGAAAGCGTATGCGATTCAATGAATTCGCAGTGACATTCACTCGATTCGCTGTTTACCCTTCATACGATTATGTCCGTGACAGGGCAACGTGTTTACATGGTCCACAATTAGACGGAAATCACACATCATAAGAGACTGTTTTCAGCAGAGGGTAGAGCTGTCCAAATTACTATTTTTGTCATGCTGACCATATGTCGTTGTGCTAATATTATTGTTTAATTTCATTGAACTGCCATTTGCGATGCGGCTTTTAATCTGTTCATTTGAGTTGGTATAGTAGAATTGTGGGGAAATGCTTTTTGTAACTTGCGAACAAGCCAAAGAGTATTTGTGCTCTGACACAAATATTTATGTGAATTATTTTAATTTATATTTAGTAGTAGGGAATATTTTGTGTAATTTGATTTATTTTTATTTTATTAAATCTATGAATAACTATTGATAAGTCAGACAAAGCTTTTTGTAAGTTGAATAGTCTTGTGATTTGGAGTGGTCCTCGTTGGCTTGGACTTGTTTTAATGTGAATACAGATTGAGAAGACTTTTGAGTTATGAAAATGACTTTTCTGTTTAATATATTGCAAATTTGGTAAATGAAATATATGCCATATTTATATATGTGCCTATTTCTCAGCGACATAGAAACACAAAGTGAACTAAAGAAAGGCTTATCTCTTGAATTAGAGAAATTAAGAAATTAGATATATCAATATAACCGGTCTGGAAAAACAAGAATGGGTTAATTTAGGACCACCGAGTGCTTATAGAACATGCAGTCAGTTTTCGTGAACTTATTTGATTGTAAGCATAAATTAAAAAAGAAAAATCTCTGCAAGACTTGGTCGCATAAAACTTTCTACGTCTCAGGGAGTTCCTTTGTAAGCGTACATACGTACCACAGGCCCCGAGCGGCACTTTGCTAGGGGCGGCAATTTGGAGCGGCTACAATTTTTAAATATATGCATCTTACAAAACAATTTATTAACAAAGTTTACCAGCCTTAACACTGCTCCACAGTTAGTAATCAGACATCCTTGTGTTGCTTAACAACAAAATCCAATGAACGCTGCTCCTAGTATGCAACTATTTACATTTTATCAGAAATGGCAATCCAACTGGAGACTGGAGTTCCCGCGAATAAGTTTTGTTTTTGCTTTTGTTGGGGTAGGTATTAGATGCATATAATATAGGTAATAATTAGAGATACTTTCTCGGCATAATATGCAACTCCTACTGTACACATGAGTGCCAACGTTGCATGTTTACTTTTCTTTTGAGTCTTATTTTGCTCAAACGAAGTGAAATTTGCAAACATAAACAAACATTCCAGTTGCCAATAGAAGTTGCAGTCTTGTCTCGTTTGCCGCGTTCCTTATTATTGAAAATGAATTACCCAGGTATCTAATAAGAAAAAAATAGGAAGCGTTTTCTAACATAATAGGTCTGTTCCTTCATTTTTAAAACTTACGAATTTTTACTACTTCTTACGAATTTGTACTCAGTGCAGTTCCTTAACTCTAAAAATTCTTTGTGTAAAATTGAAAAGAATGTCAGTCACCTTACTGATTTGAAATTTGTTGTCCTATTTGGCATAAATGCGTGAATTTCTTTTGATTTTTTGGGTATTAAAATATTATCAACAGGCGGCTGAATAAAATTGAATGCCCTCAGGATTCTTTTCGAAAGTGACACCGAAATTCTTCCTCGCTGTAGCAAGGAGCAATCTCCACCATGTAATTCTTAATGCAGCGACGCTTTTTACTCTTCTTTAATGCTTATAGTTCAATCAGACAAATTCTTCCACATTCTCGGGTTCATCAAGAAGAGGTTCGATTAATTTCAGATCACTTTCCTCGCTACTAAGATGTTACTAAATTTCTTAGTAAATTAGAAATTCTACCATGTTTAGGTAGCACTGGTTAAAACCGGTTCCGGTTCAGTATTTTTTATTGATATAGGCAAAGGTTTTTTACTAGTGTATGAAAAAATTACTAGGGACGGCATAAATTGGGTCTGCCCCGGGCGGGACCAAACCAACGCTACGCCACTGAGAAATCTCGAATTAATATTAATTTTTGACACAATGTAAACTATTTGCCCGCGCAAGTTTAGAAGTATTGACATAACCTAAATATTTTTCTGTCCAAGCATAGCATTAAAACTTTCGCATGCAAACACTCTGCAGCCAGATTGTTGGAATGCTTCAATTTTGTTCTTAGCTAGCAGTCTATTTATAAAGTGTGCATGGAAGGCACAGCTTATCGCAATCAATTTCGTTGGGATGAGTTCCAATTTAAGTAATTTCTATCCCATCAAACTCACCACTGCAATTCTTGTACCAATTGAACAATGAATTTCGTATGCGACATTGAAAACCTGGCATGAAACTTTCTTATCCAATATTATACAAAAAAGTCACGAATAATACACAAATAATACACAAAAATGTAAATGCGATCACTTCCTACACATTTTTCAAGGTCTTAGCTATTATTATATATGTTGCTTGAGTTCGCACTCCTGAATTTACGTCCAATATTTCGCACATGTGCCGCTGGCTGCCGATGCAGGTCTTACAAAATCTCCTCATACCAACCTAACCCCAATATCAGCAGAGAGAAAACCTCAGTCATGAAGTCGTAAATTTAGCTAACTGCGAACGTAAATAAACACTCGGCGATATTTATTTGTTTTTTTTTTTTTTTTTTTCATTTTTTAATACCTACTTAAAGAACAAACTCAAGCATAACAAAAAACAATAAAAAAAAAGAACACAAGCTAACGCACTGTTTATTGTTTAAGTGTGGGCCATGTGCCCCAAGTTTAATGAGAATTAATCGAGATTAAATTCCAACACACGAAATATGCTTCATCGTTTTAATAGAACTAACGCGTTGAAAGAACTCTCCACAACGAGATAAAATATTTTCACAGTTTTTTTTATTTTTTATGCTTTGTTTATCTATATATTAGAGCTTATAGCATAGAGCACATTCAATTTGCACTCCTTCATCATCATCAGACGCTCTTCAGTCAGAGTACAACGCGCGAAGAAAAAAAAAAAGAAAATCAAATCAAATAAACTTGCTCCTTTGCAGCAATTTATCACCCCTCGGATTTTGTTTTTCTTAGAAATTGCCACTTGGAACGAGGTACATTTTTTAATCTAAGTAAGTCTGCGATAAGATGTGCAACATTGCCTCGTAATTAAATTCAAACTGCAGGTAGGTATCCGATAAAAAAGTCTACGCGCTTTGTTAGCGCACCCATTTGGTTGACACTCCGTTCCATATGGCGCGCACGGACGCTTTGCAAGGCCAAGCATCTCTCTACGAACTACTTTCAACTTTACGACCGAGCGTAAGAGATCCTTGACCTTGGTATAATTTTGTGCACATTACAGCGACAAGGTCGAGCAAGAATGAAAAGAAATGTTGTTTCAGTTTCACTTGACGGCGATGGGAAGGAGAATACTTTTTCTTCTTGATTCGCCAATTTATGTGATTCCCCTTGCAGATAAGCAAAGCGACCGAAACAATTTCGCCGATGAAATGTGTGTCAGGTGAGAAGATAACAATTCAAGGTTTGTCTCTATTTGGGAAAATGTTGAAAAGAAAAACCCGTAAGCAGTTAAGATGCCTGTGAGGGAAAATGATTGAAAATGCAAAAACTTCGATCGTTACATTGAGAATTAATTAGTTATATGGAAATCTATACTTTTCTTTTGTTTCAAGTTTGTGTGTTTGGGATTTTTGTTCTTAAATTATTTTCACAGAGTTGCAGTTTATGTGTGTTTATTTGAATTGGCGTTAACGAAGCTGGAAATGATAATATCTGTAAATATCCCAACTGTGAACACAGCAAGGAGCAAAGCTATAAATCGCAGATGAGTGTGATTAATATTCAGGAAGCTGCAAGAGTGCATGTGTTTACATTGTGCGGGGAAGAATGGGCAGTGAGTGTTTTTTTTTTATTGTTATATTTATAGGTAGTGCGACTACGCTCGAGGGAACTTTACAATGGATGTGGTTCCTTACCTGAGAAGGAAGACCCTTTGTATGATGGAATCCGGTTTAGATTAGAGGAAGAAATATAAATATAGTGATTCTGCTTTCGGGATTACTTCTGTGATATATTTTTTATTATATGTTAGGCATGAGCAACTTTGAACAGCATTTTTGCAAATTCTACAAATCCAGTCAATTTACTGACTGTCTCAAACATGTGATTTATTGCATTTTATACTTTCGTTGAGGTTGTGTCAGGTTCAGTATGAAAAAGCCACCGACTTTAGATTTATTCCATTTAAAGGAAATTAAATACACCAATACGTGTAGAAAAAAAATGGAATCCCTCTTAGACAAAGTCCGGCGAAACTACAAAAGAAAACATATGCCGACATTGAAATGTTATTTGTACCTACCTACAGTGTTTTTTTTAGAACTTTAAAAAGAATGAAAATGCAAATCAACTGCCACTATTTTTAAAAATAACTTTCCCTGACTTTCCCTGACCAGTTTTAAAGTTTTCCCTGACCAAATTTTGCAAATATAGCAACAAAAAACAACGCATTTAAACACTTGTCCTTGAGATTGATAAGTTACCTACATAAAGTTAATTGTTTTGTTTGAAAAAAATCAAAATCAATAAATGTATACAGGTAATAGGTATAGAAGTAATTGCACGATGATGGCTCAAGCTTGTAAATTCTTTTACATTAATTTTTCCATTTTTTTCGTCGACACAATTATTTTGCCGCAGGGACATAATTCCACGAGACATTAATCCATTATGGACTTATGTCTCACTGAAATGGGACATAAGCTCAAAATTTTGTAATGGGCTTATGTCCAACCGAGAGCGAAAAAATACCATCGCCAACAACATCGGCTAACACCCCAACAGGGGCATCACAATGGGTCCACATGGACCTAAGTGCGGTACTGCAGAGCTCGCTCTGACGTATCCACCCATGAACCTAACCTAACCTATGCCCAACCGAAGTGGGACATTGAAAACTATTATGAAATTATGTCCTTACGTGTTTTCCCAGAGCTGCCATGCCCGACTCTTAAGCGTCCAGCGGCCGATTGTAGTTTGGCCGATGGTTCATTTAAGTTTTGATTTTTAAAATTAAATAATTTCCCAAATTGTGTAAAATGGAAAGCAAAATATTATTTTGAGCGATCTTCGATTGGGGACATTCGGATTCGTAGTCAAGTAAGTCTGACAGCTGCCTGACTTTTTCAGCTTTTTCAGCTGACATTTATGGAGAGGAAGCCGACGAATCTGTAGTCAAGTAAATTCTGCCTGAATACTCAGTTGACACTTCGAAGAGTCAAATTTAAATAAACAGAGTTTTTTTTTCATTTCTTAAGCTAATCTGCCAATTTTTTAATTCTCGCACGATATTTAACAACCATTAGTTGGCATAACACTGTAATAGTGTCGTGATAGGCAACCGTGTCACATTTTAAATGTACTTATTTAAAAATAGCAATTTTTGAAAAATGTATGAAGGTAACGCTGACCGCGAGAATATAAACAGAATTCAAGTTGAATAGTCAACGCGTTCGGATACCTACACCTAGTGCCGACAAATCTAATTGACGTTTTACATAAGCTTAGTATCCGAACGTCCCCGTTTGCTCAAATTTTTCGAAGCTAAAGCAAAAAGTTGTTTGAGAAAATAAATTGAGACTTTTTCAGAACATTTGTCTTCTTTTTCGTTAAAATAAACCTTAAATTGTTAATAACAATAATGTGTCAAGAATGGGGGTGATATTTTTATGGTTACTTTAAAAAACAAAATGTCTGAATGTGGCGCCTGCTATGTGGTATATTGCGCTACTTTACTTCACTGGAGGAGGGCTGCCTCCATTGACTGTAACGTTGAGGACGCCATATTATTTATATAAATTATATAGACCAATAAATGAATCAGTCGAGAACTGTCCTCGCTCTAACTGCGGAAAATTGCTTGAAGCTAATATTGAACCAAAAATGAGTCCGATTTTTGAACAAAATTTTATTGTGAAAACAAGTTTCAAGATCAGTCGTAATTTAGGACATAATTCCACTATTCTAAAGCGTTTTTCTGACCTGAGTCTGTTCATGCCGAAATGGCAAACGAAAAATAAGCTTTCAGCTTGTTGCCATTTTAAACAACTATAAAAAGTAAGCTCTCAATTATATTAAATACAAATCAAGAGACTGAATCTGACCAGCTAATGTTGACTTTCATGGACATCGATCCGAAATCAACTGAGACACAATTTAACACTTTATTCCTTACTGTGATTCGCAACTTCTAAAAGCGATCTACGGTTTGCTATTTTCTGAACAAATTGAAAGTGTGAAAACTGCTGCCAGTTTAAAAAATACAAATTGATAAAAATTCGTTGATCTTTAGTAATTTTCACATTCCCCATCATGTAGAAAAGCAACTGAACAATATACACATACCATTAACTGCAATACCCCCAAACATTAATTGTCACAATCTGCTAAACGAAAGGATATCATATTCATACAAACATCAAACCGGTGTATTACAATTAATTCCTTCTCATTATACGTGAGGGAATATTCGATTTCGTTTTTATTTCAGAAAATATGTGACGTACACGTCATGGACTTCAAAGAATTTAATTGCAGAAATGAATTATTTTTTCAACATGGGAATTAAATCGATAAATACAATTATAATCATTTTATATCTCTGCCCTTAAGGGAAACGACAGTACAAGCTGCAATCGAATGAGAAAGTTCAATCTGATAAATGGCAAATTTCGTATTAACCAGGGATTTTTATTCCAGGACATGTGGGAATTTTTATTCATTGGACACGAACGGGGAAGAACTAATGGGTAGAAGGTATTGGAGGCAAACGGTCCATAACTAGCTGTACGTAAATATTTTTGATTGTAAATTTATCTTGGGCAGAAGCTTTGAGTTATATAGTTGAAGCTGGGGAGTTTTCTCCGGTGTAGTCCCAAAGCAGTGAGCAGTGGAAAATTGCTCATTCAACTAAAAATACACATTGAGCATATAATATGCACGAATAGAGCGTTATTGGAAATCCGGCGAATGCATATCCATTTGGAATGGGCGTATGGAACATCGCTTTGCTTACAAGTTAAGACCTGGAGCTTGTTTTGCAGGCTGTTGAATATTGACTTGATGCAATTGTTTTCCTCCGGAACCCTTCATGCTAGGAATGCCTGCTCTAGCGGGACTGGGGATGCTTTTTTGGATGGACTGATCCATCAATTGTGCCAATGTAATGAAATGGTGTGCTGTGATCGGAGGGAACAGTGAATAAGAATATGAACGGGAAGATGAAACTGCACTTGAAGTCTTTACGATAGAGACTATCAAAAATGCTTTTTGAATACCGTTTTTTGTACGATAGAAACTACCCCCTTCGTCTTTGTAGTTATTCACAGTCTTTCTACGAAATAGTTCTTTTTATAAACCACCCAAATAGTTTGAAATAAATCACTCCAAACAGTAGTCATGGCTATTGCAAATATTCCAACTACCTAGGTTAGGTTATTGCTTCTTAAATATAACGTTTCCTCAAAATCCTCTCAATCATTTTCATAATACAATTGAGTGCAACAACGCGCTGTTCTCAGAGCACTTCAATTAAATTGCCGCTTCGTTAAATTTCTTTGCCTACGCTTTGGTTTTATGCCCTACAATAAGATGTATCCCAAATGAATGTCTGATCTTTTCAACGCGACAAACATAAAATTCATTTTCTGACGTTTGGTCTCCAACAGAGAATTAAATTTCCCCAACCAATTAAATTTCGCTCTTCCGGTCCGAGCAACAATTGTATGCTAAGCCCAGCCACAGCATCGAAACCCTATGCAGCTGCATACTGCATACTGCAAGTGTGCATCCCCATCGTATATATGAATGGGTATTCACGTCAACGAACTTGGTTTCGCTTTCACATAAGCGGCTGGGGTGCATTGTTCATCTGAATATGGCCTGGAGATTGCCGATATGGAAATTGTCGATCATGTAAATTGAGTAGTTGATTGAACCGGCAGGTCTTTTAATATGACCTGAGAAAGGGTACTGCTGGAGTATACGAGCTTGGGCTGTATTATTTTAAAAATCGGGATAGGCTTATGCATTGCGCAGAGTATGTGTTTATTTTGACAGAGTGTCTGCATTTTAGTATAAACGTTGCCCGAGTGCTGTTCATCGTGAATTTGAGCTATGTCGAATTACCTAGCAATATTCTGAATTGACTTGCATCGGTCACATGCGCTTGATGCAATGATGCAATGTGGTGTATTGGTTTCTGCGCAAATCCTCGTATTTATTGAGTCCTTTCGAGTCTGCTTAATGCCTACATTATCTTGTTTTCTTACTTTGTTAATCTGAATTTCTTCAGATCTACACCGTTTGAAAAACTTACATCAGGTGCGTAGCAATGGAAAAGCAGGTATTTTAAATAAATCAATTCTCAGTTGAAAGTGCTTGTGACAGATCAGGAGAAGACTGTATAAATATCTACGACGTAAAGCAGGTTTTTATCAATAATTATTATGAGATAATACTTTTCTGGTTATTAAATTCAATTCACGGCAGTAATCATTCTTTGACATCAGAAAATGAACGTACAATGAAACTGATAATGGCATTTTATTATATATAATAAAAATTGTAGGTATGGCTTAGAAAATGTATTTTAAAGAATATTTCATATACCCAAATTTCATTTTGATATCGCGTACACTATTTGGTTACTAATACACTAATTCTATAAGTACTGTGTTTACACACAAATTCGATTTGTATAATTTGTGGTTCAGATGGTGTGTGCTTTGCTTATTATACATAAATTTATTCACAAAATTTTGCGAATACCCAAACCATCTGAAAGTAGCTTAACTATTTTTTTTATCAATAATGGTTACACAAATTTTAAGGAATAAAACTGAACTATCGAAATTTAGTTGCTTATGAAAGAAAAGTTGGTGGATCGGCCCAAATTCATTCTATAATATAATTTTAAAAATTTCAAATAATTTTTGTTGTATCGGAAGTGACACTCCCCGTTTTACTAGATTATTTTTTTTTTAAAGTGCGGTTCCCAATACAAACATTCATCCCCATAAAGCTTTGTTTTCTCTGCAAAAAGTAGCCTATTTCCTTCCTTGTACTAATATGAATATAAAATCCAAAAATCGTGAAAATCGAACAATCCGTTCTCGAGTTATGAGTGCACACACGGACGTCAGTCTCTTTAATATAATATGTAGACTTATTTATGTATTTTTAATTGATGTAAGCAAATGCTTAGCAATAAATTTGGTTTTTGATGTGAACATTCTTTTGGCTCGATTGCGATGGAAAGAAACAAAAATCCGATAAAAATTCAAAAATCAGATGAAACATGAAAGCGACAGGTTGTTGGCCAGTTCAATAATTTCGATCTTAAATGAAACGAAAAAGGGACAGAAAATGGTCCATTGTAAAACCAAGAAGCAAGTCCAGTATTACTTATTTTACAGATTGAGATTGTCATTGAAACGAAAAGGCGACAGACTCAGAGTATGGATCGAAAGGTGGGTAAAGCGTGTGCTGTCACACGAGAGAAAGTTTAAAATGTTTGTAGAAACTAACGTGCCAATGTGAATCAGTTGTGCAGTTTTTGTTATTTATCGAGTTTCATGTGTCAACTGTCAACGTTGTTGTGGTTATAAACAGAGAAGGACTTCTCCTTAAAAATTGGAAGTATCTTTCACACCTAAACTATTCGTGTAAAGAATCAGAGATTCACTGCATGTTTTAAAATAGAAATTTGCCATCTGAGGTGATTACTCTTATTTAAACTACTTTTCGGCTTAAACTCTATCGCCTAGATTTCTACGCAGAACGCGTTCTAAGCAGTGACTTGGTAGTAAGTGTGTTGGATCACTGAGCGAGGAGTCGTGTCTTCAGTCCTCGTTTGGATACAATTTACAACTTAAGGATTTTGTTCACTGCGCCACCTCCGCGAACGACTGCCAAACATTCGAAAGTACAATTGTTCTGGAAAAGCTCCTCACACAGACAAGAAGTGGTGTATAGGAGGTAGGACATCGACCTGTTGGGTTTTCTTTTTATTTATGTCCATGGCGATCGTTATCGGGCCAAGTTGAACGATTTTTTGTTCTCAAAAATTGAAGAGGAGGATATTGGCAACATTTGGTTTCAACAGGACGCCGCTACGTGCCACACAGCCGGAGCTACATTCGATGTTTTGCGCCCTATTTTTGAAGATCGCATTATCAGCCGCAGAGCTGATGTCGTTTGGCCACCTCGGAGCTGCGATTTGACACCGTTGGACTGTTATTTGTGGATTGCCGTAAAAGATAAGTATTACGCCGACAAGCCAGAGACAATTGACGCTTTTAAGGACAATATTCGCGAAGCCATTGGTGAAATACAGCTGCACACAATCGATAATGTGCTTAAAAATTGGACCGGTCGTGTAGGCTACTGCACGGCCAGCCGAGGCAGCCATTTGAATGAAATTATTTTCCATTATTAACCGGAATTGTACTTTCAAATAAAAAATTTGAAATTTGAGAAAATATTCAGTAGTTTTTATTTATAGCATTTTCAAAAAAAAAAAGTTATTTGGCGGACCCTGTATTTGCGTAATGTGCCTGTTCAGAACAGCGTATTTAAAGTCTGACGCATCTTCCCCCAATCGCATTGTGGTTCCAATGATTCCTACAAAATGTCTACCCCCAGTTGTATGTGTGTTACAATTTTACATTTCTTCTCTTTCCACCCACGAATTCGACGAATTCCTCCAGACGTCATCCCAATAATAACACCTTTCTACCTTATGTATGTTGATTGAAAAACAAACTGAATTTAAAAAATTATAAATCACAGCTGACTTTACCAAACACCCCTCTTGTTTATTTAAAGTTGGAAACGACTGTTTGTCTGAATTATTTTCTCTGGATTTCACTCAAAGAATTGTAATTAATGAAATTGTATCGAACCGATCAAATTGAGTCATGCTTTCATTTTTCACGCAAACCCACAAATACATATTTTAGCTCATTTCTTTTCTTTTTTATCTAGCAGGGCAAATAAGTTTGTTTTAACTTTCGGGGAACGAGAAACCACCCACCAAATATAGTGTCGCATCAAATCTAATTCGATCTTCATCCTCAATGTTAAGAGGTCCTCCTACAGCCTATACTTCTATTAGGAATCTGACATAATATCGCTGGAGCATGCTAAAAAGCAATTACAGTCGCTTAGCGTCAAAAAGCCATTTCCACGCACGTTGTGTGATTAAACGAAGTTGAGTTGGGGATGAGATACTATGTCGATACCGCATGTCAGTTGAGGATTATATGCTTTATTTCCTGAATCATAGCTCGTTGTATTCGCTCAAATTGGCTTATATTGTTGAAATGAATAATTTAGTTTTTTTCCTTGATACCCAATCGCGCTACCAGTGAAACTACTTATAATGGGTATAACCCATTCGTATGGTAATATTTTTGTGTGCTTAATGGAATGAGTTATTTCTCATGAAATATTTACTTAAAACACACCCATTAGGTCAGTAATGTTTATGTTATTACTGGATACTTGGATTATTCTTAGGAGTATGTGAAAATCATATAATTATACGAGTATGATTAAAGTGCCTTGAAATGATTTTGGAAGGCAATTTATTGCTTTTTTGTTACTTTTTACATACTTACTATTTTTTTACCAACAAAAGTGGTACATATATTCCGGAATATGTGGGACATTATACAAAAATATGTCCATACGAACTTGGATTAGCATAATATACTATTTTTGTTTATCAAAGAGTCCATGTCCAAGTCTGGCAGACGAAATTAACAGTGCTCCCGTAATAGCTGCTGAGCTTTACTGGGGTGGAATCGGCTAATTATCAATTTTTCTTTGATCTGTCCCAAGTAGAAAATGTTGGTTAAAGTGTAAGAGCTCTTCCTATATTTCGGAAATGTTTCCGTAACAGTAACAGTGTGCATAGTCGATCAAACAGCAGGATGGAACGTTGACCAAAGTGGGGAATAAGTTTTAGCTCATAAAATTACTATTTCGGGAAACACGCATAATGGTATTTTGGCTTGACTTGTAACCGAAATGTGACCGTATTTCAGTCAGCTGGCATATTGGTTTTCATGTGTTTGTGAGTTAGTTCGCACGTAACAGAATATGTGAAAAAGATATTTTACCTACTGGTACCAATAACCTTCCTTCTTGGGGATGCTAAAGTACCTAAACAAACAAAATGTCATGAAAATGGTAATACACTTCGTAACCGAGTGCAAAATATTCAAACGAAAATCACTTTAACCACAAATATCAATAATTTGTAGCGGCAAAAACACACGCGCTCGAGAAATATTGAGTATTTATAATAAGCAATTTTATTTCCAAGCTACTTTTATTTTCCCAGGGACCATTGTTTGTTTTTTTTTTTTAATTGATCCCAACTAGAATCAGAAAACGGTCATTTGCCTGCCATATGTATTTTTTTAGGTACGACCACAGGGTGCATGTTGCAAGTACAATGTTTGTACATACAATAAGGAAATGTTTTTTTTGTTTGTGTTGATTATTATTAAATCGTTATATTTATTCCATTTAATTCTAACTTTTAAAGGATGAGAACATGGAAAAAAGTTTGGTGTAAATAACAAGAATCGGATTTGCAAATTTTAAGATGTTTTCGCTATTTATTTACTTTTGGTACTACTATTCTGGTTTCTGGCGAACATATTTACATGCAGGTATGTTACAGAGGTTCAACTTAACAAATATAAGGTTTGTTGTACATATGGGAATATTTTCTTGCCAAAGAAAACTGGTTTAGTAAATCAGTGTGGAAGGTTTATGATATTTTTAGCATTATTTCAATTACATATTCATTTAACATGCTATTTATTAAAATATATTGATAACATTTGATATTATGTGAATGATAAAAGTTGGAATATTGTTTTTTTTTTATATATCCACTTTTTTTACAATCGTTAATTGTTTCCAATTTAATCTGCTGCAGTTTAATATAGCAAAAGCAGAAAGCATTCTCATTTGTCTTCCCCTAAAATATTGAAACGTCGAAAAGCAGCGCGGTGCACATAGTAAAAGTAGAGTTAAAAGTTTATTCACTTTTTAATACACTGTTTCAAATGCAAAATTAATTGTTTAGTAGAAAAACTCAGTAAAGGATTTACTTATTCTAAGATAAATTACATATTTCAATTATTTTTAGATAAAATCATTGTTCATCAATAAATCATTCACCATGTTTTTTTCAATGACACCCTGTATGCCCTTTTACGCTTGGGACCAAAGATAATGGAATACAGAGATATATAACTTTCCAGTGGAAAGGCGGCTGCGTACAAGCTGTTTTACAGAAAAATTCATGAAGTCACACTTGCTTATTTCTATTCTAGTATATGTGAGTTCATGAATTCGACTTTAATGCAAGAATTCGGTATTCTCTACTGTGTATTTCCCAATTTGTTTCATTTTAATCAAAACCTCCACAAAAACCAAACAAATTCAATACGAAACACAGAACAATTAAACAATGCGATGCTCATAACAGCAAGATGATTCGCGGTCGGCCATCAGCAACATGCTGTTTTGTTTATCACACGTATTCACAGGTTGAAATTACAAAAACAATAATGTAAACAAATGGGTTTTGGGGGGAAGACGTACGAAAGATATCCATCTCTTTTAATCATTCATCTCTGCTTGGGGCGCAATGTCATATAATTCTTCGTGCACGCCGCACGCCTACATTACAAGGAGCATATTGCGTGTGTAGTATTTATAAATGCTGTACCAACTTCGCCTGTGTACACTTACGGCAAAAATTAGTTTGTAGCATGTGTGAAGATTGATTGCAAATTAAAGCGCCAAAATATTATGGTCATTCAGTGGTCACAATTTAGACTATGCGCAGTCGATTCGCTTAGCTGTTAAGTGTTAACATTAAACAGCAACCTCACAGTTTTTGTGTGCTTTGAAATGTTACAGTAAAGGTCATTTGTATCTTTGAGCGACACGTACTGGTAACAAAAATGTCAAATAGTTACCATCTGATTGGAATGGATCTTATCGACAGAAAACTGAGTCAAATGTATAAAATTTGTCACAAATTTCCACTTAGTCATTTCGGTCAGCTGTTGGCTAGTTTCGTTTGTGAATATTGTTTGGAATTGTTTATGTACCAAACTTTGTTCTTCCTGTAAGGAATGTTAGTTTATGTAGAAGTAATAAAATATTCATACAAAAGGTCACACGCAACAAATGAACAAACACCAAATTAACAAACTTCTATAAATATATGCTTAATTTCTTAAGTGAATTCTGACCAATCGGACTTCTTTGAAATAATTTTCTTCATTTCTCACTGTGGCATAGAATTCCATTGAAGTAAACATTGCGCTAAATATTTTTTTATTATTATTATTTTTATAACTCTGAAACACTTTGTTCACAAAAACTTTAATTTTTTGGTGGAGTTGCAGCCGAGCCAACCTACATTGCTCACGAAAGCGGCACAAAATGTATCAAAACGACTCCTAACAAGCTGTCACAAGCAAGCGGTGTAAAAAGTGCGATAGTCAATAATCACCTTACGTGAAGCCAAAACATGAATTTTGACTATAAACTGTCAACTGTCACCTTAGCCGATTCCACCCCTGTACGAACAATTTTTCACATCACTTTCAAATTTGAATAATTTAAAATCGTATTACAAAAATTTGTATACAGATTTGTGGATTTCTGGTTAACTGAAGTCTGACACCATTCCTCATACAAAAGACAACAACAAGCGACAACCGAACCAACAACGACGCGACGGCTAGGTTGTCCAACTCCCAAAGCGTCTGGCTATCCACCTTCTTAACTTCTTTCTGCGCCTCGCTTCGAACTTATTTATTTCAGAATTCTGTTTCCAACATCAATATTCGAACTTTATCTCTTAATCTTCTCGGTGATGAATTTTTCCTATAAAAGGATACGAACCTTTTTTTCAGCTCTTTTGCAAAAAATTGTCTGTCTCCGCTTGGTGTGCTTTGGCACTCCATAAATGATTTCACATCCCTTTTCACAGGATTGTGGTTCGAAAGCACAAGTGCGACCACTTCTATTATTGATTTCCATGAACTAAGTTATAATAATTTGTTTCGCCAAGCGTAATGGTATGTTGGTTGGTCCCTTTTGCGCACGTATTTTCTTTTTGTACTCCACTTGGAACCATTTCAAATTCAGCAGAAATTTCGTCCGTCGTTGTGGTATTGATAAAATCATTATCAAAAAAGGTCACGGATATTTTGAATATAAAACAGAAAGAACGAAAAAAAAAACAACAAGGTCTTTAAAACAATACTACTGAGATCTGAATCCTTTTTTGGGTGCCACAGTTTCAGGAGATACATAATATTATCAAGGGCGCACTGGTGCAGGCATTGTGGTCGATTATGGGATGACGATTGTTGTGAATATTTTTTCAATTTAGATCGACCACAATTTCTGGACATTTTTTCAGTCAACTGGACTTTGTTGTATCGGCTGTTAAAGAGAAATGTTGTATATAAATATTTTTGGCACTTTTCCATCTCAATAAGGATATTAAAGCCGCACTGTAAACGGGTTTTGTTTACTGTCGTCATTATCATTCGCATGCTCTCATCCTCAGAATCACTCCACGTGTTGGTTTATTGCCTCTTGTCATATAGGTATGTATTTTTCAAAAGTCACTGTAAATTCAAAAGTAAATGATTATGATACTGTTCACTTTTCGTTTCCACCCACTTTATTTTTACGTTTCAATCGTGTAACTTTTAACGACTTAATGGTGATTGCGTGCAGTCATGCAATCATTTTTGCTTTTTTCATTAATTGAATTGCATTGTTTCATTGGAATATCCTTTAAGTTTTTTTTGTTAGAGTAAAAAACTGCTACTACATTAAAAATCTGTTGCAGTACTATGAAGGGTATTTTTACCCTGCACAGCGAAAGGTTAGATATGGTTGAATAACACGGGTACAAAAAAAAATGTCCGTACACGAGAAATAAGCTTCAATTGGTTTGGTGAAAAATAAAATAAATATTCTCAACGTGCAGTCGTAAATTTATAGTCATCCATTTGAACGGTTACTATATTTTTGACCATTGCATTGGTTTGTATTTTTTTGGGTCACGGGAATTTCAACAAATTTACCACACTATAGAACTAACGAAGGACTTCCATGTATAAACTAATTTAAAAAAAGGTCTTAATTTGAAAGTTGTATTTGAATGTGTATGTAGTGAACGAATTAAGTTTACAGCAAATACCGAAAGACATTTGCAAAGAATACTTAACTGAGTATAGGTAGGTAGGTAGGAGTGGCGGTTCAGCTTTGAACCCAAGTAGCACTATGATGTGCCTTTTTGTTACCACGACTCGTGTTACCTGGTTTGTGATGATTGTTAAGGGTGTGGTGCGTTCTGTACTTATATCCAACCTGTGGAGTTGAGGAAACGGAGGATATCTGATATCCCTTTACTCGAAATGTCGCTAAGGTCGTCGAAAAAAGGTTGGTTCAGTGTGCGCAATCTGGCTCTTGCTAGTGCCGGACAATTGCATAGGAAATGGAAGAGAGTTTCTTTCTCATTTGTATTTCCGCAACTGCGGCAGTGAGGGTTATATGGGATCCCAAGTTTGACCGCGTGGTCTCCAATTGGCCAATGCCCCGTGATTATTGCCGAGACTCTGGCGATATCTGGGCGGGTTCTGTTTAGAAGGTTTCTTGTTCTATTTTGATCGTATGTTGGCCACATCTTCCTTGATATGACGCAGTTTGTCAGTCCCTTCCATTGGAGATTGGCTTTCTGCCGAAAAAGCGAATGAATTTGTCCCTTGACAACTCCTAGTGGAACGTGGACCCTTGCTGCGAGTGAGCTGTGTAGAGCTGAGCCCCGCCTGGCCAGCTCATCTGCACGCTCGTTACCTATTATGTTACTATGCCCTGGTACCCAGAGTAGTGTGACACTGAAACGTTCGCCCAGGCGGGAGAGCTCGTTCCGGCACTCCTGCACCAGCTTAGAGGATATGGTAGCCGAATCAATGGCTTTGATGGCGGCTTGGCTATCTACCAGGATAGCAATGTTTTGTTTGTGCGTTGTGTCACGCCCTAAATACGCGCAAGCTTCTCGGATAGCCAGTAATTCGGCCTGGAAAACGCTGGCAAAATCCGGCAAACGATATGATTCTGATATATTCGGTGATTCTGAGTAGACCCCGGCCCCCACACCACAGTTCATCTTTGATCCGTCAGTGTATATGACCGTGTCGAAACCCTGCACTACTTCGTTCCTCTTCCACTGAGCTCTGGAGGGGAAACTTACCTGGAAGCCTTTTTTAAAATTAAGTTGTGGTGTGATGTAGTCGGTTGGAAACGTGACCATGCCGTTTGGTAATGAGTCCAGGATGTTGCTGTGGCCATACGGCCTTGCACTCCAGCACCCAGACTCCCTGAGTCTTATAGCGCTGCATAGTGCAGTGTCTTTGGTGTGTAGATCGAGAGGTAAGAGATACAAGAGCACAGTAAGGGTATCCGTTGGGGCTGACCTCATTGCACCCGTGGTGCCTATACTGGCTGTTCTCTGCAGTCGTTTTAATTTTATAAGGTTGTAGCCTTTACCCAACGCAGGCCACCAAACGAGTGACCCATAGGTGAGAATTGGACGCACTACGGCCGTGTACATCCACAAGGTCATCTTTGGTTGAAGTCCCCACTTCTTTCCAAAGGTTTTGCTGCAGGAGTAAAAGGCAGTGCGCGCCTTCCTTACCCTGTGTTCAATGTTTTGTTTCCAGTTAAGTTTTGTGTCAAGCATAATGCCCAGATACTTAGCGCTGGATGATAGTGTGAGTGGTTGACCGTTTAGACAGGGGAGGGTAAAAACGGGTATTTTAGTTTTGGTAGTGAACAGCATCAGTTCAGTTTTGCTCGGGTTGACGCCGAGGCCGCAGCTTGCAGCCCAGGTGTTTACCTTTTCTAAAGCGGCCCCCATAATTTCGCTAATCACGGAGGGAAACTTCCCTGACACTAGTATCGCCACGTCATCGGCATACGCGACAACTTTCACTCGTTCCCTGTCTAGTTTTGCAAGAATTTTGTTAATAACCATTAGCCAGAGTAGGGGGGAAATAACGCCGCCCTGTGGCGTTCCTCTATGGGCAAATTTGGTTAAGTGGCTGTTGCCTAGTGTTGCCTGAATGGTTCTTGTTCTGAGCAAAGAGACTATCCATTGACTAATAAATTCCTCTATGCCCAGCTCGATCAGAGATTCAAGAATTGCTTCAGTGTGTACGTTGTTAAAAGCTCCCTCTATGTCTAGAAAGGAGGCTAGGGTGTATTCTTTATAGTGTAAGGATTTTTCAATTGTCCGCACTACTTCGTGGAGAGCCGTTTCCGTAGATCTCCCCTTGAGGTAGGCGTGCTGTGATTTGGATAGCGATGATTCTACTAGAAAGCTTCGCATGTGGATGTCTAGGACACGTTCTAGAGTTTTAAGTACAAAGGAGGTTAGACTAATTGGTCTGAAGTCCTTCGCGGCTTCATGCCCGCGTTTGCCTACCTTCGGTATAAACACTACTCTAGCGCGTCTCCAGGAGTAAGGAACGTAGTTTAGTATTATACAGCTTCTAAACATTGACGCCAGCCAAGTTATTGTTAAGTCTTGCGTTCTCTGTAGCATAACGGGTAATATGCCGTCAGGGCCCGGAGACTTGAACGGAGAGAAGCTGTTAATAGCCCAGGAAATCTTTTCCTTGGATATTATTGAAGTGATGTTACTATGGAGTGCAGGTTGTACTGGCCGGGACCTCCCGGGTTCCGTACTATTATCGCTGCATCCGGGAAAATGTGTATTAATTAGGAGTCCCAGGGTCTCCGCACAGGATCCAGTCCAACTTCCATCTGGCTTTCGTAGAAAGGAAGGGCTGGAGTGTTCCTTGGATAGAATTTTGCTAAGCCTGGCGGAGTCCTTAAGGGTTTCTATTGAATGGCAGTAATCCATCCAGGCCTGCTTTTTGGATGCCTTAATGGCTTTTTTATAGAGACTTAGACAGTCCCTATAGGGCTGCCAGAACTTGTGTTTGTGGCAGATATTGAAGATTGCTCTGGTCATCTGTCTTAGATTCGAGAGATCTTCGTTCCACCATGGGGGAAGTGTTTTTGTACTACGTTTAATTGGGCACGAGACTTTGTATGCCACAGCCATTGCGTTCTCGAAAGTCTTAACCCTTGCCTCAAGTTCTTCTATTGCTGAAGTGTGTCTTTCAGGTATGTTTTTGAGTTTTGTCCGGAGGACTTGACCAAACTTGGTCCAATTAACTCTCTTAGGATTTCTGAATGGTTTGCTGGTCTCGGCCTTGAGACCCAAGTCAAAGAGGATCCATCTATGGTCTGAGAGTGACTCCAGATTGGAAACTCTCCAGTTTTCAACCCTAAAGCTATCAGTGTTAGTTTTTAGTGTGATATCTAGGACCTCCTCCCAACCCCGGAAAGTTCCCGTACTCGGGAAGACAAAGGTTGGGGTCGTCCCCTTATTGCAGACAGATAGGTTGGTAGTTAAAAGAAAATCAAAAAGTGACTCACCTCTTTCATTATCTTCTGAGCTCCCCCAAACTGTATGCCTTGCGTTGGCGTCGCAACCCATTAGTAGATTGTCCTTGGCTGTCATTACGGCCATGAGTTGCTCCACTTCCACTGGCGGTGCTGGTTTCTCATGAGCCATATATGCTGATGTCACGTATGTTGTTTGGTTCGCAAACTCCAGTTTAACCACTGTTAAATCGTCTGAGCTAAGATTGGGACATAGAAAACCTTTAAGATGTTTCTTAGCGAGAATGCATGTTCTAGGCTTACCTGTGGCCTGATGCTTGTAATACAGGTTGTATTGTTTGTCTTGGAGCCCCTTTATGGTCGAGTCTCTCACCCAGGGCTCCTGAATGATGCCGATGTCCATGTTTTCCTCCCTTAGAAAAACCATCAGATTATCGGAGGCACACCTTGAGTGCCTCAGGTTAATCTGTATGACTTTCAGCAACATTCGTAGACGGGGTTTTTTCTGCGATCATTAGGTCCTCCAACAGCTTGTCGGTTTCGACGATGTCCGCATCGTCTTCAGGACCCGAGGACATAAAGACTTTGAGTTTGGCATGCCTTATGCCAAACCGAAGCTTGAAGTCTGCCTTTTCGAGAGCAGCCAGGCACTCGTTGTTAATTAAGAGCAGGAAGGACATCGTGTTTTTATGGGGTTCCTCTGCCTTGATGACTGCCCAGTCATCCATTTGAACCGCCGGGTTGTGTAGCTTGAGGCATTGGAGGAGCCTTCCCCCCTCAATCTTCATATTGGGCAACCAAATGCGAGCCCTAGGTCTCCTCGGGATGTCCTTAGCTGGGATAAGCTTGAGCTTCAAGCCATCCCATGCGTCGCTAACCTTAGCAACGCACTCACTAAGGAAGTCCTTGGAAGTTTGGTCGGCGCATTTGATTACCCGATATCCCCTTACCACTTCGGCGGAGTCAAAAACTGGCAGAGGTCCCCCTACGTTGTTTATGAGGTGGTCCATCACCATGTCAGAGAGCTTGGCCTCAATGCTCCCCCACGCCTCGGCTATGGATTTCCCGCTTGAAGAGCGTTCATCCACTAGTGCAACCTGAAGGTGATCCCTTACCACCTCGGTAAAGGGTCGTCTTTGGATCGCACTGGCTGCCGACGTGCTTGGTTTGGTTGTGGTTGCTGAGCCTTCGGCAACTTTGGTTTTCTTGGGGGCCGGGCGATGGGAGGTCTCCTCCAGAGATCTGTCCCGCTTCGCTGCCTGCCTTGGGTTGTTCTTCAGGCGCTCGTTGTATTCATCAACGATTGCCTGGTATTTGACTTTATCCGCCTGGTCCTTTTCGTGGACCGTTCCGGCAGCCTCATTCTTTGCTATCTTGCCTAAGACGAAGAGGGCCATCTGGTACTTGCTCTTCATAGCTTTCCCTGCGGACTTATGTTTGTTGGGTGTTTTGGTTGATTTTTGGTTTGCGGTTGAGGTGCTAGCCTTAGCACTCTCGCCGCTTGGTGGACGGACGATTGTCTCCTGACTGGAGGCCAGCAATTCGTCCTCCGATGAGGTGCCAACCTCTGGCAGCCTCAGCTGGTCTTTTGATCTTGTTTTTTTCTCCTCTTTCTTTCTATCCATGTTTGAGTTTATTAAATTTGATTCCCACGAGTGAGACCGGAAGGGGTAATCCATCCTGGCAGAGCCGTCTTACCAGGACAGGGCACTGATACAACCGACCTTGCCCGGGCATCGGAGGGGACCGTTTACGGCCTAGTTGGTTTAACCACATACTGACCATGCAGCCCTTGACACGGTGCCTTGACGTCGTGGCTTAAAGTGGGATTTTAACTGGGGTTTACTCCCGGCACCTTATAAATGGAGTATAACAAACTAATAGTATCTTATTACATTTTTTTAATGAAGTAAGTTTTCTAAAATCAACCGAGTAATCCTCTTTAATCAAATTTTTTAAACATGACTAAAATATTAAAATCTATTAATTGATAAGCATTTGGTATTGAATGACACAAATTTAAAAAAAGGAGCACTATTGACGTAAAAGGCAAGTACCCAGAATCATGGAAAAAATCACAATTATTTATAATGTCAAAACCGACAAAAGGTTAAACCTTATCATTTGTTTTCGGCATGAAACTCAATCTGAAAAAGTGATTGTCACGATTTATAGTTTTACATTCATTTCAATAGTAGCTTTAAAACTAACGAAACAGACATTAAGGTTATGAAAGCTTATATTGCATTGAAAACCTGATGGGTTTTATTTTTTTCAACGAAAAAACTACCACTACACCACAGAAAAAAAAATTAAAAACGGACGTAGGAAAATTTCCAAATTTTACCTTAAAAATAAATAAATAAATACCTTTTTTACGCAACAGGTTCGAAGCCTAGGCCTAGCCTCTCATAACCATTCGTTTCGTGTGAGTTTTTCATTTTGGGGACCAAAGGGACAATTTAATGCCAACGCCGAACGTCTAATTGAGGAGCTCGTATTCATGACAGTTTCTCTCGGACATTCGTTATAGTATATGTGTGGGAAAAAAGGGATTTTTTACCTTGGTTCATGGGATTTATACAAAAAATGCCCGGTTGCACTGCATCAGAATCAGACCCGAATTCAACTAAGGGTAAATAAACTCAACTATAATTTGTGGGCAGAACTGAGAAGCTTTAAAATGGTTCTTCTCTCGGATGTCGGATGGTTGTCAAAACCTCGCGAGAGGTGGCGGAGATAAAATACATAATAACGCATTTGTTGTTTTTTTTCTTTTTTTCTTTTTAGGTTAAGCCTGGCTAAGCATAGTAGAACACTCCAATCGCTTACAACTTTATTAGATCGGCTGCCCGAAGAAACTGTCCTTCCTACTTATCCTACAAAAACAATCAATACTATTTTAGCACTCGTACTTTCATATACTTACGAACCTTCTAAAGAACTATTGACGGCTAAACAATAAAGACCCCCCTCCAATTCCAACAATATTTCGAATTTCAGCTTGATATAAATACCAAATGGGATTGACGGAACTGGTTATTTTTAGACCGCGTCTTGTTGCAATTCCATTTCCTGCTTCGAGCCATAGTTGTCCATGTTTTGAATTTTCCAAACTCTCTATGACTCAGCTTCTATCCATCTCGTCGGACAAGGAGCTTCGACATTATTATGTATTTCTCCCCAACTTTATACAAATTAGCATCAGTTTGACCGAGATCATCCTTATCTAAAAGTCCATTCGTGCATTTGGCCCAGGAAAAGTAAATTAAAGTTGTATGTCCGGAATTGTATTGCAAAGTTGCTAATTTGACGGTTCAACTAAGCGAAATGGTTGGCATTGGAAGATCTATAATAAATCATAGCAGAAGAACGATAGGAATAGAAAGAAAATAACACAAAGGAAGGCAGGAAATATTTTCAGCCAACACGTGTTGTAATTAAGATAAGGTTTTCATCGGGGTGTTCTGTGGAAAGCGTTAAAATTACTCGTATCCCATTTATGGCATACTATTTTCTCAATCAGCGGTTGTTTTATTATATAACTTACGGCAAACAGAAAAATCAACAAACCGAAATACACTTCATAGTAACTTGTACCCATGAAAACAGAACTCAAGATTTATAGCGCAGTTAGTTCTATTTTTATTCCCATTTCCTTTGCAGAGTGGTTAGCCAGCGTTTTAGGATTTATAGCTTCGCCCACCATTCACACTGTTTTGAAGGAGCTAGGAGTCAACATGCAACCGCCTTTTACAACCCATTGGAGGTTGCCTATTTTATGTTCCTCTATAGTTATGCAGATGAACTGATGAGCACAGACGAAGGTCTATTGTTTACCTGTCGTGTAGCATAAAACGCTTATGTGATATCCTTGGCTTTACCAAATGTTGCGGTTGTTTGCGTAGGCTTTCTTATAAGTACTTTTATATAGATAACACACTTAAGAGGCCTCTACCCAGAAATCGAGTAAAAGTGAAAAAAAATTACATTTTGTTTCTCTGACTGATAAATTATTATACTGGAGCGATTGAATTGAAACTGAATGCACTTGAAAGAACAGAATTTCCTCTTCAAAATCATCGGACGAGGTTTTTAAAAAAACATCTCAGTTATATTTTATTCAAAGAATTGTTGTTTGGGAAAATTTGCATAAAATGATTTACTGTTGGCCAAACAATTTTTAAAAAAAGGGAGTACGATACATTTGAGATTACTAGCTAAGCTAAAAGGTAATATCCAAAATACAAAAAGCGTCAAGGCAGTTCTTGCAATTTTACACTGGTTTGGAAAACATAGGTGTTTAAAAACAAATAATGTTGTGAAATATTGACTAAGTTTTCACGTGAATATTGAATACTCAGAACAACAGAGTATCATATCAGCTAACATATCTAACAAAAACTTACATTTATTTACGTCTAATTTGCCACAAAATACCGAGTTTAAATAACATATTAAAAAAAAAATTATTCTGTACAGTTCTTTTAAATGCCTTCAGTTTCAATTCAATCGCTCCAGTAATAATTTATCAGTCAGAGAAACAAAATGTAATTTTTTGCACTTTTGATCGTTTTCTGGGCAGAGGCCTCTTAATGCGATAAGAACTAGTTTAAATATGTCTAATTGTCTATGCGTATAACTACAAAATAAGGTCTCCTTTATATTATAAACAAATGTTTATATAGGGTAAACGACCGAGCGCTTCGCTTCCTGTGTGAGAGCAGAAAGTGGTTCGTGTTCCAAAATTCCGTAAGCAGATAGTAAGTAAGCGTAGCTCATTGATTTTATTACAAGTGCCATAAAATAAACTCAGATATGCTTTGCAAATACTCGTAGTTCAAAGCTTTACTAATTAATGAATGTTTTTTAGAAGCAATAAAGAGTTTATTGCACTGGGAGCAAATTAGCAAAGATAAGCTTATTCTCCAAATAATACAAAATAGCAGGTAGGTACATATGTATTAAAAGAGTGTTTATTTTAAATCTCTGTAATCTTTAGACTGTTTTCGCTGGAATCACACTTAATGATTCGTCGAAATCTTAATCCTGCCTAATGGAATACAATTGCGATAGTCATCATTATCAGATATCAGATGAGAGTTGTAAAAATGTAATGTAGATCAAATATTAAGTAAAAATGCACACCGTACCGATTTTTCTTATTGCAAAATGTATAACTCCTTGACAAGAGAAGACACCGCAACAATATCTTTCTTCTTAAAGGCATTTTCGCAGAAAAATAAATTACATTAAAAACAGTCAGCAAATTTTAGTATGTTATTGTTAAAAAACAAAATTGAGAACTATTTCAGTGTTTGGGTGTTCCCAAATCAAAATGCGCTCAACAGTGGATGGACAAAGTTAAGTTACCAGTGTAGAATAAATTTATTGAATAACGATAAAATTTTACTGCTGATAAACTGAGCGGGAAGCAATTTCGCCTTTTCGGGCCGGTATCCCTAGCCATATAGTTGGCAAACAGGACTTTAACGGTTTAGGGGAAATTGTTAAATGTTACTGATACATGCTGCGAAATGGAGAGGACAGATATTTGTTTGTTCCTCTTTGTTATCTGGCTAGAGGTTCCTATTCCTACTTTGAAAAGGTGCAGCTTGTAAGACCGATCGAAAATAAAGTGTACTTTAAATTTAGTGGTTTCTTAGAAACTGATTCCTGCCAATGGTAGAAGTTGATGTCATTGTCGAGTATAAATCTTTATTTTTGCATTGAATATGCGTCGAGTTCCAAGACTAGAGTCTTTTATTTGAACAAAATATCCGATTAAAGTTACAGAGCAATTTCCATGAGTCTGTATAATGCTAAATATATATTTTGATATGTGAATATTATGATTTTAACAAGCGTATTGCCTCCTTCTTTAGCCATAGAGGCATATGTACCAGAAATCATTTGGTTCCACCAACATTTTTGAAAGCTGCGAAAATATTTTCGTAAATAGTTTCCTCATTTTATAATACATTCATCCAAAAATTTTGAAGGGCGAGCAAGCCCCGTTGTTCTGTTTAACAACTCTTCATATTTTTAAAATAAAAACCTTTTCTAATCCAAGAGATTCACTCTGCTTTAAATGGCAAATATATTTTTGGTAGCTCCATTTCATTTTCTATGTCGTCAATTCTTCTTACATTTTTATATTGTCCTTGTGCCAGAGTATTTTTTAAGCAATTTGCAATACCTACGAAGAGTTGTCAAATCTTGCACCTCATTTTCAATTAAGACGGATTGAGGTGCGTACATCTGTCACTTCGCAGTAGAGTGTGCTTGAACTCATCAAAAATAATAAGCAAAATGAAACCATACACCCGACTAACCATAAAATCCTGGTGATAAATACAAAGTCAGCATTTTCATTCAAGTTGAGTCCCTTTTGGGAAATCACATCACTCTATTGAAGAGGATTTCGTTCCCACAGGAGCCCAACTAAATTCGCATGGTATGACACTTATAACAGACAGATATAAATTTTATACTACACACCATTGGGAATGACACTTCGTGTGGGCCACAATTTACTACTTATGACAGCTGAAAATGTTGATTGTATCGCATGTAGCTACTCAAAAAAAGTTATAAATTCACCTAATCTAAATATAACTTTGCTATGTTTAGAAATGTTTTTTTTTTTTTTTGCACTTCGTTTGTTTACTTTCTTTAAGTAGTGCTTATGCACATTTTAAGGGCACCTTCTATAGTTGAATTATTCTTTTATCATGCATTTATATCTATTTTATGAGAATAGGTGAATTGTAAGTGTCTATCTACTTCAAACTCTCTAGTTGCTGCCGCTTCACTGCGGGGCTGACTGGGCAAATCAACTTCGAAACTTTTTCAAAACGTGCCAACTAATTGTGATACTGATACTTTTATTTTTAAATATTTTATCCCAATTACTGATGTATTTCTATTGGTAACTGTTGTAAAAATCATCCATTGGAATAATTCTCAATTGTATTCGTGCAAAATTTCGAACTCGAGATGTTAATTAATTCTGACACTACGATGATAGAGGAACTCAAAAAAGTGGGTCGCGAAATTCTGTCCACCTACAGCCTAAGCTGCTGCCTGATTTGGTTCAAACATCGAATAACGGATAATATGGTCTTTTATAACTTAACAGCGGACTCAATTCTACACCTACGTGAAGTTAGCCGGCACTTTTTCTAGAATGAAAAACGTGAATTGCAGTATGCTTAATTTTTACCCAAAAATTCTAATAAATCCGGTCTTCAATTATTTCTCAAAAATGACTACCCAAATCCGATCTGTGTTCATATTTTATTTTAAAACTCAATACCGCACTTCCATTAAAAATTTTTAGCAAATATTATCCGCCTCAAAGTAATTCCAAGCATTTGGAGTTTACACAATCAGAAATTCTTACTGCATTTGCACTTCCACACACGTCCATCGGCGAATTCAGTTTATAACTGCTACTGCAAATTTAAAAACAAATCTCTAAAGTCGTACATATCTATCTATGTAAAGATATCGGTTTAATATGAACCCTACTTCCAATCATAGACACCTTAAATCGGTATACATTCGAGTCAAAAATAAATACATGCCCAACAGATCAGAAAACAAAAACTCCTGCTGCATTTTGCCTTGTAGGTACTAAAAAATCTTGTTAAGTGTAAGAGCATATAAATAATACAGTTATAACTCTCTAACCAGAACATGCGACAATTGCCTGTTACTGAGAGCTTCAACCTTAAGAAATCACAATATTATTTGATATACTGCCGTATCAGATGAACAACCCAAAAGTTAATTTTATTCTATTCGTATATTTCATGAACTGTTTCTTTTATCTAGCATCGGTTCTCAGATTTTCACCTACCTACCTATATAAATACGAAAACACCCAACCAAATTTTTGATGAACGAACGAGAAAGTTTTGTTCGACCCAGTCTTGCACTTTATTTTCATAAAACAAGGGCGAACAAATAAAACTACTCTTGTTCGCAGAATAAAATTAATCAGATAATACATTAATTCTGTTGAATTATTATCTTTACTTCTCGATGGGAACCCTTACAACGAGGTTAACACTTTAAAGGAGATCCCTCTTTATGGTAATTAATCACCGTAACGATACTCGGGAAATAAATTAGTTAGGGTACTCTATCACAGATTGACATATAAGAGAGAAAATATATTACTTAGTTATGTATTAGTGGGAGTGTGTTTACAGATGGGTCTAATAACCCACGCTATGCAGGTGTGACTAATAAGTTACTATGCCACTTGGGTCGTCGACTAAGCTCTGTGGGTGCGCCAAAACAGACTCAAAATGTCGGTAGGTAAATAAAGCAAATATTAATCACCATGTCTCCTTCTAGATTCTTTTACACTAATGACCTTTGTGGGCATTGAGTTTACGAAATGAGAAGAGTTAGAAAAAAAAAATTGGCCGCAACATGTTCCTCTATTACCCTAGCTCTAGCGACTCGCAATTATTCGAAAGGAAGGGACATAGGATTTTTTTCAAAATATCTTTGTAGCAAAGCAACCATATTTAGATATTGATAAACTGTCATAAGGTTTTATTGTATAACCAATAAAAGAGCGAATAACTTAAGTAGGGACAGTATTTTTTTCTGTTTTGTAAACAATAAACATGCTGACAAGGTGAATCGGATACCAATTGGACTATAAAATGAGACAGACAATGTTTGAATAAATTAATTTCAATTCGACAATGCCAGCAATATGTTCAAATATTCTCAGAAATAATGCGTGTATTTGTAATGCATTACTTTTTGTGTGAGTCCCCACAAAGTCCTTGCGTCAATAAAGTCGCGTGCTATATTTGTAGTATTAAGCTTTGACAATAAGGCTTATGTACAAAAAAATTAAACGTCACCATTTAAAAGCAGGACCAAACAAAACAAAAACATGCCAAACACTCTTTCGATGCTGCAACATGGTATTTTCAACAGCCAACAAGAGATGTAGTTACCAACATAGATACTATGATTATAATTTAAGGAATATTGAGATGTTGGTATCTAAGTCCTCTGCATAAAAACCCAGGAAGATAATAAAATATAGAGCCAACCGTGTAATCCTAAACAATTGATTGGTCAGAATTTCCAGTGGCAAAGAATAAGGGATGGAGCGAGCTGCTAAAAAATAATACTGCCAAGGCGCTACCTTAGGTCCAACACCATATTTACCACTTATTAAAGCAGAAGGAAAACAAAAGCGAGGATGGACCAAAACAAAAAAAAAAAAAACAAAAAAAACGGAAATATCTTAAGCACGAAGTTCTGTTTTTTATAATGAAAAGATACTTCAGCTATATGGTCGGGATGAGGAATCAAGATGTTAGGGACAGCTAAGGGTAGAAAGCTATTTTGCATGTTATTACATGTACCGTGCGTGAAGCTACAAAAGGGAATCAACAAAGTGTGAATAAAGGACCTCGTGAATTATAATGTTGTATCTTCTTCTATTTTCCAATTGACGTTTATTGCGGGGGTGGTACTGAACTACAACACTGTTATGACCTGAGTAGGGTGTGAGTGGAATAATTTAATGACAGGGTGCAATAACCTAATAATGAGCGTACCTGATGTCCTTTAAGTGAGCAGTGAACACTCTGAGAGGTAGCTTGTAAATGACTCTACTCCTGCGTTCAACGACCAACCATAAATGACAGTGTTTACATATAAAGTGAGTTACGAAATTCTTTGTTCTGCGATAGGTTCCAACTAGAGACTTGATCGTTGGAGAGTCACTTACTTCACTGAGGAAGCGAACTGAATTTAAATTTTAAAATGTTACAATATTTGCTGTGTATTTTTTGAGTTATATTACTTTTGTTTCGTTTGACAACATAACGGCTATAGTGCTGAGCGAATGACACGAACTCGATTTGGAGTTAAGATGTGCCATCAGATGTCTTCATACTGAAAGCTCACGCTGGTCATTTAAAAAACAAAGGCACAAACAGTAAATATTGATGCTCTGAATTCGGAAACAGAAGCATGGAGAAATGGTGGACCATTGTGGTTTACGAAAAAAAAAAAGTATAACAGATTGAGAAATAACAGACGCACCCAGCTTAGACTATCTGTTTTTTTTTAGCTTCGAACTCATCAAAGGTATGTTTGTTGTGTTGTTTTGATCTTCTATCTCAGCAAAGCAAAGTAAATTAAGAAAATGTGCAAACAAACGGTTCCAAGAAGCTGTTCAAAAAGCTGGTTTTATCGCTGAAATGTTGGCAGCTTATCTTGACATCTTCTACTTTTACGTAGGTATACACTATGTATAACCAGGGCCCGGATTTTCATTCTCTAAAAAACAATAAACATGGGCCTAAAATATGCACTTAAAATGACTAAATTGCCACAAAAAAGTCAAAATATGCCCTAAAAAATCAGAAACCACCTGCAGAAATACTCAAAAAGTAAATGCAAAAACATTGAAATTGTTAAAATATGCTCAATATGCCAAAATATACATTTATACCAAAACATGCAAAAATATGCGTTAAAGCAAATTTCATAATTCCAAAAACTATCTTATTCGTTTGCTTCTGAAGCTGTCCAAAAAAATATGAATTTGCATAGAGATCCGGGCCCTGACCATGACCAATCAAATTACAAGAAACAAAACCAACAGCGGGCACGTTCGGTAAGTGAAAGCTGGCGAAAAAGATATTTGCAGCAAATTTTAAATGATAATTTTTTTAAAAGTTTGTAGAAATTGTATGGAAAGATACCCATTTGAAGGCCATTTTAATTTTACAAGAGGATAACACCTGTAAAATATGAGCAATGTTGATAATCACCCTTATTCCGAGTAGCGTTGCGAGAGGCGTTTTTGAGTTGTTGAACGCCATTTGTCCCTGAACGCGATGTGGAACCTATTGGCGTGCAACAAATGTCATGTAAGAAACTTCACTGTCATTCTGTAAGGCGTTGAACGCCACAAAACGACAAGAAAAACTGATCGACAAGTAGTGAACTACGGCTGAATATGTAAGTATTCTTAAGTTGGTAATTTATTCAAATGAATTGACTAAACTAGATTAATTTCTAAAATAACCAACTAGAAACTGAATTGAATCTGAAAACACTTGATTGAATTGATTTTTTTAAATGAATTTTTGTTCTTGTGCTAATTTTGTATTCGGAAGTTCCAATGGGTTGAATTTGGTCGTTGTCTGTTTCCGTAGTGATTATAGACTGTTCATTTTTTGGATAAAACTTACAACAATTTTTTTCGAAAATATAAATACCATAAAATGATATCGCCATTTATATGTCATTGGCGCATATGAGCTGGTGTGGATCATAATATGTGGAATGCGAACTACTTACCGACGACCTTTTACCCTGTCGTGCGTGGAAGTTAGGCAGTAAGTCTTCCAAAATGAAACGCCTCAAAAAACGACAAATGTCGTGAAAGTAAAAAGCCAGTCGGAATAAGGGTGATTGACTTAAGATCAGCACATATATATATATATTATGTGGGAAATATTTATTTGTTTTTATGGTGTGAATTGAATGAGCACTGCTATAGAAGTACCTTTTTTCAGCCAAAGAGAAGAATTTTCATCCATCCTCATATTCTTGGGTTAAAAAACAATTTAAAAAAGAATTTAAAATCTGAAGATGTACTAGTACAAGAAATTCATCTTAAAGATAAACACATTAATATTTAATGATTACAGGTATAAGTAAGGTAAATTTGTTTCAAACAATACTGTAGCTTAAATACAAATGTTTGTTTATTTAAATTGTATTCCTAATATTTAGTTGTTATTTTGGAATTTAGTTTACTTATGCATTTCTTTATGCATTTCCGCGAATCACAACCAACGCCTGGTATGTACTGTAAGTAGAGAAATTCTGCGAACAAATCCATATTATATTTACAAGGGTGGCAACATAAAATGTTCTCCCCCTGGGTGTTCAGAAGTGAACACTTACTTCCAAGTGGCTCTTGCTGGGAATGAATACCTAGTGTGAGTCCTCGAAGTGTCAAATAGAGCGTAGTTGTTTTAATTGCGTGCTGAAAATACTACTTTACTTTGCTTTACTGAGTTCGAAGCTTAAAAACACAGGCCTATTGTAAATAATATCTAATTATATACCGACCTACAATTTGTTTGTGTGCGTCACGAAGTCGGAAAATGACCAGCTGAGACTTTGTTATCATTTTGACATCGCTTGGTTTTCATTTCCAAATTGAAAACTATTTTCGTACAAGGTATGAACTAAACCTTCATAAACTTCAAATCAGATAACAAGGCAGAATGGATTTGTTGCCTTCCAAGCGATATGGCGGGTACAGTTGAAATTGGGAAAGTATATCTATGAATTTTCAGCTTAAATTGGCTGAGTTTATATTTAATTTTGTTTAACAAGCGATTCCTTGAAACGCTTTTGGTATTGATACTTAAATTTACTTTTAATACGTTTAGTGCTTCATGACAACAGTTTTTGCTGTCTTTACCATAAATTCATAAGCATTTCTTATGCTTTATCCTAAGCTTTCAGCAAGTTAAGCCCTATCCAATGTTAATGACTTCTTTGGATTGATTTTCATCTGAGACAGATGTGACCTTTTAACTCGGTCATTCATGTCATTACTTGCGTGATAGAAGGATGGATAAATACGAAAGTTAACTAAGCATGTTTTATTCCTTTTTTATTCACAAAGATTCTGCTAAAACCAAGAAGCCTTTGCTTATTTGTGCCCTAGACAGGACCAAACATTTTATTTTGGTATAGAAATGGAAAAGTGCGAAATCTATTTGCGTTACTGACCTCAAACCGACAGAAGTGGTTGAGGATGATTGGAATTTCGGTAATCGGTTTGTACAATATACAAAAAGAAGACGCACTCAAGCAACACGTAGAATATACCATGCGTTTCATGGGAAGGGCAAGAAAAGGGAATGCTATTTTAAAATAATATTTGATCACTCTCTGACTTGTATAGACATACCTACTGACCAACTATACAAAACACATTTGATGAAGAAAATTTACATTTGTGTACCTATAAGGAATGCTGTAGTTAGACCTTGTCACTCTGTAAATTACAACGGCTTTATTTAACCAAAACTTCAAACGAGGGTCATTGTAAAAAACAATTAACAATTACAAACCAATATTTTGAGGGATCAGATGCGAAATACAAAAAAAAAAAAAAAAGTCACTAACCCGTTTGTTATTCCTAACTAATTTTTGAAAGAAAAGGGATTTTACAAAAGGACGTTAAAAAAAATACAAGAAATGTATTTAAAAAGGTTTTTCATTGCAAAGGTTATTAGTATATCGTCGGCTGAATGCTATGTTGTTCAATGTCCATTTTTAAAGATGTTGGGAAATCGACTTTTAAAGTTCGGATTGAAAGTTTTTGTTTATATCAGAAAATTTTTGATTGGTATTTATTTTTTTCTGAAAGCCTTCACAAATTTGTTTAAAAAACAAGTCATAGAAATTGTTTTTATTTTATTTTGAATTAGTTATAAATTAAAATCAACGAGGAAGTCATTTTGGATATTGAACAAAGTTGTATGGAGTGACAACAATGTTGGTGGGTATTGAACAGAAAAACTCAACACTGGACAAAATAGAAAAAAAAAAACAACATAGAAATGACATGGAACATATCGAACAAAACAGTTCTCTGTAACTTGAAAACTAAAAGAGATAGAACAAAATGGTTTGCACCAAACGAAAGAGCGTCCCAAAATTATGAAGACTGCATACCTAACTCAATTTCGTAAAAAATGGCCCATAGGACAAGATAGCATCAGCCGACGATATCTTTCGATTAAATGATGTTTCTAAGAAATCAGTTTCAGTCATGTAAAGTTGCAGCTTAAGATCGTTGAGCAAGCTACGCCAATGTCATCTAATCCCTTCCTTATCCAAGGGGTTCATTTACTCATGAATTACATTTCGACCATTAATGCTTTAAAATTAATATAAATGAGGCTTTTATTAATAGAAAGTGTTAAATGAATTTATTCGATCAAGAAAATTATCGAAAAAAAAACATCAAAGTTATTTTTATATCAAACAGAAAAAACATTTTCTGAAGAAAATTACTACACAACTTTAAAGAGTGTTTAACATCCAATAATACCAAGGTACGAGTAGTAGTTACACCACTATCTAAACAACACATCAATGTATCTAGGAAACTGCTGACAAAAAATTTCGCTTAACATCTACCTATACAAAATTTAAAAAAAAATCCACTTACAGTGCTCGATTCTATCCAGCTGTGAAATTGTTATCCATTATTTTCAGCAATCCGTTTAGATTGTTTTGCGCAGCAACATCAAATGTTGAACTTTGTGAGTATATTAACACTTTTGTAAATGTTTACTTATGCACCCATTGGTAAAACTTGCATCGATCTTATTGAGAAAATTTCTAAAAACAATAATCACTTAGAACTTCGCTGAGCACTTGCGAATGCACATCACTCGACAATTTCCATTTGAAACTAATTTATGGTAGCACAATACTTGAAACACTTGAACACGATCGGCAGGTAAAGATGCTATCATGCATCACAGGCGCGCCAGCGTATATTTTTCATCAAACAACACCTCCGACTAATTAAATAAACAGCACCATCTTGTGGTACTATTTTAACCGTTGCAGTGATAGTAATTCTGTTTTATTTTTTCTCCCTGGTCATCTGAGCAGGGCATCGTTTTAAAAATTTATTTCGGCAACAAACATAGCCAGACTTGGGTAAATGCAACAAAACCGTGAAAATATTTCCGTTAGGCCTGGCGCTGAATGATGAATAGCGGTATAATGTTACGAGGGAAACTGTCGTTGAATATCTGAGAATGTAACGTGTACCTATGTAAGATGTTCAACCTACCGAATGAAAGGAACACGACACACTGAACTCCAGCTACAGAAATTGAACGTCAGCAAGGTGACGTTCATTCAACAAGAGGGTCTAAACAGCTTCTCGTCAGGCAATGTGGAACGTATCTTTGTTTGAAAACATTGGAGACTTTTTGCGCATGCACTGTACTTGCGAGGGATAGCAATTTAAATTACGATGTAAAGCATTGATGAATGAATTCGTGTGCCGGCTTTCAACATTCAACGGGTGGGAGGAATTCGATACACGGAGCACGTGTCAGTTGGCCTAGGAGGTCATAGAGTTAAGATTGCGTGGGCAAATGTGGAGATAGGCATACCTAAGGTGGCATTTAAATGGAGCTAACGCAATTGCAATTGTATTTAGTACAGTCGCAAGTGAGGTTTGTATCGTTTGGGTACATCTTTTCAATATGTGTGTGTATGTGAGAGGCAGATACTTTAGCGACAAAAGCAGGTTAAAGTTGCATCCACTTAATTTTTAAATTTATCGCACAAGAAGGATTGGATTGGAGAAAATAAATTTGTTTTGCTTTCCTTATTCCTTTTAAGAACTTTAAAAATAAACTTGAACAAAATTAACAGCTGTCAAATAGAGTTTACTTTCAGAACTGTATCACCAATATAGTCTGGCAAGTTGCTTTTGACTGAAAAACTGACAAATCTATACATTTATATGAAAAACGTATAATTATTCATCAATTGAGAACGACTGGGCCGATTTAACTCTAATTTGTTTTCAGTTGTTCGTAATTATCAGGAGAAGGTTTTTACGAAAGAAAATTTTGGGTATACCCTCCGCAAAAGTCAAGAAATTGGAATAATTGAACATAGTTTTGTATGTAATTTTGTGTGCGATTGTGCCGCAATGGCTTTTCGAAAGAAACATAGAACATTCTTAGAGGAAAACTCGGAAAATTCTGTAAAAACGCGATAAATTTGAGTTGCGAAATTTTGCACTTTATCGCATGATTTGATATAAAGGTGGAAAATTTGCTCTGAAGCTTGGGAAATGTCGGATAGTTGTGAAATTCATTGTAGTAAAAGACGTTTTGCGTCCATAAACATTCATCGAAGCTCCTCGACTCAAAGAAGCAAAATATTTAATTTGACAAAATTTAAATAATAACGCCTAGCAAGCAGGCTGGGCTCCTAGTTATTTATATTTACTTAGAAAACGAATTTAATTGGAACTATTGGCACAACGGTCAAACAAATAAAAAATTGTCATATGGATTACATTGCATTAAGAAAAGTCAATTGCTTTGCGTCATTTATAACCTAATGGGTCAGTTACACAAATCAGATGACTGCTCCTAGAAGCTTATTGACTCAAAAAATTAAGAAGAATCTTGTTTCCAGAAATAGACCGCTCAATTGCCCTCAAGATCATGCGGACTTATACCCTGGGCTACTATCGTATCTCGGGAAGAAATAGTCCAGCGTATCAATCCGACAAACTGCTGATTGTCTAGAAACATTTTACTGTTCGTGATACACGACCAGAAGAAGTCGAAAATGTGACCCACCAATGAACGGCGAGACAACATTCAGTCACTAACAACCACATTGACATTAGCTCAAAAATTATTTAAAATTATTTGTGAAATATATACGAATTAATGTCTCGAACACAAGTAGAAAGTTGTATATATTTTAAATTTATTTGTTTTTTTAATTTAGGAACCACACTATAAAAAGCAAATATTTCACATTTAGTGAATTTTGTTCTTGTGAGCAATAAAAGGCTTCTGACTAAGCCGTTCCTTTTATTTACGATACACTGAGCAACTAATAAACTGTTGATGAAAGTGCTCATATATGGTAGTCGAGCTGTTGAGTTGTAAACATCCTCAATCTCATCCACAGTATCTAAACGGCCTGAAAAATCTCTTCACCTAAAAGAAATACTTTTCAATTGCACAGCAAAAAGAAAATTTTCCTTGGGGAATATTAAAATTAGCATTAACCACGGGGGTCTTTCGGTAGGTAAGCTACCAGTGTCTGACACCCTCTTTCGAGCTAGCAATAATTTACAGCAAATGTGCCGTAAGGCTGTGCTGTAATAATAACAGTGGACGAGCAAGTTGCTCAAAGGTTTTTGAATGGATTCCGTGAACAAATTTGTGCAAGGCATTTCCATAGTAGGTATTTTAAATCCGAATGAAATATTATTTGTAATGCAAATTACCTGCTTTTGGTGATAAAGAAGTAATAATATTTGTTTAGGGATTCGTGAATTAGTTGTAGCAGAATTTATAACCACCATTTTTTTTCTTGGGGATTTAAACAGTTGAGTTTAATCCGAAGTGTTCTTCCGTACAACGGCCCAATAATAAACATAAATAGATAATTTAGTGTAATTTCCCTTCCCATTTAAAATAAATTCTATTTTAAAAGCAGTTTTTCTCTAAAATTAACTGGAGCCACTTATTATCATAAGCGCCCTTAAAGAAAGTATAGCTTCTAAAGGTTGTACATGTCGTCGTTGGCAGAACTTTAATTCACAAATGGATCAAAATCAAGAAAGTTGAGATACTTCAACTTAGCTTTTGGTACCTGGACATAGTACGTTGTTAATACGTACGGAAATTACAATCCTTATTTAAAAGTTGCAACTATGTCACACTTCGACATAGAACTATAGTTAACCATACTATGAAGTGAAAGAACAGTAAACTCCGAAAAGACAAACATAAACTTTCCCTCACCTTGCTGAAAAATTCTGACTAAATTCAATCTAAACTTCTATTCTACTCTTTGTATAAATGACTAATTTATGTCAAAAAAAAAAAGCCACATTGATATCACACATACCTGAGTGCAGGTCCCTTGCCGGTTTGTGTCCCATTCAGAGCCAAATATTTATTCAAGAGAAAGAATCACTGGGATATGGTTTCGTTCGTTGTACCACGCCATGGGATAAGGTACCTACACCAGACACAAAGCGAATCCAAAAGTTAGTGTACTTGTTGAAATGTATTGTCGCATATGGCAAAGGATTCCATAGCAAATACCATAAAACGATATGGAATAAAATTTGGTTCTGTGTTTATTTGGTGAGTTACTAAGAAGTTTAACATGGCCATAGAAAAGGTCGTCAGATGTCTACCAGTGAGAGTGTAGCTCCAACAGAAGGTTTTTGTTGACCTTTTGTGGCAACAAAAAGAATATATTCCATGCCAGTAAATGATAAAGACGAGTTTAGACACCATTACACATATTCTCAGTTAATAGTCGTGTGAAATGGTTTCTACTCTTTCTGGATGTACATTGTAAATTGAAAATCGAACTGCTTTGTATAATAAAAAGCATCCTTTCTGAGGTATAATTTTGACATTCATACGGAGTGATTGTTGGCACAATTTACCGTAAATTCCCTTATTATCCTGTGAAGCAAAACAAATTGACTTCAAATTGCCTGCTTTTTGTAAAATCTAATTCAAAGCAGCTTTCTTTGAGCCGTAATCGTTAACGAATGGGGATAATGGAGCGACGGTATTTGGCTACCCTTAGGCAAAGCATTGTCGTTATTTTGCAATGTAAACTGTACATACATTATCATGTGTAAATTAGTAGATGGGAAGACAATGCTTAGTGAAATTTGTTTTTATTTGAAGTTTTGTCTAAGCTAATCGGTAATACGGTAATCTGTCACTGTCAGTACGAAGAACTCCAAGGAAGAAGAACACTTTTTGGTGTCACACTGTATGTCGGTGCTGCTCCAAGGGTAAATAGTCCTAAGTTAAATTTTGTTGCTGTTAATCAAATGCTTACAAGAAGATCATCTACATTATACAGAGAATTGATAGACTAAACGCCATACGGAACAAGTTGTATGGGGACGCTGACATCTGGCAGGCCCAGGTGGACTCAATGTGGTGCTGCATGGCTTTGGCATTTCAAAACAAGGATTATTTGATTTTCGACTGAAGTAAAGAGGTGGGAAGGATCCGTCTTTGAGTAGCAATGCGGAAAACCTCTTACGCCACACCAAAGAACTCAAAAAACAATCCTCAATTCCACTTAAAGCGTTGGAAATGCTGATAGACTGGAATAACCTTTATGAAACTCGAACGGAAATACTTTCAAATTTGTAACAAATGCACTGCAGTGGCAAAGCGGTAGAGGCAGTGCTTCAATTCATAGTTAGCATGAAAGAATCCCTTGCAAACCAAAATGGTTGATATTGTTGGTGTGTGCGACATCGAAGGGCCTTTCAAAAACATTGGATTAGAGGCTTAAGCCTCAAGGAAAACGGATGACTGAGTTGAGACTGCATAAGTCACTGTACCAACTAAATGTTGTCAAACGAGGTTTGGTTAGAACGTGCCTGCTGCAAATGGACTGCCTATGGACACCAGTACTATGCAGTGTAGCAAGTTGTCTCTGAGATTCAAACCTCAGAGAACCACAAATTGCGCTCATATTCTTCGCGAACTTATAGCAACAATGTGTGATTCTAATCCTCCTGAAAAAGTTAATCTATTCAGCGGTGTGGACTCAGCATTAAATGTAAGGTTCCTTTCACGCAAAATTATGTTTGAGCACAGCTAGACTTTACTCCCATCTGGTTTTAATATTTTTTGTGTTTACAGATGAGTTACTTTTTCAGTCGGCAGGAGTTGACGGTGTACCAAACGTTGTATTAAGATGCCTGCCGCTAGAGGCGATCGATATCTTCGCCACGCTATTTAACAATGCGCTGAATAATGCATATTATCCGGAGCAGTGGAAAAAGCATAGCGATAGGACAAACCCTGCTAATCTTCGGTCAATTAGTTTGCTCCAGAATGTTTGCAAGATATTCGAGAAAGTCATCAATAGAGCTCTTTTAACATGAGTTGAAGAAAATAAGATCATTCCGAACAACCAGTTTGGCTTTAGAGCGGGGCGTGACACTATTCATGCCGCGTCGAAACTGGTCTCCGACATTCAGCAATGCACGGGTATACCGTATACCGTATAGTATCTGGCTCTTCTCTAAGCTGACCAGATTGGGCATTTTAAACCTTTGATATGTATGATTTATGACATGCTTGTGGAAAAGGAGTTCGTTGTCAAAGCTTGCAATGTGACTTCGAGCAGGGTTTTCGAAACTAAAAACGGCTTACAACAGGGAGCAGTGAATTCTCCGGTCCTGTTTAATATTTACATAAGTGATCTGGTATGGGTTTCCTACAGACATGCTATAGCGTACGCAGACGATTTAGTGGCGTACACGTCAGGACCAAAAATCGAGGTCATCAACATCCTTCTGCAGCGTGACTTTGAGCAATTTAAGAGGTATTGCGATTGTTGGAAGTTGAAAATCAATTTCCAAAAATCGGAAACAATCCTGTTCAGAACTACATAAAAAACTATCCCAACAGGACCCTATACAATGGGGCTCGACTGAATAGGATTGACAATTTCCTTATTGAGTGATAATAACCTGATCTCAGGGTCTTACTACCCCAATTTAATATACTACGAGAGTACGCTTCGGTCTGGCCTTATCGCGCCTGAGGCATTTCTTCATGTAGACATGAAAGGGTTAGTCCAGACAAAAGATGGTGTGCCGGTGTTGTACCACAGCTACTGCGGCGCGAGGGATAAGCGGCTCATCCACTACGGATGCGCCGCCAATGCTCAGGAGCTCCTCCGTTTTAGTACCGCAATTGTGGAACGGGACAAAATATATATCCAAAAGCAGTTCGCCGAATTTGGATTGAGGAAGAGGTGAGGGTGGATTCGCTCTCCCACTGAGCTGCTTTTTAAGTTCCATCCAGCTGTGCTCACCCACCAAGGTCATTTGTGCTTGGTAGTTCTTAAGGACTTCCTTTCTTTCTCAAGTGTCGGACATATTTTGCAACTATAATGTCGAGAAAATTTGCTTACCCCTAAATTCCACCTGCATAATCAGATATCGACCCAAATTCAATTGCGAGTATCCTTTCCGCCAAATAAAATACCCTCCCAACATTACACTCTGAGTAAATCAAATTCTCATTCTCATATTTGAATCCAATAAAGCATCACCCGAATCGCGTACCTGTTTTCTATATTTCTTCCATTCGTTTAACATTTTTTTAAAGAATTTTTACAGTACAGTACTTTATACTTCTATTGTAACAAATGATGCCGCGGGGAGTAGGTACTCCATTACTTCCGGTCGATAAAAAAAAGGAGAAATGACAACAAGCGGTGAAAGAAGTCATTCAAAGAGATATACACCTCGTATTGGCGATAGTAGAGCATATCAAGCCGTTCATAGGGACCATGATATTCGTTCTTTATTTGAACACGTATCTGTATAGTCTGTATCCCTCTTTCGAATGCCGTCTCGATAGAAAGAAGACAACGACGTCCTTGCCGACAAACAAATTGACAATTTCCATTCGACTGCTTACTAAGCTGTGAATTTGATTTGATTACATTCATTTTGGTTTCGCATTATCATATTCTTGGAAGGTACTTTTATTTTTTTTTTTTCGTTTTTGCCGGTGCGGTTGCTCCCTTTAGTGTTTTTTTCATTTTTTTTTCTGCAAACTGACTACTGCATAATAGGAGTAATTGATTTTTGATGGGAATTGAATAGAGAGCTTTGTTTCGAAGAAGAACTACACTTTCGGGCGTCATTCAAATGCCTATTTGAATATGTAATGTATTTTAGAGAGCTTTGAAAAAAGCTGTAACTTTAAACGGTCAGTTAAAGGAGAGCTATATGATGAATTAGTGGGTCTAGAGAGTGAACCTATTTCACAACGCCTGCAGGAGAAGTCATGTGGACATTTGCGAGACAAAAGTGATCACTCATCCTCATCCGCTATATACGGCTCGAGAAAACTCCTAGCCCTCGAGAGAAAATTCAATTCTAAATTAACAATTAAAAAAAAAAAAAAAAAAAATCTCGATATTGGTAGTTACTGTTTTAAAACAGATTTTGAGCAATCAACAAATTTCCAATCACCCGCTATAGTCTCCTAGATCCCGCATAACTCGCTGTCTTCCAACGCCGATTATAGATTATCAGGCTGTAAATAGTTTTAAGATTTTGTTGTGTTTTGTAACTACCTAGAAAGCTGACAAGTAAACTGATCGGAAGCGGTGCCCACCCAGCGATATTGTAAATGAACACTGGTTATTCCTTAAATTTAGACTACAACAGATAAATACAGAAATAAATGATGGCTACGCATTGCTCATTGCTGACGAAGGCCATTTCAAGTGTCCCCAGAAACACCAAGTACTACTTAACCATTGCTGACCCGAAAGGCAAGAAATGATAACCTTTATTAGAGTGTACCTCCCATAGGTGCCATCCCCCCAAAACAGCTCTCTGCTGACTCAAGTAAATCAAATTATAAGCTGAATAATCAAAAAGAAAATTCACGCATTTTGTCAAGCCTCTCCGACTTATTAAACCTTATTTTATCTCGTCAGTCTCAAGGACATTTATGCAAGTACCATCAAATAAATTGATTGGCAACAGCATGCTTTTCAGACGGCTTGTACGAGTATGTCTGTGTCATCCAATTCAATTTCTTCATATTTAGGTATGAGGATTATTAGTCTAAGGACGATGTCCTCTGGCAATGCTAACACGCACTCTAATACCGAGGTACTTTGCATGTTGTTTATTACCAGTTGACAGGGCAAAATAATTTTCTCAAAATAATCTGCAAATGCTGCGATTCTTCGCTTCTCTACCTGCAGCGCACAAGTGGGAAAATTCTCTTAACTATACCCGACTAGGTGGGTTATCCTTTTATTTTGTTTTCAGACTACTAAATGGCAATATAAGCTGCTGTCGTGGCATATTGCAGAAATCTTTACTTGAAAATTAAACTGGGAGCCGAAATAATTCCATTTTTAATTAAGTCTACGTAGAATAAATGCAAAAAAAATATTCCCCAACAGTTATCCTTTATCCTTTTCTTGGCCACAAGTGTTATATTGAAGGTTTTCGTCTGCGAGCCGTCTGGTCTTTGAATTAGGTCCAATGTCTATCTTTTTCAGGGAATTTCCCCCGAGCTTTAAATGCAGAAAGATCGTCCGCATTGTAGCCCACATCATTTATATTTCACACTTGAGGTATTTTCTCAACAGGATCCCGAATAAATCTGAAAAAAGGTCTGGTTACTGCTCACAACCGAATTGGAAACTTAATGGACTTTAAATTTATAAATATTTAATCAATTTTCAGGATTTCAAATGGCACATAAGATAGTCGTTCGGATTACCCTGGGAGATGCTTGGTTGGCGGAGGAGTTGTATTTTCTATGCACTCTTAGATAAGCGAATATTCGCTGTCAATTGTGACGTGCTTAATATTAATACATACGATAAATGTGTGAGACGAGTATGAGAATGACAATTTTCATTAGAAGTGTGACTGAAAATGCAAATTTCCATTTAAAAACGTTACGTATACGCCCCAGTACAGCTAATTGTGCATATATAGCTAAAAATTGCATTCGCGCAGCCGCTGTTCACATCAGAACTCGATATCGAAACTAATTTCATTTTGAATATATTTGTTTGGTTGGTTTATTTTCGTATTTGACTCTATAAGGTTTGCTGACATAAATCGAGTCATGCGAGGACATCTGCGTGGCCACAGCACTTACATTAATTGTTATGTCATTTGGACCAAGTTCTAGCAGAAACTGGTCCTGCTCTGTTTAAGTGATCTTAAATTCATGACAGTGAAGGGAACTGAAAATTTTGGTATTACATTTTGGAAAGAACAGAAACTGAAGAATTTTTACAGAAATAAGTTATGCAATTTTCCTTTTTTTTTAGTGGATTTTATTCTTGGAAGGACCCTACAATCTTGTGTCATATTTAGTATAGTACACGAAGCAAGCCATTAATCAACTTGGCTGAAGGCGCACATTAGGTCAGGTTTGGGTACTCCCCAGTATATTTAATTAACTTACAACATTGTTTTCAACTTTTCGACCCCACAGTTTTTTTTTTTGCTTTTTTCTATTTCGTTATTATTAAACTTCTGAATTGGCTTAAGAACACTGATATCTTGATTATATTTAAATAGTCTTCAACAATTACTTTCGTTATAGCTAAAAGGACGTCGACTGCCTGCCACCTACTTGCTGCTTCTTATAAAACCGCATTCACCGACGGGCCGTTCTAGGCCATAAGCAGAGGGTAGATTGTTTCCAAAACCTTTTTTAATAAAGCAAACTGTCAGCCAGATGGCCGAACTGGGTGAGTCGCCTTAATTTGCCTACTAATCCACAGTTGTTAATTGTGTTAATCAGCTATCCCTTAATGAGACATATAGATCCAGTAGGTTCAGATGAGAATAATGCTGCCAAGAAGTCCATTTATCATGAGTCCAAGGCTTTCGTATTTTTATTTGACGTCGAATATTCATTCAAACACAATATTCCCCGAGCAATACAGTATAGTCCCGAACTATCCAAAATGAGCAGCAAAACAACACCGAGCACTGCCAACGAAAATAGTCACTTGAATGTTATGACCTAAAAACAATAGAATTTCAGTCTTCTTCCAAAGAGACACAACATTTTTTAGTGTATTAAAGCGGATTAAGCTCTAACAATTTTGCAAAAAACTTGCGAATCTTCTTTCCTGCTCAGAGTAATTTAAAGACATGATGAACGTAATGACAAGACGTAATACAATTAGCGTAAAACCATTACGCGCTTAAGCAATCATGTATTGTACCAACTAGCACGTTTAATATAGAAAAAGTAAACCAGCAAGTGATGCAAGCTCTCTTCTATCGCGATGTACTCCGGTAAAATGGATAAAGAGGTCACACCGCAAGCATGTCTAATATAGTCAAACCAAGGCTCCTTTGGGCTTGCGGAATAATTAATTGTCCTACCATTTACCAACTCAAACCGCAAAAGGTTTATCACTATCAAACTAACACAAATAGCCCTCTAACGGGTGAAAAACATTATAACAGACACCAACATTATGCAAGGCAGCGGACTAGAAGGAATATCTCTGTAATTAAAAAGAATATTTATTTTTGAATTCATTTCAGTTTAGCAAAACAAACCAACTAAACCTGTGGGATATCCTTAATTTGCCCCCATTCCACCAGCGGAGCTGTTACGTATTTACCAACCCCTTGCTCGATAATTTCCTGTTACAAAACTTTAACTTGGTTCCACTTCCGCTGAGTGTACTTTCCCCACTTTTCTGACCTGAAACGAGAGACAAGTTTTCCAATTTTCCTCGCTTGTTAGTTGTACATCTTAACTAAAGTATTCAACAACGCCAGCTGCACGATGTACTGGTACAAGGCAGACTACACGATGAGTTTTAGTTTTCCCACAGAATAAATCTTTGCAGTTGAATTACTTTCTGCACTCAAGTCCTGTTCCCATTTCAATGTGTACCCAGTGTGGCTGCAATTCACCAGGGAGACTATGAGCTCTTTGCTATGCTAATGACTACATTTTCTTTTCATTTCATAATAGCTGTACAGATTTGGAACGAACTAAGTAAACACGAGCATTGGGGAAAGCCATACCAAATACGTGTGCATTTGGAAATTTGTAGTTGTGAAGATTTTATTCATCCAAACACCTCCTGTGATAATGAAGAGAACATTTTAGAAACCTTTTCCCAAGCACAACACATGAGTTAAACATAAATTTAAATAGCCAAACCAAAGGTTGCAACCTAACAAAAGATATCCGTCCCATACCCGCTTAAGGGCAACAAAGAGTTGCTGCTCAACTTTCATTCAAAAGGATTGAAAAAAAGAACTTCAACAACAAAATCAGAAAGAACAACTCGAGACTTGAGAGTTTGAAAGACTAGGTTTCCTAAATAAACAACGATGAAATTCTGCGGTATCTTCAATCCCTACTGACTATGGAATTTCACGGTTCTTTGCGGGTATAGTCAGCTAAATCTTTTTGAGTATCCGTTAACCCTGTTGGGTTAATGGTTTATCCCGTATACCAAAAGAAAAGGTTTCAAATTTTCGTGGAATTATTATGGAAATTAAAAAGGGATATAAATTTTGTGTTTACGTTGGCGTCATGGTGCGGTCACAGAGTACTAGTAAAATGCGAAACATTAGGCCAGTTAATTTATTCACTTCAATAACACACACAATAACATTTAAGTGGTACAACTGCAGAGGGGATGTTTAACTTTTCTTTGCATTTTGAGGAGCTTTTCTTCGAGGGCTGAATGAGAGATGAAATGAGTCTCAACGGGGGATCGAAGTTTGATTAGTTCAACAATTTACAGTGGTAATTCGTACCATTTAGACTTGTCGCAATAATTTTGGTGATTTGATTAACTTAAAATTAATTCACATTGCATGTTACTATTTTATTGGGCGTCTAATCGCCTGAACTGTAAAGTTTCCTCAAGACAATGTATCTTCGAAAAATCGTAAAGGCAAAAGTCTTTTCAAGAGAGACGCATTTAACTCACGTACGTACAAGTCTCTTCAACATATTCTATAGACCGCCGAATGTTGTTGCAACTAAATAACGGCTTAAAACACTTTAACTGGAGGCGTGCAAAGTTTTCAGCTGACAATAATTTGTCTCCTATGGACGTTAATTTATTGGGGTCATGTCTACCCACCGGTGCGTTCAAGGGTATGAGCTAGAAACTTAAACGTCTCGAATGTTTGTCTGGTTCCTTGAATATTGATTTTATTATAAACTTTTCGATGGAGTGGACGCAACTTTGTACAACCTCTTATAAATGTTCTATAGACATCGAGCTGGCAGAGGAAGCATTTTTAAATTGGCATCAGCGGCAACAATAATGTAAGTCTCTTCCAATTAAGTTGCATTATTATAGTATGGAACTCATTTTCGTAAGTATGTGTAAACATAAGCACTGTCTCTTTTATTAACTTGTACTAAAACTATTTGAAAGTGTTTGGTGGTCTAATTCCATGGACCTTAAGAGTCTCAACAAAATAGTTTCGTAGATACCAACAAATAGGTCATCAAGGGATCGACACCCTATTAAAGTTTTAGAGCTAAGGTCTGCGATGCTTTTTAGGACTACTTATAGTGAAAAATAGTTGGATAAATTATCAGCCGATGGAAGGTCGCACATCACAGAAGAAATTAACGCTTTCTGGAAATTGTGTGAGGGCTTTACTAAATTGTAAAACTAAATGCAGACAATATTTTCATCAAGAAAAGTGCGCTAGAAGCGGCAAACTAAAACAGGCCTAAAAAAATATGACATCTAAATTAATGGCTACAAAAAGCATAAATATTTGCGTGTGGACTTGTTAAAAAAGGGCTGGCTTGAACTGGAAGTCTTGAGTTTTACACAAGTGTGTTAATTCCTTATCGTAGAACGTATTAAGGCTGAGTTTTCTATCCTGTTAAGCACGTAGTCGTTGATGATGGATAGAGTATGTGAATCGAGTTGACACTAACGCTTTGGTTCGAAGAATCGTCGACTCCAACCCAACTCAGTAGAGGATGACCTTGGGGCTCTTTCCTTGAGGGATGCAGCGAATATAATGCGAAAAATATCTCAGAATTTTACATTCACATTTGATCGCGCTATATAGCTTTTTTGGCATACTCATACAGTCACAAAAAAAAAATAAAAAATCTTGCGACGACTGCTTGCATACTGGCCTCATGGAGATGAACTCGTTCTCTATGGATACAAAAAAAAAAAGTGAGAGACACCCCAAACTCTGAAGACACAAATACAGATTCTGTTTCTGCAATCTTGCAACTATATGTGAAGTATCTACAGTAATTACATTCTATCACAAAGATGTTTCTTTTCTTTTTTCAAAGAACAGCACGGATATATATTTGAATTCAAAATTCGCTTACCCCTCATTACCTTGATCCCATCTGCACCATTGTTGCATTATGTATATTACTTTTCTTTCGTGTTCATGCTAAATAAATTGTTAGATTTTTTCCTCCAGCAGTAGCTTCTTTAGTAGCCTCTTCATCTTTTCCACACAATGGTTGCAGCTCAGCATAGTTATTGTTATTTTTTCTCTAATTGGAGCGCTGTTTGTTCTTCCATGCATAATCGGTAGTGACATTTAAAGCGACGCCGCTATGCTCTCCTTTGTAGATCATCAACAGTCACTCATACACGCATCACAATCGCATTGATTTTCACATAAACTTCAAATGAAATCGCACAGGGATGTGATGGGTACACGTAGGTATTTGAAAACATCAATGTCAGTTGCAGATGATGGTCTGTATAAGTGTATACCTGGTAAGGTACTCGTAAGAACACTTTCAGTTAACTTTCAGACACATTAAACAATTTCCGTAAAATTCCTTTCTCGTCATTGCAGAGAGGGAATGTAAGTAAGTACATTTATCAATAATTTAGAGGGCTTTTTTGAAAATGTCGCTGTTTATGGCTTGGAAATTGTTTACGAGCCTCCGTAGGTGGATGCAATTTATTCGAATTGCTATTAAAAGTCTACTCCTTTGCGAGCCATTTCGGTGGCACTCTGGTGATGGACATTTCGAGGGGCTCTCCAAGGAATTTTGGCAATTTTAAACTTCGCCATAGGCATGGAGAAGTAATTTTCAAATTATTTCAATTGCAATAGGTGTGTGCGTATCGAGTTGAATGGGCATATAAATGTTGTAAAAATGCACAGTCATCGTACTAGGATTATGAATGAACACTTTCAATGGCCATCACAATTTTCAAATCAAATCATTTAGTTTGTTTTTCCATCATTATATTAATACGTAAACATGCAAAGTTTCTGTAAACTTTTTAAATATTGATTGTGAAATGAGGAGAATTAAACTTATATCATTCGAAAGGTACTGTGCCACAGATGTGAACAAACAAAAAATCGTGGGTATATGTCCCCTTGAAGACTGGTGAAATTAAGTTAAGAATTCCCCATACAAAATGCTCATCAGTTAATACAACCCATTTTGTTGACATTAAAATTTTCCCCGCCATATTGCCACAGTAACGTTTTCAAATATATATCATCTTAGACTAGAACCTTTTTTCGAAGGATTCCTACCCCTAAAAGTAAGCAACTGTGTTCCTTATAAATTTAATTCAGGTAAATAATGTCTGTGATTATTGACGAACATTTTTTGACATAATTGTTTGGATCTAAGTTTTCATAGGGACGTATTAAATGTTAATCATGAGTAAAACTTACTTTCAAAGGGGCAATTGTTTTCGATATCTAATCGTCGATTATTGTGGCACGTTTTTTAGTATTACATATAAATTTCAATTTTCAATTTTCGACCGAAATCTTGTTATTATTATTTTATCAATATATTTTTATTTTATTGGTTTTCTCTCCTTTTTTTTTGTCAAATAGGTAGACGGAAAAGCCATGCTTACATTTTTATTGTAAATATTGTTAGAATTATGAATTCATCAATAAAACTCAGAATCTGAATCTGAAACCCCGACACGTCCTCAGTGATGGACAACTGGGCTTGGCTACACAATCGTATTTTACATGCCAGAAGCCACCAACAATGGCTTCTATCCATTTTTGGAAGCTCTAGGCAAAATGAAAATAAAACTGTCTTAGAAGTCGCATTAAGAATTGGTTCAGAACCTATCAAAAGTCACCTGAACAATTTGCCAAAAAATCAACTCAACAGTTGTCTCAGAATCAATAGCGAAAATGTCAACTTCGAAGCAGAAAAACTATCGAAAACGACCCCGAAAGCTACTTTGAATATCAGAAACTATTGTTAAAATAATTTGAAAAAATACACCAAAAATATTACCTCAACTGTTTTCAAAATTGACTCGAATGTTTCGTTAAGTTTTTTAAAAGCATAAAACAAATATGGACCAGAGAGAAAGTTTTCATTCTAGTCGAGAGTCAACCGAAGAAAATAGTCCGTGTAAAGGATTTCTCCTATTTCTATATCATTTTTCTGGAATTTGAAACCTTGGATAATCCTGTCTAATGACATCTACCCTAAAACTTCCTCAATGTTCGTCCTAACTTTCTTCATTGACACAGTCATTCTGTGCATAGTTGTGCTTAGTTTTGTTTTTGTGTCGCTTCGAATAATTTTATATTCACCTATCAAGATGCACTCTTTTGTAAGCTCTAATTCCTGGTAGTTTAACTGTTCAAAAGTCTCCCCCTCAACCCCAATGAAAAATATACTTATTCTAAACAATTGCTACTCAGCACAATAAGTCACAACTTTTAATTGTTCTATAAAATGATAGGCAGTGAGACACTTAGGTAGATTTCAACCCTTTCAAATACAGAATTCTATGGTATACGGTTAGGTCGGGAACTTTAGGGTGTGTTCTCGCATACAATATCATTGAGTTTTTCCAAGAACTTTTAGGATACCTGGAATTAAATTAAATAGCATGATGACGGCTACCTGGAAGTGTAACAGTTCAGTTGCTTAGTTATTGTTACAGAACACATTTCCTAGTTTAGCCAAAAGAATTACTTTATTATTGACACGAGTGCAGAAACATTTTATTAGTTGTAATACAATTTGGATACCTAGCCTTTATTAGAATCAACTTCTAATTCAGTTATTGGATGGATATGCACGTACCAAACACAAGACGGAAGGACACCATTTTAGGCTTTCGAGGAGCTGTAATAGGGTAGAGTGCTTCACTTATTTACTGTTATGTTGCTTCACTGATTTATTACAGGGCGCGGTGTAGAAACTAATTCGCTCCTGAAGTGTATAGGTGGACGAAGTGTCGCTCGCGTTCGATAGTTACATTTTGTAAGAAAAAATAGTTTTTTCCTTTATTTGTTTATTGTGAACCAAGAATAAATTGTAGATGTGTTTAGGCAGGCATACCTAGTGTTGACACTTACAAGTAGATATTTGAGTAGGAAGTACAGTGATACCAATAGTTTAAACGTTGGAAACTTCTGTAATGTTTTTAGAAGTCCAGCTCGATTACATTTCAATGAGGAAACATGTTTAACTCCCTCGAAATCTGGACAATAGCCCAGTTGTACAACGCAGTAGAGGAAGACTCCGCTTAAGGTAGCTCATAAGTGGAAGGGGAACTCAACCACCTTAGAGTGCGAAACTGTAGGCAGTTACCCAAAGACCGAGCTAGCTGGAGAGGCATGTTGGTTGCGGATCAGATCCACCCAAAGAACTGTAGCACCTAAGTAAAGTCCTCACTGAAATAAACACGCTATCTGAATTGAAAGTAAAACTATTAAGACCTTCGTTTTAAACAAAAAGTGGAAAGAAGAAGATTCAACTGTCGGATGTCCACAAGGATTTTAACTCTTCGCGCAAAACAGAAACAAATCGAATATCGGTGACAAGTAAGAAAGAACCTAAAATTACACGGAGAAGGACCCCGACCGGGTAAATTATGAAATATCAAAAATAATCTCCCATCAATAAATAAATGAGCAAAATATAGTACTAAACTCAGACGGAAGCATCAAACATCAATTCTTCAGCACGTACCTTCTGTTAACGATGAACCATTAATTTCCACATAAAAATTGTACCCCGACTCTATGCAGACAATTGTAATTATTGTCTTACCTTACCTCTTGGCTGGGAATAAATTCATTATTGCGGGAAGTAAATCACCGAGCGGAGCATCTGCTGTTGATGCACTCTTATTGTCGGTGGCACCGTAAAGGACCGCCATTAACCTTCGGGGATACAGAAAGGACATCATGAGTACAAATCGTTTAGTAAGCTTTTAAGGGACTTTTTATCTTTGTTTTCTTTTGTGTTTAGTCGAGGTATGTCGGAGACTTTGCTTGGTTACGGTGCAGTCGTTAAAGTTAGAGGTGTAAACTTTTTTATGGCTCAACCGTTTTAAAAGCAGAGATTATTGCTTACAACATCGCGGGTGAATATAATGTGACGCCTTTCCTACAGTGTTTTGACCAAATTCGTATATAGGGCTGTATAAACAAAAAGGCATTTTGTTGATTCGATGAGAGCTTTGTTTTTTGGCTGGAAAACGTTAATGGAATCTACTGTATTCAATATTTTTATGCGATTTTTTCAGTCTAGCAGATGATGGAGGAATATAATTCAGTGTAAGGCAAGTGAAAATACAATTTTTGAATCAGTGCTTCGTTTATTTTACTGCCTAATGAACGAATAAATGGATATTGTTCCATATTTTATGCCCGAGGGTCCCCTTTTTGGATTCTATTAAATTTTTAAAGGGTTTTTATCAAGTTGCTTGCGACACCGATTTGTTGAAATTGAGCTTTAGTTACCAATGGCCTCTACCTGCTCTTTCGTTCTTAAAGCATTTTTTCAGGAGCCTGATATCAAAGAACCTATGGCAGTAGAGGTCTGTTCGTATTACACACTTAAACACACTTCAAGCTAATTTTGTATACCATTATAGATCTGATAATTTGTGGCCTTTGACATTTATATGCGGTTTGAACTCGACCTACATGCTTAGACATTTACTGAATTTACATAAATTCAATATCAATTTTGGTTGTGTGACCGTCGGAACATAATTTGCATTTTCGAGACTAGAAAGCTCTGCAAACTCCCAAAGGATTACAACAGATCAACCCAAAATCTATTATTCAGTATTTTGCGTCCAAATTTGCATTTAATACCACTCACATTCCATAGTCATAAAAATATGTCCAACCATCTTAAGTTCAAGTGTCCAATTGGATTTATTCTGATAGCCAAAATTCAGGATAAATTTATTTTATTCAATGAACTTATGGCAGCATTACAAATAAATAATTACTAAACTTAATCTGTCAGAACCTTCGCCTGTTAAATGTTTCGAAATTAAATTCTCAGCTGCGATAAATTAAATATCCTTGAACTACATCCACGCAGTTAAAGTTTACAGAATCTCGAAAGTTCTACAGTGCACAAGAATTTGGGGGAAAAGTGAATTCCCAATTTGCCCTTAAATAGGAAAACGGCAGAAACGGATTTAATTATACTTCAAGCGCGTTTTGCTGAACGCCTGCCAGTGTAGTGGAAGAACTTTACTCCTTTGCTATACCTCCTTGCCTATTTGTTTAAGCACCGCTTACCTATTTTGCATTCAGTTTCTTTGCTGGAGTTTTATTACAAATCTTTCAGCACAATTGATCATTTAGGTAAGTAAATAGTAAAATGAAATTGAAATTGAAAACTTTCAAAGTGATAATTATTTCAAGGTTTGTTGAGCCTCAATTTTTGAAATTGTAATACATGGAATGGTACACAGAACAGAGTGCAGTAAATCCTAAAAAATTATATCGTTTTGTTTTTGTGTATTATTTACAGAGAGGGGTGAGTACTTCCAATAGAGGATCTTTGACTTAGAGTAAATTTTTATTAGCTATACTGTCTACCGAAAGTCATGGTAGCGAGCACTGTATTATATTATTTTGTATATTTTTATATACCTGTATTAAATAAAAATAAAATTAGCTAGAGATTGGAGCGACCTACACATTTAATCCGAGTTCGAACTCAAGCGGCTGAAATGAGAAGCTTTCCCAGAGCACATATACTCTTAAATGTCAGAACTGTTCTGTTGACTGACAGAATTTAACTGCTCAGATATATTTGTATCATAGCTCAGTTAAGCCCTTATTATGGACCAAAAAAATCCGTCTCGAATGCAATTCCGATCAAATAAAAAAACAAGAAATTTCAAAAGGGAAAAATATAAAAACCACTATCTTTATGTGTCAACCCTCCGCCTTCAACTCGTGACAGTCACAGCCTTAGTTCTTTTTCCCTGTTCACAGAACAAGCTCGTTCTCTTCGTTAACTTTTGTCTTTCGTTAATTTCATATGAATATGTGTTCCCTTCTTTACACATCGAATGCAGAGTCACAAATACTGATGCGATTCGACACAAGCCCGGATAAATTTGGCCGTGTAGCTTAAAATCGTTTAGCACAACAACATCTGGTATTTATTTACGAAAATCGATCAAATTAAGGTACTGGAAATTATTTTAATCACTACCGTGACAATGTTTAAGCTGTACATTGTCAAGATTCGATTTAACTTGTTCGCACGTGCAATGTCGGACCAGTAAGCCAATGGCACATAATTCATTTTGCGATAAACAATACGAGCTGTTAGTTGTGGAAATTTTTTGTTTTTTCTATTTCTATGTTTCTTACCAGTCGCACTTTTAAAGCGGAGTAGCGGATTAAGAAAACTTTTTATCATAACTCAAACATATTCATAATTATCTACATTGTTTTAGGTCACAACCACAACTCGAACATGAAGTCATAATATTTTATTTATTTGCACAAATCAACACAAACAATGGCTTAAAATACGACCAGCAAAACTAAGCCTGGAAATTTATATTGAAATCTAGGACTTTAATTTAGACTTAACTCTAAGGAGCAGCTTGAGATCTAGGATGCGTGCTACTGTTGAATTCGAAATTAACGATATTTGAGTTGAGCTTGTGTGGAATATGGGAAATGAGTTGGTTAGAGCCAACAAATATGCATAATGCGGTTAATGTGCCGTTTTATCTCATCCTTAAGCTCTTGCATTGTTGCTGGCTTATCGACGTACACCTCTTCTTTCAAATAACCCCAAAGAAAGAAGTCCAACGGTGTCAAATCGCATGATCGTGGCTGCCACTTAACATCGCCACGACGTGAGATAACACGGCCATTGAAGTTCTCCCGCAAAAGAGCCATTGTTTCGTTAGCTGTGTGGCAAGTGGCACCGTCCTGTTGAAACCACATATCGTCCACATCCATATCTTCCGATTCGGGCCATAAAAAGTTCGTTATCATCTCACGATAACGAACACCATTCACAGTAACTGCCTGACCGGCCTCATTTTGGAAAAAAATACGGCACCATGCTGCCGCCAGCGCATAAACTGCACCAAACAGTCACTCTTTGTGGGTGCATTGGTTTTTCGACAGTCACTCTTGGATTATCATTCGGCCAAATGCGGCAATTCTGCTTATTGACGAATCCACTGAAGTGAAAATGTGCCGATTAAATTGACCGAAAAAATCACGAAGTGCACGATATGCATTTTGATTTGAACGCCCATTTTCAAAATAAGCCTGAATAACTTTAACGCGTTGCTCGATCGTGTATCTTTCCATGGTTCAAATTGAATCAGTCTGAAAATGAGAAATTTCAAATGAAATGCAGAAAGAAACTTGACGTTTAGGTGTGGTTCACATTCAACATCGGCCCTTCAAATTTAACCACCCTTTATTACAACAAACGAAGTCGAATGTAACTTCGAGACAAATGCCGCTTTTCATCAAAATAGTTTTACTATACGGTTGTCATTGTTAAATTGGATTTGATGTTCCACCTGAATGACATACTGTCAAGTCGTACAGCGACATGCAGTGAACATTTCAATTTATTGTCAAACTTTAAAGAGTTAGAGGTCACTTCATCCAAGTGGTCCTACTGTTTTCGCTTATTAAATTCGCTTGGATACGAAAGGCTCAATCAATCTGCAAGATATTAAATTGCAAGATTTATCGACCCAAATCAATTGCCCTTCAATACATTTTTAGTTACCACAGTACAAAGTACATGAAAGGAAAAAAGAGAGATTGTCGAAACTTTCCTTAAGCTTGTCCCATCAATATTTAAGTGATATGGCGTTCCATAACAAAGGTGGGTATAACTTATTGAAGGACATGATAAATACCCATGACCGTCTGCGTGCTATTCGGAAATTTTATTCGACCTGGGTAATATTGTGGCGTAAATGGATGAATCACACGCAGACTAGGGGACTACAAGTGAGACATAACAGTGGATGACTGACTTTATACTAAGTGATGTACCCATTAGTGAGTACTATGGGCAATGGTGATGCAACAAACAGCAACTACATATAGAGGAGGAGCCGAATTACACCTAACGATGTGTTGCGCCTATACTTTTGGATGGATCTTCTGCTCTATTTAATTTGCGATATATATCGTGCTGGTCTCATATCGTAGTGCATTGGGTGTGTGCTGACAGAAAAATGTTCTCCGCTAATATCCGTCATAGGCAAATCTAGAAAACTAATCCAGCCGTTCGATGGCGACCTTCCAAGCTTCTCTATGACTTGAAACTCAATTGCATCCTTCGCAGTACTTGTTCCACTTTTTTCAATGCTTCGCGGTCTCAAAAAGGCGATCAAATAGCAGGAAGTCAGGAAGCACTTACATTCCTTCAGAATAGCGGACATTAAATAGCACTTCGACTTCCTAACTAAAGTTCTGCAAATAGCATTTAAGGGAATCAATTGTGTTGTATATGTCACCCTATCTGCAGCACCACAGCATCCCGTGGATGATGGATCAGGGGAAAACCATTTGTACATTTATTTTTCATTTCTAATCCACCATATGAGGAACTCTTCTAATTTCTTCTCCCTCGTCCTCATCGTTTGGAAGACTGCAAGTCACTATAAATAAGCGAAGGAATGTGTTCCTCTAAAAGCATACAAATGGCAAGAAGTACAAAACAAAGCAAAGTACTGATAAAGCGGTCTTAATGTCAAACTGATGTTTGCACATTTTGCTAAGAAAACATTTTGCAACCCATTATCGACTAAAGGTTTAGATCTTCGCATTCGTTTTCTTTCAATCAACCCTTTTAAATTGATGTGAAGGGAAAATCTGAAAAAAATCTCGATAATGTTGACAATGAATTTTTTTTGGCAGCGAGAACTGCTCGTTTGCAATGCGCGGTAGTAAAATGTATTTCTAGTGTCCATTTTTAATTTTTGAAAACCCCAAAAAGGCAACATTTTGCACACAAACCGTTCTTTTGAAGGTAAACGAAAGAAATATTTTTATTAGTAAAACCCAACATTTGCGGGCTACCTTCCTCTATGCTTATCTAATCTTCCATCTATTCACAGGCAAGAACGCAGAAAATTATATTTGATTCCCCATCCCCAAGAGAAACTTTGTTGGCCCGAGTAATCCGAGTATAGAAATTTCATGCAGATTTCTCCTATCTGATTAAAGTTTTTTCACAAATTGGGAATGTCTGCCTTTCAATGTCCAATTTTGTACTTGTGACAACGTAATGACATCATTCCGATTAGGGTGCCCACTTTTGCCTTTTCACATTTTTCGCCTTTTCTTTATGACTAGGTTTGTTGTAATTTCTCATAATTATGTTAGACGCATAACATTGAGTGAATTTGGAGAAAATATAAACCGGAACGCGATATAATTGAAAATACCCGGTACGGCGTTTGTCCCAAAAGTGACCAACCAAAATAAGGATACGCTTGAAAGAGTATGTAAGTATGGCAAAGTTTTTTTTTTTGCAAATTTGTTTCCTTTTGAATTAAATTTTAAATAATAAAATATTGAAAAAAAAAAAGACAATGCTCTTGGTTAAATGCACATAGTCAAATATGTGCGAATACTGTTGGTTGTGGAACTAAACTGACGTCATAGAAAAGAAAGAGAAAGCAGCTTGTTGACAATCACAACCCAGTATGCTGCAGCTTCTGTAAAACGACATCTCCCGCTGGTCCGTCTCCAAATCTGCAGCGAAACGAATACCATTTTTGGAGACTTCCCCAAATGCACCAAAAACACAAGTGAATATTTTTTTAATTGCCTTTTCATGAAAGAAAACTTTGCAAATCGTGCTAATTACTAGTCAATAATTGTTAACGCTATTAAGTTAATGGAGAGTTTAATTTTCTTTTAAAACTAAGAGGTGTCAAATCTTTACCTGAGAGCTATATATGAACTTTTTGTCTTATCAACTAAAAGTGATTAAATAATATAAATAAATTTGAGAAACGAAATCAAAATCAGTCCTGCAAAATAAAAAAACTAAAATATATTTATTATTCAGAAGAATTTAAATTCTATATTCAAAATTTAACTTTTGGTAGGGTCTCGGGAATTGGGTGTTTCCTTAAGTCGTACTTTGGTATAATATCAACACAATAGCCATGAATGCGATGAATAAAGGGTGTCTCCAAATTCACGTAAGATCTAAATTTGCCGCTATTTGTGCGATAAGTGTTGGCAAACAAAAAACAACATGTTTTCATTGTTGAACAAAGTTTTAAAAATAAATGAAAGTCTGGCTGCCACAGTTCGATTCAGTGTTGTGCAGAAGAAAGGCAAATTTCAAGAAACTTTTTGCAGCATATACGAGTACTTACTCATTTTCACCTTGAAGGCTTCGATAAAAGTAAAAGTCATTTCCCGGAAGAAAGAAGTCTGATTTCTAGTTAATTTAAATCTTGTGTGAATTCTGAGCCACCATTTAATGGTAATCATTTCTAGTGACGATGTAAGATGCGAGAAAATAGTTCAAAACCCGAATTAGAAATTCTGATTGCCCACTCAGGTTATGAAGAATATATTTCACCTTAAAAAGGATCTTACTACCGAAAAGTATCATGTTCATATCATGCACTATTTGAACGGCTGACAAAATCAAGAACTCTGTAGCTTCGCCCTTGTCAAAGCTGAGTCTTTTCCCCATAATGGAATTCAACAAACAACCCACTCGTGCCATTTGGGATGGATAGCGCCTAAATGGAAGAATAAGCATGCCTGCTAAATCAGTTTAAACCCATTTTCTGTTCTTTCGCCTAACTACATAATATATAACATTTCAAATCAAACTATTTGCATTTCAGAATTCGGCAATTTCCTTTGCATAGTTATTGAACGCAAAGAGCATTCCACATTTCCATACCATTCCAATTGCCATTCATCGATTCTCATAATTGAATAACATCATCCAGATAACCCTCGGCGAAAGCCAATGCTTTATGCGTACACCATTTCTCAGATGATACTCCCATCAAAGGATGCAATTTTATATTCCATTAACTATTATAGATATAACACTGTAATGGGTGCTGGTATAGTTGAATATCGAGGATAATAAAATCGTGGAATAAAAATCCAAAAACAAACAGGTCTTTTGTGATCTTACTTTTACGGTATTGATACCATAAAAGGGAACATCAACTGGATGAGTGTTTCGCACGCAAGTTTTATTTGCACTCTATTTCTTTTGGCGGCATATATATCTTAAAGGTAGAATTAAGAAAGTTTAATGCGTCGCCGATACAAAATTTCCTCCTAAATTAAGATAAATTGAAGAAACGCTATGCTAATGATCGGAAAAGTCTACTAATAAGTTTACTCACCTATACATTAAGAATATTACCCAATATTTATATAGTGAGGTATATATATACAAGAACAATGGGGCGCTTTAAATTTACGCAGTCCCCCATTCGAGGATTTTCCACTCATCATTTCCCAACTCGGTTCATTAACTTTAACATTTAAATTTATGCAAAACCATGGAGCAACTTTATCCGTTGATAATTGATTCAGCATACACCAAAAAAAAATTAAAAAAATCCTCTCCAACGATACGGCGAATATTGTTCCTTGATTAAACACAAAATAATAGGCTTTAACACGGAAACATGATATCCGATACAATGAACTTAAGCAGCTTGAGGTTTTTGGCTTCATATCATCAAGGTGTTTCCAGAAAATTGTTTCATTGTTGCTAAACAGAACCGAAATTGACTGATCTCATTGGAACAATTTGACGTAATTCTTGGGGAATTATAGTCAACGGTTGGGTTGTTGTTTGCTTATTCCTAAGGCGGAAAGTCGTTCAAAACAGGTGATTGAACTTATAAACATCTGTTGTGTAGGTATTGTAGGTATCTGCCGTGTAAAATAAAATTGTCTAATCCAGTTCCGTCTTTTATATTTCGGTAGATATAGCTTGGCAACACAAATTTTGAGGGCGTTGGGAGCAACATTGTGGCTAACAGTGCTAAGCCAATGACACTGCCGATGACGAATTCAACAGACAATCAGGCCAGGTAAGATATCTATGTAGTTTCGTTATTTTGAACAGTGAACATTTTTATACCTATAAAAATACACAAATGTACCTAGAAAGTAAAACTAAAATTTTGAAATTATTTTTAAACCATGTCCCAGGCTAAGTTGTGCTGGAAATTGAATTCCCATGTTGACCTTCTCATACAATGATTCGGTCTTTTTAATTTTAAATAAAAGACTGCACAAATGCTACTTTCAAAAACGTTACAAAATACAAAATTTCCTTTGTTGACTGTTCTCTAATGGTTGATAGTTCACAACTCTGATTTCTTGAGAATTATAGTTTTCTTTTACTCTAAATATTCCTACACCCGTATTTGAAGACCAAACATTAAGTTTAATAAGAAATTATGGTTTCTTTTAACTTATTTTAGGAACAATTTTTAAATTTAAAGGTTCAAACTGGACGCTCATTCCTTAACTTCTTAGACGATAGACCACGAAAACAAGCAACTCAGTGCAAAAATTAGTTTGAGAGCTTAATCCGGTTCATTTTCAACAAATGAAAGGAAAGCGGACGACAGTAAAAAAAATTCCGCCAGAATATAACTTATGATGTTCATCAAAATTTCAAAACAATGTCGTCCAGACGATTTTTGTCATACGGAATCTGACCCCTGAATTTTATAAAATAATTTTTTTGCCTCCATATATTAAAAATTGGAAAAACTGCAAAGGAAAAAAAGTTCGCGCCGCTAAATCTAAGGAAAAAATATATTTAAGCCCCTGGACCTTCTGACAGAACAATTTTTAGCCGCATGACAAAAATTATTTTATCCTCTGAAACTTGAAAGATATTTACATTTTTTTAACATATTAATTCGTGTTATTGCTATTACAGTTTTTAATTTAAATAGTCTTAATCTTAAACGTAAGCTGGAAAAATTATTGTTATTATTTATTTATATATTTTTTTGATTCAATTTATTATAGTTACTAGCTGATCCGTGTTCGCGTTGCTTCTCAGAGTTTTTAGAGAAATTTTGTCGGCTTTTCTATGTATAGTATATAAGATTATAGCAATTCCAAAAGAGCCTCAAATTCTTGTGTGCCCAAAGGCCCCGGCATGGCCTTAGACGGCACTGGTTTAGTCATTCGAGTATTAGGAAAAATGTTGCCAGCGTGTATTGTGTATAGATATTCAAATGATCCGATTATACAAATAATGCTAAGGGAAATGCTACTGTGACTTCAAATTTGAATAAAGTTATGTCAATTGGAAGAAGTCAAAGTGAATAACCTTAACACAACCTTAAAAGAAACTCCAAAGTACGATTTGTCGCTCATGCAGTGTTTTGTCCCAGAAATGATCCCTTCTAACACATTGGCGACATTGTCAATTTTGAGCAATTACTCTTATTTTTGATCCCTACTTAACTTATTTCAGTACCTCTATAACCGAAGCAAATGTTTAGGCTCACAGACTTTAATAAGTGAAAACCATATTAAAGCGGAACCAAGTGAAGGTCGTAATATAGTGGCACGAGACTTTCTCATTAATTGCAAGTTTTTCTGGTCTCTTTTCATAAAAAAATAGACCTAGTGTGTTGAAACTAATATTCACCTCACTCTTTAGATCTTTACGTTTGAATAATCCTTTTTGTAGCCTGCATAGCCCAAGGCGCATTTGCCTTCCTTCAGCATACTTATACATTTAATCTACACAATGCCTTTAAGGATATATTGCCCATATCAACCATTTAGAGCATGATGCATGAGCATGATTAATGATACCTTCGGGTGCAGCGGAAAGTTCAATAATATATTCCCTGTCACGCGGATATATAATAGGATAGCCATTACGCAGCTGCTGCTTCCCGACGACATAATGAGAGCTCTACATATGCAAAAGCGATAAAATTGTACTTCACACTGATAGAAATCCAATGGCAAATGCCATTGTAATATGGCCAAGGGATTACACTTGATAAACGGGTATAGCAATGTGTAAATATTGAATCGACATTATTGTACAGAAAGCGTGTTTTTGTTGGCGGAAATCTTGAACTCAGAAGAGGGTCGTTTGCAATCACTTAAGAGCTCATGTATTATTCAGATATTCCTCCCATCTCGTCAAGGAAGACTTTCTAATAAAGCAAAATCTTATGTGGGTGTAAGAGGATAAAAATAAAAATATACATGCATTTGTACTGTATGTCCTACTACTTCGGACTTGAATTGCTATTCTAGTCGAGATGTCAGCAGCAACATCGTGCTTGTGTCGTTCGTTTACAAACTGACCTATAAAATGAATGGAAGGACATGTACGCTTAATAAAGCCCTGCTGTGGAATGCTCCTCATATTCACCCCTTCTTACGGGTCACATACTAGGGGCAATGAACATTTCAAGGATGTCATCATAAATCATAAATGACGGAAGTGCAGCCAGTTCACCGAATAATCCGTTGATTATGTTTATTTAGGGCGTTTAACTATTTGAAATTTGTCCTTCGCATAATTTGGGGAAAATCACGATGAAATGTCTTTGCAGGAGCGGCGTATATGTCAGACACTCGACACAAGGACCATTTCGTAGAATATGATATTAAATAATTTCAAATGGAAAACCTGCTGCAAAAAAAAAAAAGGACTTACAATGAAAGTAGTGATTGGGGAGAATATGCATCACTCCAGTCCACAATTTGTTTGTGTATTTTTGGTTAGACAAAGTTCCACAAACACAGGTAAAGTGGTCTCTATTATACTTCTAGGATGTCCGTTTGAGAACTTTTCGTAGAACAATTTAATAATTTATATAGAAAAGAGTTTAAACGCGTATCCGTATATATTTTGAGAGGCTCGAGAAATCGGTTTATTTGGAGGGCATCAACAAGTCTGATGAAGCATATCGAGCTAAAAAGAGACTAACGTCTGTTGAAAAATGAAATGGAGGGACTTATTGACCCACCCTAAGAGTTGAACTTTCACAATTGTTTTGCTCTAACGTTTAAACTGGGTTAAATAGAGACATTGTTTTTCCCCTGACAAACAGAGAAAGTTGCAGTACTAACAATTGAAGAATCCCTGCAATATATAGTTTATTGAAAACTACTGGCACGCCTTGCGTTCCGTGCATGTATACCGTTACCGATACCCTTCTTAGATCACATCGTGGTTCTTTCCGTGTATTACCTGACGGAAGAAAATAAGAAGCCGGAAGCCTTTATTAAATTATGTGAGTATGTACACGGTTGACTTTTGTGTTTCGTGAACGTTTTTTCTCACTATACGCAATAAACTCGTCGTGAGATATGTACTAAAGTATTCATGTCTCATTTTTATTCTGCCAAACATGCGTGTTGTGTACCTACATACATACAATTTATGTGATGCGGCTTAGTACGTGTTTATTTTTCTTAAAAAAATATGCTAATTCAACTCAGAATAGATTTAATGGGGATGATACTGTATTCTGTTCTAAGAACGATTTGATCTATTTTTTAAAAGCTTTTCATTAGGGTGATTTTTGATAAAAATGGAGTGTTGCTTGAGGTAGCTAAGAAGGTATTTTTTACGTTGCCCTAGTAACGGGTTTTCAAGGATAAGGAGGGTTTCATCGTAATTGAGTCACTCGACATGTAAATTTAGTTTGCAGTCACACGAAAGCAGTGTGCTATGAAATTTGTGCCGTTTCATTGGATACCATCAGGATTCTGAAAACCAAATTTGACAGAAAATATAACAACTCCACCATCCACACTCCAAACAAAATTTCTGTTTTATTGTATTGGAAAAGAGAGGTCGGCTCCAATTTGAGCATGAAGCCCAATTCAAAACATTGCACGAAAAGTTTTGTGGTTATTGTTCTGATTGCTGATGCTAGCCTCGGAAAGACGCACAGTTTACACCTTAGGACCTAGTCTTCCACCGGACTATACAGATGTCAGCGTTCGTTAAAGCATGCCGTCATATAAATTTCTACAGCAGCAACACTATTCCGTCGTCAAAGGCAAAACGAACAAGAGACACTGTTGTAGTCATAGCAGCAAGTTCAAAGAAGTCGTTAGCAAGTTTAACTAAAAAAAAACTCCCCATTATGAGAATAAAGAGTGTTAACAAAGATGACGGACGCGTACAGTTGAAACCGACTTAACTTAACACGGACAGCAATAAATTGCAATACAGAACGCGCCGTACTAATAACAAATTTTATTCTCGGCTTTAAATTTACGAAACAAAATGGTTGTTTTTGTTCATTCGACTAGGAGTTGTGATCCCTAATTTTTGAGGGAGAACCTGCCATTCTTTCTTCTTTAATTCAAAAATAATTCCAACACTATTTTAGTAACAACTTGTAGAGGACCTGAGATAGTTTCAATTTGTTTTATAACTGCTCTTCATCATTTCTAACAAGCAGCCAACACTTTAGAAGAGTTTAATTAGTTTTGCTCTAAGGATCATTGTATGCTAACACAGATTGATGAATACCTTGTGGAAACCAATGAATTTTGCATTCCATATCGGGCACACATGGAAAGTGATTCCACGAAGAACATGCACATGTTCTGGAAACTAGATTTGAGTAATTGCTGTTGTACGCACTAAGCTTGCAATTTGTCATGGTTTATACTTGTATAAAAATAATGTAGGATGCTTGCATTTTCGTCGTAGGTTGCTGTTTGAGGGAGTTCTATCCTATTTGAAATGAATTTTCTTGTCAGAGACGAGCACATCTCTTGCTGTTCATTTATTCCCGAAGTAAGAAGTTCATAGTACACACAGTGTTTCTTGATAATTGGTGCTGACAGCTACCTACATGTTCGTTTCGTGTAGGACAATTTTGGCCATCCATATGGTCTTGTTTATTACTGTTTCCTGAAGGACGTGGCACCTTGCACGCAAAGAGTTATGAATAGTTGGGCAAGAGTTTCCGACACGAATTCTGTAGAGTTCTCTCTTAAGAAAAATTAAAATGTATGTCAAGGACGGTTAAGGGCAGAATAGGACTTGTGGATTTGAATCCCAAATAGCTTACAAATATACTTATTGGAGTATACAGTAATTTTTGGAAAAAAATATTTCTTTTACTCTTCCCCTTCTATGAAGGATCAGAAACATGCGTTATTTGGCAGGTTTTTTGACATGTTCTTTGACGGTTTTTTGACTTTTTTTTAACTATTTTTTTTGAGGCTGTTTTTATCGCATAATCTAATAAGATTCTTTTACTTTAACCTTTTTTTAAATAGATTTTGGACTCTTTTTCGAGTTGGTTAAAAACGACTCAAAATGTATCAATAATGTGTCTAAAAACTCTTCCAAAACGCACCCAAAAACAGGTCGAAAAGAGTCCAAATCACATCGAAATACATGTTTAAAAAAAACAGCCAAAAACATACCCACAACGCGTCTAAATCGTGAAAGCCTTTTATTTACAAAAGCAGACAAATATGGCAATGTTTGTAATTTTGTTTTGCTTCGCGCATGTGACTGCCCACTATTTGTATGAGCATGTCCTTTCATGTGAAAAGGGATGAGCACTATCCACTCCAAATGCACAAAAGGAGAGAGGGTAGTTGCGATCGCGCATGATACGACAGTCACGAGCGCGGCAGAATTTATTTATAAAGTATTCGTTGTGCAGTGCGGTCGTTTTATTTGGTGTGCCAAAGGAAAGCTGGAAAAGAAAGAAGCGAGAGAAGAAGTTTTTGTGTAGGGTGAATAATTCACTGAATTGCCTAGCAATCGTCTACATAATTTGTTGATATTATTGTATTGAATTAAGTAAGCTAGTGATGATCGCAATATTGTAGTTATTTATTTTGTTTGTGGTAGAATAGTCAGCTGAGAAGGCTCGGTATCTTTTGTTTGACGCGCATGAATTCACATTCATTGAATCATGCGTGGCAGTATGTGTTGGACGGTATTCTCCTTCACATTGGCCTCTTTGTGAGATGTTACAGCGAGTGTATCCATACTCTTACACATTTCTCTTTAGATAACATCTGCGGATGTAATCTTAAGCAATGCGTGTGGCGATGGTGTTCTCCTCCGCATTTCCTTTTTCGAAATGTGCCTGTGATGGTGTTCTCCAGCTCATTCCTTTATGATTGAAGTCGAGTCATGGTGTTCTGTCTCGATTCAATTCATTCTTTAACAACTCTCTCTGCTGTGTTCTCCTTCAGAGAGGGATTTATCTCGCTGAGATAATATTCAGAGATCGCTACAATTTATTTTGTTTAAGTACTGTGATCAGTATCCGAAGATAAGGCTCAGCTGGTTTAATGCAAAAGTATTTATTAGGGTTAGGTAGTTTATTTATTACCGTCTCGTTGTGAAGGTAATTCATGTGTTTCTTTTGTTTATATTTTATTTACAGGTATCCCAGACGATTCGATTACGCCCCACGACATGCTGATAATCCCTTCGTTGCATACATTTTTAATTTTGTTTTTATTTAATTTTTTCCGTCAATAAAAAAACGCTTCGTTTGAATGGAAGTGTTTGTGATTTTATTTCATTCCTTACAATCGCAACGAAAAAAGTTTCAGAATACGCGACAAAACTAACATCCAATAACGCGTCAACAAATGTATCCAAAAACTGCAACTAGAATGCAACCTTCCTTGATTCTTATAAAAAAATATTTAAACAATAAAAACTCCATAGTCTATTCAACTGCAACGATCATCATTTGCAAATAACTCCCAATCACCATTGCATTTCGTAGGTAACTATAGTAATTGATTTGTGTAACATTCAAGACACACCATCCAAGAGAGGCTTGCCTTTACCTGGAAGCCTTCAAGTCTTAAGACAAGAAATACAACAAGTCAAATTTTTGCAGTTTTTTTCGATATCATTTTGACATCGTTTCTTATATCGTCCACAACATTAAAATGCCTTTTGACCAACTCACGCAGCATTTATTTTTCTGCTTCCGACCAGTTTTGTTCTCTTGCTCTTCTGATATTTTCTTTGCCGCTCATCAGTAATTTTATAATTTTTGTTTGTATCACAAAACATAACTATGTTTGCACTAAAATGCATGCCTTATTTTTGTTTAAGAAAAAACGCCAAAACCAAGCCAGAACCACAACAAAATACAAATTACAAGTTTTAAATCCTTTTGACTTTTTCGCAGTCAGAAAGTATTTATGTAATAGATTTGTAGTAGAATACACGTTAGACTCGGATCTAACTAAACAGAGGTGCCAAATTCTTTATGAATAGCACCTGTGTTTAACCTGGGGGTTAACTTTAGATTCGAGATTAGTTAGACCCAGGTTTATAGTATAACTATGAATAGGCCCAATGCCTCTAAGCAGAATGGGGCTTTTCCGAATGTAACAACCAGACACGTACACGCAAGCAGTATACGGTATACCATTCACTTGAGTTCAACTACAAAAAGACATGAGAGACGTCACTACATGCCTTCGGAATGGTCTTGTATTCTATTGAAATAATTGATGATATTTCAATTTACTACAATGTGCCAGTTTATGTTTTATCAGTTTTATAAAATTTTCTTATTTTTTACTAAAATTCAGCATTCACTTTTATCGCTCCCTGTAGGCATTTTATGTGATGCCTTTGTCACTGGATAAATATTTGCCTGAACTGACAGCAGATCATCCCCCACCCTATTTGTTTTTACTCTTAGAATTGATTGTACAGATCCTGCTTAGCAACTTCAGTGTGTACGACCACGACATTGTCAATCAGAAACTTATGGCTAATAATGTTGTGTTACTGTAATTGATAAAATCACCACACGTGATATATCCTTGTTTGAACAGAACAAAACAAGAAGAGTTTCGTAATTGTCCTTTCATTTTCAATTTGATATACGTACAACGCATATACACGAAATCAACACAAAAGCCTGAAAGATTGGGGGTAATTACCATGAAGTATTCAGCTTTAACGTTTCATTACCCTGAGTACATAAGCCGTTCACATAAGGACGCCCTGTGCTGCGCATTATTTTAAATTGCAAAAGTATTTCGCTACATGTTTCACATAAGCTAATACCGTTTTTTTAGTCTGCTTTCAATATAAGAGTTCAGTTGGTATATACGAAACGGTTTACAAATTGCAAATTCTATGTAGATACATCGTAGGGTCGACAATTTCAATAATTCTCATTGCAGTGACAATTGCAATTAAATTTAATTTCTCTGTGTTGAGTATAGAATTTTTTGAAACGCATATGAGAGTGTATTGTATGGTGTTTGTTCGCTACGAGGTATTTCAATTCTTATTAAAGCTTATATTGTTTCGGAGCAGTGGTTTGCTCGACAACTGGACGGCACGCCGGGTTCCTCGCTTAACCCCCAGGAAAAAAACAAGAGTGATTGTCCTGCGGAAGCTCCCCAAATAGGTGGCCTAGACTTTGTAGACAATTAAAGGTAGTTCAAAGTTCGGCTGCATCTTCTGCCCACAAAATCTGAGAAAAAATGCTCCCTGTTCCTGCCAAATGAAATTTTTGTTAGTCTTAATATAATCTGCTTAAAATTTTAGTGCAAAAACTATAAATACCTAAACTGGGCCTTACTAATAATCATTTTTAACCTTTACACTAAATATTTTGTGGGTCGCAATAGGTAATTTTATATAAATAGAATTATAAAATGGTGAGTTTCGAAAATCTACCCTGGACACTAAATATGATAAAAAGCATAGCGTTTTCTGTCAAGTAACAATTATAAATATACGAATTCTTACAACAACAAAAGAGTCATAAATCAAAAAAATAAATTATTCAATCTACACCATTTTCTACAACAAGTGAGAGGGCTGTTTTATAGGATTCCGGACATGATAAAAAAAATGGAAAATGTTTAAGATTGCACCCTCTTTTCTAATTGACAAGATTTTGAAAGGAAGTACTTTAAAAAGTAGAGTTTTAGGAAGCTAAAGGCGCAGTGGCTTGGTGGCTAGTGTGTTGGACTACTAATCCAGGTTCGCAGGTTCGGTTTCCAAAAAAAAAAAACCCTCGCGAACAACTGACACGCATCCAAGAGTATAAGTGTCCTGAAAGAGTTTCTCAATCAGCCGATTGGGTTCAGCACAGCGATGCCAGATGTGGGGATTTTTCCCCATTTTGGGGAATTTTTCACTTGATGGGGAAAATGGGGAAAAGTGCTCTTGAAATGGGGAAAAAACGAAATGCACGCATATTTATCAATTTTGCATATTTTTAAAATAATACTCGTGTAGTTAACTTTCAAATAAATCTCGAACATAAAAACATCACCGAAAATGTAAACAAACTCCTCCAGTTGTCAAACTCACTTGTATTGGTAAATCTGAAGCAAATCTGAGAAAAAGTGCTCTGAAATCTGAAAAAGATTGCTTTTTTGTACCGAGCGAACATAAAAATTGCTCTGAGTGCGCCCAATCGAATACCACTAACTGCAATCTTTTTGCAAAACACCCCGCGAGCATGAACAAAAAATTTTCAAAAAATTTCCCCAAAATGGGGAATTTTGGCAACAAAAATCTGGTATCACTGGTTCAGCATACAATTGTAGAACCCCTCCATTCATCCTAAAAATGAGAAACTCACAATGAGAAGTTAGGCCTAGGATCCCTACGGACCCGTTGCGCCAACTATTTATTTTTATTATTTTTTCACCCCGTCTATTTTATAGCAATTCATGTATGCAAGTTGATTTTCGAACAAAAAACCAAGTGACACCTGAAATATTTACTTGAAGGGAAATAAACCAGGTCATCTATAAAAATATTTGAATAAGACTCTATTTTGACCATATGAAACAGAAAGATAACATATTTTTGCATACCATCGCAAAAAATAGGTCTTTGCTTATGAGACTTATTGACAAAGGTTATAGTCAATTACTAAGCTAAGCAAGTCTCAAAGTCTCCAACATTTTGCCAAGCAAAATGTCAAATTTAATAATGTGTAATTTTTGAAATCAATTTCCTACCACACTTTCTCTCTTGTGTTTTGTTTTTTTTTCTTTTCTTTGTAACACATGCTGGCTTATTGAATAACTTCGTGCATAAATATAATCCTCCTTATCACCTATTTCGCACCCGCATACGAACATCGTTTTACCCGTCGGTAGTGGTAGTAACAAACAAGAAGCATAAATAGCCTTGTACACAACACAAATCATTCCCTTACTGTAGCCTCACTACAAGTTCTGCGGCTTAGTGAGAAACTCGTGGGTTTTCTTATTTTTCTGCCCGTCTAGTGCTTTATCGTATCTATTGATTAAAGACGACACCTGTCTACCCTGATAGCACGATTTATTATACTAATAAAGATTATCACACCTAGCACACATAATATTTAGAACACCACAATCTCCTACGACAGGGTATTGCAAGGAAAATGTCAATACTCAACGCGCTTCCCTCACATACTATCCAATGTCGCCGACAAGAATCCCACGTGTATGTGCTCCCGAGTTACATCACTCGCCAACTCTTAGCCTACGCAATAAATGTATACCATAAAATGCTTCATCGTACTTAATGGAAGTATGTACTTACAAAAAAAAAACTTTCCGCTAAACTTGTGAAGGACACTCTTAACAGCTTTATAACATTCAATTTACATCGTTCGCCATAAAAGTTCCTCAGATTCTTTTAAACCTGTTTTCATGTTTCCCCCATTATAGCACCTCATTAAAAACTTCTCTCTGGATTTTATTCTTTTCCGAATGGGAGAAATAATTTTAAGCTTGAACTTTATTAAAACACCCCGCGGGATGAACAAATGTTTAATCCAGTAAATAAGATGCCTACGACAGTCTGCGCTTTTGTTTTTTTCCTAACCCACATCGGGTTTGAAGAAGCTTACCGTCCTTCAAAAAAGAATAAAGCAAAATATTTGTCCCTCTCAATTGGATTTTCTCTTTCATTATGTCCTTAGCTTAATTACTAATTGCCTTCAGTAATGGCTGCGGCCGCTTTTTTAGTCATCTCAAAATTGAAGTGCGGACTACTTCTCGCATTATTCTTTCAAGCGAAAAAAGAACCTGGTCTTAATCTAAAAATGATTTCCCTTAAAATAAACACCGGAGTACCTACGGACTTTTTAATTAAATTTATTAAGCCTACTCTTGGTGTTAATTTTTTGCAAAGTAGAGATACAGGATAAAACAACTCAATTCAGCGCTGAGAGGTTGAACAACGTACCAACAAATTTTGAAACGTGGTACATAAATGACAAAGGACATTTATTCAGAATTGCGATGGTGGGATCAGTGAAGCATACAAAAACGCCAATTTGTTACATTAAATAAAAACTGTTCCTGATTCATTTGGAGGCATACATTTCAAGTTTCCGATAAAAGAGAAGAAATAAAATTAAATTCCATACGAGGTATCAAAGATAATTATGAGCTGCATAGGAACAATAAACTTCTAAGCAGCAGGCTATCGGGCAAAGTTAACGCCCATCACTATAAGAATTGAAAAAAGGAAATACAAGATTACGACTACTGAACTGGTTTGGACTAGTACACATTCTGTTTGCATATACGTAACAAGAGCCATAGTCAACAGAAGAAAATGAATGCGTGGCTTTGCTTTGAGGCAAAGATTGCGTCACTAGTGCTCTCTTACTATTTGCAGATACGTCACAATACAAGAAATACCTAAATCACAATACAACAACTCATACATTGCTGGTGTCGAAAAACTGCCAAAGCTTACAACAAAAATAAGGAATCATCAAAATGTTGTAAGCTTGCATTTCTTTGATTCATGACCACAAGGGGTCCAGGCTAGGTCAGTTTCTGTCCGTGGACTGTATACTAACGTGGTAATTAGGTAATACCCAATAATAATTTATTTGTTTGCCTTTACGAATAAAATATTAATTGACTTAATATAAAAAGACAATTTGAGAATATTGTTTTTCTTTTAAAGTATTTTGTCGACTTCAACACTGGGTTCTTGCGAATATTGCGGATGGAACCGGCAAAAATTGTGAATAATCAAGTATAAACTGTCACAACTGACAGAACGTTATGATGGACAGCTCCAAAATTTAAATTTACCTGGGCTCCATCAGAAATCAAGCGATAGCCTTTATAAGACCCTCATTATGCCAGTTCCTCTAAGTTATATATTTTTTGTAAGCTATTTAAATATAATTTTCAATATTATAACCATAAAAGACTTATTATAGAGCTATGGACGTTAACCAAGGTGGGTGAAGATTTTCATGGTCGTTTTGGGCTTTCCGTAACGATTGTGTTTAGAAAAGATTCAACTGATTCAACTAAACTGCACTATTAGCTGTGTAGCTCTGAGAAAGATGTTAAAAACCGAGTGTGCTTGTGACCATATTTCAAATGTGAAACTTCTCTCGTTAAATGTGGATGTTAAATTAAATTGTGTTGTTATTCAATTGCATTAAGAAATTTAATTTGAAAACCAAATCCTTATAATATTTTAATCTTAATAAAGTGCAGCAATTAAATATTTTCATACCGCAATTCAATCAAACGTTTTCTATTTTTAGAGTTTTTGTTTGCATTTTGTTTTCTTATCGTTACAACTTAGATTTAATTTAATCAACTTATTCAGTAGCCTAGTGTCTGTGTAAGACCTAGCTTTAACAGTTCACAGTAAGAGTTAAGTTGAGAGAATTGAAGGCCACCTATCGGGTGCAAGTCCCATCAGACATCAGAGTCCTGTCTTTCAAGTTGCCAGCAGCCATGCCCACCCCAAAAATTTCATTGAAATCGGTTGAGTGGTGGCCAATTTCCGCCGACATGGCATAATCAACGTCATTTCCGTCTCATTCGAGTCGATTTTACTCTCAAGTCCCGCCAATAGATGTTTCACATCAAAAGGAAAAATCGGTCGTCTCAGATTGCAAGGACATCTAGAGGATATTATTGCAGCGGCAAGTAAGTACCCAAGTGAGTAAGTATAAGATGACAAATCTAATCCACACTGAGCAAGTTTATATAAATAGATGGAGACTACTCCTCCATACTACTAAACCTAACCTATAGCTACATCATTTCTTAAATTGTCGGGCTTCAAGGGCAGATTTCTATTTCAATACGAAATCGTTTAAAGTTCTATCTGAAAATGAAGAAGTTTCTTAAAAATCAAGTCTTTCCCAGTAAACAAACGAAATCACCTCTCAGTCGGTTAAATAAATAAAACGAAGGAACGTCTTTGATTGAAGGTCACTGAATTTCAATTCCATTAATGAACGTTTCATGGAAACGTTAAAAGGAGAACATTTAATTTAATACCTTTGCTTCTAGGATTATATTGGTTTCTTGGAGCTCACCTCTTTATGGTATCTTGTGTCCTACGTCAAATGTAACTTTAAATAAATAGGAAAAAGGATTACAATGGAATTACAAAAGGATCCAAGTCGGAAGTTGCCATGCCAAGTTGTCACTTGCGTTTTTATTTTCTAAATTTAAGTAAAAAAAAAAACTAATGAAATCGAGAACAGGATGACGGGAAATCTTGTCTCTCCTTGTTTGATACTTTATCAACTGCTAACAAGTAATTAATGGAACAGAGAGATTCCAGAGGATAGATTCATTGAACATCCAACTGGATATTGGTTCTGTTGCCGGAAATCAAATGTTGACTTCCGCCTTTTAGTTTTTTTTTTCTTTGTTTTTCGTTGAATTTTTGTGTTTACTTAACTTAAAGTTTTGACTTCGATTAAGGGCCACTATTGATTTGCGATAAAGTTTAATTCAAAAACGAACCCTTATGTGGAGACATGGATGGAATTGGAATTTGAATTTGTTTTATAAATGGGGGGACGTTGGACACATCAGTCGTAACTTATATCTGACCATCGAGGAGTGTTTGTTTTTATACACATAATTAAAATTGAGAAGAAGCATCGGAAGTCTTGCGGAATATAAGCTGGGTCTGCCTATAAACGAAAAACGTTTAATGAAAGTATTTTTCAAATTGGCTATGTGAAATTGTAACAGAGGTTTGTAGTATTATGAAAATATAAAATAATTAATGAAAACGCAAATTTTGCTACATGATCAAGCGATAGCCTATTCTGGACAAAGTAAAAACGGTATCGTCTTTAGGTATGTTTAGCTGTAATATGACTTTTCACAAAAATCTTCATAGCCGCTTTTAAGAAAATCGTAGGCTTCCCTTACTATATGGGTCAATGGAAATATTTGTCACAAATGATAAATATTAACAGGGTTATTGCGAGTAGCTTTTAATGCACCCTTTACCTAGCCCATATGTAAAACCCAATAGTACATACTTGGTATTCACTTGTTTACTACACGAGGTACTGTTTCGTTTGTAAACATCGTTAATATGACTACCTAAGACCTAAGAACCGTGTCATTTGTGTTGGGGTAGGAATGAATGAAAAATAGAGAAACGGACCAGAGCCGCAACCGAACATTTTATACGCACAGAGCGACGAAATTGTACTACTACCCACCTTCTCGGGCACCACTACCTTCGTATATGTACCATCAACATTGATGATACTACTTAAAAATGCAATCAGATCATTTGGAATGTTTTATTAAAGTGAAAATAAGGAAATATTGATTTAAAGACTATTTCTGCACTGAACCAATCAGATAGCCCCCTGATAATGTATTCAATCAAAAGTTAATCTACAAAGACAACTTAATGCCGGAAGGATATTAGAAAATTGCCTTTGAAACGCAATCTCAAGTGCATGCCGATGGCCTCAAAACTAATTCATGCCATTTGGGAATACAAAGAACGTTTTCAGGAATATATTATCGATTTAATGGAATCCTTTTTGCTAGTGGCGGATGGTGCAAATTAAAAACAAGTTTTCCAAAACACCGCTCTTCGATTCTCTGGGGATGTAATTTTGTCCTCTCCTTGGGGTGTTTTGTCTTTGACAAAAAGAAATAACGATGTTCCGGATAAGAAAATGTGGTGGTAGGTAATGTCGTTTGAATTTTGTCTCTGAAATTGACGAATCAAATTTTGGTGTGCATCTGAAGTGAAGGGTGAAATTGCATGATGGATAAAACTTTGTTTGCTTGATAGTGAAGGCTGTTATGATGTAGTTACCTCTGGCGGTATTTGAAGTTTAAACCTTACGAATTTTACATAGATATTCCATTTATTTCTTAGTACAGTTCGGTGTCAAGCTTGGGGGTGACTATAAAATAGAACTATTATTGCAGAACAAAATTACTTTCCTTCGTGAGACCATAACTCTAACTCAAACTACTCTCTAACCTTAGCGTATGCTTGAAGTGACACTCTACTTTTTTATTTAGTTAATTACATAAGAAAATTCAAATGTGCTGTAAAAGTGAATGTGAACAGCCTCGATTAGATGAATTATGAAGGGCAGGTCCCAAACTTCAATTGATCATTAAGGATTACAGCTGCGTTTCCACTTAGTCTACTGACTAAAATATTAGGAAACTTTGGACACCTAAAAACATCCTGAAGGCACTACTTAGTTAATTAATTACTTCGCATGTTAGCTCAAGTTTTAGCAGTATATCTTCAGTCTGTTTAGAGCATTTTATGAATCATTAAACCATATTGTCTTCGTCATTATTTAAGTGCCGCGGTATTTCTGTCCTGGCAAATAGTAAAAAAAAACCCTCGTCCACTGATAGCGGCAATTCATCTCAAAATGAAAACTGTATACTGTACTGTGAACAAAGAGTGTCATTTTATTGCTTTCCCGAGAGAAAGCACTCTCTCTCAGACACAAATCAGGGAGAGTTTAGTGGCTTTTTATGGGCAATTAATAGCCATCATCACTTTATTAGAGGCTGTAGACAGAGGCTTTTAAATATTATCAGACAAATTAACTGGGGGAAGGATCACATTTTTGATAGCAGTAGATTATGGAATGAGTAATTAAAATTAGTTTAAAATGTAAATTGAAGGCTGTCGCATTATAAAGATCACAAGTAGAAAAAATTAAAGAAAGAGCGCCGTACTTTAAATTTACGGAAGCTCGCAATTCCGAAATTTGTATGGCCATTGTGAACTACTAAAATTTAGAGTCGAAACTAAAAATGTTTATTGGTAAGGCGGAGACTATATACACTTTCGTTCAGTCGAATACTGAATTTTTGCTAGTTATTGTAACAGTTTACGAGTCGCCCTCGCCAGTCGAGTTTAGTCACTTATATTTCGGGAGTGACAAGTATGTATTTATGTTACGAAGTTCCCAGTGTTTGGAAATTATCCACGATACTTTGTAGGTGTCGATTTTCCACAGTGTTTCCGCATCCTTACGCATTATATCATGCGTAAAAAACATCGAAACTTGTTCTAATCATAATACCTGAGATCCGGTTTCTGCAGCACCGCACCTGCCGTTTACCGCACCAGTTCGGTGCTCCATTTGAGGTATACAGCATCCACGGTGGACTTCATCCTCCCCCTTTCGAATGCGTATTCTAGTGCTCATCCAGCCATTCATTCCCGACAGAGCACTTCGCATTATTTTTTCTTGTTGACTCACTCTTGGCTGTTGAATGAGCGTAGCTCGAATGCGTATACCACCAGAATCCGGTAGCAACCTAGGGGAGTGAAAATAATTAGCATGTAAGGGACGATACTAGGCCACTAGTGCCTACGGTATTGCTACAACATCCAACCACTGCACACAATGGATATCGCCCGAAATTCACCATCAGACAGGATGTAGCCTGTAGCAAACTCTACCCATGTTATCAACATCCGTATCAGACACAGCAACTTCCGCTTCACCCTTATTGATCGAATCCGTGCCACCAATGTTTCCGGAATTCCTGTCTTTTGTATTCAAACTGGTTTAACTGACCTGGGAGGATTCGTCAATTCGAGGATAACTGTCAGTAAATCGGCGTTTGATCCCAAATAATATAGCAACTCCACACGACTTGATCTACGCTATAATACCTCGAAAAGTATAATGCATATACAAATACATGTCCTTATTGTTTGCATCCTTTGTAAATGTGCAAGTGTTTAACACAAATGAATGCAAAAGCATTGACTGTCATTCATCCAATTAGTTGGCAACCAATGCACCACCCGAATGTCAAGATGTCTATTGCACAGATGAGGGTTACTCGGAATCAGATTGGCATTTGAAATATTTTAAGGACATATTTCGATTTGTCTTACCAAATCCCAAATGTATTGCTTTTCTTATCAAAGCTCAAAGTGCAGATGAGCCAGGATGGAGATTTTCGGCTCACTGCAAAGTCGGCAAATTGTTGTAGGAATGTGTTGCCAAAACTGAACATTCATTTATTTGTATCTATTCAGGGATAATATGCAAATTCCGGATATCTTTTCTGACAGGATTAATTTGACTTGTAACTATAAATTTCAGGGGATGATTATTGAGGAAATAAGAAATATGCACATACAATATACATACATGAATTTTCATACTCAGACCGATTGTCCGAATTATTCTCATTTTGCAAGGACCTAACATCAAACGATATCGACATCATGGGCAGAACACATCGATCTGTCATAGTCGTCGAAGATGACTGGGACATGTAGAGCGCATCGACTCCAACACTCCGGCACGGAGGGTCTTCGATTCCAACCCGGAGGCACACAGTAGAGGAATACCTCAACTCAGAAAAGAACCTCATCCAACTTGGCGTGCGCAACTGGAAGAAGATACCCAAAGACTCCTCTAACTGGAGCGGCGTAGTGGTTGACACCAAGGTCCACCCCGGACTGTATAGCGCAAATATGTGACATCAATTGTATACAAATTTCGTGTGTTCTGTGTATACATTACACTCCTACATCCATCACTACCTTCAATTCGTGTTTGATTGCGATTAACCAGAGCAACATATCCGCAGGGAAATGAATCAAATTACCTTCGTAACGTAGGCTTAAGTGCTCAGACGTAGGTAAGCAATCAGTATTCCATCCAAATTTAGATTTGGCAAAAGCATGCCAGGAAATGTGTGACAATTCCTTTTCCAATTTCAATAAGCTTTTACTACTGTTGTGTTACGTTTGTGTTTTTTAGGTACCAAAAGATGACTTGATAAGTGCGATACAATGTTCCAATTTGCAAGCAAACTGGGAAGAAGGAGATTTGCCGACTCAGCCAAATTAAGGCAAACAAATGCAAATTCAATTGGTGAGAAAACTAAACATTTGTCACAAATCAATTTGCACCAGAGGAGGGAAATAAAATTGTATTGCTTCCGAAATAAGTGTGAATACATAAATCTCTAAGGAAGGGTTTTAGCAAGCACAACATAATTTGACGACAACTCAAGGAACAACGTGTTGAGTTAATAATTTACAGCGGCTGTTGAGCCTCGAACATTCAATCACAAGTGCTTAGAAGTCGCAATTAAGTTGTTATCAGAAAGAATTAGGTATTGTTATTATTATAATTATTTACTAACATACAATTAAAATATAAACATGTATAGGGAGCATCAGCTGCGGGCAGTGATGCCATTTAGCATTTTAGAAGACTGTTAATAATTTGATTAAAAAAAAAAACATCCCAAAAGCTTTTTTTGCATTACCTCGAATTTTTTGTATTTTTCGGTTTTTGCTCTTTTTTTACTGAAATTTTAGCGACATGGGCTAATCCAGATATACGGTGAAGGATTTATATCTTATCTATGATGGACCTCATACGTCAAAAAAAAAAAAAATGCAATAACTGCCGTTAGATTCTTCGAAAGTGTAATTTTTGCGAAGTTTTTATGTAATCTTATCGTAAATATTTCAAAAATAGGTACTGTTGATATATTTTGTTTGTTTTTTTCTGGGTAGGGTAAACTGTCCCACAGTGGCTCACGTCCCATAGTGAATCTCTTAAATTTACAGAATCTGTACTTATAAGAGAAAAATTAAGTAAAGAGAAAATTAACCGCTTTTCGATCCTTTATGAATTTACCTGGGAGCAGTGATGCCAGATAACAAGATATATGTTTTTTTCAAGATTTTTGAGCACTAAAAATATTACAAGACTTTTTACCTCAAATTCATAAAATTTCAAGATTTTTGATTTTCCTAAATATAACAAATTAAAACAACTTGTTCTATTTAGGTAAAACGTTTTCTATTAATTCCATTATTATGTAGAATGTCAATCGAACAGAGCCCTGTTTTAATAACATTTCCATCAGCTCTAAAAAAAGGAATTTATTTGATGAAAAAAACTGATGTAGGTAATATGTTTTTTTGAAAAGTGTTTTAGGAGTAAAAACAGCGGACAGGAACTTCGCATATTCAATCTTAAGAGATTTTATTTTCAATATTTTATCCCTTCCACATACCTCTGCAAATGTTGAAACGATATTTTCTGCTGTAATTTTCAATAAAACAAAATTTCGCAATTTTTGGTGTACTGAAACAGTTGAAATTTTAATCCTTGCAAAAGATTTGATGCGCTTTAATGAAGCGCAGTGCTTTGTTCTTGATAGGCAATGAAATTCCGAGTCATAAATAAATATTTTCTAAATTCCAAAAGACAATATTATTCATCTATCGATATGTATGTAATTTTGTCGAAAAGCTTTAGTTTTCCCATAAATTTCAAAAAAAAAATCCCCTTCTTTCCCCTAAGTGAGATTTCCACTTGTTTTCACAAGAAATATTTAAAAACAGTGGCGCAAAATCATCGTTTATTAGGAGAGATGCCCAGATACTTACTAACAGCACTCTAACTTCAAAGCCGGTGCCTAACTTTTTAATCCATTTTAAACGCTTTGTAACCTACCTACAACTAGTACCAACCTTAGAGCGAGCGCGACGTCAAGCAGACCCAAGAGTTTACAGTTTGAGAGACTGAACACAGTTGGGGAACTCTTTTTAAACAAATTTTAATAAATAGACAGCAAGAAAAAAAAAAAAAAAAAAAAAAAAAAAATGATAAATTCTGGAATGGAATGAACAGTTTTCTTATTGAATCTTCGTCATCAAAATCTTCAAAACGGATTTCCTCGGGTTGTATTTAATATTCAAACATTTCGAGATTTTCAAAAATATATATATCCTGGGACCATTTCCTTACAAATCTTCAAAAAAACTAAAAATTCCAATTTTGGAATAGAAATGATAGATGGGAGAGGATGGGAGAGTCTCAATACTAAGGGATAAAATGTACTTTTGGCGGTTTTATATATAATACCAGGTTATAACGATAAAGTGGGTCTTATGTCGACTATCAGGAAATAAGTTAATTCATCAATGGATAAATTCTTTAAGAGCTGCCAGTGTTTATGTGGATGCAGATCGAAAGATTTTATTAAAAGCAACTACTTATTTGAGTTGACTCGTTATTTTGATACGGGAATACATAGAGGTTAGTGTCACTAAAGTGACCCTTTATAAGACCCTTATCATCCCAGTTCTGCTATATGGCGCAGAGGCATGGACTCTATCAAAAGCGGATGAGGTTACTCTTGGTTGCTTCAAGAGAACCGGCCCGGAAGATCTTCGAATCCATACCCGAGGGAAGGCGCAGTAGAGGAAGACCGCGACTCAGGTGGCGCACGCAAGTGGAAGGGGACCTTAACCAACTTAGCGTGCGAAACTGGAGACAGCTAGCTAAAGATCGCGCTGGCTGGAGACGCTTGTTGGTTGAGGCCCAGGTCCACCCCGGACTGTAGTGCCACCTTAAGTAAGTAAGTAAGTGTTAGCTTATTATGCAGAGAAATTCCCACCAATGTAGATAAGCAGCAACCATGCTGAGGAATGATGAAACTTAGCTGAATTTGCGAAAGCATTTGCCAATCTGGGGTATCAAAAGCCTTTTAACTTCTCTCCATATCAAAGATAAGTGCACCATTTTTAAACAACTCTTCAAGGTAGCTAGTCAGGTTTGAGCTACCAGAAAATGTATTGTCCAGTGGTCATTAAGCGGTAGAAGTTGTCTAACAGCCATCGGAGTCGACACTTAACACAAAGAGAAGAAGATTAAACCATGTTTATTCTACCTCTCAAAATGTATTAAGCGAGTGAATATAAGATGGCTGTGACTAGTTAACACAACCAATTATCGCATTAGTGAGAAGGAAATAAGCGAATACAATGCACAAAATCGGTAGTTTGAAGGTAGTCATATTTACTTAGATATGTAACACCATTTAGTTAAGGAAGTGTGGTTGTTCCAACATCTAAATTGCCATGGATTTGAATAGCAATGCCGCCTAATAAACAGCATACCCTTTGTCAACAAACATCTTGTGAGTTTTTCTTTACTAAAACTGCTTGAAGAATAACGAAGCCCATAGCCTCTTTATAAAAAACAAAAACAAAACCAATTCAAACACTTTCTGCTAATAGAAAAGAAAAATAAACGTACACTCAGTGTCAGTTCACGCACACATGTGACCCAACCGTAGACATTCTCATTTATCATGGTGAAATCGATGGAAGCGAATGGTTCCATAGATGTGTCTTGGAAAGTGCAATTTCCGAAATGTGAGGGATGATAAATCGTACGTTATCTTTGACAATGCACTCGATGGGGAAGAGTCTTAACGGATTTCCGATTCCAAATGTATTTGAATGTCGAATCTGTGCAAGTTTGTGCATTACGAATGTTTTTATCGCGTTAGACTTTATTATTTTTAATTTTTCTTACAAAAAAATGTGCCCAAGATGGCGAATCTTGCGGCGTGGTACGAACAATGATGTCGAGAAATAAAAAGAGGCCGAGAACAAAAGCCACGTCGGTTTTATACCACGAGAAATGTCTTCTTAAATGACAGCCAACTTCGCTTGGTGTGATCGCCCTCTAGTTTTGAACTCAAGATAAGGGTCGGTACGCACCAAACTATTTGTTATATATATTTGTTATAATAATTTGAATCATTATACCGAATTTAGATTTTGATTTAAACATTACCGGCCGCCTTGCCGCAATGCGGCTAAATGAGCTCATACTTATACAATAATTACAAATTCTTCTAAATTGTTATACTGATTACAGATACAAGCTAAATAATTACTTAAACTATACTATAGTGTGGTGCATTCAGTAGATACAAGTATTATTTAAATTCAAGTGAATAAATTGTGATAAATAAGATTTCCAACATAATTGCAGATACTTTATTTCGAGTTTATAGATACTCCATCTAAAGATAATTCAGATTTCGCGTAATGTCTCATTAAGGTTATAGATACTTCATCTAAAGAAAGGAGAAGGACATTGGGGATTATTGTGGACAACCACTTTGATATCATGTACTGGGTAATACGCAAACCTTAACAATTGGTCTGGTTATATCTCCAAATTGGGTTTTTATCGTCACGACTCTCACTCGACCATCTGAACCAGAGTGAGTATTGGTAACACGCCCAAGGCGCCACTCCGTAGAAGGTAAGTTTTCGTTTTTAATGACCACAAGGTCATTTATCTTCACGTCAGTTTGGGGATGTTTCCATTTATAGCGCTTGGACAGTTCCCTTAGGTATTCCTCTTTCCAGCGTCGGCAAAATTCCTGTTGCAAACACTTTAATTTTCCCCACCGATTGATGATTGAAAGAGAAGATTCGGTTATCTGAGGTTCGGGTAATGCGAGCAGGGGACTTCCTCGCAAAAAATGACCGGGGGTGAGAGCTAGCAAATCAGCAGGATTTTCTGACATCGGCGAGATCGGTCTTGAATTAAGGCAGGCCTCTATACGAGCTAATAATGTCGAGAATTCTTCAAAGGTCATTTTTGTGGATCCGGCAATCTTTCTAAAGTGGGTTTTGAAACTTTTCACACCGGCTTCCCACAAACCACCGATGTGCGGAGCGCCAGGCGGTATGAATCTCCAAATAAGTCCTTGTATACCATACCTTGCAGCAATTTCACTGGAAACAGATTTAAGAAATGCCCGAAAGTCCTTTTGAATTAAGGAATTGGCACCAACAAAGTTAGTTCCGTGATCAGAGAACATCTCCTTTGGTAGGCCACGTCGAGATATGAAACGAGCAAACGCTGCCAAGAAGACTTGGGATGATAGATCGCTCGCAGCTTCGAGATGAATAGCCTTAGTGGAGAAGCATACGAATAAACAAACGTATCCCTTCGAAATACGACAGTTGCGCCCGGTAAAGCTTTTAAAATCGAACGGACCAGCAAAGTCAACCCCTGTATAAGTGAAAGGGGGGGAAAACGTGCATCGCTCTGAAGGTAGAGCTGCCATCAGTTGTTTACTAATTTTTTGCCTGTGAACAACACATGTTTTGCAACGATTTATCCTCGTCCTAATGAGTGTTTTTAGCCTTGGCACCCAATATACTTGCCTGACCATACGTAACACAAGTGCGTTGCCGCCGTGCAATGTCAATTCGTGAATGTAATCAATTAAAAGTGAAGAGTATGGAGAGGCGTACGGCAATATGATTGGATATTTCTCACTATATGGGAGATCAGCATGAGTTAATCTGCCATTGCTACGAAGAGTTTGATGACAATCAAGATATGGATTGAGGGTCAGCAAAGGACTTTTAGCATTAATTGGTGCTCCTTTCGATAAAAGATGAAACTCTGTAGAAAAGTATCTGCGTTGTGTCAAATGAACAAGTTTCAGTTTGACCAGTTCTACCTCATTTTGAGAGAGTGATAGAGTGGTAGGGCGTGATTTATTGTCAATGTAATTACGAGCATGATAATAAAATCGGAACATGTAAGAGAGTACTCTCAGTGCACGACCGTAAGAGGAGAATCGTGTTAAAATATCTTCATTATCTTGGATGAGGAATGATTTTAAGGGTTTTGCCTCCAAATGGTCTCTAGGAACTGAATCGGGAAAACTATTCGGCCACTCACACTTAGGCAACTGGAGCCATGAAGGTCCATTCCACCACAGTGAATTATGTTTAAGGTCTAGAGGGACTATGCCACGAGTGGCGAGATCCGCGGGATTATCGAGAGACCTAACATGCCTCCACTGAGTATTTCCGACATTGTCCAATATAATGGTTGTGCGATTGGCTATGAAAGTTTTCCAGGTGCGAGGGGGCTTGTTAAGCCAAGCAAGCACAATTGATGAGTCAGTCCATAAAAACAGTTTATAGGAATCGACCGGAAAATTGGGAAGATAAAACTTGACGAGTTTTGACAAAAGTACAGCACCACACAACTCTAAACGCGGTAGAGAGATTTGTTTAATTGGTGCTACCTTGGTTTTAGCGCATATTAGGTTAGAAAATATGGTGGAATTTCCATTAGTAACTTGTATGTATAAGACCGCAGAGAATGCGTGCTCCGACGCATCACAAAATCCGTGGAATCGAACACATGATGCAGGTTGATAATCAACCCAGCGATGAATTTTCAGACATTGAATGTCTGGTAAGGTTTTCATAAATGTATTCCAGCGTTCAGCTGATTCTGGTTTCAGATGTTCATCCCAATCAGTACCGTCGGACCAAATCTGTTGCATTAGGATTTTTGAGACCACAATCACCGGTGCGAGCCAACCTGCAGGATCAAAGAGGCGGGCTATTTTCGAAAATACTTCTCGTTTAGTTGGTAAAGTGGAGGGTTGATACGGTTGAATAGTGAAATAGAAATAATCGCCCTTAGCGTTCCAGCGAACGCCCAGGGTTTTAACTGAGCTATTCTCATCGAGGTTAAGAAAACTTTGGTCCAGAACATGATCAGGAGGCAGATGTTTCAGAAGATAGGAAGAATTGGAGGTCCATTTACGAATTGAAAACCCAGCGGATGAAAGAGCCTCAGCCAATTCACATTGTGCCCGTCTGGCTGTACGAAGATCATGAGCACCCGACATCAAGTCGTCCACATAGAAGTCTTCTTCAATTATTCTTGAAGCGACAGGAAACTGGTATTTAACATCTTCCGCCAATTGGAGCATTGTGCGGAGTGCAAGATACGGTGCACAGTTGACACCGAAAGTGACAGTAAGCAGTTCATAGTCTTCCATCTCAGAATCAGACGATTCTCTAAAAAGTATTCGCTGGAAGGGGGTGTCGTCTGGATGTATCCAGATTTGGCGATACATCTTTTCAATGTCTCCATTAAAGACGAATTTGAAGAATCTCCAGCGTATAATGAGTGACGTGAGATCACGTTGGAGAGCAGGTCCAGGATGTAGAAGGTCGTTTAGACTTTGTCCATTGCTGGAAGAACTAGATGCGTTAAAGACTACGCGAACTTTTGTGGAAAGGCTTTCTGGTTTAAACACTGCATGATGTGGCAGATAGAAAGAGGAGACAACGTTATCATTTACCTTTTCTATTGCCTTGATTTTGCGCATGTGGCCCAAAGTATGATACTCTTTGAGAACTCGTGAATAAGTAGAGTGCAGATCAGGGTTTTTAGTGAGCGATTTCTCAGCACGAAGGAACTGATTTAATGCAATGCGCCGCGAGAACCCTAGCTTAACATTGTCATCAAATTCCGTTTTGAATGGTAATCGCACGATGTATTTCCCGTCAGGACCCCTTTTTGTTGTACTTCTGTAGAGATCTTCACAAAACTGGTCTGCTGCAGAAGCAGAGGGAATTGTATCCGGTATATCTTCTAGTTCCCAAAACTTTTTTATTTGACTTTCAAGGGACGAGTAAGGGCAACTCATTGTGGCAGCAAATGATTTAAAATGTTTAGGAAGAGGGCCAGATAAAATCCAGCCGAAAACAGTGTTTTGGGCTACTAGGGAATCTGAGATATTTAAAACCCCTGACCGAATTATTGTAGGGTAGAGATCTGCCCCCACTAGGAAATCAACTTGAGATGACTTGTGAAAGGTAGGATCAGCTAGCTGAAGTCCATCCAATTGACTCATATCACTAAGCTGAAAGGATGTAACAGGAAGATGACCAGTTAGATTTTTGAGGACGATGGCTTGAGCGAAGATAGGCTCCTCGGGAGTTTCATCATTAGCGAGCGAAAGCGAACACATTTTAGAGGCCGTAGCAGCATATGCGGAGCTAATACCTGAAATCTGAGCATTAATATGCTGGATTGGTAACCGAAGACGTCTCTGCACCGCTTCTGAAACAAATGATACTTCAGAGCCCGGATCAATCATAGCACGAATAACAAAAATAGAGTCATGATGGATGATTTTGATCAACGCAGTCGCAAGTAGTACCGATTTGCCGTTGACAGTAAAGAAGGTTTGAATGTTCGGATCGGTGAACCCTTGATGTGAAGTGGACTGTATGTATGAATGAGCTGGAGTAGCGTCAATGGAGTGATTATTGGCATTATTGTTGGAAAGGGGCATTTGAGAAGACGGAGCAAAATGCAAAGGAATATGTAATAGCGTATGGTGGCGGCCCTTACAGGTATTGCAACTGTATGAGCTTGTGCACTCATTATTTGAATGGGTTATTGCTAAGCAATTGCAGCAAAAGTTGTTATCACGAATATAGTTAGTGCGTGTTTGAACTGTCATTCCCAAGAACGTTGGGCACTTGCGAATTGAATGTCGTTCTTTGCATAGCGGACACGAAAAAGCATATGAGTTTGCGTGATAGGTCTTAATATTAATTTTGTCTGAAGGATTCGGTTTTTGATTCTGACGTGTATTAATGCTGGGGTTCGAACATGACATCACGTCTGAGATCGATTCTAAGATTCTATACCGAGAATCCAGAAAACTATTTAAGTGTTCCCATGTTGGAACCTCCGTTGGGTTTTGAATTGATTGTTCCCAAAGCGCCAGAGTAGGTTTTGGTAACCGATTAGAGCATGCATAAATTAAGATGGGATCCCAGTTACTGGTATCGATCTTATGGGATGTTAGTGCTGCAATGGAATCGTTGATAGAACTTTGAAGTTGTTTCAATGCCTTAGCGGATTCGTACTGGATGGCTGGAAGGTTGAAAATAACCTTTACTTGATTATTAACGAGGATGCGTTTATTCTCGTAATTGTTTTTTAATGCCTCCCACGCTAAATCAAAACTGTCATTCGTTAGCGGAAACTTGCTCACAATATTATGAGCGCGATCTTTAGTTTTTGACCGTAAGTGAAAAAGTTTTTGAACCGCTCCAAGTCTGGGATGCTGCCTGTAAACAGCATCGAACATATCCCGAAAGGACGGCCATGAGAGATAATCACCATGGAAATCCTCAGTGTCGCAAGGAGGGAGCTTGACGCACTGGAAAGAGGCTGTACTATCATCGATTGCATAAACAGGAGCGACGTTATTAACAGAAGGGGAAAGCGGGTCCCTATTAGATGAAGAGGAAGACGCACCGGTATTAGAAGAAGAAGACGCATTCGAGCTAAGCTTCTGTTCTTTAATCTGTGAAATTATTTCTAAAATACTACCGAGACAAGTAATATACGTTTCGTTAGAGAAGGCGTATTTTGTTTTCACAGCGCCAATATCAAGATCTTCTTTTTCGAATTCGGTGGCATCACGAGTGCATTGAGCGTACGACAGTTTCACTTCACTCCATAATTCCTTTAATTCGATTTGACGAGCTTCTAGAGTCGAAATCGTATGTTTTGAAAATGCAATTTCTTTGAAATTTGCATGATAGTCAACCAATTGGTCGGTAGCAAAAATAAACTTTGATATCGACGAAGTCATGTTCAATTAAAGATGAAAGAATTGACTTTACAAACTTGAAGTTATAACAAGACCAATAGAACAGATGTTAAGATACCCAATGGCAATAAGGAAGCAATGAATGACAGGGTAGTATACGTGCAGCAATTAAGCACAGTGGTAACACTTATTATTTGCCTCCGACAATCTCCAATTCAAATTCTTATTAGAATGGAATGGAATGAAAACGAAATGGATCGACAGAGGATATGCAAATATGAATGTACTCTCCTTTTATCACACTTTGTTAATTATATTTATAAATATATATATGTTCTTTTTTTTTGAAATTGAAAGAATGCACTACACTAACCTGTTTTTTTTCCTAAGTTTTGAAGATGAAAATGTTGATGATGATATGATATGATGATCCTGTCTGGTGAAAGTGGTGGCTTATGACGATGATGTAGGGGATGATGCTGCGAGTGGCTGCTAATCTGTCAATGTTGGTGATGTAGATGACGAGCAGCAACTGGACTGGTGGTTTGAAGAAGCAACTGTATCGATGTAATGTGTCTGGCGGATACAGTGTAGCGACGGCGATGATGCGTCTTGATGGAGGATTGCGCAGCACTATACCGTGGCGATATACCGTCTGGCGAATTCGGTGTGCTGCTGATGCGATGGTGTTGCCGGTGGCGAGGTGACAGTGGCAAAAAACGGAACTGCTGAACTGTGTGTCGATGGGGCGCTGCACCGTGATGGGATGGTGTGGCCGATGTTGGTGGCGAACAGACAGTGGCACAGATGGGAGTGCTGAACTGTGCTGAGCTGAGACGATGGGGCGCTGCGCCGTAATGGGATGGTGTGGCCGATGTTGGTGGCGAACACACAGTGGCTCAGGCGGGAGTGCTGAACTGTGCTGAGCTGAGACGATGGGGCGCTGCACCGTGATGGGATGGTGTGGCCGATGTTGGTGGCGAACAGACAGTGGCACAGATGGGAGTGCTGAACTGTGCTGAGCTGAGACGATGGGGCGCTGCACCGTGATGGGATGGTGCGGCCGATGTTGGTGGCGAGGCAGGCAGTGGCAAAAAAATGGGGTTCTGCACTGTACTGAAGGTTTCTACACTGTTCTTTGCCGATTCTATTAGGCGCTGTTTTTATTTTATTTTTTTATTATTCGGATCGAAGGCCAATGTTTTTATCGCGTTAGACTTTATTATTTTTAATTTTTCTTACAAAAAAATGTGCCCAAGATGGCGAATCTTGCGGCGTGGTACGAACAATGATGTCGAGAAATAAAAAGAGGCCGAGAACAAAAGCCACGTCGGTTTTATACCACGAGAAATGTCTTCTTAAATGACAGCCAACTTCGCTTGGTGTGATCGCCCTCTAGTTTTGAACTCAAGATAAGGGTCGGTACGCACCAAACTATTTGTTATATATATTTGTTATAATAATTTGAATCATTATACCGAATTTAGATTTTGATTTAAACAACGAAAGTGAACCTTACTTTCATTGCTATAGTTTGGAAGATTTTCTTTTTCAGGTTCTTGAATTTTATGGCCTTACACAAGTCATTCAAATAAAAGACAAACAAACTTTTGGCGGAACTTGAGGTTAATCAAATCAATAATGTAATAGATGCCATGTGCAAATTGTGCTTGCAAATATTTGGAATTTTCCGTCAACAAGGGTTTGGGAATTATTTATAAAGAAGAAAACATATTGCCAAAAAAAAATATCCGCAATGAATCAGGGAGATGTCATAATAATTTGGGATGGACTCCGCAAGTGTTATGGGTCTGGTGTATTTTCTAAAAGTCGCTGACAGACTTTGTTAATTAATTCCCTGCACATGTCTTTCAGTGATATCTTTTTGAACAGCATATTTTATGACCAATGAATTGACCGTTTTATTGCCTGCCTTCGATGTGTTTAGGATCCCAAATGGCTGTTCATATTGGTGCAGAAGTGATGTAGTCGTTAAGACGAATGACATAACCCCTACGTTCCAGGCTGGGTGAACGTACACAAAAATTGCGGAAATCTCTTGAAATTAAATACTTTGAAAGTGAAGCACGTATGATCCGCACAGATTTGTTTGTCTTAGGTTGAGTTGTCATGCCGATAATACCTCTCTACAAAATCTACAAAGAGGGGACGGTACATCCTTTGAATAACAAAAGCGTCTCTCATCCGTGATCGAAAACTTGTTAACCTCCCAATTCACTATGATCCATTCCACATTGTTCCTTACCACCCGTTTTTGGGAAGAGCTAATTTGGTGCAGGGTTGAAACAGGTTAAGCTTGTCTCGAACACAGTTTAGCACTGTGTGTTTACCCTGCTGGTAATTGGCACTTACGTCATAAGCTCGGAGCAATAAGTACAACTTACTGTCTAGAATAAATGCTTTCAATTTTGTATATTTATGTTATGTATATGTATATGCATACGAAATCACTTAACACTGATTGGCACTATCAGCCTTTACCTTCACCGGAAAAGTAAATTGCTTCCGTGCATCATCAGGCTACTACCATCAAGAAAATGTTCAGCTTTTGAAGCGCCCTGAACTGTCTTCGATCACAACATCTGAATAGTTGATTGAGGCAAAGGGAAATCGTTTACGTCAGTTGCATATTTCTAAGCTGATGCTACACCACTTTTAAATGCTCACAGACGGAGTGAGTTATTTATTATGAGCCTGATTAGCAAGGTTGACATATTTGAGCAACTTCAACTCAGTTTGTATATGCAGTAACTATGCGGTGTACCTACTCTCGTTTGTGAATTGTACCGAATCATTCATTAGTCGTATACTGATATTTAATTGGGAAAATGCTGGCCAAAGTATACGTTGAAATGTTTGCAAAACATAACCGATTCCGAGAAGTGCATGAAAGTTCTATTATCATCTCGAATCTGGAGGAAGGAGGAATAGGATTCGATGCTCATGTTTTGGCGTTTTAACCGAATCTACATACATCTTTTTCATTCCCCCAAATATCGACCGATATATATCCTTAATTGAACATTAAACTTGTGCTTTTAGAAGAAATAAGGTTCGACTAATCAGTCATTTTAATAACCGTAAAATCACCTTTTTTTCAAGTTTATAACATTAATTTCACTAGGATTGAACTCATCCCAATATTCTGCTTGCCATTTCAATTCGGAAATTAGTTCAAGTCCTTTGCTTATACCTAAAGGCAAGGATTTCTTTCTAATCCACCGGTAAATAAACTTTCAACGATTTACAAATCACCAACATTATCTCAACTTCATCCCCTCGGAAAATTTTAATATCTGATTTGAAATTCCATTATCATTATAACCTCAATTAAAGCGGCAACTACGTAGGTTGCTCTTATTTTGCTCCGGAAATTGATTCCCACCAAAAGTTTACAATCTTTAATCTAGAATTCTTGAAAGGTACAGCTGGTGCTGACCCAGGACAAATGGCTTTCTACGATGGAACTCAAAATGTAGATTAATTCATGCCTTCTGGGTAAAAATTACGGGTTTTTGGCAAGTAAACTATACAGTAGTCTGGCCTTAAAAATCTTCAATCCTGAAAGGCAATAATTTTGCGAAATCTTCCGCTTGTATAGTGGAGTTGATGAAATACCTGATTACAGGACTCGATCTTGTTTTTGGTTTTACAAAAATTTCAAAGTATGGCAAAATCCTTGAATTTCCTCAACGAGATAAGGAAAGGGTTGATGTCGACAACGTGGCAGTGCTGCCCAACATTTTATCGATTGCTGGCGAGAGTTTGTCTTCGACTTATTTTACGCTTCGCTTGATTTGTTCCCAAAGGATGCCAGGCGCAATTTTGTACGGCCCTACTTTGCGTGTTTTTTTGTGCCACACAAAATACAGTTGACATAATAGGGATAGAATTACTTAAAGGAGTTCATAGTTTCAAATTTCAACCGCCCTATACTTGCTTTTTATTAGATACTTTGTTTCCATTCCTAATTGGAACATACGTCAGTTCGCATTCGGAATAAGATTGCTATAAAATTATTTATTAAGTACATGCAGCTTTTCTATTTGCTATTGAAAGGATAAGAACTTTGTAAAACAATCATTTCCATACCATTCTCTGTCGAATTGAGTTTTTCACAGGCACCGGCATTTTAAGACAGCTTTAGTTATACGTCCTCCCCAGTTGGCCCGCGTTGTCAATGTTTGGGGTAAATGCTTTCTAAATAGCCTTATTTGCACGTCCAACTGATGGTTACCTTATATTAAATTCCAATATAATTATATCCCCTTTGGAATCCGGATATGCGCCTTCCTTCAATCACTCCAATTGGCATACAATTTCAATTTATACGCGACAAAGCACAGTCCCGCCTATGTATGTTATGTATGTTGTATGTTGACTCTGAGATTTGATATTATTCCTTTGATGTGGGTTAACTGGAATTTTCGTTGTTTCTGAGTTAAATTTTATTGCGAAATATTTCCGAAAAATTTAAGAATGTCCTCAAAAATTCGATTGAATGTAAAATCTATTTGCTTAGACTGAAATATCTGCCAACTGCCAGAGAAGAAATCGATTTTGTTCTTTTTGTGTGTCCCTTCTCTGATTAAAAAACGTCGCACGCCGAAAAAGGCATATTTTAAGGCTTACCCTAGATCAAATATTAGCCATAACATTCAGTCTCAATGTAATAAGCGAATATTTACTCGTAAGTCGAACTTATCGTAGAGCAAAGTAAAATGAAATCGAATTCCACACGAGCGTCTCTTCAGACAGAGAAAAATCTTCGCATGGCGCAATTTGCCTTATAGAAATCTATTTCAGTTTCATATTCGTACTCTGTCAGAGAGTACATATTTGCTAACGTGCAATCAAAGGATAAAAACACATGTTCATAGCATACGATCTATAGTAATTCGTAATCCTAATTGCTCAGAGCTGAGAGCATGCAGAATAGGGTGGAGTGTAACAAAAATAAAGTGCACGACTGGATCGAACGAATCTTTCTCGTTCATCAAAAACCGATGAATAGTATTAAATAAAACCGCTCTTGGGTTATTCATCTGATACGGCAGTATGTATATCCAATGTGAGCTTTTAGTTGTGAGTTTTCAGTTGAAGTTCTCAGTAACAGGCGATTGTTGCAAGTTCTGGTCAGAGAGTTGTAAGCCTTAATCTACTATTTTAAAACAAAGCAAAGTGTAGCAGGAGCCTCTGTTTTCTGATCTGTTATGGCATTTTTGACTGGAATATATTATTGACGCTGGTTTAAGGTGTTCATGATTGGAAGTAGGGTTGGTGATACACCGATATATTTAGATGGATATGTTTAAGAATTCATGGGATTTGTTTTTGAATTTGCATTAGTAGTTACAAACTGAATATTCCGATAGACGTGTATGGGGGTGCAAATGAAGTGGTAGTTTCTAAGCTAGTAGTAGGAATAATTTTAAGTTGCATATTTAGCAAAAGAAGAAGTTGGTAATATTTGCTAAAAAAGTTTTGCGTAGCTGTTATTGCGTTTGTATTGAGTTTATTTCATAAATATACCGTAGATATGTGAAAATATATCGGGAAATATAAATAATTAAAAAAAAAAAATTTTTTGGAATATTTTGAGAAAACTTAGCGGGATCTTATTTAGAATACTGAAAATTAGTACGTATATATATAGTTGGCGCAACAGGTCCGTAGGGACCCAAGGCCTAGCTCCTCGCAACCATTCGTTTTGTGTGAGTTTTATTTTTGAAACGAATGGAAGGGATCTACAATTTTATGCCGATTCCAAACGGCTAATTGAGAAGCTCTAAAGACAGTTAATACTCTCGGATGTTTGTCAGACGTTCGCGAGAGGTGGCGCAGTGGAAAAAACCCCAAGTTGGAATTTGGGTTCTTGCGAGATTCGAACCTGGGACCCCTCGCTTAGTAGTCCAACCCACTAACCACTAAGCCACTGCGCCAGATCAAAATCGTTAGAGCGCTTTTTCTAATACTATGCAGACAAAATAGTAACAATTTTTTTAATGTTTAATTTGAAAATTAGTATTGCTTAGCTATAAAGCTGATAAATGAGCATACATATTGTTCGGGATGTAAGCATAACTTGGTTTTTTAAGTCTTATCCAAATCGAAAATGGGATTTTCGAGATATGAGCTGTTTCTAAAATTGGCGTTTTCGGTGATTCGAATTGAAAATTAAGGATGCAATCATTTTGAAAACATCAAATTTACTCCAACTATGCATTTTGGTCAAAATCCTTTTTGGTAAACTAAAGAAAACAAAAACTTAAAAAAAAATCCATTGAGAAAAACTTAGTTTGCTCTCACGTTAAAAATTACCACGAGATATGTGCAAATTTCAAAAGTACCTATTCGATTTTTTAGCCAAAAACTGGGTATGCAGTCCCTCATCAACTTAAGCTCAAATATTCATTTTGGTTGAAATCATCAGACCCATTTTCGATCAAATCAAACTGGTATGAAAAATACTCAGGTTACCTTGCGGTCCCGAACTGTTAGCCCACAAAATCCAAATCCGAAGTTTGAATCAAATCCCGGTAGCCGTTTAGGCTGTAGGCGTCGGGACATCCGGACAGACAGAATTTCGAGACCCACTCTTTCGAGTTGAAAAATATCTCGAGTTTGTAAACCACCGAAATAAACACAACGAGAACTTTGTTCTTTATTTTTACTTTAATACAGTTTTTACTGTAAAATAAGAAGTTAATTGAGTTTTCAAAAAAAAAAAAGGACACATTTTTTGGAAACCGCGTATATTGAAAAGAATGCCACATAAAAACTATTAATTTTTAATATTAAAATTACAACCTAATATTATTATTGACTTTGTATTTTTAAAGTTTTCGTATTCTCAATAGGTGAATCATTAAGTGTATGGAAGTCGGCTTAAATCTGACAAATCCAACACCATTCTTTATAATATGTATGCTATGTAATATGGAGAAATAGGAACAAAAATTCTTCGCTCCACCCTAGCAGAAGCATTCGTGCAAATAGAAAAATGTTCTCTCACACCGTTTAAAAAATTGGAAGAATAGGGTAAGTGCAAAAGGGAATTATTGTCATGCCATTCATTTGCCTGATGGGAATATGAAAAGAACGTCAATATATGGGACAACAACATGAACATAGTCGAATAGTACAATACTTTATGCACAAGCCGTTGTCAATGATTGGAATGTTCGACATGAACATCATTCCATTTGCATAAGCTGCCTAGGTATTGGCTGTTGGAGACTGTGAACAAAGGACCTCCTAACTCTGACGACAAAGCCCAGGGGGTCTATTCTGGTTCTGTGAAAGGATGAGTCGAATTATATCGTCTTCACACATAGCTTTAATTTTGTCGACTCACTCGGAACTAAAAAGCGATTCTCGCTTTATTAATGTAATTATCAGGGTGAATTCAATATCGCACACTGTGGAACGATATTAGGTTCTCAATTTTCAAACTCTCACAAAAAACATTCACTTGCAAATACGAACGTGAAAAAAAATGATTCACATGAATTTTTTTCGAGACCTTACGTTGAAAGTGTGAAATCATGTTCGTTCACTTTTTCACAGAACGAGAATTGTCCCCCAGAAGCTGCTCCTATTGCGGCAATCGTAATCAGTCCCCCTTTTCTGAAGTTCAGGTTTTTGTCGAAGGCAATACGTGGTTTACTGAATTTCTTTTGTCAGAAATAAGAAGACCCGAAAAAATGTTCCGCCACATTTGGCTCAGGAGTAAAAACTATTCGAAGCAGAAAGCAAACTTATTTATATAAGAAAGACGTAATTTATAAGATAAAATAATGACAAAACTGTGTTTAAATTTTTTGAAGAGCACTACGACTTGTTTTTTAATAAACGACATGAATTGGAGGGTGACTAATTTAAAGAATAGTTGTCGGGGGTATTTCGCATGCACTATTTCCACATCTCACATATTTAGTTTGGCAAAGAAATGAAGCAGAGTGCAAGGCACGACTGGGGGTGGAGCCCATTTTGTTCAGATTTTGATGGCGTGGTTCTGACTGCTGAGGATTTAAAAAGGCCTTCGCAGATTGTCAACGATGGTTTGATATTAATATCATATGTTTTTTTAATGCGAAATCTGCAATGAGCTGCTAACCTGCCCAAAATATTCATTTCAATCGGAAAATTCGCTAAAAACTATTTAAATCTAAGGGGGGTTTAAATATTTTTACGAATTTTTCCTTTACTGTATTGTTTGCAGTAATAGCAACGAGTCTAGAAACTCTTCTGGTGGAATTGAGCTATGCCATCAATTCATCATCAGACTCATGTAAGTATTTGTTGACTTTCATTCAGTATTTGTACAAATCTACTAAACAATACAGGCGCTTAAAATTAAAAAAAAAAAAAATAATAATATTGCTCGTTAAACTTGTAACATTTTGTTCATTCCCAAATGAGCGCCTGTCCAGCTGAATAAACAACCCTAACTAATCAATCACTCTAATGGACACTTTCGATTGATAAATGGTAATTACCTAGATATGGTCATTAAGTTACAAGTCGATACCTGTTGGTTACCCTTCATCTATCAATCAATTTACTGCAAAAGCATTTAATTACGATTAGTTTCCATTGAACTTGTGGGTCGCATAGAAACAAACCAAATCGTAAATCCAAATGAAATTCGATAGTCGAAACTTTCATCCATTATTTCGCATTTCTTCATCAACGAAATTCGTTTACCAATACTCACTAAAAAAAAAAAGAATGTGGTATGCTGATGTAATCCTCGGGTGGTGATTTATGCTTGCATTTTGTCGCAAGGGATTTTTTTTTCTGCTTTGCTGTAAAAATTGTTTGAATTAAACGCGAAATTCGCTTACTTCACATTGAGAAAAGCTTCCATGAGAACATTTTGACGAGGGTATATCGTTCTTGATTATTTTTATTCGTAATAGAATTTCTTTTCCTGCTGCCCCTTTATAAATTGAAACCGTTGATAGCTGACGTTTTGCTCTTCTTTGATTTACGATTTTTGTTTATAAATACTTGTAGCATTTAATCGAAAAAAAAAAATCAGATTTTTTGGTTTGTTTGGGATACATAATATATTTTTTTCTCAACCAAGTAGGATATGGATTTTGCTTGATTCACATCACAACTCAGAGTGCGAGCTGGGGGATCTATGAGAGTGATTTGTCAAAAAAATTCAAACAAAAAACAAAATTAATGGTATAGCTGTGAGTTTCATATGTGTACTTGTTTTTACATTTACACAATTTTTTTATTTTCACACTTTTTAAGCTGCCAATTTGTGATACGTCAAAGAGGAGAAAGAAATCGGTGAACTGAAGTAATTTTACTGAAATAGAACCCCTTTCTGCTAGTTTTCGTATGACAGTAAAGATAGAACTGAGGATTATCCAAAATTTAAAGTGTTCCTACCAAGTAATTAAGAAAAGGAACAAACAAAGCGGCAGGGATTATTTAACACAATGTAACGAGGTAGGTATGTGAATCCTGTAATAATAAATAAAAAACAGATAATCCAGTGGCAGAGGTGTTGAATGCGATGAAAGTGACAAGTGACTTATTGAAATAAAATAAAACGAAATTCATAATTGTCTAACATATTATAAATACCTTATGAAATTCTTAAAAAAAGGAAGTTGAGGTAGACAAGCGGCGTCCTGCCAACGAAATCATCCTAAAAAAAAATTGCAGTTAGAGGTGCATTTAAAGGAGGCATTGGAAAATATATCAAATTGAGTATTCCTAGTTTTCTTCGATTATTATATGATATGTGAGTGTTTCAGTTGTTAAATAAAAAGGAGTTACCTAAAAAATACATAACTTTAAATAGATGAACTGTGAAAGCACAAATTTTGCATAATGTTTTTACAAATAAAATATTCCAGATATGGTATTACAGCGCGACCTCAAAACAAACAACCCTCTATACGTGCAAGTCCTGGATAAAAGCAACACATTAAATATCACCATTGTGTACTCAAGTACTGAGTGATTGCAACTCCTCAAAAAAAGATGATTCGATAAAAGCAACTATTGTTTCATGAACTCTTATTTCGATTGCTTTTTGCATATTTTCCTTCTTGTTTATTTTTTCTATGTTTGGACATTTTTTTTTTACAGCTTACTCCAGTTTTAAACAAATTGCTTGGATATTAACAGCAGGAGTAGTTTTTCGTGCAGGATCACTAAAGACTTGTCTCCAATGCGCTGAAGAAAATTATGCTTCATTTAGTAACAACTTACGAGAGTCAGCTGGGGACAAAAATGTCTCGTCCAAAAAGACACACATCAAAAATTTCTTAATTTTTTTAAAAACAATAAAAATTTGAATATTTTAATTTGTAATATGAACCCAACAAAAGGGAGGGAGAAGAATGAAATAGTGCTATTATTTTGATTTGTAAGCCACTGATCGATCAGTAAGAAATAAATAAATGATTACCATTCACAAAACACTTCTAAAAATTTCTTCTGGAATTCACGCAATGCGCCTACAAAAATTCCTTAAAAAGTGTCTTGAAACCATTCTCTAGTTCTTTTTATTCATTTAAACCATCTTTTGCTAAATATCCAAAAATTTCGTTCGAGAACCTTCAGAATTTATTTCATCTATGAGACAGGTAATAAGTCTCGAAATCGTTTCTATACTAATCGTTGTAATATGCAACACATTTGTGATATTAAGTCAAACTTCATTCCCTCTAGCCGAATTTTGCGTAAGGTACCTAATGTTAATGTGTTCGAATACATTTTCCAATATCCCTAGAGGGCAGACCTGTTTCCTGATACATCTTCTGTCAGTCAATTAAAATTGCTTATGGAAGAATGGATCTTCATGTAAACAACTAAACTAACTAAACTAAAACTAAAAAAAGTGGGAGGTATGGTTTGTTTTAGATGTTGCCAATTATAATATGACTTACAACAATTATTACATATAGTAACATTTGCTATTGTGCCAGTTTCCTAGCAGTTACTTTTACTGCGTTATTTGATTCAATTTGTTTGAAATAAATTGTTCAAACATATGATGACTTTTATTCTTAACTCCACCAAAAAACATTTTTTTTTATTCTACATTACATTTTCAAGCTATGGTTGTGCTCCCTCACAACTCGCAAAAAATTATCGTTAATTCGTCATTAGTGAAACTTTTACTGTATGCAAAGTTTTTGTCCCTAAGCTGGTACATATCTTCATCATGCCGAGACAGCACAAACTGAAGGGTTCTTACAGGCATAACATTAGTAGGTCCCATTGGATTCTATCCTCTATGGAACTAATCTGGCTTTTGGAGAGTTTCTGCGCATGGCATTTGTAGGAACAAATGTTTACGATATTAAAGTTCCAAATATTTTGCATTGCTCGGTTGTAAATCTATATTTTTAAAGTGGCACTTATGCTGGAAAGATAATTGTTGTCATGCAAACAGCACTACAAGTATCATTTTATTATATGATTCCAAAATGTACAAATTAAAACGTTATTTGCTTTAAAAAAAACTCAAACCTCTCGAATGGCTTGAAAGCGATGTAGCAAATATTACCAGCTCATATGAGTGATAGAAGGGAACTTCAGTTTCATGCCGAATCCAAATGTCTTTGAGGGTGTACTCCCAGATGTGTGTCAGACATTCGCGAGAGGTATCGCAGTGGGAAAACTCTTAGAATGCTGTTTGAGTTTTTGCCCGAGAGCCCTCGCTCAGTAGTTAAGGGACAATAACCACTGTGTTAAAATATTTAAGAAACAAACCTTGGCGCTGAAATTCACAATTAGAATGACCCACCTTCCAAGGACGTTCATAATGCTAAAATGTATTCAGTGAAAACCTAGACAATTTAAGGTTCTACGGACTACAAGGGAGGTGCATCATTTAATCAACAATAATAGCATGCAGATTGGTAGCTAAATGTGATTTAGAATAAAAAATGAATTTATTTTTTTCGTAAAGTTGTGTAAAGTTTGTGAATTCCTGTTCCTTTTTATTTATGTAAATATTGTTTTTATTGCCTATTATGCAAATACGCGTCTTTGTAAATTTGCTGATTTTCCGCACATTTTAAGCAAATAATTTCCTTCTTTGATGTAATTATGGAAATGGAAAATGGGCCCTCTCTGACGCAATTTATTTCGATTGAATATGAGTTTTCATTGTGTTTTTTAAACAATTTCCAAAATAATAGGGACCTACTTGGAAAACTTGGAAATAAAATATTTTGGTAAGGAAAATGAAGCAAAACGCTTCTAAATAACTTTTAAATGTTGTTCTGAATTTGTCACTTTTTTTTATTTTTTTTTTTCAAATTTAAATCAAGAAAGCATAAATGACCTTAAGTCAAATACAATGCAAGCTTATTCAGTCAGCAAAAACCGCGGAATTTATATAAGATGGCCGTGACGACATTTAATAGTTCGAAATCAAAATGAATCCCCTTTAACCACCTAGCTTATTCAGAAAACATAACCACAAATATACTAATGCTCATTTGCGAATCTCGCCAAAGCAAAACCAAATTCAATTTGAGGCTCAACACAATCGAAACGGAAATTATTTATCTTCCTTGCCAAGTCTACCGTTGACATTAACTCAAATTGACCCACGCCCAACCAATTCAATTAAACTCTGTTGTTCAAGAACCCCGTGATAATTAAAGGCAAACGCAACTCAATCACCTAAACCGCTTATTCTGTTTCCCATTTAACCATTGTGCTCTATTTTGACCGACAATTTGATTTCCTCAACGATTCGTCTAACTGATGGCATAAAGAGGAGGATTAATCGCATTTCACTCGTCAAATTGTGGCTAATTTTCAAGGAGCTGGTGCTGCATAGTCGTAAAAAGTTTACGACTTTGGGCGAAATCGCGAATGTTTTTCAAAGATGTATGCTTTTTTTTACGAGTATTTTACGAGCATTTTTAAAATGCATCCGAATTTGCAGCAACAAAATTCAGACCTTGGACTTTCGGAAGTTATTCTGAAATAAAACTGGTCGCTAGTTTGAGGTTGAGTGTCATTTGTCATTTTGATTGTATGCCAGCGGATAGTGTCGTCGTAATTTTTTTTATGTTAAAACAAAATCATATCAGTTTTTGGAAGTTCTTTGATTTGCGTTTCTTATACGAAAAGTCTGCGCGATATTTTAAAGTGTGCATAAATTTGAGAGCACACTTTGTAACACTGAAACGGTTCGGGATAGGGGTAAGCACTTGTTTATGATAGGTGGAGTACTTACACGCTCAAGTGGCGCCACAGATCTTTGTGAGCTAAGAAGTTTTATCCAAATTTACACGTAACTTTGTGTTGGGGTCTGGCTGATTTTATTGAGTGCGGTACCTTATTTTAACTGGTTGTCATGCTTATTACCAAAGGTTTTAAAAATAAAGGTCCGTAGGGACCCTAGGCCTAGCTTCTCCCAACCATTCGTTTTGTGTGATTTTTTTTCACTTTTGGGACGAATGGAAGGGATCTACAATTTTATGTCGAGTTCAAAAGGCTAATTGAGAAGCTCTTTCAGGAAAGTTATACTGTCGCAAGTTTGTCAGACGTTCGCAAGAGGTGGCGCAGTTGGAAAAAAACCCTAGTTGGAATTTGGGTATTTTTGTGCATTTTTTCTTTGAATCATTCCACTCGACAGCTTCATTTTCGAAACCTGAAACCGATCGATACACAAAATGCCTAATATAAAAAAACTTAATCCATGCGGTACTTATGGTTTCACAGAAATATTCCTCTTCAAAATCACCCACTCACATTTCACATCAACATTTTGTGCTCACCAGTATTGGTTATTTCCATTTGACGTCAAATAAACGAGATATAATTGAATCGCAGAAAACCATTTTTGCCAAAGACTATACGGGCACACGTGTTACAAGAAATTTTCGTAACAAGAAGTCTGATGATAGTCTCTTCTGCTTCATCATGTATGTCATTCTTCGTCAAGTCAACTAGAGGCTGTCATAATCTTGTTGTGCAGCGAAGTTGGAAAAGGGTGTTTCAGAAAATTACTTTCTATGGTGCTCTACCGCAAACGCCAGCTAAGAAAGGTCTTACCACTAACTTCAATATTACATGTTGGCGGTTATGAAATTTATTTTGTTTGAAATCAGAAGTTTCTTCTCCAACATGCCACAAGAAATTTATTGGAGGCGATTATTTAAATTGGCAGCAAGAGTGTCTTGCATACGAAATTATGGTAGCAAAGCAGCAATCAAAGTGTCAGGCCAGTCCGGTGCAAGAGAAGTATGGAAAGGTTAATTTTGGGTAAGTTCAGCAATAAGCAAATAATTCTCAAAAAGAATTGTTTTCGGTGAATATTTCCTTCCTGTGGGCCACTTGCGAGTAAAAATCTCTTTTTCCTGCAAACCTCTTTTTCGAAAAAGAAGAAATAGTTCTTATCTCCGTAATTGCGTAGTAGAGGCGTGTTTTTTTTTTAAGAACAGTCCTGACATTGTAAGTGGAGCAAAGGCGTTAGATTAATCCTTAGAAGGTTGTGCCATAAAAAAGAGGGACTACGACTCCGGTTTTGAATCCAGTTTGACTTTGAGTTTGATCTTCAACTCTCAACTGTATATTTAATTAACTTCGTCTGTTTTGGTGCTGAAATAAAATAATGAGAGATCCACCTTTCGCCTGTAAGACCGATTTAAAAGCCTTCTGAAAAAACAGCACTATATCAAAGATAAATACATTTCTATAGAAACTAACGATTATACTTGTCATTAGCGGCATGTGCGGCAATGTTCATTAGATCTTTCTACCGAGGTTTGCTTTAATGATGAAGATAAATGTTGCATATCACAGAGATTTCTAGGGAAATTGTTTAATTAGAACGAATCATTTATGTCCGGTATCTAGGCGACAACATATTTTAATTGGGTGCTAAAGTAGATAGTATATCTTCCTTGCGATTTAATCCCGAACTGTACACACATCCGTGAATTACACATAAATTCGTAAATGCAATTGGCAGAGATAATTATCACTACACTACACATACTAATCTTCGTATGGAAATAAGTGTGACAGAAAACATCCGTACAGAAGCCTTTAATTTGTTTAGTCTCGAAATAAATCTGCGATTTTATTCCTGTCTTTATGAGTAGTATCATGTATGTCCCACACATAGATCATTCAGTGTACGGAGTAGATTCTGAAGAGGAGAAAAAACACAATAGCGTCGGTAGTTTAGTGGCATTTTGTTCAAGTCCAAAGGGGATCCATTCAAGTGTGCAGACAGAGCAAGCTCTTCCTATAAATTTGCTTGTAAAATATTTGCATTGAAATATCAAGTGGGACAACATCCAGGAATGGTATGTTTCCGAAAACATGTATCTGTAATTGCTGCTTGTGGAACAGCAATACATAATGATGTGACTGCAGTTCTTTTCTACTCCGATGCAAAATATATCTTTAGGGCAAAATGTTTTTTTAGTATTCATAAATCTTTAGTTAAAAAGTTGAGTGCTATTGAGTAAAAATTCTGGTATATACTGGTGGTAGGGGGCGAGCGTCAACGTTTTGTACGTTTTACACATCTACTACTGTTAATTTAAATTAGAAAAACTGAGTGCACAAAAGAGCACTTCTAATCAGATATTGCGTACACACCTTCGGAAATCCAAAGATTTTCGTAACAGATGAAACTTTGGTTTAGTTAAATGTAAGCAATTGATTTTGCTTCAGATCCGTATTTTGGTACATTCATATTTTATAATTTGCAATCGAGTTATTAAATTAAATACACAAAATAAGTCCAACAGCTTTAAAGAAAACTATTTTTTTTTCAAAGTTTAATTAGTTGTTTTGCGTCTTTGTACATAAATTTCAAGAAGCCTCCAAATTATTGCAAAAATTCGGCAAAGCCTATTCTGCGGAACGCATTTTTTTGGGGCTGTGCATTCATTTAAATATGTGAGCTTTGAGGGGTCCGTCGAAGAAGCGTAAGGTGCAGAGTCTATTCGGGCGAGCAAAAACAGGATTTCACAGAAATTCAACAGAAGAAAATTTTAAAGCTAATGATCAAAGTTGAATCAGATGAACCAATTCACATCAGAAAATTATTCGAAGCACTTTCGAACAATTTATTTCCATTGTGAAGACAATACTCTTCTAACTATTCATAACTACATATCGAGTGACAAAAAAAAAATTGAACTTCCACATGATTTTTTTATTGAATCCTTAAATATTCGCTGAACTTTAAGAACGAACCTCGTGGCTTTACGAAATTAGCTTCACTCAATATTGTAATCTCATTTATTGGCGCAATAAACCAAGTCCCAGCTCTCCATCCCCGTTATATATTGATTTCCTTAAATAAACCATAAACTTTCCATTGATACATATGTCTAACCATCAATACAAATCTGTTCATTCATTTCGTTTAGAAGTTTATTACGGTCCTACAAGGAATCGGTTTTTTTTCTTTAAATTCATCCCCCAAGATTAATGTGACATTCATTTCTCTGTGTGGGATATACTTTCCATTAATTCCTAATTCAAAACTGGATGAATAACCTTTTCAGTGAATTTAATGAGCTTCAAATACGTGGTTGGATTTCTTTCGAAATCTGATTCTATGAAAGGGGGGAAATTATTACAAAGTTGTGAGAACGCAAACAAGGACTTTGACTGGCTTTAAAATTTGTCCTTTGGGTCGAAAGTTAAAAATATTCACACCAGACCGTTTATTCTAATTCTACTTGTGGGATTGTCATTTAAATGTCTGAGACGTTTAGGTTCGCTACCATTCATCTTGCAAGTAAACAGCACAGAACTTGTACAAACTAGGTCCAGGTGGTCCTATAAATCAGTTTAAACGAGTTTAAAATTCAGGTTCCAAGTTGCAGACTGCAAAATAGTCGTGAGATATACCTATCAGAGTAATTGTCTTTTAAAGTCTTCCAACAAATTTAAAATATGAATTTGTATACTTTTTTTATCATGAAATGTCGCGTCGTTAAAATCCATCTTTAGGTGGGTATGCTTTGGATTTTTTTATGTTTTCCCAGACTTTGTTTTCCGAAAATGGTTCACTTATTATTCGGTAAGTATTTTCGAAAGAAATAATTTCAATTTTTGATTAATACCTATACGTTATGTTGACAAGTTTTTTTGCTGTCTTCCCTCTTCCTTCTTCCTTAATCTGAATTCTTTCTTCCGTATTCTGTCTTCTGTCTTAGGATTTCAGATTAATGTATTATACGTTTGGCAACAGTGCTGGTTTTTTTTTCTGATTTCGTGCTTCAACAATTGTATCGCTCTTAGACAGTTGATTTAAGGTAAATATTAAATATAAAAAGTTTAAACGCGGACAAAATAGTTGTTGAAAAGTAAATTTCAGTAATTTCTTAAAAATGAAAAGACACGCAAATATTGGCCGACGAACAAGGCAAGCAAGTCAACAACAAATATATCAACGAAATCAAACTGAAGAAGAACGCAATGCATAAAGAGAAGTCGACAGAATAGGAATGGGACATCGCATAAGACCAGATCAGTGATGCCAACCCGGATCGAAGTTTCTGTGCCTAAACTTGATAACCTTTTTGACCTTTTTCAAAAAAATTATGCCCTTTTCCAAGGGTTTAAGGCAAACAATACTTTGATTACGATGTTGTTTAAAACGGCGACAAAATGAACGCAGATTTGTCTTCAAACCAGATAATAGAACCACACTTTGAAAAAAATAGACTGCATAGAAAAACCGTACTGTCACTTCCAATTCAACAAAAATTATTTAAATTTTGTAATATTTAGATTCTTTGGATGTCCCGGGGTTACCGCTACACAAATTGAAATTGAAATTGGCTCAGTCATAATTTTGTTGCGCAACCTCAATGCACCGAAACTTTAAAACGGATCGCATTTGAGTTGATAGTGAAGAATCTCAAATCAAATGACATGCAAGCGACGATTTTGAGTCGTAAATTAATTCAAAGGCAAACATTCTCGTTTCGCGGATTCCCCTTATTCGGAACGATTTGCCATTGTGTCTTAAGCGTCTTAAATTTCGCGTGCGTCTCGCTTTCACTATGACAAATAATAAGTCGCAAGGACAATCACTGAATATTGGAGTACTCACGTGTGAGCAAACCTTCCGCACTTAAGTGAAAAAGCGGAAGGTTGACCGACATGTCAATCATTGCGGTTTGATTGAAACACATCGACATTGCTATACTTCCGTTATTCTATTGGCTCTTTGCAATAAAACATTTTAGATACGGCTTTTCTTAAAAATTTAACTCTTTGTCTAAATTAGAAAAAATAAAGCATTAAATTTGACTTTAAGTTAAGAAATAGTTATTCTGGAGCTACCACTGACAAAGTCAAATCTAAAAACGCATTTGTCAACTTAGACAAATCACAACGTTTTTACATTTTCCAATATCCACTTGCTTTATCAGTCAAATCATTAAAAAAATTTTTTATTTAATTCACATCTACGACAAATTGAAGCTGGCCTCTGATGAAGCAACAAAATTGAGTCACAAAAGCTTGCAGAAGTTGATGTTTGATAAATTTGTATCAATTCTATAAAATTTTAGTTGGGCCACTAGCAAAAGCGGACTTTAGAATCGATTTTTTTTTGTTTTCTATTTCTAATTTGAATTGACCGATTTACACATGCAAAAGTGGAGTTATTATTGGCATTTCATGGACGAATTTGGGCGGAACGAAGTTTGCCAGGTTAGTTAGTAATTATATAAAAACACAAAACAATGAAAAAAAGGAAAACACTGGTTCAAATTCAAAGTCAGAAAAAAGATCAACAATAAAAAGACGTTTTGACATAAAGATTATTTCTTAATGTACAAACCAATTAATTGAAATAAAAATGAAATTAAAACAACTAAATCATACCGCTCGCGCATGAATCAGATGTACCCACCCACCATGTTTCCTATTTAAACGAATCGGCTTTAATAATTTTATGCAAAGTGTCATTTAAGGATTAAATTAGAGCATAAGACAAGGGACAACCTTAAAATTTTTCTGAATTAATGCTGACGCAGTATAAGACAGTTACAATAAAAACTTAAAATTCGCTAAAATTAACAGTGGCTCTAATGTGTCCTTTTGTAATGAACTATTATTTACGTTTGAACGAAAAGCTACAAATGTATTATTCATTTGATAATATAATATATAATCTATTCTATTGGTGACCACGTAAAATTAAACTTAATTAGAATAATCAAAAATGAATCGGTTAATTAGCTTTTGTGAGCTTGCAGTGTCATTGCAGTGAGAGGTTTTTCTATTTTACGGAAGCTAAAATCGCAATGAATTGATAATATTGAATCATGACGAGCAAAGCGGATTACCTAATCGACAAATTTATACAATAATAATAATGTCATACAAAGCTATATTTACACATTATTATCTGTGCAGTTTTTATTAATTAATCAGCTATAAGCGACGGTAGTTACTTGGGTTGCGGACATCAGGTTTCTTAAATAAAGTGAGGACTATATTTCTTTGAAAATCGCTATAACTTTCCCTTGTTCAATATAAAATATTCTCTTAAAAAAGTTAAGTCGCATTTAATTCGTCCAGTTCCACCATTTCATCCGCATTTTTGCATGCTTCTTAGCCATGCAGTGCATCTGGTAACTCTTTCTTTGAAGTTCAATGAGTGGAATATATTATATGTCCACACATATCTACACTATGCACTTATACAGTAGCTCAAAATATATTTTTACTCAAAACGAACGCAAATTTTTACCACTTGCCACAAGTTCCTTTGCAAATGGTTTTGTATACTAAAAATAAAAATATCCAGCGGCGTATTGAATACGGAAATATTCGCAAGTCCTTTTCAATTGCAATTTAAATAATCCTTAACAATTCCAAATGCAATCATCAAACTTATAATACCTATATATTTTGAATAAAATTTCCGAGAACCGCAGCTTGTGTTGCCACACCGAACTAAATCCTCGTCAAACTTTCGCAAAGGTATAACTAATAGACTTGCTGTAGAAATAAATATAAGAAGTTTCCTGCTCGTCAGCATCCATCTTACAGTTCCCAGTGGTTGGTTTCGTTCTGATGAATGTCTAGGGCACTGAAGTGTAGCATTTCCGCCGAGAGCTTAGCCTCATTCACATACCAACCAACCTGAAATGGGGTTTATCGATTACGTGTGTGCGGTATTAACAGTACGATAATGCTCTCGGAGTACAATTCCAGATGGAGGGCACAAAAAGGAAACCAACAACAATCGCTTGACTTCAAAATGACAATATCTATCAAGCAAGTATAAACGATGACATTTCGGCTCATCAAGAGGCAAACTCTTGGTGGAAAGCGTTTAGCAAAATATCACCCGAGTATCAGGACAATGTTTGTCTTTAAATTAACAGCAAGAAAATCAGCAGTACAGTCTAAAGAATTTTAGTCTAGTATTTAATGGACGTTTTGTTTACCCACGGAAGAAAAAAGTTCATTCCACTGACTACGCGTTTATCAATATTTGATGGTAGCTATTGTTTTTGGGCGTTTTTGTTTTATGTGTAAACGTTAATTTCCAATACCAACAGCGGAATAATTCCTTCTTCATAAAGTGACTAATTGCCATTGGGAAAAGAAACCCTTTTAGAAGGAAGCAAATTCAAAATAAATTATCTCGTCTAGATGGGTGTGGATTTGTTCTCTGAATTTTGTTTATAAATTTACTAAGTAAGCATTAACAATAAGAACTTGATCAAACAGAGTGAAATTTATTTTCTATTTTCGAGCCATTATGAGGGAAATTTGCTAGCCAAAAATGCAAGTCTAAATATACCTGCTTTAGCTTAAGTGTTTCATACAAAGTACCTACACATATTAAAGAGAAAATTAAATAGAAAAAATATGACACGTAAAAGTAAACTGAGTAAGACAATTAGGCTTACAGAATATTTTTTGGAAAAAATATAACTGAGATGTTTTTTTAAAAACCTCTTCCGTCGGTTTTGAAGAGTTCTTTCAAATGCATTCAGTCGCTACAGTTATAATTTATCAGTCAGAGAAAAATAAATTTATTTCTGCACTTTTGCTCGATTTCTGGGTAGAATCCTCTTGATTGAAAACTCTCTCAAGGCCTAAGTTGATGAACATTTTTATTTTGTCAGAGAGAAAGTTACGTTCTAATGAATGAGTTATCAAATTTTACATTATGTTAGCTGTCAACTTAAGTCTGGGACATATCTTAAGGATAATGCCACCAGTAAAATATTGAGAAATTGTTTTCGTGGAGTCTATTTATTTTTGTGTTGTTAAATCAGTTTTACTTTCCAAGCTTATTGAAAAAGGTTCAAAGAAATTTACGCCATCATACATTCCTAACACGGAAGGTTTAAGGGGTGCCCCATACTAAATATTCGTGCTACTAAAAAGGGGCAGCATTTCACTCAAAAATGCGTATTTTGATCGGCCGTCTTGTTTACGTGGCAGGAATTATGGAAAAATTCGGCATGTGAATATTTTTATAGCCATGGCTTACGAAACTTCGCTTTCAAAACAAAATGGTTTCCGTAAGTGATGAACGGACAATTATTTATTTATTTCGGTTACTGATTGATGAATTGTTTGATTAATTTACTGAGACTACATAATTTCCACTCTCATTCCACAGGTTACAAATATTTTCAAGTGATTGCTGAAATCTTGGTCGCCGGAATTTGTGTTTATTTCCACCAGATTACGTTCGTAATTTTTCACAATAAAATAATTAATTCAAAGACTGCCTCACTTTCTAGAAATAAAAAAAAAACAAGTTAGTGCACTTGTCACCAGCTTAAATTGAAACAATCACTCAGTCTGCCTTCGAATTGTCCTGTCTACGAATGTGCCACATCGAAATTAAATGCGGGACAAGTTTACGACTTGTATTTCATAAATCTTTGTAACAAATGGAATGTGAACGAGAACAAATGTTCAACTCATAGGTAGGACCATTTTCTAGCATTTATCATGTGACAAAATAACATAAATTCTTTTCCCCCATGTGGTATGTCCTAGCCGGTCACATCGTCACCACAATCGAATCCCAGGTGACACAATTTGGGGTGTACGACTCATGGTCAGGAGGACAGCAAGGGATATGTTGATGGGACTGTATTTGTTGGGGTACGTGGTGTTAAACATCGGTTGACTTCATTAAGATGTGATTAGCTAATTTGCCCCGAAACTTTATCTTGGGGAAAATGAAAATATAAGCACACCCTTTTTTCCTTACAACTCACACCAACACCAAAAGTTTCAACAGGGTTAAGCCTTCCAAACCAAACACTGATAAGAGCATAGGTATGGCTCAGCACTCTATTCATCTAACTTAAATCTCGAAAAATGTGGAATAGGCTTGTGTCGCTGGTAATATAATTTTCTTTGTCCGATTTGGATAATTGGACGGAAGGTGGCTAACAGATTTTTTTTCTCCTTCAAAACTTGAGCGTATGATGAGGAATTGTGTTCAAAATTATAGGATGGGGCTGTCAGGGGTATGTTGAACGCATTATTACTCTTTTAAAAGGCATTGCCGAACATCTTGTCGTCAACGTTTAGCTCCATATTGGAAAATGAAATGTGGGAAATATGGGCAGTTTCTTCTCTTTTTAAAAATTCGAATTCTTAATCTAGCCGCAAGCCGATACCTAATGATGATATTTGCACTAGAGACTGTTTTCTTTTCGACTTTAAAAGTAGCGATTCGTAGAACTGAAACTGGAGAATCGAAGTGACTTAGGCCCGTTTGCTTGTACTACTCATAGCGATTTAAGCTCTACTACATTATGGTCTCCTTTTTTTATGCTGATCACATATGAGATTATAAGGGGAACCTTAATCGCTATGAGAAGTATTCGCAAACGGGCCTTTGTGCCACACAATTATTTCTATTCCTTACTTATTTCCAATGACGAATCCGAATGCCAGATTTACGCGCCGGTCAAAACGAGGTCATTGAAAGTTAACCACCAACTTTAACCAGTGCAAGACCTCTCAACATTCATACTTATATAATACTCGTATATGTATGTATCAAAACGCAAATAGTATTATAATAGCTTACACACACTCGTGGTCGAAGTAATTGACTCCGTTTAGTTCAGTTACTTAACTTAATTTCAAATGAACATATCAAACATCGGAATATGGTCATTTCAGTTCAGTTAATTAATGAACTGCCTCCCATTGACAGGATGTACACAGAAAGACACGAATCCATCTAGATTCCGAAACATGCACTGCACACTTCGGTGAGCAATTAAAGTTCAATTATTTTTATAATTGTAGTAGGTAATTCATTAAATCAAAACGACACCCTTCGTGTCAAGAACCGCATGGATATTAATGCAAATCTGATTAACACTCTATTCACTTAGGGAAATGACCTTCATCATTAAGGACATCAGTCATGTCGTGCGATCAAGTTTTATTGAAAGTCCATTAGGGACGATTTGCATTACCACCTTATGAAAGTCGAGCACATGATGGATTGCAAAAACAAAAGACCCTTTCACGATTACAGATAGGTAGTCATTGATGAGGTAATACTAATCATGATGATATCGTCTTAATAACAAACTTGTGAATATTATAATATTGTGAAATGCGGACTATACGCAAAACCTATAGGGTGCATAATACGTAACATTTTCTCTCAAGTCGCGTTTAACGCCATTATGTAATTCATTTCCATAATTTGCTAAATGTATCAAATGACTCAGGTTCACCAAGTGGCAGGTTCACAAAAGGCCAACGGCAAAAGTGTACTCTGCTCACAGCAGATGCTGCTTAAATAATATCGTTTTATATTGCATTCCAAGTGCTCTTTAAAGGTGCAGCAGTGCACTCATTTGTTATGAACTGAGTTAAGGACAAAGTTAACGATATTCTACTTGAATTCCTGCAGCAGCAAGGACTTACTTATTATATGGTTATTTTTTTGGGAAAGGAATTCAAAATGAGATTTTATTCCTTAATTTATATACGACTTTTGGATTTTATAAAGTGAAACTTGAATGGATGCAGTATTCGAGTCATGCCTTCAATATGAATGTACGAATGAATGGGTAATTACTTATGAAGCGTAAAATATTTAATGCAGCAAAAGGACCCTCACACAAGCTCATCTGAATGTCCATTCAAACCAAAGCCTTGATCAGCATGCTCATTCATAGCGATTCTTTACAAGTTCGTTTAATCCGTCACCACCGACATTGAGTATGCTACAAACACACGACGTGCTCTTTACCACCATGACCTGTACATATTGGGTATATGTGTAACCGAGTAGAAATAATTTAGCTGGCGAAATGTAGCGTAAAGTTCATTTATCAGTGCGTGCCACAAACAGTGCTGGATTGGTCTGTACCTATACATTAGTTGAGTGGAAATCCTACTAGATTTTAGTACATTTGGTGAATGGTAATTTGTTTCCGCATATCGAAACCTTATTCCAGCAAGTGCGATTGATTGATGTTTCATGATATGTAGCAGATGTAAATTTTGTTTCCAGTAGTTCATCACTAAAAAAAAATGTACATCATAGCTACGCATGAAAAAGTTCATCAATATTACGACAAAACTCATCAATTTTAGTCCAGTGGACTTTTTCATTGGTACGATGAAATGGATTTCATCAATATGATGAACAAAAAAAGGATTTCATCATTCATTGACTTTGTTCATCAATTTTATGAAAAATTCATCAATATGATGAACCGAAATTCCCCTTTAATTTCATCAATGTAACGAATGTATTCATCCTATTGACAAATTTGTTCATCAATACGATGGATACTTTCTGTGCTATCAATTTCGTTTTTATGTGCTTGTAAATTGGTTCACACAAAAAAGAAAATGTGAAACAGAAATATGGGTCCAAATAAATACGAAGACGAGCATAATGTCATGAAAATTGTAATGCAGTAAATAATATAGGGATTTTAATAATTGAATTTCTTCGTATCCGAAAGGATAATATTTAATCGAAAATCAGTTTTACCACGTAAGTCGACAAGTTCTAGTGGCAAAAACTCACGCGCTCAAGAAATATTGAGGATTTATTATATTAAATTTTTTTTCGGAGCGAGGTACTTCTACTTTTCCAGGGACTATTTAGTTTTTATAATGGATCCCAATTAGAGTCAGAAAACGGTCATTTGGCTGCCATATGCATTTCTTGAGGTATGGTGCATGTAAATATATTTGTGTTTAAAATGTGTTTTGGGTTTTTTGTTATTTAGTCATAATTAATATTTAATTGATCCATTCTCTTGAATTTTATAATTTTAAAGCATGAGAGAACATGTACCTAACAAAAGTTTGGTTAAATAATAATACTAAACTGATTTTGAAAATCTTTAAATATGCGCCTAGACATAAAATAAGGATAACATATTCACATTAGTGTATGCAATGAAACCACAACGTTAGAAATATATCGAGTTGTAAATATATAAAACATTCTAGTCCATATGGCAATATTTCCTACCAAAGGAAAATCGTTGTAGAAAAGTCATGACTATTATAGCTTCAATTACATATTTATTTAATGCTGGTCTCACTTGTGGTCGAAAATCGACCCTACCCTACTTTGTATAAGTATGTATTCTAAAAACAAACACTATTCGATATTCACGTTGATTTACAAACGAAAAAGCGACATCCAGATATCGAAAAACAAATGTTTAATCATGATTCAGATTTTAATACGTCGCTATGAAAATAAATATAGATAAATAGGTTCTAACCTGAAATGATTTTAATTTGAAAACATACCTTTAGTAATATTGCGACGACAAATTGAATGTCAGCAAAATGCTTTCAATTAACTGATAAGCGTTTTGTATGGGAAATTTTTAACTTAATTTTACCAGTCTTTTTCTGTGGCCCAGTATCTTTCGAATGATATAAGTTTCATTCTACTGATTACATAATAAATACTTAAAATATATTAATGTATTGATGCTATTTATTAAATAATGTGCATAATGGAAACTAGACAATAAGCTTTTTATATTTCCACCATTTTTACACTAGGTAATATTGAATTTTTCCACACTTCACTAATTCTTTTCAATTTGATCTACTGCAGTATATTTAGCAAAATCAGTCATCCGTAGTAAAAGCAAATTAAGGTTTATTCTACAGCAAGCAATTTTCAATATATAATAATTAAAAGATTAACACATAACTGTATGATGAAATTTCTAAATCACATATAACGACTCTTTTATGATATTCATTGTTCATCGTTAAACTATTCACGGTTTTTTTCTATGCCACCCTGTGTAGATACTTTACGCTTGATGAGCAATGTCACATAATTATCCATTGAAAGATGCACGTTGCGTGTGCGATTATTAATGGTGTACTAACTTCGTGTGTGTACACATACAGCATACATCATATTAGCAATCAAATTGAAGAAAACGATGAAAGATATACATCAATATGATGAACACGGTCATCAGTATAGTAAAAGCAGTCATCAATACGATGAACGCCGCTATCAATATGATGAAAATTTAAGACTTGGCAATCGTACTTGAATGTGATGATTCCATTCATCAATAAGACGAATAAATCATCAACTGGATGAACAAAGAACTAAATTCATCAAAATAAGTGTTTTCGTCATATTGATGAAACGTTTTGATGAAATTATGAACTTAATTCATAAGAAAATACGCCAAATTCTTATCAGAATCCTGTCAAAAAAAATTGATGAATGCACTTTCTTCATATTGAATAACGGCTCATCAATTGTCAAAAAGTTTTCAAAAATTTGTTCATCATATTGGTGAAAACTACGTCATATCAATGAATATCATGTTGATGAACGCCATTCGTCAATATGGCGACGTCTTTTTTTTTTCAGTGATACTGTTACCACAACTGTAAGTGCATGTTAGAAGAATTGTGTAAAAAGTTGTTCTTGATTGAAGCTGAATATTGCTTGCACTCAATTTGTATGCGAACCACCATACGGACTTGTGTCTCATCAGCCATCGGCGCATTCATGAAACTTTGAAGCATTTAGTTAGGGAAACTTATCTTCAGGGTTTGTGTTAGTATTCGGACTCAAGAAGCATCAAAGCTCAGTATTTAGTGTGCTGGACGAATAGAGGTGCAACTCTTTTATGGTTTCACCCGCATCCAATAGATTGAAGCTCAAGGACTTACATTCAGCTACTCAATACTCATTTACCTAATACCATCCGCGTGTATTATAATATTGATAATAATTTATTAAGCATTCAAAGGGCGCCTGGCTTTGTAATAAGTTGTAACATTTTGACATTCTAATCCGATCTAATTAAAATTACTATTGGTTTTGTCAAATTAAACGAATACGAGTTTTATTTATCTGAACTCAATCCAAACTCAATTTGGCTTTCTATTGAAGTGCATAAACGCACCATGACATTCACATGAATAATCGAAATTGACCGCTTTATTGGAATAACTGATTATGTAATAAGCCTTCAGAATTCATAGTTTTATAGAAATACGGTTCTGCTACCAGGTAAGCCACAAAATGTCATTTCACCATTTCAAAGTAATTGAATTGTGCATCGAATATTATGTGTCAACTAATAAGGGTATTAGTCGTTATATAGCCATTTAAATGGAAAATTTGAATAATTAACCACACAAGCACAAACATGCATGGGATTTTAGATGCTTAAGTGAAAGGCAAACATTAAACCACCCTCTGTATTGATATTTGAGAAGTGTTGCCCTAGCCGACACGTTTTACACGCTTGTTTAGTCAATTCCTGCCTGTTATATTGCATTAAATGGTATTACTTATTTTTAAACCTATACCCACCCAAAGGTTGGTGTCGATATTCTCTGTATGCTTCTGGAGGCTGCTTAAATTTGTGTCTAATATCGTATACGATTTTTATTGATTTAGAGCTCGGATGTTCTTTTATTTTTATTTCACCCACAATTCACCTACCACCTATAAAACGGTAGGTATTACAAAAATTTGGTTTTCTTAAATATATCACCACGCGTTTGGACAAAACCCAATATTTCCGCGGACATATCCAACATTGCTGCAGCTGTCACACCAAACGATTTCCTATAATATATTCAACGCGAGTGACTGAACGACTTAATTATTGCAATTCAGACACAAGCGGCGGCTCTGTGCATAATGCAGCCCAGAAAAACACATATAAAACGCTTAAAAAAGAGGCCGATTATCATTATGTTCATTGAATATTGTTTGTTATAACTTAATTGTTTTATTTTTTTTTTATTTAAATGGAATACAGAACAAATAATGAAAAATTTCTAATATACAGAACATTTAAATGTTTTTGAATGTGTTCATAATGAACATCATCGTCAATACAGTAATGTCCATTATTATAATGAAAGGAGTAATAATCACTCGATTTATCATTTCTGACATTCTAAACGGAATATATGAATTAAAATAAAACGGAAAGCGCACAGGCAGGGCCTGATTAATTATGTCGCGGACCCTAGGCAATGCCATTCTCGGGGCTCCTTTACACTTTTCTACCTTCCTGAATCCATTTTTTTTATTCAAAATTTCGCTATTCTTTTACTACATTGCGAAGGTATGCCATCATCCTAAATAATAAAACAAATGAAAGGAAAGTGTCGGTATTTTTTTTTTTTAATATAAATAATACATTTTCGGTTGGTTTGTGTTTTGAAAACGAAAATAGATAAAATGTAACCCAAAATTCCTACACTGCCTTATGGATAGTCCGGTCCTGTGTACAAATGGCACATAGGTGTCAGGATTTTTTGATTTGGAACATTTAAGTACACATTTGACAGCAGTTTATCATGATGAGTTCGGGACACGCATAATCCGTGTTAAAATGCTAAATTATTTATCACTTCACAGCTTCACAGATCGGGAATTGAACCCCGGGCCTATTGTCCTACGTCAATTGCCTTTGCATACAACAAATCTGACATTTCAGCTTTGCCACCGGTTTCTTTCACGATTACAATTGACACCGTTCAATGTTCAAAAATGACAAGTGAAATTTTTAATCGCAACCGATTTTTTTCGCTGGTTTTTCGACCACCTCTTGGTCTTTTGTAGCACTAGATACATAAATGAACCTGCCACCTTGTGTCAGTAGTAACATATTAACTGAAATGTCCCGATTTCAGCGGCTATCCAACATTTTTTTATGGCAGTGTAATTATTATGACAATATTTTCCTTATGCTTATACGAATGTTAGCTTTACAGTCAAACATCTAGTATTGCGTGTCGATTGTATTTTTATATTTTTAAATCAGTCCGACTTATCAAACTAAAGCTTCTAAAGCTTCACCATTAAACGCTTTAAAACTGAACGAAGCCGTGATTCAAACCAACCACTATTATTCTGACAACGAATACTGTTTCCCCACTGAGTCTGCGCGGTTTTCGAAATGAATACTTTCCGACATTAGTTTTTCACGAGAAACCTTTTGCATCTACCAGAAACCAGAGTGTACAAGCAAAGTTCGATTGCTTTATTTTTCTCCATTACTTCTGACCAAATGGCTGCATAGATACAAATTTCTACAATCATACGTTTGCAGTCAAAACTTTTATTTAATTAAATTAAACAAGTTGTGTTCGAATAAAAGGACCAGTTAATATTAATATTATATTTCGGTGTAAGTATGGTTTGAAAAAAAAAAACTTGAAACATATTGTACCATAGAAGGCAGATGAATAAGTAAATTAAATGCATTTGGACTCGCTCTTAATGTCAACGATGCTCTTCAGGTGTGAAAAATCGATTTTTCTGAAATTGTTTTACGCCGTAACTCCACTTTGCAATTGCCATACGTGGGTAGATTTCGTATCACAAAGTCATTGTAAATCCAATTAGAAAACAGCTCCTTGTGAAAATAGAAGTGTTGAGAGCTGGGGGAACAGCACTATGAAAGCATACTTAGGGCAACAAGTTGATACATCCAAACTTGACCCACTTATCTATTTACTTTCAGAAGCAAAAATGGGCTGCAGAATAAAGTTCCTCGTCTTGACCATCCTCTCGGTGGCATTACCAAACGATGCCTTTGGCTTTGTCCCGATGTCCGTTAAGGACCACTATTTCTCGGACGTGCTGTTGCGCGATATAGTCGATCGCATGGGAAAGGATCTCTTGGACCAAACCGACACCTACATCGATCCGATGGCTGATATGCCCTCCCATTTGGCACTAATGGGGCGCGCATCCGATGACCTTGAGGCCGAACAAATGGACTATGACGCCCTACTCGATGGCAATCCAAACCCTTCACTTCGTGATCAGGAATACCTTCAGCACAGCTCTCTGTGGGGACATCAGTATGTAACCGGTGGCGGTGATGAGGGGCCACACCGTACAAAGACGCACATTAAAACTGATGCAAGTCTGCCGGCGTACTGTAATCCGCCAAACCCATGCCCATATGGATACACCGAGGAACGTGGATGTATTGCTGATTTTGAAAATACCGCCGCCTTTAGCCGCGAATACCAAACGGCTCAGGAATGCATGTGCGATGGTGAGCATATGTTTGATTGTCCCGGTGAGGACGAGAGCGATGTAAGTCGTCCGATGTCTAACAATTTGAAAACACTCCTGGCCCGACAATTCCATCCAGCCGAGCACAAGAATTTGGTGTCGAAAAAATTCCATCCACAGAGGGATAATTTGAATCCCTATCTGCGAGGCGAGAAGTTACCCATTGCTGCCAAAAAAGGTAGCAACGTGTACTAAGAGCAATGTGTCAGCGGAGCGGAAACACATAATCCTTCTGACGTAGAAAGTAAAAAATGATTTCGTGAAATTGTTGAAACAAAAATATTATAAATCTACTTAGCATTTAGTCGTGCAAGTTGTTAAAACTATTATAATTATAAACCTATTGTTAAATTTAAGAACACTACATATTTTACAAAATGTCTTTGGTTTTTAGTAATCTCTGTAAAAAGCTTTAAACATAAAATATGTCACAGTCTAAAATTTGGGGTACATGTTTCTTAACTTTTTTACATTTTTGTTCGGCAGTTAGCGGAATTGTTTAGGTGAAAGTAACTGTACCTATAGATGGAAAACTTAAGATACTGAAACTGAGACCATATATCAGTTGGAATTTAGAAATATTTACAGGTAAGCTAGGGTAGGGAAAATCTAGTTGTGTCCAGCAAGTCACACTGGTTAGAAGTGTACATTTTTGAGATAAATTAACTTAAGATTTCGGCGCATATCCAAATTATCAAACTGGCTTAGGGTTCAATTCGACTTGACCTTTACACTGCCTTATCATCTAAGGTGCAGTAAGCTTGTTGTCTTGAAGTATGAACATAGTCTTTTGTATGGCACTTAAAACAATCGTTTTGCGTCCTGAAAATGTTTGTTTCCTTTGGCATACAACGGGGGAAATTACCAATTTAACTTCTTAGAAATGCGTGCTTCTTACCAAAAAGACGATCTGTGATCCTCAATAAAAAAGCTTTGAAAAGTCCACTCTTTGGGAAGTCAGGAAAGATTTATTTAGCCGATAAATACGAATGAATTGGAAATAGGTGACGTTCGCACTTTCCGCAAGTTTACCGTGGACCTGGCCATTCGCTTATGTGAGCTTCATTTTCGAGAGAAATGAAAAATGTTGTTCTTTATCCAAACAGCGCCTAGACAGACAGACAGTTTTGTTCTCGAAAGCTTGTAGCAAAGCAACCTCGCAATAACAGTTGAAAAGAATTCGAAAGCAGATTATAAATCGATGCAAACTTTATTTTTCTTAAAAAAAAATACAAAAAATCATTTCTTTATAGTAATAATAAATCAATAATTCTTTAAAACAAACATTCAAAAGTGTTGCTCAAAAAACAAAGAAAACATTTCCTATCGGCGGTTACTGCATTAAAAATTTACCAAGTTCCTGGAGCTGGTGCGGCATTAACCAATGTAACCGATTGGGTATGACCAGGCAGTGGAGCAGTGTGTACAGCACCACGGGTTTTCGCTACATATGTAGCTTCTTGTTGTGGGTTAGCAGCAGCAGCAACTGGAACACTGACACCCCACCCCAATGCAATTGGACCTTGAGCCAAAACTGGTCCAGCAGCGCCAAGTCCGAGGGCACTTATATCAAGACCAGGAATGCCAGCAATTATGGATGAATGGGCTTCCATGGCGAGAGCCAAAACAACTACGACAGCAATGGCGAACTGCAATAGAAGAATATTTTGTAATCTTTTTACCTACGGTTGGTTATAGGCTTACCTTCATGTTGATCTCTTGTTGAGGGATAGGTAAACTGTTTCGTTAGGACTTTGAATGGATTCTGATTTGATCTACTTTCTGGGATCCACTTTTATACCAACGGAAATGCTATACGTCTATTAAACACAAGTGTACAGCTCCTAAGCTGGCGCATACATTTCATTTGACACTAATTGCACATCAAGTGGGTTGGCATGTGCTAGTGCGTATCAGCAGTCTTGAAATTAGTGGGCATTTCTGCATAAATATTATTAATAATTCTGCTTCAAGAATGCGCAATGGGCTACTGAAAGATTTGCATGCAACGAGATATTCTTGTATATTTTTTTTGTTTTTGTGTAATAGCTTCAATTACAGTTAGATACATTATACTTTCTAGTTAAAGGTGTATTTAAAAGAATTAATGCACATCTATGGCGTAAGAATCACTCAAAAAATGTATCTCCAATATACGATTTATAGCCACGTCGGTGAGGCTTGATGTGTTGAAAATATGCGCGTTCATACAGGTTTTATAGGTGCTAAAGGTTTGTATGTATAAAATAATGCCCTTGAACTTCTATGTGAAATTTTACGCTATAGAATCAAATTCCCTTAAGATCCGCAAAACTTTGCCAAAATTGATCGACACGAAGAGGGTATAGTTCAGTTCAATTTTTATTTCGTTTCGCTGACATTTGGACGTTTCCGCTTAGAAAAAATGATCGTGTAACTATTTGAAGTGATTCCGTGCTTTAGTACTGGAATATCTAGATACCACCGCATTTTTGTATAAATATACTTGTAGCCTGAAACCAAAAGAACCATTCTTATTTGCATCGTTTTTGAAGCCGTTTTAATTTAATTTTATAATTTGTTTTTCAACGCGATTTCAAAGAGTCTTTTTTAAGTGTTCTTTGAAACGCTTTGCGACGGGTTTTCTATTTATTCTATTGGTATTTAATGTGGTTTTTACCGCGTTAATGGATTTGTTTTACCTACAGCGTTTTTTTGATGCATTTTAAGAAGTGTTCTTCGACTTGTTAGTATTTTAGGTAGCTCTTTGCAATGCTTTTAATTCCGTTTATTTCGAAGGGTTTCATAGCCGTTTTAATGCGGTTGTTGACGCATCATAATTTTTCGAAGTGGTTTCAATTGTTTTTCTTAATTTTTAACACCCCTTTAAATCGATTATTTATTAGGTATTGTAGCGTTTTTAAATGCCTTTATCAACAGCTTTTTCTATGGGTTGTTTAAAGCGTTTCTTTAATTTGTTTCTTAAGTCGTCCTTGTAATTGTTTTTGAAGTGGTTTTTTTCGTGTTTTATTTTGTTGTTTTATTTCAGTTTTCTTCATACTGCTTTACGATGCGTTCTTTCAAGTATATTTGAAGTGTTTAGTGTTGTAGGTTTTACAATTGCTTTTAATTCTTTTTTGTGCTCCTTACAACACCATTTTTAAGTATTTTAATGTTTATCGATGCGTTGATTGAAGCGCTACAGGTTTCTTAGCTGTTTTTTTTATGAGTTTTCTAATGGTTTTTTAGTGTTTCTGTTTTTGAATTTTTTTTTATTCCGAAATATAATGCTTTTGCGCCTTTCATTTACATCTTGCATTAATATGGATTACCCTACCTTTAAGAGTTCCTAGCTGTTTAGGTACCTAGCTGCTCAGCTTTGAATATTATTACACATTTTCCTCAAATAATAATATTGTATTTGCTTATTTTTCGTGTACCTAAAAACATCCTATCAGATCAAGATCCAGCTAATGGTCACCTTATTTTTTGGACCTAACTGTACCTAACCTCTGTCAGCCAATGCTAACACGAATACTTAAAACTATTTCAATTGCCACGCATAATATATTTGCTATCACACTATCCGCCATCGACTGAAGTACGTAACAACTAAATAATAATAAAAACGTGTCGCAACACAAAAAAAAACAGTTTAAATGTTGCAAGCTGAAAACATACATACCTCTTAAGCAGTAGTAAACAAAGCATTTAATTACTCAGAATATCTATGTATACGAATACATACATTTATAATTAAACAGGATATAACAATAACAATGAAGAATTCTATATCTCAGTAGACTCCGTTTATGTTGTTATGCGTTGGAGCATTGTTTCGTCGTGGTTGTATCCTTATCCTTGGAGTTGTTGTTGTACTTGTTGAGATCTTCTCGGCTTCAATACGACCAGACAAAAATACGGCCATACGTTCCTAAATGAAAAGAACACAATACCTTCGCGTAAATATTTTCAGTATCTAACTTAAACATGACAATAGCTTACGAGATAGCCCGATGTGAAGTTCGACAAGTTTCCGTAGAAGCTCAAGGCTTTCGTGATTAAAGACTCGGCTTCTTCTTTGGTAAGATTTTTAACTTGATCCAATTTTGTCAACTTAAATGGAAGGTATTATTATTACAAGTATTTAGTATTATGGACATTTCAAACTTACTTCCAAAATACGATTATTTAAGTAAATAACTTGGTGTAACATCTCAGTGGTAGAGTGTACCAATGTTCTAGGAAATGATTTCAAATTAACTGCAATTTGAATTTTAATTTCAAATCAAAGACAGATAGATACCTTGGAATATTTGAAGCAATTCCAGTACTGAAATTAACAAAATGTACTAAACGACGAGCTGATTCTCTGGTCAGCAAAACAATCAGCTGTTCCATTGTGTTGGGGCGAGCCTGATTTTCTGGTTCATCTTGACTGAGGTAACTCCACAACTCGCGGGCTTTTTGAAGAGCCATTTTTGGATCGGTAGCAATCTGGAAAAGCAAGAATTTCAAAATCACTTATATTTATGGGTGATGTATCTATTAGCAGTCGACAAATTTGGTATTTTACACACAGACCAATGTCTGTCACCCTTTCGACGTGAAGCTCCCCGCTGCAGTAAAAGAGCAGTCAATTTCAACTTCTGCTTGAGGGACTTTGTTTTGACATTTTTCTAAGGCGTATTCTTTGTGATTAAACAAAAAATATGTAGATGAAAAAATTTAACAAAAAAAAAAATCAGTACGAGGTTTAAAAATTGAATTTGAGTGCTCGAATATTTAGTACTGCCTGTGTTCTGGTACAAAGTTCAAGCATTTATAAAACAAAAACCAGTCCGCGAGCAACATTTCACAATGAGAGACACCTGACAGCTGACATCTAAAGCAGTAAACTTCACACGAATCCTAATGAGTTTGCCGATTACGATGAAATATAACCTTAATGTTGGATGTTGCTCCACGTTAAGCCCTATTTTTGTCTGAACTTTCTTTGTCAAAAGAATCCCACAGTGCATTCAAATTCAACTCATTTGAGTTTTAACCGCAAAAATTACAACCCGAATTGACACATCCGTGACCGTGACTTTAAGTCTCTTCTACAGCCAAAACAAAACTAAATTTCTCGTTCACACACTCACCAGCTCAGCGGCATACAGGAGTATATGTATGGCCTCCTTACTCTGCTTCTTCAGCGCTCTAGCCTCGGCGATAGTACGCTGCGTCAGACGTCGTTTAAGTTTTCGCGAAAATCTCTGCCCATGATGAATGGCCTTAATCGCACTCTTCTCGTTGCAATCTTTTATTGCTTCATTTTCGTAATTTTTTGCTAAGGACATAGTAAAATATAAATCAATTCTCTTGTTACAAGTTCATTTGTTCATTGAAATCCTCTTATCACACGGCAATAAATAACACAAAGTATTGATAACCTCAGCAACATAATGTGTGTTGCCGTTGGCTTGACAAGGTGAATGGAAAACAAAAACAAATTCACCACACACTCTTACCATCAACTTGATCCTGCTCGGCGTCAACAGTCAAATATTTGTCCACATACATATCGGCGACAGTGAAGGCGCCATCAATACGATTGGCCGCATACTGTGTGAGGGGACTTTCCAGGACAGCATTGCCAATTTGTTTCACCGAATCGGCGCGCTTTATCACCGGCTTCACCAAATGATCGGACATGTACTCGCGAGTATTCCAGTACATCTTCAATGAAAATAAAATTAACTGAGTTAGATTAGTCTCAAGGCCGGCGTAGATTTTAAGGGATAAATTTAGAGACCTCCTCTACCTCGGCTGGGATTGTCCTTACCATTTCGGGTGGCAGGTAAACGAGCGGAATTCGCTGCTCCAAAATGTCTAGACTCTTGCACATGACATCGTCGAGGCGTTTCAGTGGTATCTCAAACAGTTTCATTGCCGGCTGGAAGGAGTCGAGAGCGGCAAAAAGGGTCGCCTCAGCTGTTTCGAAATACCAACTGAACAGGCGGTTGGTGTTCTTGACACGATTGTAAATGTTCTCCGCACGCTTAATGCTCGTCTCGACAATTGGAATGCTGCCGATGCGGTCAACGGATTCGAGGCGGAATTTCATGGCGCTGTGTAGTTGTGCATTGGCTGTAAGAAAACGAAAACCAACGGTTAAGTATTTGAGACTTTGACTTGGGTATATATAAGTTTGATAAGATGCTGTTTGCAGTGAGTAGTTGTTTTGTATAGATACCAGGGTTATCGGTCTATCAGGCGCAGTGTTATTATTAGTTAGTGTATTTTGTTTTGTCTGACATAACAAGACCTTAGATTTAAGCTCTGTTATGGAATTATTGTGAAATATTGTTCCACAGAAACAATAGTGTGCAAATGTTTATTTTTAGCTCTCCTTAGGTGACTGTCACTTGTCACAGCCTTATAGTCTTTCGGATCTCTTGGGTTCATGCAGAAATTAAACGTATAAGCATTTTTTTATAAATAAGTTTTTGACTCGAGAAAAAATGCTGCCTTAAGGCTCTGTCAAACAGAACGCGTTTTCAACGCCGCGATGAGATTATTTTACGCGGCGGTTAGATTATTTGAACGCGACGTATTAGACGACATTAAACAGAATTGTATTTGTCATAATTTTTTTACAAAATGTCAAGCACCTCGGAAGAAGAATTAATGCTTTAATTGCCGCGCTACGTAATTCTTGAGAAAGAAAAATTGTTGTAAATCCTGTATATTGTGGAAATCCTGTACTTTGCGTTACAAATTTAAATATTACAAATACAAAAAAATATATAATGCTTATTCGTTCAATTCTTTTGAAACTGTTCCCCATAAATTTCTCTCTTTGTAACAATGTTTTTGTACGATGAAATGTATAGACGTTGGTAATTTCGTACATAAATTTAAAAAAACCTTTCCATATCACAATTTCAAAATCCTTTCTTACACGCCGCGTCAATGAAAATAATCTGTAATTTTTCTGTGTTGCAGTATATAACATTGCAACTTGACGGTTTGACCTTCGTTTCGTTTCAATTTGTTATGTTCTCTCGTTAAAATCAGATTGGTTCCTTTTAACAACTATTTCTGCAAAATAATTTTAAGTAGATAGATCTATACCTATGTATTTATTAAAATTGTAACGTCCGTAAAGTCTGGCTTCAAGTACAATGTGATTGATCACTTCAGTTGAGAGTTTCCGTTTGTTGATCTGGAGAAAGTTAAATCGACTGTGATGACGGTTTGCCTCGACACAATTCGATTGACTTGAGTCTTTAATGTGAGCCATCTACTTATAACAAATGCGCATCAAAATAAACACTGATTCGCCTTTGCGACCCTTTTCGTATTATCATATCAGTTACCACAAATCAAAACAATATTGCGCACTGATGACCAGGTTAGTGCGACGCAGATTTGTTTTACTTCTGAATTCAAAGCAATGGAACATCTGTCATATTATTTTGAATTGTCAGACATTCTTATGAAAAACGAATTTTGTATTTCACAGGCTGAAGAAGAGACAAGGGTTCTTTGAGATTTTTGGCCAACTTTTTGTGGTGAAACTCGTCATCATTTTAAAACAAGAAACAGAAACGGATCCGTGTGCGTAAAATGAGCTCTTTGACGGGAAACCTAAACGGCAAGAAAGGTGAGGAGAAAACAAGGAAAGTTAAAAATATACAAGACCAACGGTCATTTTAAGTTTGGCAAACAGATCAATTTTTTTGGAGAAAAATATATACTATTTTTTTCCTCGAGATTGCATTTCATGTTGGATTTGCCAAAAAATCAATTTTTTTGTTCGATCTGAGGCACTTTTGAGAAATCTAGTTTTTCTCAACATTTACACATACTTTCACTAATACCAATGTGATTGACCCATTGCTTGCGTTTACGGATTGTTTATCGTTGGAAGGATTGCTTTTTTTAACTGAATTATTCATTTTACGCCTATGGAAATGAGTTTTTATATTAATTTATTTCGAAATGTGTGAAAATCAATTGAAATGTATTTCCAGTGCAAGTGAAAAATGTTTTTTTTTTTTGCGGCCAAATAAAATTCAGATTTCATGTTCGATTCGGCAGCAGAAATCGAAAACGATATTAGATTATTACATACTTGAAAGCTGGATCGCGAGGTGTAGCGTCATTTAAATTGGGTTAGAGCCTTTTTGAAAAAATCACTTTTTCGATTGAAAGACAAATTTTTAACAAGGCCTATTTTTGCGTCTTCATGAATGAGAACTAATAGACTCATAGATTACCATGCCTATCCTACACCCTCATATTCTAAATGAAATTAATTCTCACCAAAAATGTTTGTCTTCCCCAAAAATCTAAAATCGTAAAAAATTCAAACAGACCCCTAAAATTTGCCATCACGCCATTTGAACGATAGTTTTTAAATCAATATTTAATATATTTGTTTGCTTACAAAAAATGAAAATATGAAAGCTTCTGAAATGATTTTGCACCTAACAGAAAAACCGTTTATTTTTCAACGACCACTGAACCTCTTTTGTTGGCGCGAAGTGTAGGTGCACATAGCTTCACACTAAAGAAATGCAAAGGGCAATTGATTATTAATAGAAAGATCGCCGCACTGTGCATTTATTGATAAAATGCAATTGCATAGTTCTATCACTCTGTGACGACGGTTGGGTGTTATCCTTGTCTCGACATTTAGTTTCCGTTCAAAGCCATGGCTGAAAAGGTGTACCAAGTGAATCGCACAGAAATAACGTTCATTAAAATTATGTACTACTATGCAAAAATATTTGGCATGACGTGCTTCGCAATAACGAACTTCACACGAATCAAGTATTCCAAGAAAATTCACATGTCGTCCGTCGCCCTGAAGCTTGTATGCTACATAGGCTTCGCCTTTGACCTGCCAGAAATCCTAAAGGAAGTCTTATGATGGTGATAGATATGACGGCGCGTAGGTCGCAAACTCCCGGATACATTCACTTGGAGGGCCTTTACTCCGACATTGACAGTCGATGGGATAGAAGTGTATTCAAATTTGATGAAGGAATGTGTGATTTAATAAATACCTTTACTTTCGTATACAGGTTGACCACTTTTTGAACCAACAACGCTTTGAAGAACTTATAATTGACGTGTTCGGTTTGTTGCGAATGAACAACGAGCTCTGCTTGCGCGCATTTTCTGTAATAGCATATTGAATTTAGTATGATGGGGAACTTCCAGAAGGAAGCGCTTTGCCGAATTATAACGATTCGCGCGCACAATATAAGATTTGAGCTATTTTTCTAGTAATATAACATTTTAATAAAATCTAAATGTATGCATCCGAGGACGTATCCTTGGTAGTAAAAGCATAAAGGAGGAATGTGGATCTAGGGAGCAAGACAGCAACGTGAGTAAAACAGCTTAAGACAACAAATAAAGGGTCCGCCATCTAACTTTTTTTTTCAACTAGTGCTTATTTCGCGAATGGTAACACTTAGCTCATGTCTGATTTGACAGATAATTCGTTTTATCCTTCCGCTTAACGAATATGGTTGTGTATACGTTTGATGAAATGACCATCCAATGCGTTTTCGCTTCGCTAAGTGGGCCTGCGATCGACTTAGAGAAGATGCCGATTTTGCCAAAAAAATCATCTTTTCAGATGAAGCTCATTTTCATCTTGGCGGGTATGTTAACAAGCAACATTGTCGCATTTGGGGCACAGAAAACCCGCACGCATACATTGAAAAGCCGATATAGCCAAAACGAGTCACTGTTTGGTGCGGAATTTGGTCCAGAGGCATAATTGGGCCATTTTTCTTCGAAAATGAGCAAGGAGTGGCCGTTACAGTCAATGGCGATCGTTATCGGGCCTTGTTGAACGAATTTTTGTTCACAAAAATTGAAGAGGAGGATATTGGCAGCATTTGGTTTCAACAGGACGGCGCTACGTGCCACACAGCCGAAGCTACACTCGATGTTTTGCGCCCTGTTTTTGAAGATCGCACTATCAGCCGCAGAGCTGATGTCGTTTGGCCACCTCGGAGCTGCGATTTGACACCGTTGGACTATTATTTGTTGGGTACCGTAAAAGATAAGTGTTACGCCGACAAGCCAGAGACAATTGACGCTTTAAAGGACAATATTCGTGAAGCCATTGGTGAAATACAGCTGCACACAATCGATAATGTGCTTAAAAATTGGACCGATCGTGTAGGCTACTGCATTGCCAGCCGAGGCAGCCATTTGAATGAAATTATTTTCCATTATTAACCGGAAGGATTGTACATTCAAATAAAAAAGGAAATTTGAGAAAATATATAGTTTCTTTTAGAGCATTTTCAAAAAAAAAAAAGTTATTTGGCGGACCCTGTACATTTATTGGAGTCAATTTGGTAAATTCGAATATCATTAGGTCATTCGGTGGTCAGTCGTGTATCTTTCGTGAGAGTGCGCTGCTTCAGCCAGCGTAACCAGACGCTTGACAGGCGATCACACGTAGTGACAAATTTAGGACAAATGTTTACGTCAGCATGTCAAAATATGACGTGAAAAGTGGCAGGTGCACTGGAAACAGAAGTTGTATTTTCATTTTTCCACTACGTGCGACAAACATCCGCGAGGAAAACTCTTTCGTAAAAGCTTCTCAATTTTGCAGCTTGACAAAAAATTCATCCTAAAAATAATGGACGCATGAGTTGCGCCGGGTATTTGTTTTATGTATGGCAAATTCCAACTTTATCTGTTCATATTGATTTTTAATACTTCAATGGCTGAAAAAAACACTTTCAAAGCCATCCAACGATTATACAGGAAATCATTTTTCTGCTTTATAAAGGGTGATTTTTTAAGAGGTTTAGAACTTCTTTAAAAAAAAAAACACAAAAAATTCGAAAAAATGAATGAAATATTTATTTGAATCGATAGTTTGAACCTTGCAATTTAATGTTTAAAGATAATTTCATGCAAATGTTGACCGCGGCTGCGTCTCAGGTAGCCCATCCGCTGAGTCCAATTTTGGCATACTCTTTCACACATATCGGCCGGTATCTCACGAATGAATGCATGGATGTTGGCTTCCAGTGCGTCAATCGAAGCGGGCTTGTCCCTATACACATTAGCCTTGGCATACCCCCACAAAAAATAATCTTATGGTGTCAAATCGCACGATCTAGGCGGCCAATTGACCGGCCCGAAACGTGAAATTAACTGTTCACCAAACTCGCCTCGCAATTGCGCCATTGTTTCGCGTGCTGTGTGGCATGTGGCACCGTCTTGTTGAAACCACATATCATGCAAGTCAAGAACTTCCATTTCGGGCAAAAAAAAGTTTGTTATCATCGCTCGGTAGCGTTCACCATTGACAGTAACGCTGCTATTCGCATCATCTTTGAAGAAACATGGCCCAATAATGCCGCCGGCCCATAAACCGCACCAAACAGTGGCTTTTTCGGGATGCATTGGTAGCTGTTGCAATGCTTCTGGCTGATCTTCACTCCAAATGCGGCAATTTTGCTTATTTACGTACCCATTCAACCAAAAATGAGCCTCATCGCTAAACACAATTTTTCGATAAAAAAGCAGCGATGAACATTTCGAACCGAGCACGAATTTTGATAGTAAAATTCAATAATTTGCAAGCGTTGTTCATTTGTAAGACGATCCATGGTTAAATTGCAAACCAAACTGAAGCTGTTTGACAGTGACACAAGGTACTAAACACACGTCAGCTGTCAAAACCAGTGTTGCCAAAACCAAACCAGCTAAAAAATCACCCTTTATTTGAATTTAAATTTCGCTTTACTTATTTGTAAAAAAAAATATGCTTCACTTAGACAACAGCTCTGGGAAAAATAAAAGTAAAGTGACTTGGTGTCCGCCCCTACATACCATTTGCGTTGCAGCCTTAAAAATGCACTAAGGTTAATTCATCAACATAGAATATTAAATCGATTGCATCTGATTGAAACTTGTGTGCATTAGTTTACTAAGTGCAATTAATTAATTTTATTACTGCGCTGCGACAATTGTTTGAACATGTCGTCGTCTGTGTGGTGCCAGTATCTCCTCGACACCACCATGGCAAAAAAGACTGTCCGCGAAAATCACTTTGCAATACTATCCCTCAAAGTTATTTACTACCACGCAAAAGCATTTGGCATGACCTTTTTTACAATATCGGACCACAATCGAATAGAATACTCAATGAAATTGCATATCTGTTCGGTGGCTTACAGACTAATATGCTCCATTGGGTTTGCCTTTCATCTTGCTGAAATCGTCGACAAAATATTAGCCACATACCAAACGTATATCAGTGCAGTTATCCTTTTACAAGTTGCCTCAATTTATATATTTTTCTTTGTGTTCACTACATCCCAAACCATTTACCGAAAGCACTTTATAAGTATTATAAACAGAAGTATAGACATCCTTGTTCGGATATCAGTAATCGCCAAGGATCCCCGAATTTTTTGCCGCAATTTCTATATGCTACTCTGGACTCGAATCGTGTACAACACGTGTGTCATGCTATTAGAAATCGATTTACCGAAGCTCATCACGGCTTTACGTGATAGAGACTATTCCTTTGTCAGTCAATGTTTTTTTGTCAATGTCCTGTTTTTTGGAATTTTAATTATGGTGGACACTTTGTGCTTGGGTTATACAATCTCAGGCATTATGTATGGAAATGTGGGCAGGCATATGATAGCATTTGCCAAACGTATCGAGGAAGCAGAGAGTCGCATGATGACGAAATTGCAGCGCAAGAAAGTCCTACGCGAATTTTCTAAGGAACTAGATGAATGCTCGGTGATATACTCTCAAATTTACAAAATCACTCGGCGGTTTCATTCGCTGTTCCAGTTCAATATTTTGTTCAAATTCTACCTTGATCTTGTCACTATGATTGTCTTTGTGCACCAGAATTTCTTGTCCTATATCACAGAGGGCCATTTTTTATTGCAATCTTTGTTTCCGGTCATCTTGCAAACGGTGGATTTCTTATATCTAATGTTGATCATAGATATTGCAGTGCGAAGATCACACATACCGACCTACATTCATTGGGACAGCTTATGTTCGGACATTGACAGACGATGGGATAGAAGTGTAAGCTAATTTTTAGAAAAAATATTTCTTGCATCTCTAATTACTCGATTTTTCCGATTAGGTTGACGACTTTTTGAACCAGATGCGATTTGAGGAACTGAAGATTGACGTGTACGGTTTGTTTCAACTCAACAATGAGCTCTGTTTGCGAGTGGTCTCCGTCTTAGTGGCCTACATGACCATTCTTATTCAATTTAGCATGCTTGGGCATTTTCAAAGCGGACCCATGGAAACACCTTTTAATAGTTCGAATGCACAATATGTACTCTTGAATTGATTGTATCTTACAAATATTCTCATCGTAGTTCTTTTCTAATAAAGTGTGATTATATATATATAGTTGGCGCAACAGGTCCGTAGGGACCCAAGGCCTAGCTTCTCGCAACCATTCGTTTTGTGTGATTTTTATTTTTGGAACGAATGGAAGGGATCTACAATTTTATGCCGATTCCAAACGGCTAGTTGAGATGCTCTTAAGACAGTTATACTCTCGGATGTTTGTCAGATGTTCGCGAGAGGTGGCGCAGTGGAAAATACCCCAATTTGGAATTTTGGGTTATTGCGGGATTCGAACCTGGGACCCCTCGCTTAGTAGTCCAACACACTAACCACTAAGCCACTGCGCCTACTTAGCTCATTAGCCTAGTTAAATTTAAGCGAATCACTTCAGCCGAGTAGTACGCAGTTCTACTAAGTAGCTAAGAAATAAAGAAAAGGTGTTTCCCGTGTCTAGCTAGGATCAAGCTAATTTTGAGAGAGAAAAGTTAGAAAGTTTATAATTTTTTGATTGTCCTCATTTCAAAAAGAGACAGGTTAGCTAAATTATAAATTTTTCTTTAAAACTATATTGCATCGCATCGGATTCTTAGACGAACTCGCAGATGAACGAGGTATTTGAAGCGAACCATCCCATGATTTGCTTCGTATGCCTGATTGAACGGACTAGGTATGAGTACTCAGCTCATTCAGTACATAAAATACTAACCCAACAGGACCCTATACAATGGGACTCGACTGAATAGGATTGACAATTTCCGCCAATGCTCAGGATCTCCTCCGTTTTAGTACAGCAATTGCGGAACGGGACAGGTTCGATACGGTCAAGCAGTTCACCGAATTTTGGTGGCTTGATGAACAAATGAGGGTGGATAAGCTCTCCCGGGCCGGTGTGCTACTTACGTAGTATCCTCCTTAGTTTTAAGCTAGATATTAAGTTAGTAGGTTTAGGTTAAGAGTAGGGTGTCTTTGGGAGGGGCCGGGCTAGCCCACATGAACAGTGCTTCCACTTGTTGGCGGCTGTCAGGCGCCCATGGACGCGATCAGGATGGTGACCACCCGCTGAGATTGCTAATCACCCTGAATATATGTATTTTGTTTTAAGTAGCTTAGCTAGTTTTAAATAGTTTTAAATAAAATAACAAAAATACAGAACTCAAGTTTTTCAAAGTTTCTTGAAGAATAAAAAACAAACAAAATTAAATAAAGATAGATTTAATGCCGAAACGCAATAATTTTAAGGATATTGTTAAGTTAAGAGCGCTCGCTAAGAGCCAGTAAACTAGAATAAGATAAATGTTAGTTTTAAATTAGATTTAATCGTTTTTGTCTAGTATATAAGTTTATTTAAGGATATAAATAAAAATTAATTTAAAATGAAAAAAGAAATACTCAGCTCGATTTAAAGACTGCCATTTTTTTTTTAAAGGCGCAAAATAAAAAATAAAAATTCCAAAATTTGCTTAAGTTAGGTAATTTTTAAAATTTAGTAAAATGTAATAGAAGTGTTGTTGGGGATTGCTAAAGTAGTAGAAATTTGTATTGTGTACTAGTAGTGACATTCCATTGCGTATGGAGCGATGTTCGAGCTAGAGTCAAAGTCCAAGGCAGCGATAGGTAATATAGTTGATTTGACATCGATGTATTTTATATTCGTTTCTAGGATACGATAGGTTGGACAAAATCCCTGGGATAGACCCATTTAACGATAGATAAATTAAAATATCTACGTAGGAAAGAGTTTCTCACATTCATAGCTCGATTTTGCAATTTGCCAATGTAATTTAGGAACCGTAACTAATTAAGAAAACATTATTTTTACCATATCTGTGGTCATGTTTTGAATTGTATAAATTTTGAATTTGAATTGTAGAAATTTTGTTCACAATCATGTCCGAGTTAAGATCACAAAATTTTGAATTTATTTTTAGCACTTCCACTGTAAAGTTTATCAATATTCTTAATCTCTTATATTATTAAAAGACTAATTGTTGGATCAATACAATCCTTACTAACCCATAATTATCAGAGCAATGTCAGCTTTAAACAAGTATAATGCAATATCCGTGGAAAAATTCCTTATTTAATGAGTTCTGAAATTATTTTCATTCCGTGTACCGAAACAATTAATTTGAACCGCTTTGAAAAAACTCACAACAAAAACTGAAGAGAATCACTTGGATGGATTTCCTTTAATATAAAAATTTGAAGTCTATTCTGATCGCTATTATTATGATAATATGTGTATGAGTGTGGACACATCACGCAATGAATGCAAGTCTTGACCTTTAAGTTAAGCTCTGTTTTTTTGCTGATAAGAGCAGAGGAGCCGGCAAACGTTATCACCAAAAAAACTACCCATTGGACTCTATAGCTTTAAATTTTATTTTCGTTGTAAATTGTGGATTTGTTTAGTCTTACAAGACTCGCATCGCAATCGTGATTCATAAGACAATCTACATAATTTGGAAATTGATAGATTTGGACATGCCACAGCACAGCATCTGATCACAAATGAACAACTTGGTTGAACAAATTAAGCTACTATTATAAGACCAGCGTAGAACATTCGAGAAGGAAGCACGGCAACTGGGAAAGAGTTGGCGAGAGCTGAAGCACACTTGCCAGGAATCGCACACGATGGCGCGTATTGTTTTCCTTTTAACACATTCCGAAGCCTTTTTTATTGGCAAGTAAGATTTGCCCCATTATTCGTATAACACAAACGGGATGGCCGACTAGTATTTCTATTTTATGTACAGTGTATACTGAAATTTTCCCATTTCCTTACTTGGATTTCTAGGCTTTGTTGAGATAGCGCTTAGACTCTACAACAGTTACATAAGATTGCAGCATTGTTTTAGTTTAGTTACAGCGCGAATAATTAATGTGAAACAAAATATCAAAGTGAGTGCCACCCTTGATCCGCACAGATAAACAGAGAGAGCCACGTTCTTGTAGCAAACTATATTTTTTGTTGGACTTTGACAACATCTTTATCTCAATACAGTATGACTCAAGTGAATTGGCGCCGCAGTTAACGGGTCTAGACAGCTTTATGTTCAACGAGACGATCAGTTAAGCCTTTTCCCAGGGTACATATTCCAATTCATCTTGCATCAGCAGTTTCCAAGCGGTAAAGTTCGGAGAACGATGAACTAAGTGTGGTTATTAAACTAGACCATAAGAGGATAGACCCCGTCGAGGCTAATGACTGTAAATGCTATCATTTTTTTTCTTCTAATTGCATTGGACTATAGAGTCAGTGGCTTAATATATATTTTATAATTAGCCGTTGTGCGAGGGTGAAGTAATAAAAGCAATAATGATGTCTCGATCTCGAAAACAGAATAAGTGGGTGATAGAGATAGGGTGGTCTATAGGCAATCAAGTCAATGTACATATAATGATAACCGTGTCTCTATCTCTAATGTGACCATTTATCTATCGAAGTTTCAGGAACTTTTACCTACTTAATACACTGGAATCTACTTATCCTTTCCAATCAGAAAACAGTTTTATAAAAAATCATCTAATCGATTATTTGAAAAGAAATCAGCAAGCAAAAAAGCAATATGTGTATTTAGAATCGGGAGCACTTTTTTCTAATCTGATTTACCAATATTAGTACACTTTTGGATTTTATCATTGTATTTATTTATTGACAACTGATATTTTTTTGTGTAAGTTTTGGAGACATGTTTAAAAAGCATGACACATCGTATTGTGATTTGTTTAAATCTTGTATTTTTGTTAATTATAGATTTACAAATGTTTAAATCAACATCAATGCACATTCCGAACAATTACATATGTGCCCAAAGCACATGGGCAGAATTCAATGCGCAGTGCAAATTTATATGGGTATAGGGAGGCACAAGTAAATTCTGCACACAATGCAGCACTGCACTGCAATATGTCCATTTCGAATGTGGAATTCGATTGGGCGCTCTCAGGGCACTTTTTTTGCTCTCAGAGCAATTTTTATGTTCGTTTGGTCCAAAAAAGCAATCTTGTTCAGATTTCAGAGTACTTTAGCGAGTCTGGATATTTTCTCAGATTTGCTTCAGATTAACCAATACAAGTGCGTTTGAGTTTGAAAACTGGTGGAGTTTGTTAACGTTTCCGTGATTTTTTTTACAGTCAGGAACTGCATTGCATCGGGTGAATCTATTTTTGTAAATTATTTATGTATAAATATTTTTAGATCAATCGGGACGGAAATTTCGAATGTTTTGACATAGAATTTAACCAGTGAATGGAAATCGCTTATGAAAGTTTCAAAAACTACGCTTATTCAAATCGCACGAATATCAACACAAAAAAGAACAGGTGATGTTTTTATCGTTTTTATGTTCGATTAGGCACATGAAATCTGAAATCTGAGAGCAGATCTGAAGAGGCCCAATCGAATACCACATAAATTTGCTGCAAAATTCTTGATGGTTGAACTCAACCTTGGTCTTAAAACGTTGCTTAGTAATAAAGTTTGTTTACAAAAAAAAAAAAAAAAAAAGCAAATTATTTTTAAATTTTGTAGAAAAATAATTTATTAATTTTTCCGTGATCGGAAAAGTTTTTCGTACGGAAAAATTTACAAGTTGTTATTTTAGAAAATGCTAAAAGTACCTGACGAAAGACGAACCTAACTCCTTTTTTTGAGGAACCTAATTCTTGAACATGAATGAAAATCCACTAAGCGTGCGGATGGAAACCTGAGTACCAAAGATAATGGAATCATTCATCTCTGGTAGGTTCCTACTCGCTTTAAATTGATTTATCGATGTCTCATCTCTATTAAAAAGTTTTCTTACATTTAAATGCGTGGTAGTGTTAAAGAATAAGTGTTCGATAGACAAACTTGGCATCACACAAAATCAATGCTAGGCGCCATTTTCTTTTCACCAACTTGAGGTTCAGAATTTCAGATCGCATAATTGGTTTTTGTGGCGGTGAAAATATTTCTTAAAGTATAATTAATTTTGTGTTAATCTATTCATCTATTACAAACATAAGCAATGGTAAGTACAAAGATATAATTTGACAATTCATATCTACTTAAGGCGTAACTTTTTGTAGGCAACTAAAATTTTTGTTGGAAGTCTACCTTCGGGTTGCAAGCCAGAAGAACTTCGTCATCTTTTTGAAACATTTGGCGTCGTCACCGAATGCGACGTCATGAATCGTTGCGGCTTTGTTCATATGGAAAATGCTGATATGGCCGAAACTGCTATCAAGGCGTTGAACTCTACAGAATTCAAAGGTGAGACTATCAATGTTGAACCCGGCCGCATCAGAGGTGAACGTAACCAAAAGGCTGGTGGCAAAATTGGGGCAGCCGGTTTGGTTCGCAATCGCAACAGAGGAAGAATGGTTCAAGGCGGTCCTGGTCCACAGGGGATGGAATTCGATGGTATCGATGAAAATGTAACAAAAGATGCCCTACAAATTTGCAGTGCGGTTTTCGAGGAAATGAACAAAATGCTCAACCCCAATATGCATCAAGGTGGACCACGTCGAGGTGGGGGTGGTAATATGCCTATGGCTCTGCCCAAGAACTTTGCAAGTCAGTTAGAATTACTCAGCAGTGGTGGCGTTATGGATGGTGGCAACCGCACAAATAATCGAAACCGCCAGAGGAACAATCGTAACAACAGTGCAGGTTCAAATCCGGGCATCGTTGGTGGAGTTGCCGGTCAGGGTGGTAATCCCGTTTTACCAAAACTAGGCAACGCTGTTCGTGTACCAAATCAAGGTAATGTTGCTCGCGTTCAAAATCAAGCTAAAGTTGCGCGAGTTCCAAATAACGCCAACGCCGTCCGTGGTCAAAACCAAGGAAATGCCGTTCGAGTTCAAAATCAAGGCAATCCTAAAGTTCAAAATCACGGCAAACCTAAGATTGCTCCTAACCAAAGCAATGTGATTGTCCAGAACGCAAATCGTGGTAATATTGGTCGGGCTCAAGTACAAGGTACTGCTGGGCGTGCTCCAAAGCAAGGTAATGTTGGGCCCATTCGCAATGATCCTGTTCGACCCCGCAACAATACCGTTCCTTATAATCGTGGGGGCAATAGTCGTGGTAACAGCGCTGGCCCTCAAGCCGCTAACATTAATTTCGCCGATGACATTCCTATAGCCCAGAATGCAAGGTCATTCGCCAACAACTTGGCAAGCGGAAGTCAAATTGATAATAGATGGCAATCAAATAATGGAAACTTTGGCCTCACAAGCGGTGGCAACAGCGGTGGTATGAGTTCTTTGATGGGTCGCAACTTCGATGAGGACATACCAGTCACCAACTTCAATAATGATGCACCCATGAACAACGGAATGGGATTGGGCAACAACAGCAACTTTAACAGCCGTGGTAGTGGTGGCATGAGTAATCAAGGAAGTCTCACGAATCATGGCAACTTTGGCCAGAGCCTCGGTAATGGCGGTGGAAATGATAGATACCAAAATAGTGGTAGCAATAACGATCGTTTCCAAAGCGGAGGCAACTACGGAATGGGAAATCAGGATAGGAGAGGATTTGCCTTGCCAGAGCGACAGAATTTCAATGACAATCAGAAATTTGGAAACCAAGATTTCCGCCGCGACAACTCTCAACAAGGAGGACATAACAACCAAAGCAGCAATCGCGACTTTGGATTTGGCAACAACTCTGGCCGACAAGAAAGCCGAAACTTGGGTGGAAATGATAACGCCATGTTCACCAGGAGAAACAACAACACAGACAACTTGGATGGAAATAACATGTAAGTGTATTGTTTTGTTCTGTTCTTGTCTTGTTTTATTCTAGAGCTTTGTGCAATTGAGTTCTAAATTATAAAATGTTGTTTGTACCATAACCGGAGCCCTTTTGACAGGGTCAACTATTGACCTTAATGCAAAACCTCATTTCTACAGAGGTTTTGTTCTGAGCATTGGGCAGAACGTTTTCATGCACATAACAAACAATCGCTTCCGAAACGGACTTTTGTTCACCGCAGTGGTTAATATAGGGACATTCGGCCTTACCAATAATCAACTTTAGTCTGGCGGTTAACGCAGACTCCACACTTACCATAATCCCTTTACCAATAAACAAATATAGTTGCCAGGATATCGCGAACTGTAGGGTTAAATGTTGATGTTGAGAAAGCCATGTTTATCTCGGGCATTAGCTTAATAAATCCTCCCTTAATGTCATTTTGAAGGCAAGTGTTGCCCAACGGTCAGCCAGAGCGTTTAGAATTATAAACTAATTTTAGTTAAATGTAAATGTTTTCTAATTTAATTCATTGCGATGCAACAATACAAATGCAAAAAATTAAAAAATATCGTATTTTTGTTTTATTTCTAAACACTTGAAGTTTATATTTCTGTGTTTGTCTCTGTTTTATCTGGGTTAACCGCTAGTTCTTGATTTTTGATTGGTTTTCCTTTTTCAAGCATCGAATGGATGCTTACTAAAAAAATAATTTTATATAAGTTTGGGATATTCCCAAGAACTTCTTGACAGTCGTCGCAAACAGAATAAAATATCTTCTTACTTAAGTTTGGAAGGCTCATACATTTTTTCAACAATTCTCAGCACCTCAGGTGACTTAGGTAGACATTTGGCTGCAACCAAAACCTTATCTAACTCTTTGCAAAAGGAGCTTGTTTACCGAGGATGAGGATCTCTAATGAAACAATGGTTGGTGTGAGAAGGTTCACTTCGCGGAAAATATAGTTTTAAGAATATTATTATCAGCACTCAGCAAATTTATGAACTTCTGGAGGAATAAAAGGTAGTACGAGAATATGTGTGAATTCATAAAGGAGGAAACAAGACAGCTTTCGTGCATAAAAATGTGCTCTTTATATTTTTCAGCAAGCCTAAACTTTTGTCGGTTTCTATGTTTTCCGAATTAAGTATTATAGTCCATAATATACCGTTGCTAACGATGCAATTGTGACCAATAAGTTTTTATTTGCATCGTCAGCCTACGAATAAATCAAAGCATTCAATTAAACTGTGTTCCGTTTGTTGAATAATTTGAAAGGGATTTTACTACGACACAAATGCGCACATAAAACAATCGTGAAGTAGTTTTACAAAACAATTGAAAGCGTTCTATAAAAAGTACCGAAAATTGTGTCCGATCGAACAAAAGGGCTTAACTGATTTGCATTTGATGTTTGACCGATCAGCGGATATCTTGTGTTTTGTTTTTTGCTTATAATAAGCATCAAAAAGCCTTTGAAAGGTATCCGTTGGGCAAAATTAATTGCAATTTATGTATTCCTTTTTTAGAGTAAAATTCTCGTTGTGAAAGAAACCATTGACCTTCTTTTTCACGGGAACAAATTGTGAAATTTGAATTCTGCAATGACAAACATGCTAATAGATTCTAAGAAAGTTGTCGCACTAGTAAATGTGGAGGTCTAATTGTTTATTGGTACCGTTTCATAAATGCTATACATTTTTACTAAAGCTGACATCCAACTAATTGTCGACATTAGTGCATGATTAGTAGTAAGGCCGATTGTGTGTACCTTTTTGTACTTGGTCTGGAGTCCAACTGCAATTTTGGTTGTTTACAAACAGATTGCCCTTAAAGAGTACGTCCCGAAAATAAAACTATGATTCCTTAAAATATGGTCATAGTTCATAGTCGTACGGAAATTATCTGATTTGTTAGTATTGGTCTAGTTCACGTTCTTGGCTCAACGGTGAAGCTAATCACCTAAGCTTTCACGAAACATACAACAGCAGTGTGTAGTTTATAGAAGAAAGGCAACAGATGTTATCCTTTTGCGGTATTTATTTTAAAAGACTCCCAATTTCAGGGGTAGCTCTTTTTTTAATGTTTATTAAATCGAACCGATTGTAGCAAGAGAACTGTAATCCATTTTCACATTAGGGGCAACAGCCGCATGCGCAACAACGATTTGAGCGACAACAACAATTTCGGAGGTAACTTTGGTGGCAGCAACACCCGAGGCGGTGGTGTTGGTAACGCAATCTCGGGCTCCGGCTTCAACCGTAACATGGGTGGAGGCAGTGTTGGAAACAACAATAACATGGGAAGAGGCATGAACAGCAACTTGAGTGGCGGCAACAGGAACATGGGTGGTGGTGGCGCCAACAACAACCGCAACAACATGGGCGGTGGCAACGCCAACAACAACAACCGCAACAACATGGGCGGTGGTAACGCCAACAACAACAACCGCAACAACATGGGAGGCGGTGGCGGAGGCAGCAACAACACCAACCGAAACAACATGCCTGGTAGTCTTATAAACCCGCTAAATTTCCAAAAAGACTTTCCAGCTCTATCAATTGGCTCGAACATGAACGACCGGTAAGTCACAACCTTTAAGAAAACACTAAATTAACTCGGGACCAAAACAATATTTGCAAACAAAAATTCTAAAAGACAAAAAGCAGTCTTTATATATCTGAAATCAAAACGTTTGAACCTTAATGCACTTGCGTATGCGTTCTTTAAAACAGCCTTCGTGCTTTCAACGTTCTTCAGACTTTCCCACCAAACCAAAAAAAAAACCTCTGAATTTTGCAAACTTACTAATCAACCCGATTTTTTTACGAATTACTCTTTTTTATAGCAATGGGCCACGCCAAAATAATAATATGATGTCGAATCGTCGTTGGTGAATAGAAAAAAAATAACATAAACCATGTTCAAAGCTATACACTACTCCCCCCAATCAGTGTAGTTCTCAGCGTGAGAACCCAAAACAAAATCATAGTATAAGTTATCATACAAACAACAAAGAAAAATTAAAAAAATACTTTTATGTTAGACACTTGGTAGAAAACAAGCAAACGAATGAGAAACAGTGCTGTCATGCGGTCAGCCAACTGTTTTCATCGTCTCAATTATAAGCAGTTGCATTAACAACAACTTCTGATCAATAATAATAGTAATGTAACGACTCTATCGTCCCCTTTGCGATACGCTTCTTCGTTTAGTTTATAATTATTTTACAAAATATCAGATGCGGATCCAACCTAACGTATTACCTTTAATTTCTTTTATTTTTTTTATTTTAAATAACTAACATAATGGTAAATATATCGAGATATATTTTAAAATTTATACAAACGGTAGAGGTGTACCGTCCTGGACTTTGCTGTAACAATTCAATGTAAACATTTCAGTTAATCAATTAAGTGAATGTACTTAGGTATACATAAATTATGTGACAATACATATAACATCTCAATTCATTCCCTGCTTTATCGAAGAAGCCTAACAATAAATGTGTCTCTTAATGAATGTCAAAATGCTAAGAGTTTTATTTATTGCGAAATTTCGATCGATGCAAGGCGTCTTCTCGAACGAGTGGTTTAGTAGTTGTAATAATGCGGCCGTAAGTGCGAGGAGTAGAAAGGGAGAGCTGTAATTAACGTGGACATGATAGACGATTTGATGTTGATTGACTAAGAGTCTCTTAACATCGCGGAACAGCAAACATGTGTTTTCTTTTCCGTGACGGTGCCAAAACAAATGCGAAAATTTCCCGGGTCCTGCCGATGTTTGCAGGGGTACACTGGAATAAGTTCTAACATGTCGGCAAGTGTTTGTTTACTTATTTGAAATGTATTCTGCTAAATACGGTGTCAAACTTTCTTTTGAATCATGAACTACCTTTACTTTGAAGACGAGTGATCTAGGCCGTTACCTAGCCATGATTTTGCAAGTCATCCTTTTCTTAGACACTAGTTATGCGCACAAAATAAATCTTGGGTACCCACTAGATGATCTGTTCGTAATGAGACGATCTCGAGAGAAATGAGTAATATAAGAGTTCCTCTACCAATACACCAAAAAAGGTATTTCTGCTTGGCTGTACAATGGATGCAGTCGTGAGAGTGATCCACGATTAACTCTGAATTTTCAATAAAAACTAGAAAAAAAAAAAAACTTGGAATCTGCTGGGTGGGAAAGTTTTTTCATGTTCGTGTAGAATTCTGTAGGAAATATAGTCACTGCGAGGTGCCCTGTAGGCTGTTGTGCTTTCATTGTTAACGTGCGATTATATGACACATGGAACACCAGCAGCTCAACATTTCTCTCAGCTGTAAAAGGTGTCCGATCTTTTGTTTCAGTTTGCAATAAACTGTCGTTGTTTCCAACTTTATAGCCACTACTAGAAACCAGTTTATTACACTTTAGTAACATTTGGATACCAATCTTGTTGATAAAAATAGAACTAGAACTCAGTTCTCTAGGAAAAGAGAAGAGTGCTGAACAATTTACCCCCAATGGCAGCGGCCAAATGTGCAACCACTGTCCTGCGACTTGTGAATATTGTTAGCTAGGACAATTTCGCTTATTCCTGTTAATGCTCCAAGTCTCCTTCCTTATAAACATTATAGTGAAATTGTGTTGAGCATCGTCGTTCATTTGATTTTTCTTTTAAGATCAGATGGTTCATACAGTTATTTCAGCTTAAAAAAAGATTTCAACCACCGAGACTGAACGTTTTAAGAAATGTGTCTGTTAAAACTTAACCCTATGGATCGATCTTTCAAGCGCAGGCTATTATAAATACCTTCTCATCCGAGTTTTGTGACGATCCTTTATCGCAAAAAGTATATAGACGTTAAACATGGCCCATTAGGCCGTGTTCGTGTTCCCCACTTACTCATGTCTCCTATTTGAGAGTATGTAGTATAACCGTCATAAGGAAAATTTTTCGTTAAGCGGTTGTTGTATATTTGAACACTGCTCTAAATATGTCATGTACACGGAGGTCTGCTAGGTGCATTAAAAACGTTTCTAGTACTTGCGATGGTGCGATTAAACGTTGAATGACCCGTAACAGCTCTCAACTGCTCTCTCCAACTCTTATTCTTCTGTCCTTTAAAATCGTTTTCTCCTTAGACTATGCGCACAGAAAAGCTATTGCCGCTGTAAATAAAATAAGTCTATTATATGCAATCACTCACAAAGTTGAAAAACAGTATTTTGTAAAAGACTAGCGCAGTATCCAACAGAAATCGGCAGAACACTCGTTCGAAATTGTTCTTTAGTCGGCAATTATGTGCACTAGATAACAACGCCTCGAAGATAGAACTCACATTTTGAATTTGAATTTGGTTCAACTTTTCGCATCGACTGATTATTTGCTATCAGTCCAACTACTAAATGCAGCCTAATTGGTAACATTTATCATTAAGCGAAAGATACGGCGATTGATTAAACAGGATTTTCTGCCAAGTGACGCGACGTTACTTTAATCGAAAGTACGTACGAACGACATCGACATCTAACGCAGATGTGACCAATTATAGAGAACACCCACTACTCCTCAAGGAGGGAATTTGCGGATGAAAAAAAGAGATAAAAGCTGATCACGTTTGCATCAGATGGTAGAAAAAAATCAATGATTATGAATTATGGTAGCACATGGGCGGTTTTGTAAAATTCATAATTTCCGCATTTTACAATACCTTGCTCCCGTCCCTGCTGGCGTAACTATTCGCAGCGTTCGTGGAATAATTAAAGCCAATTTACCAGTAGCGTTCTGCGGATCAGTGAATCCCTGGCATTGTCCACGTCTTCACAACAGCGTAAACCCTGCAATCGAGCGTTTTCGATTATCTTAGACAACCACCATAAAGAGGCCCAACAAACCTTTTGCTAACATGTTACAAACATTGTAACAAAATTGCGTGCAAAAAAACGAAAAAAAAAACAATACACAGCAATCGTAGGCATCATCTAAAAATGCGACCATCTTGCGAGTAAATGCAGACAAATACATTTTTGTATATGCGGATAAAATGTTTCTAAAATTTCAAATTGAAATTTAGGCACAACATCCATCACTCAATCAGCTAATAATAAATCAGCAGAATGTCATAATTGTGCTGCTATGCGAATTTTTTCGATCATGCGGATCGTAAATAATGTAAGTATTTCATTACTATTTTACTCAGATTTCAAGTAATTGAAGATCGTTTCATTTAGACAGATAATAAATGTGTTTATGTTTAAGTTAAAGACATGCGGTCGAATAAAAGTATCAACTAGGATTTTAAATGCATTTGCATTGACATACCGTGATCCCCCGCTATATGTTAGTGAGAGGCACTTTGTTAGTAAGTCGTGAGTTTCTGTACTCGCTTCTGCATGGAAACGAACTACGTCAAGCGGTGGATCACTGTTTTAGGATTGATTTAAGTTTGTTTTTTCTATTATTGCTACACCGAAAAATATTTATAACTTCACTTTTCGTAAAACTATCTAATGTTTCGTATTTTAGGATGCCCAAGACTGGTGGCTGGCGGATGTTGACATCGTAAATAAGTGACTATTTTCAGAAATTGACTTTGGTTTTTATATACATTTAAATCAGACTTGCTGCTAGATTGAACTGTGATAATTCAATTAAAGACTTATTGTTAAATGTTGTACCTGAAAATAAATAATAATTATTGGAAATTTGTTATAAATGTAATGCCTCGTGTTTTTTATATTGTAAACTTGCAACAAATGCAATCTCCACAATTTAATAAATATACACATTGATTTGAATTTCGCAACCCACGAAACTGTTCTGTTGGTAAGTTTTCACAAGCGCGTTTTTTTTTATATAAAATTTCCTCCTCGCTGAGAGGAAAGCCATTGCATTTATAATTTTATATTTTTTAACAGTGTCAGCCAGGCATAAAAATAGTGCCGCTATTAAGATCAATTTATCAACGCTGTACTCAAAAAAAAAAGTGAATCATTGGAGACAATTTTAAGGACATTGGAAAGAAAATGCTACTGCCAACTGGGGAGGTTGGATTTCGGCAAAGGGTTCTAAAATCCTCCCTCCCGTACGGAAAAAAAAACATGTTTGAATGATGCTGTGTAAAGCTGTTTCCAGTCTGTAGAAGTCACTACGTGACAATTAAAATTTCTTTTCAATTCCGCACCGAAAAGGATTGCATCACGAAATGACAAGTACCTACTTTCAGCTGCTGATCTCTTTGTTTTAGCCGTTGGAATTTCTTATGTCGTTTTCCATTGGGACAAAAAATCAATCTTTTTTTTTATCTAAATCAAAAATTCGGATCACTTTTTGCAGATCTCGATATTTTTCAGATCTAAACGTACTGCCACACTATCAATATGCTTTGCACAGCTGTTTTGTCATTTTAAGAAATTAGCTTTCAAGCCAAATGCGCAAAGTTTCGTGAAAACCAAATTAACGAAAAACATAAACAGCCATGGATATCATTTTGGAGGAATTATTATCTTCATAGTCTTCCTCGTCATCTGAAGACTACGAAACGAATCACCAAAAATACTAAATTTGTATCTACACCAGGGAAAACATTTTTTAAGTCGATATACATTTGTGATTTTTGCAAAAACAAATGCAGATTGAACAGCTGATATTACTGCCAAAAGAACGAAGCAGATCAATTTCGTTGCGCATTTCATTAGCAGCGTCAAATCTGAGATTTGAAAAAGAATTTTGGTGGTCCCAATGAAAAACGACATAAGTGTCGTGGGATTTTCAGATTTTGCCCTCAGATTTCAATTTCAATTCATTTATTTAGCAATATTTAGCTATTATAATACAGGAAAATACATACATAAAAAAAATTAACTTATTCATTATAATAATAGTTGTTTAAATCATAACAAATTATTTTCAAATTGCAGTTCATTGGGGAGTTCTTGAACAATACCATTATAAAGATTTTAGATTTTTCGTGCCCAATGGAACATAAAACGAGATTTTTCTTTCACTGCATTTGTGGTGGTGCGTGTTTTAAGAGTCAGCTGCTAAAATTATAATTTATGCTTAAAAAAATCCACTCAATTTTTTTTGATATCCATTGCAGCTTCCAAATGTAAAATTTTCTCAAATTTTCACAGACTTGTCTCCTAAAAACATAATAAATGTCGTTTTCCATTGGGCAAAAAGAAGCGTCCGGGACTGGTCCGGGAGAGTCCGGAATCAAAAAAATCACCTTTGAAACCGTTCCATTGGCACAAAAAATACTCTTCTGGTATTTCTGAGGAGAATTTCGCTTCTGGATTTGAAGCCCAAATCCGCTCAAGAAGCACTCACACAAGTGTTGTTTATGTATTTTATAAAAGTCAGCTAACTAACAGCTGCCGTATATTATTTTTTGGCATTTCACCAATACTTAATGAGTGGATCCCCGAGTGAAACCAATGGAAAACGAAATAATAACAAACTTTAAAGCAAAGATAATGGAATACAGAGATATGTAACTTTCCAGTGGAAGGGCGGTTGCCTACAAGCTGTTTTCCACAAAAATTCATGAAGCTTTCCAGAAAAATTCATGAAGTCACACACACTTGCTTATTTCTATCCTAGTATATGTGAGTTCATGAATTGGACTTTAATGCAAGAATTCGATATTCTATACTGTGAATTTCACAATTTTTTACATTTTAATCAAAACCTCCACAAAAACCAAACAAATTCAATACAAAACACAGAATAATTAAACACCGCGATGCTCATAAAAGCAAGATGACTCGCGGTCTTCCATTAGCAACATGCTTTTTTGTTGATCACATGTATTCACAGACAGGGGTTGAAATTACAAAAACAACAATGTAAACAAATGGGTTTTGGGGGGATATAGACGTAGGAAAGATATCCATCTCTTTTAATCATTCATCTCTGGTTTGGTACAAAAAAAAGCAATCTTTTTCAGATATGGATACACAAAATACGAATAAACCTAATGTGGTATTCGTTTGGGCGCTCCCAGAGCACTTTTTTTGCCCTCAGAGCAATTTTTATGTTCGTTTGGTACCAAAAAAAAACAATCTTTTTCAGATTTCAGAGCACTTTTGCGAACCTAGATATTTTCTCAGATTTGCCAATACAAGTGCATTTGAGTTTGACATCTGGTGGAGTTTGTTTACATTTGCGTGAATTTTTTCTACAGCAAAGAAAGGCATTGCATCGGGTGAATCTATTTTCGTAAATTATTTGTGTGCAAACATTTACAAATCAATCGGGACGGAAATTTCGAATGTTTTAATACAAAATTTAACCAGTGAATCGAAAGCGCATAGAAAAGTGTCGAAGATACACATATTACAGTCGCACGAATATCAACACAAAAAAAGGAGCAAGAGCGTTTTTATGTTCGATTAGCCACACGAAATCTGAAATCTGAGGGCAAATCTGAAGAAGCCCAAACGAATACCACATAAGAATGTTATCAAAATTTCGATACGTGTGTAATAACCTTAAGGATTCGCACCGGTTTATATGACTTGACAGCTCAAATATGTTTTGACACTTTGTCTCTCATCTCATATCTCATCATCATATTCGCCGTATAATGTATAGGGCTACCATATTTTTCCAAATATATGGAATTCAATTGGCTTGAACCAGAGGCCGAATTACCGCATTCGTGAGCGAGCCATACGTCACCGAATTTTGTGGATTTCACAAGCAAAACAATATCAAATTCAGTCACGTATTACTCGATCACGGATGCGGTAATTCAACCCCAGGTTTGAATAATCAAAATTGTTATGTTTTTGTAAATAAAAAATGTTGTAGATGTCAACTTCACATGAAAGTGGTTTGTGTAGGCATATTCAACCTTGATAGTACTGCACATAAAATGAAATAAAATTTTTTTTTTTTTTAAATGTTAGTGAGAAGTGTAAGAGCATTCTATATTTATTTGCTTTAATTTAGTCAAAATATCCTGTGATCCTTCAACTTAATAACTGTTTAACCACCAAAAGGATTGAAATTGAAACTCAAAAAGGAGACTTGGTAACAGTGGCGCCTCCCCCACTCGCATTTCGCTTGTAAACATTTCGTTTTGTTGCATGTGCGCTGCGCACTGCGCAGTGCGACCTTGCTCATTTCATTGGTGTTATTTGGACAGTTCATTTCTTGCCAAATGTGAAATAGTAGAAAGTAGACTCGTCTCGGACAACTCAGTCAGAATCAGAAGCAATCTGGCTGTCACTTTATTTGGTGGTTCTTCTCTCGCTTTGCATTGTGGCCGAATATCGAAATTTTGTTAAAATTTGGGGATTTTGTAATTATGGAGGTCATTAATTTTCATTGTTGATTCGCTGGTTATTTCTGCGGTCGTGTGAGGTTTTGTGATTTCACGTAACAATAAGCTGTTTTTTCTTATCCCTGCATCGTTGTGCGTTTTTGTTCCATTTATCATTTGTTTTCTAATCGCATTCGTATTCAGCGATAGTGAAATGCTTCGATTTATTGCTGCTTTGGTGTTGACGCTGCCCCTTTGTTGTGAGGGCATAGAAAGGGAGGCCAATCCACAATTGAAAGGAAAACTTGTATTCGCCCACGTTGTAAGTATATCTTTTTTCACTTTTATTTTTCAATACCCAGTTGCTGTGTTAGAAAAGCAATTTCCATTTGTAATTTGTAACTTATTTCCCTCTTTATTGGGTGCACCACATGTCTAGCTGTTTCGACATGGCGACAGGACACCAATAGATTCATATCCTTCCGATCCATGGCGTGATGTAAGCAATTGGCCAACCGGCTGGGGGCAACTGACCAATGTAAGTAGAGTTGTAGGTGCGACAAATTTCAATTTATTGATTACTAAATGGCCATAATTATATAAATGTGTTGCCTTATCACAATAATAATTATATTATTACTGTAACAGTTAACGTGCTGGGGCGTGGGGAGGTTGCAGCTTTCCGGTTTAGGTTTTCATTGTTTTGTTGAAAATAGTGTCAATATACAGTTGTGTGAGCATTCGGTAAATGTAGTGTTTTGACAAAAGTTAATTAAACAAAAATAAAATAGCTTAAATTCCTTTCAAAATCAGTGTTTTGTTTATCGGACGGAAGCTCGCCCCCACCGCTGATTTGCGAAATTAAAAATAGAATAGGTATAACACTAACCTGTGCCAGCAGTTGTTATGGGTAATAGCTGCTGAAAAGTTGTATATAAAACAGATGTAACGGATACCAATAGCCAATTACGAAGGCATTGTTTCTTCTTTTATACTTAAAACACTTACAATGCTTCATCATAAAACATACAAAAATTCATAATGGTCGCGAGTGAAAATACAGACGCGTGAAAGTATGTAGCCGGGAATTCGAGGACTTTGCTTGCATCTGTTGCTGGCATACGCTACATGCAGAGAAGTCATACGAGAACACACTTTGTCAAATTGTTATTGTAAATAGATTTATTTACATGTCACGATGAACAATTCAGATGTTGTTTAGATGAGTTTCCTGCCGAAGCCACGTTTGATTTGTGTACCTTTGTTGGGAGTGCAATTTCAGTGCAAACCGTATATGCATACGACAAGCAGCCCCCTTTTGAAACAATTTATCGATGATTCAATATTTATGGCACATACCCACCCTATCAATGTAAAACACAGAAACGCTTCTTATCAGATAGACAATAGACCCATTTCAGACTATAGTCACGTGCATTATCCTCAGGTCACGCCAATCCTCTACCTAACACGATAACAGATTAACGCACAAGACTTTCATATCTCCACGTAAACATCTAAGGTCCACATTTTTTGTTGTTGATACGACTTTTAGAGCAGCAACCAAGAGCATTATTGTAAACAAAGTAATCAAATATACCAATGCGAATAGACAAGCTATGCAGATCGGATTTTGTTCTAAAAATATCTCATTAAAGAATAATAAATACGAGGTCGCTACATCTGGCGGCAGGCTTCTCACCATTACAAGCTCGTTATCAATCGATTTATTTACTATCTTGCATTGTTTGATTATTGTTCTGATTCTTTGTTTTGAATTGTGATTGTGCGTTTTAATAAGCGTGACGCGCGCTCACAACATTATTGCTGGTTCATACGAAAATCTAATAAAGTATGGCCTAAACAAACATTGTGCGTGTGACACCAAAGCAAAAGTTTGTCAGCACGTTTGAGAGATGATAAATATTAATCAAAGAATAATTGGAATTACTGAAGCATAAGTAAACTGACACAATGGCGGCAAATTAAATCATGTCCATGCAGCCGGGTGTTTAAATAAATGATAAACACCCGCTCCAAGTCAATACTTGTGTCAGCCTGCCTCAATGAAGTATAAAAATTGAATAACCGCGGTGACTGTGTATCACTGATAGGCAGGAACGTATTTCATTTAATCTATGTCATTGAGTTCACATCGGATGGATGCTTAGCTGTGGAAGGTTGTTGAACCGACTTATTGGGCTGGATTTTTGATAGTTATGAGATGTATGGCATTTCACAGAACATTGACTTCAGTTTTTGATTGCATCAATATTTAACTTTGCTTGAAATGACTTACATAGAGGCTGTAACCTATTCAAATAAATAAATTTCAAAAGATAATGTTTGTGAATGGCTTTCAATCTGCTGAGCAGTAAGTAGGATTTAGCACGCTTTTCGTTTCATGAGGATATTAAGTAAGACACACAACTTTTCAGCTAATCCGTTCGTAATGAATAATATTCATGTCATTTATATTTTTTTCTGTTTAAGATTGGAAAAAGGCAACACCTTGAGCTCGGTAAATGGTTGCGCAAACGCTACGACTCAATTCTCAACAAAACGTACACCAACAATGAGATATACATTCGTGCAACAGATGTCGATCGGACGCTTATGAGTGCTCAATCGAACTTGGCTGGCCTTTATCCACCTAAAGGCAAAGATGTGTGGGACCCCAGCATTGCATGGCAGCCAATTCCAGTGCACACGACTGCAGAAAAATGCGATCCCGTAATAAATATGGTAAACATGAGAAAAGTTTTTGACTTCACAAGTGCTTATAGATTCTAGCTGCCAAAAAACCCTGTCCCGCTTATGAGTATGCATACGCTGCAATGAAAAACTCGCCAGAATTTCAAAATCTCGATGACCGCTATACGTATTTGTATGAGTATTTGACTAAATGGGTGGGAAACCCTATAGACTCGCTAGAAGCCGTTCAAAGGCTCAATAACACTTTCTTCATCGAAGAACTGTACAACAAGACGTAAGTTTTCACTTTCATTAAGTTTACGTATTACCCAGTGGTACGTTTTTTTTTTTAGGCTGCCAAGCTGGACAAAGAAAGTGTACCCCAGCACTGACATGACATACATTTCGGATTTCTCATTTGCGTTCTTCACGTACACTAGGCCAATGGCACGCTTAAAGACAGGTCCTTTGATTAAGGAAATTCTGAATAGGTTTTCGGAGAAGGCGAAAGGCAACCTGACGCCCAATCGATCGCTATGGATCTACAGTGCTCATGATACAACTGTTGCTAACGTTTTAAACACTCTAAAGTTGTTCGAGGTAAGATTGATGTTTAAATTTTAAAGCAAAACTTTACTAACACTGCCAACAGTATCATAGTCCACCGTATGCCGCATGTGTGCTGCTAGAACTTAGAATTAACGATCATCAGCAACCCTTCGTGTCCGTCTTCTACAAGAACTCTTCTCATGAACCAAAGCCACTGGAGATTCCTGGCTGTGGAGTTGCCTGTCCCCTGGCTCAGATGTATCAATTGTATAATGACATTCTACCAGAAGACTGGGAATCAGAGTGTAAACTCTCGATGCTAGCCATGACCTATGAAGAGGCTAATCTAGGCAATGCAATGGGTAACCAATACAATATTTGAACTTGGATTTTATAGCGAGCTGTAATTGTTTTTTTTTTTGCAGCTGTTCTCGTAGCCATTATCGTAGTTATTCTCTTGCTAATCTACGTATCTTCCATTTACTACCGGCGAAGAAGCTACATGGACTACCGACGTTACGCTCAGGTTGCCTGATATACAGGTTGGGCTCTTGTCTAGATAATATGGTATGCGTGTGTGAGCGGCAGAAGACAACTGTGGCATTTACGCTGTTGGCATTTCATTCTACAAATCTTTAGGTGTATCTTTTTATTCGCATGTCTCACTGAAACATTTTTTTTTATTTAATACTTTCAAACAAGACTGTTGTAAAATGTGATTAAGATGTCAAATGTACATAACAAGTTTAAATACCTAGCTAAATGTTGGATAAATGTTTCAAAAGTATTAAAAGACAACAAAGTATTTTACACATGTATATCCATCTGTGTTGCATGCGTGGTTTAGTTGCGCTACAGGCTGATGTACTCTGTACAACAACAATGCAAGCGCACAAGCGGAAGGCGGCCTCAGCGACTTAAGGTCATTTATTTTATTCTGTTCGAATGAAACCTCCGCTTGAATTAGAAAACTAAAATCTAATTTATTAAAATTCAGAAAACAAAAAAAAAACGAGAATAGCAAAAATCGTATCCAGCAGCATTTCTTATAAACCGTGTTTTTATTTCTTTTTCTGAATTCGTTTGAAACCACAACTTAAAATATGAATGTTATATGCACCCTAAAAGTCAGCGGGTACACCCTGTACTCTCCGCAATATTTTTGACAGCATTACAGTAAATGTCACGCTGACGTCACTAATGAGACACAAGTCGGCCGGTTTTTCTAAAGTTGTTTTCGTTTTCCATTTTGATTGAATATTCCAACAAGTTAAGTGTAAAAATAATTATGGAACTAGCGTATATCATCTTCGCAATAACCTTGCTCATTGGCAGCGCATACTCGGCCCAAATTGAGGCAGTAGACGACACTGACCTAGTTCATTTAATCACTGGAGAAGACAACGTCATCGCCCTCTTTTGTAAGTTCACCCATAAAAGTCTGCCTCCACGTTAAAATTAATAAAATGCAATCATGCGAATCCTCAGCCAAAACCGACTGTGATTCTTGTGATGAAATCGAAACAATTTTGGAGAACATTCAAGATGACCTAAAAGAACATCTAGGCGCTGTTGTAGTGAAAGCCATCAATAGCCATATGACCGCCATATATAATCCCAGCCGGGAACCGGCCTTAGTATTCTTTCGACGTGGTCTTCCACTGTTATATCATGGTCCAATCACTGAAGATGATATTATGCATACTTTTGGCGAAAACCGAGATCCAGCAGTCAAAGAGTTGTCCGACAACAATTTTGAACATCTCACACAAGCTGCAACAGGTGCTACGACCGGTGATTGGCTTGTTTTCTTGTAGGTCAAAGAACTGTTTTGTTGTTAGTCCTAGTATATTCAAGTGTTTAATTCTAGCTACTCGAACGATTGTGTCATCTGCCAAAGATTGTACGCTGTATGGGAGGCTGTTGGAGCTGCTCTAAAGCGACAAATGAATGTGGCCCGCATGAATCGATTGGAATATGGAATTGCAACTGCAAAGCGATTTAAAGTCAAGGAATCCCCAGAGTTTTTGTTGTAAGATATTGCACAGTTATTTTTGTATGGACTGCTTTAATTATTGCCCTCTTAGCATTCGTCAGGGCAAATACTACCGGTACAGGCAAAAGGACTATACTCCAAAGAGTTTCATTGAATTTGCTCAGAACATTCACCTTCAAAAGACCAAACCAGAAATTGTACCACAAATTCCTAGTCCGATGTGAGTTTAAACTTGTTGTTTTTTGTAGACCTTTATTACATGCTTTTTTTTTTTACAGAAACGACTTTATTAATGCAAACGTGAAAAGTCTCTTTGATGATCCGCAAACACTAACATTCGGTATAGTTGGTATCGCCATTATCGCTACAATTGCCCTTTTGTGCAAGTGTTTAGGATCAAAAAAGCCCTCTACTGCCGAGAAGAAGAAAAAGGCCAAATGAGGGACTTTGAGACTATAATTCGTTCCACACACTCATGGCAATATTAATTTTTCTCCATGCTGGTTATCTTAAATGTTGCACAGTCGTGATATTTTCTACTTTTTTCTATCAGTATACATTTTGCAAATATATTTTGTACTCTTTATCAATTTGCTAGCGTTTGATTCGTGATTGGGTTTCTCAACCGATTTAAATCTGACTGTGAAGGTGAGATTCCAAATTCCAATGGCCGCTTAACGTCTGCCTAATAATATCCGATATGAGGAACAACAGATCGTATACGTTTATTCCATATCAAAAATTCGATCCCCTTAGAAAATGCACTTTACAAAATTACCTAATTCAATTTATTGCAGAAATAAGTTTCTTATGTGGTATTCGTTTGGGCGCTCTCAGAGCACTTTTTTTGCCCTCAGAGCAATTTTTTTGTTCGTTTGGTACCAAAAAAAGCAATCTTTTTCAGATTTCAGAGCATTTTTGCGAATCTAGATATTTTCTCAGATTTGCTTCAGGTTCACCAATACAAGTGCATTTGGGTTTGACATTTGGTGGAGTTTGTTTACATTTGCGTGAATTTTTTCTACAGCAAAGAAAGGCATTACATCGGGTGAATCTCTTTTCGTAAATTATTTGTGTGCAAACATTTAGAAATCAATCGGGACGGAAATTTCGAATGTTTTAATACAAAATTTAACCAGTGAATCGAAAGCGCATAGAAAAGTGTCGAAGACTACACATATTACAGTCGCACGAATATCAACACAAAAAAAGAGCAAAAGCGTTTTTATGTTCGATTAGGCACACGAAATCTGAAATCTGAGGGCAAATCTGAAGAAGCCCAAACGAATACCACATAAATCGGATTTGACTAGGTAGACATAAATTTCCATCAAATAATTTAACAGCCGCTGTACAGAAAAATTATAGGATCATTCTCATTGTGTAGACACCCAAACTACAGAATTGAAATAACGGGCCTGTAAAATCAAACAGAAACCACAACACGAAACACGAACATTTTAATTTCTAATTTGTGAATTCATCTTTTCAATTTGTTCTTAATCTTTAAAAATATGTACTTTAATATGTTGCTCCTGCGGAATATTTACGCAAAATTTAAAGAATGGTAAGTTTTGTTCACTATTTCCAAACTTTGTTTTTTTTTTTTTTTTTGGCTTGGTGTAAGATTAGGTTAGCTGTAACACCTAACGATTGGAGTTACATAGTAGGTAGACCTAGTCTGTGGGTATCTATGGGTATGATCTTTGATTGGTCTCATACCTACCCATTTACAGTGCGTTTCAACTTTGACATACTTGCTTGGCCACCTTCAAATTCTGAGCAGTTGCAAAAAAAGGAAAAACTGAACGCCTTCGGAGATAGGAGCTCAATTTGAGTGTCATAACTCATTATGATCATTGGCCGGGTTCCACTGCCCGCTAGACGTCCAGCACAAAATATCCCAGATGAAGGAACGCCCGCGCTAGAACGATAGCGCCAGCGGCAAAATGAAATTTGACACTCTTTTTCGCATAAATATTTCCACACTACAATCAAAGAAATGATACAATATGTTGAAAACAATGTCTCAATTCCTCTTTTATTTACGTTATTAACAATTTTATCACTATTGCAATTGCTGGGTTTCGTATTTTTTTTATTTTGTAAACATTTGCACGATTTCCTTTGACAATTTTTTTTTTTTTTGTTTTTCTCTCAATGCAGCGGGTAGTTTTGCGCTAGATTGAGAAATTACCCTGAAAGGGATATTTCACAAAAAGTGCTAGACATCTAGCGCCAAGGGTGAAATGTCATTTTTTTTTATATGGAGTTTGTCATACCGCTGGTCATCTAGCGGGCAGTGGAACACGGCCATTGTAAATATCCCACTTACTCATATTATGTGAAGCGTTCTGATAGTGATTAGACTACATAAAAACATCTGAAGCAATATTCCTCCACTAGATTTCTAAATCACTGCAAAGTTTCCAAATTGTCTCACAAAATTAAACCAAATCATTGTACGACTATAGGTCAAACCATTTATTTAAAAGATCAACATTTTGAAAGCCTCCTGAACACCTCATCATCTTGTTCGTTCAAAAATAGTAATTTAAAAATATCATTGTAAAAGTCTGGATAATAATCACAAGCTCTCTGACAATCCGGTGTAAAATTAACCTCCAGCAATTTTGGTTGAATTCCGTCCTGACTGTCATTCGCCCACGCCAACATGATGTCCGCGGCGTACAGTGCTCGAGATTGAACAGACGCTGCTATACCACACGGAGCCTTTCGACTGCTTGCACAAACTAGCACATCATGCAGCATTTCACAAATCGTATCCTCCACGTCGGTCCACGAATTGTTTGGATATTGCTGCGCCCATAGCTCTATGAAGTCATCACACTTGATGTGTCGCAGCTCTGCCTCCTCGGTGTAATTCATCACGGTGAAGTGCTTTTCATATTCATCAAAGTGGTCAAGGGAAAACGCCTTGTTAGCAAAGCGAAGGTAGAACTTGCGATGTACATAAGCGTCAAGAGGATGCACGCTCTTCAAAAGGATAACATACCGCACATCGAACTTCACGCGAGCATCCAGCTCTGGCCGATGGAAGAGCACTGGTCGTTCAATGTACTTCTGAACAATTTTTGGTCCGGTCGCTGGCAATCGCATGATTTGGGCGATGTTGTTAGTGATATAGGTATCCAGTGATCTGGCCAAATTCCACGGTTTGATTATCCAATGATTGTCGAGTCCCTTATCCTCACGATGTTGGAAGTAAGAAGCAAATTCTAGTATCTCGGTCTTAAGGTTGTAGGTGGTAGGAAGCCAAGCTGGCAGTGTTTCCAGAGTTTCGGGATCATGGTGTCTAGTTTCGTGGCCACGGCGACTCGATATGCTAAGAAGGTCCTTTACTGTCAACACATACTCATATGGGAACTGATTAATAAATTTATTTGGGCTATCCCTGGCGAGTTCGGCAAAGTCTTTGAAGTGATGTGTTAGCCACATAACATCAGCCAACTCTGCATTATCCACAATTTCAAAGTAAGGAGCAGTTAAATGCGTACTCAACACATCGTACTCGGAGTACACCTTTAGTGGATCGTTTCTGCTCACAGCAGGCTCGTCTATCGATCCCTCGGGCAGCGTTTCGGGTACATGACCGCTAACAAAGTACTCCTCGGAAGGTTCGCTCTGAACAAAGCTCTTTTCGCGAAGATCTGTGTACCTCCATGGCAAAAGCACAGCATCTCGTTCAGGCGCATCTTTTACCACATATTCCACAAAATCCCTCGTAGCTTGTTCGCCCTCTTCCACATCCCGAATTGGAAACAACAAACTGTACGTGGTTTGCGTATTTAAATACAGAAACGGTATGACCCTGAAATTAGGGTCGTCAGAGTGATTCACAGCAGAGCCTACTTCGTCCATGATGTACCAAATGGGAATTCGGTCTTCTGCTGAAGTTCCCTCGGCAGTAATGGAATATGCCTGACAGTATTTCCACATAGCACGTAGGATTTTCTCCACTCTATCGGGGTCCTCAAGATCGACGCCAGTTATGGCCGACATACGGTCAGCAAGTTGCGGCATAACTTCCAACTGTTGCCGTGCAATATTTGTTCGAAAAGTCCAAGCATGGTCAATGAGGTATACAGCATCAGGATCATCAGCTTTTAGGCCTTCTGGTTTCGAGACGCAGACGGCAAATACTGGGCTAGTATCGTCACGTTCTCCGTCAGAGTAATCGATTAGCATCAATGAGAGTGCAACTCCCGCATCAAATGTGTCACTGGTAATTTTATGGAAAATAGATTCCCATAGATGTTGCGGAACATTGGATGATTGGAGTTGAGGTTTGTGAATTGCAAGGAATTCATTGAACAAACTGACACCATCCATACTTGAACGAATTCAAATCAAAACTTTACGGACGGCAAAAGATAACCCGAACGAACTTCTTCCGAAAACGTGCTGCAATTAACAATTCACAAACAACGAACTGCACCGCTGTCAAGTGGAACTATCAAACTAATGACAGTTTGGAAACGTGTTGGAAAACGGAATGCTGCTCAGCCATAGGGTGGGGGCAAAATTTGAGTTTGTTAAGGCCCTAGTGGAAACGAGTTTTTTAACGTTTTTAATTTGTAATTTATTATTAGTTTACCCCAAAAAAAAAAAAAAATATATTTTTGCCCTATAGTTTTAAAAAGTTATAAAAAAATGTTTTCGTTTAAGAAAAATGTTTCGTAGAGTTTCAGCATAGGTTTGTGTTCTGTTACGGATTTGTTACAATTAATTTGTTGACATTTCAGATGTGTGTCCTGTCATTCCGATTAATATTTATATCTGCTGTAAACCGGAATTATTGGATTTTTTTTGTTTTGTCTTCTTTGCACTTTGCACACTTGAGGAATATTATAAACAAGACGTACGAATTTGTGTTTGTTACTGTTTTGTTTTCTCTGTTCTTCGTTTGTGTAAATAACTTTGATTGTCTGCTAAGCGGAATATCCGAAATTTTGTCCATGGAAAACACTAAAGTTTTTGGAAGAAAAACTAAGAAGTACCTGCTTTTTTTTCCAAGCTCTCGCATAATACAATGTGATAAAAGTCTTGGCGCATTTTCATAAAAAGCTACGGAATAGTAGATCTATGCTTGAGGTTGACATATTTCCAAAATTTTATTTCTTTATCACAACAATTAGATACTCCATTTAGGCACATCTAAAAGAAATATTTGTTGCAATTTAAAAGGTTGGTATAGTGGTTTTCGTTTGCAATGTTGTATACACATCTTAAATTCTGATCTTTATGTTAATATATTTTATCGTCGGAGTAATTTCAATGTTTCCGCTTTTCTACAAAAAAAGACATTGCGGCAAATAAGTGACAAAACAATCGATCACAATCCCAAACTATCTACCTCAAATGTCGTTTTCAGCATGGCAGTTTTTCTGCTATCGAAATCAGCTGGCTGTCAGATTACATGTTCCATTGGCCCCAAAAGTCATAGAGAGTCATAGCACTAACACCAATACATTTGTCATTTGTCAAACTTTAAAGTGTGCTCGTTTTATGTTTTATTGGGCACGAAAAATCTGAAATCAGAGAGCTAAATCTGAAAATCCCAATGGAAAACGACATAAGGGATAAATACCACTTTGCTTACATCACGCAGTACCGACGACGGACGACGACATCTGACAGTCACAAATAGACTTCAAGTCGCCAACAGAATTCTATTCGATATGCTTTACCTGAAGCAATATGTTTAACAACTGCAGTGTGCTGTTTGACGACGGTCATCCATTGATATTGACTGACGAAGACGAGATTCAAGAAAAGCAAGAAATATCTCTTTGTCACCTCCATCATCGCAGATTGTTCATGACAGTAACCAGATTCTTTAATTTACTGTTGCCCCTTCTTCGTTTCTTCCTTCCTGTACTCCGGTTCCGTGGTCGGCCGTCGGGACACGGGAATGAGAATAAAATTATGTAAGTTGCCTATTCGTCGCAAAATGGAAGAAACATCTATGCAATTCCGATTTGCGTAGACTTGGCTTGATAGTGGACCAGAAAAATGCTCTCTGCTGCTCCTTTGACATACTATTTTTTTTTTTAATTTGCTATCCAAGCAATTATAGGTACTTTGCGAATCCTGATCAATAATAATTTGCAAACATTATCAACAAGTGATGTAACACCAGAAGGTCATTGCAGGTTATTCCCCTGAATTGCAAACCAGGCTTGGTCAGGACATGTCGATGGTATCTCAGATGCCATCGAATCAAAGTAATTATCCCGAAGAGATAGAGGAAACGGGAGACCAGAAATACAACCATCGACATGGTGCACCATTTTCAAGCTGCTTCGACGGTGAATATTAGCATTATCATGGATGCATTCTTAACGGAATTCAGGCGAGACCAGCGGACCTGCTTGCAACTGTAATTCTGGTTGGTGTTACTGAGCCAATGTACACACATTTGAGTGAACTATACATGGACAAGACGAGTCGAATGTTAACGCGTGGAAGGGACAGAGCCCTCCCAGTAGGTAGGGTTCATTCATCAGCTCTCTCGGTTCTGATTTTATGGAAGTTTTGGTGAAATTTATTGTATAAAGCAATCTTGAATTTCCAGTTCTTGTTGGGATTTCACTTTTTTTTTCCGGCGAAAGGTTTGCAGAACGCTGCAAAAACGGACTAACATCTCTGTGAAACAAAGGCGACTATCTGGAGTTGAGTGATTTGTAATGGCGTGTCACGTTGCATGCGCTGGTGATAGTTTTGATCTGATCTGGTACGAAATGTTCTTATGCGTGACTGGCGTGGGAAATTCCACGTAACCAGGTTGTGTGGCTAAAGCTCCTGGGTCGCTTGTTTTCCTTCGTAAAGAAGGCGGCTACATTCGCTGCTTGAACCGTGTGTAAAGGTATCTACTTTCTCAATTTTTTTGTATGGAGTAACAAAGGTAAAGTAACTAAAATTAACTTAAGTGGGTTTCTTTTAATTTTGGGTGAAAAGTCTTCTGGTTTGGAAACAAATTCAAAAGAAGTTCTGGATAACTTGATGCAAGCTTTAAGGCTTACTTTAACGACCAAGGTTAGTCAATAATACTTGTTGATCACGGTTGACTAATCTGAAGTTTAAAGCGATTTCAGCAAACGTTTATTCACAATTTCAATAGCCGTTTGTTTTATTTTTCAGTGATCTGATTTGAATCTGAATTAATTATAAAATCACAACAATAGGCAATCAGTTCAGAAAACAAACTTGTTATTCAATAAACAGTTTAATACAAAAAAAAAAACAAAGAACAGACTGGCAAAACAGATTCGACAGCTGCAATTAATGAATTAATGTTTGAAAACGAATGGTTTTCAATGTCCTTGTTCCACGGTAGAGAAAATATCAATTATTTGATGAGTAAGCGCAGCAAACTTTATTAACGCTATTGTTGAGTAGCAATGTTGGTTAAAAGAATAAAAGTAACCGAAATCCAAGTGACAATGCATGTGTGAAGAATGTTTATAAAGGCCAAATGAATTAAAATCCTAATCATCTCCCAAGTTACAAGTTCCAGATTGATAACTTGATTCAAATTCAGTTAAGCTAACATGTTGAATAAATTTCTCGGTTTTACAATTCCCCTAAAGCTGTATTTTCAGAATGTATCGAAACAGCAACGGAAATTATTCACCCCACACCAAGCACATGGAATGCCCACAAGTAGATTTCACCAACTTCGGCTTTATTATCAATGCCACTCCCCTCGCTGGCTTATATAAGCCCACAATCAAATTCTTAAACTCAATTTAGTGTTGTCACCTCAATAACAATGATTTTCGATTCAATGACATTGATGACAATAACAACCACTTTCAAAATCGAATCACCAGAATATTCCAGCCAAGTCCTTGATAACAACTTTAAAGTCATACCTACAAAGTATTACTGTGGCTGCCAGCCAAAGCACCCCAAAACCTAGAAAAACAAAATTACATTAATTTGTATAATTTGAGTTAATTGTTGTCTTTCTGACAAGCCAACATTCACAATGACCCCAGCCAACTGTACGCCGAATATAATCGAAAGACTGTGAGGTACTATTACTAGCCAACAGTACACTATCGGCCTTACAGTTCAATCACATGGTGGCTACTCACTGACGGCTAATATTGTGATGCCCGTGCTAATGCACTCCAGCATTCTGTATTAAAATAAGTTGCTGTATAGAATTTTATGGTTAAAGCATGTGATTTGAATTTAATTTGCGAAAAACGCTCCTACATATTCATGCACACACCGATAGAGCTGTACTGTAGGTATTCGAATCGATCAAAAACATGAAAGCACACTCATGGTTAATTTGGTGGTGTGTGCGAGTATTTGATGGCTAGCAGCCGGGAGGGTATTGGTCGAGACGAGACTGAACGGTTTTTAAGATTAACTCAATAATGTCAGGGACGTAATTTCACTTTCAATCATGTGCAATTGACTTATGCATAGGTAACAATTGTTTGGATTACCTATGCCGTCACTAGTGTTCGAATCTTATCATAATTCGTCAAAGTGATGGTCATCTATCGATGTGGCTATAGCAAATGGAAATGCACTGGAGAAGCGGTTTTGCAAATTGAACTATCTACTGTGTCTGAAGCACTGTTATTTTTTACTATAAGATAAATATAATGTAACAGTAGCCCTAGGAGCTGTAGATATTTTAGTTACATAGGGGTAATTATCGAGGTAGTTAGTCTGACAGCTGGTTACAGGGGCGAACGCAGGTAGGGGTTATGGGGGTTCACTCAGAAAACTACAGAGCTGCGATAGCCCTACTAAACGCGCCACCTCTGTTGTATGTAGGCACATCAACTGCTACCTTTGCGGCTGCTATAACCAAAAGTAATACAGAGTTGTCAAAACCTCATAGGGAGGTTGTGAACCCAAATGGGAAGCTGAGAAAGCCTAGTAAAAGTATTCTCATACCCTCATAAACCTTGGATGTTTAAGCCTCTTTGAAGCATTATAAGCCATTCATACTTAGCCTGACTTCTTAAAAATTTAGAAAGCTCACAGTATGCAAGCTATCTCTTGAAACCCGGTTAAAACCTACTTATTTATCCGTCCTTATATGTTGAAGAAGCAACATAAAAAAACATAAAAATTATATTCAAAAAGAATCGGTAGGTATCTCTTTTCCACCTGCCCAAAATGCATAAACAATTTTAGAACATTTTTAGAACAAAATTTAAAAACTCTTACCTGGTTTATTTAATAACACGTCTGAACAGCATGATTTCTTTGATACTACTAGCAGTAGAAACGAAGATAGAGGATTGCTTAGACCAACACAGAGCTGTCATAGCCGCAAGTCAGTTGTTATACTTAAAACGACTCAGTTGCCACTTATTCTACGAGTCAGAACAACCTAACCCTAAGCAGAACTGTACAGAAAAAAGCTACCATAGCCGTATGGCACTACTTGTACCGTAACGACTAGGTAGGGCAGCTGATAAAAGGTTGTTGCAATCAAGAATAGCAGGCTTAGCGGGTAACAGGACATGGGTGTACGGTGTTCATACCTGACCAAAATTAAGTTCGTTAACAACCGCGCCTTAAAGAGCTACGTTAACTCTTTGTTGGCTACAAAAGCCTCGATTTGGGGATGACAACCAAGATATGGGTAAACTTGCCAAGTTATGGGTGTAGGAAACAAATTTCCGGGTTTGGTACCAATATTTTCAAATTTAGTTTTCTCAGTGTTGAAACCCCCGGGCCAAACTGTGTGTGGCCGATTGAGACTTCACTTGGCTTGAGATGTTCACAGTTAGAATCTCATAAAATTTAGCAAGGAGCCTTCTTTTTAATCTTTTAAATAGCTAAGCCAACTAATGCTACGCCAAAATTTCCCACAATCTGGGATCACTGCTTCGCATTCGCTATCGAAGATGCTGTGTTTAAATCTTCGGAAGCAGGGGTGTATTAATTGTTAGAATTTTTTTTTTTGCTTGATTTGTTTTTGAAAGACTCTTTTGTGTATCGCAAAGAGTGTTAAATATCTATTGTGAAGAGACCTGCAAGTGAAAACTTAAACTTAATATTTGAACTTAGGTGTTATAATTATTAGATTGTAAGCTCAGCTGGAAGGCATTTGCTTTATATCCGAAGCAATACCTATCTTAATACGGTAGAGAGGAAACTTTATCATCTTGTCTCTACTGTCGTCTAACTATCTTAAAATTAGTCTACAAGGGCTTATTGAAATCAAAACTACAGTATAGAATATCCTTCTGGCGCGGTACGTATTGCATTGAAATAAAGCCTCTACTAACTAAACAAAAACATGCAACTAGAATAATTTGTAGGATAAATTGCTAAACTCATACTTTTGAGCTGTTCAAAAATCTTGAAATTTTCCTTATATGGCATCTGTACTTGTATAAATTCATAAATTTGTTTTTTTTTTTTTTTTTTGAAAATTCAGGTTTTTTGATGTTAGGCTCTAGGAGAATAACAATTTAAGAGTCAACAGCCGACATTTCCTGCACTCGTCAGTTTAATATATTTATAACTTGATAACCTTAGATGAGACATGTGTGAGATCGAAAACTGTGTTCTTGTTTGGTGTTAAAAAATGGCTACTTTCTTTTAATCATTCTGTTCATACCTAATGTCTTATTTATTACTTTTTAATTTTTTGCTTTGTTTAAAAATTAAAATTTTAAAATAATTTTGCCATAAATGTAGAAGATTTCCCCAATAAAATAAAACGCCCTTCTAAGTAGGTATTTAAAAATAAGTGATTTAATAAGAAAAAGAAAAGTAAAAAATTAAATGAAAGAAATCGATGTGTTCACAGTGCCGGTCCCGGTCCTCGCGTAACTCCCCTTTTTTCTCTCACGCACTCTCGGCTGCCACGATTGGGCGATTCGCCGCGCTCTCACCAATGTCCCAACATGACAACTGATTGTAGGTACTCCACTATTTCATACAATAGAGCTTTACCATACATTTAAAACCGGAACCTTAAAATTTGTACATTTATTAAGTTTTAAGCTGCTTTGATATGAAATTAAATATTATTATTAATTTTATAATGGACATCTGCTTATGGGGCAGACCACACCGAAACAAAAAGCGCAACAGAAAAAAATGTTTCATTTCCGATAGCTAGATGGACCCTTATGAAAATTAAACATTTTTTTCAAATGATTTTTATTTTTTTTTTTTCAAAATTCAAATGCGTTAAGTTCCTTTACTTTTTATTTAAATTTTATTTTAAGGAGGGAATTCTCTCGCAATAGGGAAATTTGACATATTGCCAATATTGAACGTGAACCAGAAAGTAAGGGAACAGACCTGATGTGTCTCAGTTTTGATTGGCTTAGATCGGTCACAGCTTTTTCAGTTTACCTATAATATGTGGTTTGACGTAGGAAAAGTGACGTTCCCGACCAATCTAGTTCTTGCGTTCAGGGTACACCTTGTCCAGACAAATCGACTTAATCGAACAAGTCGACTGAAGACGAATCGATTTTTGAATGGCCCATTGATAAAAGAAGACTTTCCGATTTCGTAAAATGGGACTAAATCCTTGTCAATTTTTAAACATACGTTATGTAAATATGTGTTCCTTAGCCGTTCTCAACTCTTTAAAATATTCACAAGAATAACGCATTAATTTGCTATTAACTTGTCATTATCTAAATAACACATCCTATCTATGTTTCTGTTGCACCACGCAAATATCTATCCACTGAAGTCGTAACTAAGGACTCGCATTGTGAATCTAACAAGTAAGGTGAATGATCTCGCGGCAAAACTTTATCCAAACATCGCTCCGTAGAATGCACTAACTGATGCAAACTTCAAATTGGTCCATAAAACATTTATAGCCTACCTGTCTGTAAAAAGATATGCTGTACCGTACCTGCCCTCTGCTCCAAAGAATTTCGCTGATAAATACCTCAAGCTCAACATCCCGAGGTGATCTTTTCTCCTCCTCATCTAACACGAGATGCCACATAAAACCTTTCAAAAATTATACCCGCACGCTAGCACGGGTATACGTGAGCATACGGTCTGCTCACGAATACCGTGCTACGTCGTCGCATATGAGTATGAGTGTACTTATGTTAATACTGTGCCAGATTTAATATACGCGCGGGAGCTTGCTTCGTTTATTTTATCGTTTTCTTTCTTTCAATCGGCTTTTTCTCTTCCAGATAGTGTTGGTCTGCGATCGCTGTACAAGGTACAATACGATCCCAGTCACACTAAAAGCCGGCGGCAGCACACGTCAACAAGAGCTATGGCAAAACGGGTCTATTGACATCAGACATGATGGCTCTCTATCTAGCTGTCTGTTGGTCCGCGCGCTGTCTGCTGATGACAACAATGAAAACAAGAAAACAACAACAAAAAAAAAGAGGAGAACAAACAAAAAGTTTCACCAATCACCACACCACCCCCACAGCGTGTAGTGTATGTTCAATTTGTGGGTGACTTTGGTACTCTTTGCAGTGTTGACCAACAGGTGTGGTGGGTTGACTTGACAGTCTAGTCGACCAGTTTTCCTCCACTTTACACATATTCTCTCAGCGAACCCGGCCCAGCGGCCCAAAACAAACTAAACTAAACGACGACGATGACGACCGACCGACTTAACTTGTAGCCACTCTCTGGCATGGCATAGCTTTTGCGGCTTCAATATTTAGCCGCAACAGTTGCCAGTGTACGGTGTACCTACTGGCTTTACCGATCGATGAAGCATGCATATGTGCCTACTGTGAGAGTTGATGAATTTTGTTGCTTGTATGAAATGAAACGAGTGTATCTTGTAGATACGTTCGCTAAGCTATATCAGTGTTTGGTAAGCCTTCACTCTGCATTGATATACAAGTGAGAGACGATCGTGCTCGTGTCGCGGTTAGTTTTTGTATTTTTACGATTTTCCTTTACACATTTCGATTTCGATTATTCGCGTATATACATGTACGAGGAATATTTTCCCTTTTTCTCTGAATTTTGTCGACTCCGAAACTCGATTATTTTATTTAACGAATCTCGTTATTCGCACAATCAATCCGCCTAGCTCTCTGTACCTCACACACACGACGAACGACGACGATGGTGATGATGTATTTATGCGGTGCCTAAAGGGATTTAGCTGCTGTTTATCATCATTGACCTCTCTTCGATCTTCCGCCATTATCACTTGGATTTATTTTATGGATTCCTCGACTCACCATTGTGCGGAAGTTTATTTTGTTTCTGTTTGATCGTGTACAGTGACCAGACCAGTGATAGTGATAACCACGTACAGTGATCGATTGATGAATCACCCCGTCTCAGTGTTACAGCAGATCTCCCATTCAAAAGTGTAGGTCTCTTGCATTTTTATTCTGTTTAATAAACAGATGATCGATGATCACGCGATGCATCGTGCTCCTCTTCATTACTTAATAATCTAGTGTTGGTCAACATTCGTAGCATCGCCTGCTGATGACAGTCCGTTAATATACTTTCTATACAAATAAAAACAAATCGTCGACTTCCTTGCGATTTCGCGATAAATACCCATCCGAGTGATCACCTTTCGATCGCGGTTGATTGAATACGATTTAATCTATTGTGGATGTCAAACAGATCATAAAAGAAATTCGCCATTTCATTTAGATAAATTTGCAATACACAGACGAAAGGAGTAATGTGTCTATACCTACGAGTTGTGCAATTGAAATAAATTGTATCCAATGATTGTTCGAGTGCGCCAATTGGAGGTCTCGTATATCCCACTCCGATTTAATTGAATTTTCGACACAACTCGTATCTTAGTGTCGATCGTGCACTTGAAAAATGTCCTAATCTACGGTGTCATCTGGAATCATTTGGGCCGGATAAGAAGTGGAATAGTGTGTTTTTTTCTGCCTCATTTTTGGAAATCAGTTGAGTAAATAATATTATTTTCATATACATATAAAGATGGTGTAGCAAAAATTGTGTCAAAGAAATTTCCATTGTGTGTTCGGTCATTGTGCTCATGTGCTGCATCGATCAATGGAATAGCAACAAAAAAGGAAAATCATTCTGTTTATTTACTCACCATTATCATCATTATTGATGCCGTGATAGTGCAATCATTATAGTTCTGTTGTGCATACAAGAAAAAAGAAAAAAATAAAAGAAAAAGGTGCAAGATTCGAGAAGTTTCTCGGCTTTGTGCGGTATTTCCACATATTCGATTTCAATTTCAAAGTCAACAACATTTATGTTTCCGAGGATACACACAGCAAACATAAATCTTTTCTTCGCCAACGTAAGACTCAGCTCGAGAGATATAGATACCGCTTTTTGGTTGCCATACACTGCAGCTAATAAATACATCCATCACGACAACTCACATCTAAGTAGGTGAGTTTGATTAGAGAGTGGCTTGTGAAGCACTACAACTTTATTTTTCCATTTTTCTGTTGGGATACAATTTTTATTTATTTAATTTGTTTTAGATTACATGTATGAACCCATGAATTTACCGTATTTGGTAGGATTAAGTGTATTACGTTGACATAGATATTTTTCTTTCTGTTTGATTGATGGACAAAGAAAAGGCGGCATGATTTTGTAACACGCATTGTGGTTGTATTTGGATCATTTGGGGTAACGACAACGACGCGACAACTTGAGGAAAGCAAAACACCTGACAAATGTTTCGGTATAGTTATGCAATGGCTTTCGACTTGCAAGTGATTGTCGAATGTCGATTGCGGTTTTGATAGGAGATTTACTTACGTGCTTGAAATTAAATGAACATCGACAATCGCGAATAGTTGGCAGTACTTGAAAATGTAAAACGAGGGATTTACTTAAGTATGGATGATGTGGATATGTTATCTCGACATGTACCTATTTTTGGGTCATGAGATGTGTTTAGTTATAATTTTAGTGATAGGTGACTCTGGTATTATTTGTATAGTATAAACAAAAACAGCATTCTGGAGGTGGTGCCAAGTGCGCTCGAGTTTATCTAGGGTTTGTGCTTGGGCGTAGACATTGGGTTAGCCGATATTTCGTTAGATACGACACTTGTTTTGTTTTAATAAGGATACACAACGTTTTGGTATTTGAATGGGGCTACGTATACTAACTGCAACAGTTGCACCTTTTAGAAACCGGATCATCCGATTTATACAAAATACTTGCGTGTGTATAATTTGGACATTACCCTCTATCCGTAGTCTTCAACTTATGAAGTCTAAGAAGACTTTTTAGAAACATGACGGACTTAAACAGAAATCGAATGACACAATCGCTCTTCAACTGCCAAAAATTTTATAGAATACGGTTCTTTCCACAACTGTCCTGGGAAAGCTTCTCAAATAAGCCGTTCAAATCTGTCACATTGAAGGTACTAATGACTATTTCATAAAAAATAAAAAAAAATAAAAAATAAACTAATGAATGGTTGTGAGAAGAAGTCCTATATGGCCTATTGCGCCAACTTTATATTTATGAAAAGGATTATTGAAAAGTGATACACAAAAAAAAAAAACAAACACTTTCTGCGGATTGAAACGTAAATTTTAAATGTGAACGGTGTTTTAATATCATTGGAGTGTTGTTCCCTCCGCATATTGCACAAAATTTCACAATTTTACCACTATGCTATTATCGGAAGAAAAATAGAGCGTTTTTTTTTAACTGACCAAAAATCCTGAACACGATCTCCACTTTTTTGTATTTTATCTTGGACATTCATTGAAAACGCCAGCTCTAAAGTTTTAAAATGAAGTGTGAGTAAAATGTGAAGTAAAATGATAAACGTGTTGCCATTTGGAAAGACAAACCTCCAAAAGAAACTCGTTTTACATGCTTTTTTACTGAAACATACTCCTGTTAAATAATTCTTTAAAAATTTCTTCAGTTAAAAGTTACAAAACCAAATCAACAGCAGACGTTAGCGGAAACAATGAAGAGATAATTGCAGATAGAATTATTAAATAGTGTCTTACCAGAATAAGAAACGTATCGCACGTTCTCTGTATGAAGATTTTAAGAAAATCTGGCTAAATTGAAAGGGACTGGGGCAAATCTATCCATTGTCAGTTCTTATTTTGGAAACACAGTTTTTGTGTCTGTGTGTTTTTGGTATCTCTGAGTAAATTGTCCACAAATTGCCGGCTTAATTGAACAGAAGATGATTCCTTTCGGAGAGGAAACCTTCCTGACATTTCAACATTCATGAATTCCGGTTTACCTCACTGTACACTACCGAGTTTAATTACTTTTGTGAAGCTTTAATAGCTTGGAAAAGCCGTTAACTGGGTATGAAAATGGACAATGAAATTGAAAACAAACACCTAGTCTAAGAAAACTGTAATAATTAATAATATAGAAAAGAAATAGGCGACAAAAACAAAAAAAAAATCAAGTTTTCTGTCCATTGTCAGTTCTTATATTGGAAACACAGTTTCATTGTTGCTAAGGCCAACATTTATATAAGATTGAGAATTTCCTTAGTATATCAACAAACTGGTGTGTGTCACCTAACGTCGGTGTTGTGTATCTTTAAGGTGAAAGCCGATGCACCGCCCCGATAAACTCGTATTAAATAAAATGTGCTTGAAAACATTAATGAACTATCACTTTTTTTGAGAGGGTAATTAAATTTTAATTGATCACTAAAAAAATTCTATTACACAAGCGCGACTAATAGTCGGTAGGTAGCTGTATACCATAAAAGTTTATATCCAAGACGATCATAACAGATGAGGGCATATGGGCTCATTAGCTCCCTTACTTGCGCAGAGTCAAAAGAACTTCTGTCACATGCTCAGTTTATTATTCAAATCATACAACAATGGACAATTTCCTAATCCGTTTTTTTGCAAAAAATCCCAGTTTGACTCAAATCAGTGCTTAAATATCTGGATTTCTGCTGCACAGTTGCCTTTTCTTATTCCACATGCAGACTCGCAGCCCCATTTGCAGCTGACAATAAACCGCTCTTTACGAAACGCCTCATTCAAGGCGTGTGCCAACGCACACATACGTACTCGTTACACTATAAACAGTATCCAACTCTACGGTATTGCAATATTCCTTCTTCCCATAGTAAATTCCGACTAAATGTCGCACGATCCAGATCAAGAACTCCGTCGATTAAATTTTACACCTCAATTATTGCACCGTTATTTCCGTTGATGGAATACCAAAACATAAGCGAAATTCAGCCGACATAAAGAACATCAATAATAGCCTTCGAGAATATTGCTCCATCAATAAAAACAAGTTGGAAATAATTTATAAATTCATCACCACTCAGAGTTGGAGTTCCTTCCCGTACTTCGCGACTGCAGATTATGTAAATCCAGAAACACGTATTCCATCTCTCTAATGCCATTTCGATGTGATCGAACCTCTCTGTAGAACGTAAATAGATTGAATGTCTGTGTGTTTTTGGTATCTCTGAGTAAATTGTCCACAAATTGCCGGCTTAATTTGAACAGAAGATGATTCCTTTCGGAGAGGAAACCTTCCTGACATTTCAACATGCATGAATTCCGGTTTACCTCACTGTACACTAACGAGTTTAATTACTTTTGTAGGAAGCTTTAATAGCTTGGAAAAGCCGTTAACTGGGTATGAAAATAGACAATGAAATTGAAAACAAACACCTAGTCTAAGAAAACTGTTATAAATAATAATATATAAAAGAAATAGGCGATAGTAGCAAAAAAAAATCAAGTTTTCATAAGCCTCGTGGCGTCGAGACCGGTGCGACATCGATATTGGAATACGAAATGACGCTCTAAAGGTTAAACTGAAAATTTAAACTGTTGATCGTGGATGGTTTATTTTGGTGATTCGTCTTCTCTGAAGGTGAAGCATATTTTGATGGGCTTCGAATGGTTTATGGGGTTTTTCTGTGGGGAAATAATGTCTCTAGCAGGCAAATACAAAGTTGAAGCTATTTGATATCATATAGAGGGCAAATAAATGTGTGCTCTTAACCAGAATCGATTGATACTCATATTTGACAAAACCTTGCAAATACCGATAATTGATGACCGAACTGATAAACGTCTGCAAAGCAAAGTGGAATAGTGATCAAGCCATTTGACATTTACCATTGACAAATCATAAAAAAAATCATAAAAAAATATGCAGGTGGGAGTGGAAACATCGAATCGAATCGAACGAAGAAATTTTCTCTCCAAATTTCATGTGTATAATGTATATCTACCATTCGACTGTGATAAAGGGCTTCAGCACAGCAGAGCGGGAATGATAAGGGTCTTGATTAACGTTTCCATAAAAGTGAACCAAGCAACAGATCGCGCAGTAATGTAGAAAGTTCCATTCGACCCAGTGGTCTACTTTACATATTTTTAACTGTCAACGCTTGCAATTAGATTCATACTCGTACTTTCCGAAAGAAGACCTTTGGATCAATGAACGGAATTACTCGTTAATCGTCACTTATTACTTTGTTATTTCTCTACATTCTCTCACTTTCAATGGTTTGATTGCCGTTGTTAGAATGAAGGTTCTTCATAGTTCAATTATTAAATAAATCTAACTTTAATATCCAAGAGCGCGTTCAATGTCTATACTAACTAAAACTGTGTGTTAAATTCCAAGCCATTATGTCTTATTTAAGAGTAATACTTTCCCAATCTACGTTGCTTACTGGCTCTTACCAACGACTCTAAACTAAATAATATCCTAAAATTAGATATATTTCTCATAGGTTCCATCTGCGTTTTTGCAACGCCCAGAATTCAATTTGATAACCATAACAAAATAGGTCACCCCTTCGCAGTAAATAATGTCCCGGGCAGTAAACGATGTGCGGAAAGACAGTGGATACCCCTATCAAGAAATCTATTACATTAATCCACTTCAGGAACAGCGTTCAGCAAAACAATTAGTAGTAAAACTATTTCGTGTATGATTTCATAATGTCGCTAAAGCGTTGTTAGAACAAAAAAAAAAAAAAAACGCTAAAACTATCTGTCAAAATTGTGTTCCATTTCCATTTAATTCTATGAATATTTCACAAATTTAAACGGAATGGACATTTCTGTCCAACTGATTCAACTGCAACCCTCACTTATAAATACTTATGCTATTAGATAATTGGATATGCCAACGCCAAGCCAGCAGTTATTCTTAACGCTAATCACTCAACTAACCAATTAATTTTGTTCGTACACCACCATAATCTGGTACAATTACCACTCAATACCACAAGACAACAGTTGACATCATTTGATGGTCTAAAGTACAAGTGTTAGTTTTTAAGCTGAAATGACATAAAAAATGTCATAAATACTGGCCGTCATTTAATACGCATTACTCGCGTATACAGAAGAGCGTTGCTCTCATTTCTGACTCTCCATCAGATTGTGTTCTTAATTACCATAACAAGTTTGCAAGCAGTATTTAATTCAAATGTTTGCACCATAAAAAGAAACCTACCATGTGACTATATGACAAAATATATCTTTCGCAGTTCAGAAAATACGTAGTAACTACATTCTCTGCTCTGATGACAGAAATACATTTTAATACATCCAAAGACCTACTGAGATAACATCAATGTCATACATCGGAGGATGAAAAGTAATTTTGTAAGTCATTTAACAGTGGTAGCTTCAAGAAATTTTCATTATGACATAATATTTGAGCTGATTATAGGCAACCTTCAAAACATTAGCCAAATAATAAAGGAAGAGGATAAGAGATTAGGAAAGGTAAACTTTATGCATAATTTGTGCTTACTCTACAACGGCCATTTGCTGATTGTTTTTGTTTAAATCACACCGAACTTCGTTGCTTTTTTTAAAAGAAAAGAATTTCGGTATACCTACGATATTGGAAAGAAATTCATATTCAGCGTTTGAGCTTGAAAAAAAGGAAGTTTAATCAGCAAATTTGTTAAATCACTGAAAGAAAGCTGTAAAGGATAAGTTTGGAAGATCGATCAGAGAGATATTGCGAAAATGCAAGAAACACGAATATTTTCAATGGGCAATTAATGGCAATAACAAAAATCAACTGTAGGTTGTGCAGGAAATTCCAGCAAGCCGTTCAACAATTAAATTTTTCAAAGTTCAAAAATGTACACTTTATTTCAATTAATCCCCGATAAAGAATTTAGAAAAAAGATAGTCTGTTGTTTTGCAAGTTCCTCCAATAACTCGAACCTTCAAAATTTGATGTTGAGAATGGCATGTTTCAACTTAAAACTCTGCACTGAGCCTTAGGCCTTAGGGCTGTTGATGTATTCATTGGAAGCTTCTGTTGATGCTCAATTGGTGTTCGGTCGATTGATGGTGAAATGAAGTGCAGGTTCACTTCCAGACAGGTGACCAAAAAATTATTTTCCGAATGAAAGTAACTGCGCAAATGGCAACTTGCCGTGAAAACAAAACTGAATAAAACCCCCTCCAGACAGGTAGCCTTACATAAATTTATTGGATACTTTCCGAAAGCATATGATTTGCAAATGTTAAAGATCATTTCTAAATTTAATCGTTGCATCGTTGGGAGTCAAACAAAACCAGTTCATTATTTCGATTTTTTATTGCGATTTAGTGGTTAGTACCAAAACGAGAAGTAAATAAAAATATTAAGTTAAAAGCCGCATTCGGCTAATTAATTTTAATAATTTTGTGCTTAACTGTTCTTAAAATCTGACTGTCAGTCTGCAAGTTGTATGTATTCATGTCTATTCTCTTGTAGCTTTCCGTAATTTGTTTCTCGCTATCAACGTTTTACTTTTTCTTGTTAACTTGTTCTTCTATTGTTCGATACTAATTAAAACTTTGTATGCAACCATTGAATGTACGCAAAAATGCTCTCCGTATATCGTCGTGGTCTGTCTGGCGCGGTGTGCACAATATACTGCATGTACAGTAAAACAGTTGTGTCAAATGAACATTTTCCAAGCCCACCTGTTTGACTGTGCTACATCAAGGTGGAAAATGATTTTATGCATACTAATGTCGAGAAATGGTTAATTGGCGAATGATTTGTGTAAAATTATGGATTCCACAAGCTTGCGATACAATATATATGTTGGTGACTTTGTTTCAATTGTCCGCTTAATTGATTTTAATTTGAACTATTATCAACAGTGGAAAAACGCTAGGTAAATGTGGGTAGTATTTATTGTACCTTTTGTATCATTTTCTTTTGTGTTTATCTGTCAAAGGTAAACAAGGTAGGAACTCCATTTTTTTTTCATTGCTTTTACTTTACTTATTTTTATTTAAAAATGTCAATATCATGCGTTGACATGTTAGGTAAGTCAGACCTTTTAAGATGTCGGGACCGAGTATCTTATACGAAGTACTTTTTATCGAGGAATATCTATATCCATTCTTAAAAGAGTTCATGTTAAAAATCTTTTGAATTTTCAGTAAAATCGGTCGAGAAGTTTTTGAGTTTAAGGGGTAGTCACGCCGCTAGGTCCAATATAAGCATCACCTATGATGTGCTGATTTGGTGCTACTTTTAACAAATTAACCTTCTACCTTTTCGTTTGGTTTAATTCCGCAATGAATGCAAAAAAAAACCTGAGACTAAGTTCTAAGTTTGTGCCCTTGAACGTCCGTAATAGTCGTGCTCTAGTGACCATAGTGGCGCAATATTCAATTCAACAAAACTTCACATGATAAAAAAAATATGAGCAAACCAGCAAGTTGAATTTTCTTTAGTAATATACGACCTGGAACGCATGGGGAAGAGTCAAAAAATGTTTACATCAAACTTTTCCATGGGCGACGGATATACATATCCAGGTCGGGTCCAACTGTAATATACCTAGGCCAAAAAATGTTTACTTTGAATGGAGTGCTTCGCGAAGCCTATCCTTTTACAAATGGACCGTCTTTTTGATTCAAATTTAAAAAAAAACAGGGTCCGCCAAATAACTTTTTTTTTTTTGAAAATGAAATTACTGTTTTAATTTGAAAGTACAATCCTTCCGGTTAATAATGGAAAATAATTTCATTCAAATGGCTGCCTCGGCTGGCCATGCAGTAGCCCACACGATCGGTCCAATTTTTAAGCACATTATCGATTGTGTGCAGCTGTATTTCACCAATGGCTTCACGAATATTGTCCTTTAAAGCGTCAATTGTCTCTGGCTTGTCGGCGTAACACTTATCTTTTACGGCCCCCCACAAATAATAGTCCAACGGTGTCAAATCGCAGCTCCGAGGTGGCCAAACGACATCAGCTCTGCGGCTGATAGTGCGATCTTCAAAAACAGGGCGCAAAACATCGAGTGTAGCTTCGGCTGTGTGGCACGTAGCGCCGTCCTGTTGAAACCAAATGTTGCCAATATCCTCCTCTTCAATTTTTGTGAACAAAAATTCGTTCAACAAGGCCCGATAACGATCGCCATTGACTGTAACGGCCACTCCTTGCTCATTTTCGAAGAAAAATGGCCCAATTATGCCTCTGGACCAAATTCCGCACCAAACAGTGACTCGTTTTGGGTATATCGGCTTTTCAATGTATGCGTGCGGGTTTTCTGTGCCCCAAATGCGACAATTTTGCTTGTTTACATACCCGCCAAGATGAAAGTGAGCTTCATCTGAAAAGATGATTTTTTTTTGGCAAAATCGGCATCTTCTCTAAGTCGATCGCAGGCCCACTTAGCGAATATTTCCCAGCGTTGTTCAAGCGTATACACAACCATATTCGTTCAGCGGAAGGATAAAACTAATTATCTGTCCAATCAGACATGAGCTAAGTGTTACCATTCGCGAAATAAGCACTAGTTGAAAAAAAAAAGTTTAATTGCAAAAAATCACAAAATTCCCTTTATTTTAACTTCCTAAATATTATTTTTCAATTCTATAATACTTTCATCCTATTCTTTGCACTTTATTATAACCTTTTCAGTAATTTTTTTACATTTAAAATCTGGTTTGTTCAAGTTTCTTATCAGTCATTTGTTTTTTTGATACTGACGCTGTTGGGAACGACCGTATTTCCTTTATTTCCATTTGCCGCTTATGTACTTTATTTCATAAAACAACTCATGAAAAAGAAAATCTATTAGGATTCGAAAAACAAACGTCAGGCCATTCTTCAGCTTTGCGTAAAATGGTGTAACCAACGTGTAGGTTTATGCAAATGCAATGTTTGTGCATACTCGTCTCTATAGACAAACACCATCAAGCTGCACAAATATTTTCGCACTAATGAACTTAATAAAAAGTACTGAAAACCCATGTTTACCAATTCCTTTTTGTGTGGCTTTGTTCGCAATGAAAACAAAAACCAATTGAAACGTAATTCCCGTCACGTTAGCTGTAATGCTATTTAAATGAAACATAAAAGTCAATAATTTGCCGCAATAAGTGTTAAATTTTCCCAAGCACCGTACAAATAAACGACTGCACGTATTTGCGCAAAATATTACAAGCTGGCTGGTAAAAGTATCGGGCCACCTTACACACAACTCATCTTCTGTTGTATCCAATGGCAGGAATGACGAAAACAGACATAGAATGCATGGGCCGTGCATAACAAAAGAATATCATTACTATCACTCTACGGTGTGATTGGAATTTAAAGTCTTTACATTTTTTTTCCAAAAATTTAGCCAAAGCAATATTGTGTCCAAATAACTGATGTATATATGGGTGGTTGCTTTAATTTTGATTTACAGGGTGTGTCAAATAAAGAGCAACAAGGAGTGTTAAATGAAAAGAAGGCAACCTTCTCGCTCTTTGTCTCAATACTGCAACGAGCTACGTCAAATGTAAAGCCAGCGGTATATGTTCCACTTGATGGCACCAGCTAGTTGGTAAATTTATGTTTGCTCACCAAATATAACAACAAATACATACTTTATTGTCAGTGCGGTGCCATTGTATTTTGAGTCACATAATGCTGACTTACACTGGGGACGTTCGGATAAATAGTTTATGTAAAACGTCAACTAGATTGGTCGGGACTGGGTATCCGAACGCGTTGACAGGGCAACTGTGGATTCAAATTTACCCACTAGACGTTCAATTGTTGATCTGCTAGGACGATTATGACGACCATAAATTGGACGTTGCGCTCTTAACGTTCAGGCCACTGACTCCGAATTTCGGTAGTATCTTTCCATCATGAAATGACTGAAGAGAAATGTCAAGAGAGCGGCAAGAATTTCGGCGTCGTTTGCTGTCCCTGTCGCTCTACTTTTGTAGCGTCCCTGTTGAAAAACCCTTTAGATGGTGGTTTTCATTTTGTTTTGTGTGAAAAACGTCACTTATAGAAACGAACTATTTATTCATAACCGCTGGACTGCAAAGTGAATCGTTGGATCATCACGTCTATCTTAGACATCTTGGGTTATGAAAGGCAACTGCATAATTTCTCAATGCCCCCAAAATGTTTTATCGTCACTCATCTTTAAACGAGAGCGAAATGGCGATCCATCCATTGACGTAAATAAAATAAGAAGCAATTTATTAATGGAAGGTGCACTGTCTAGTGAAACACGGCGGCCCCCACCTGTTTTATTCTGTCAACTAGACAATTGTTAGTAACATATTAAAAAAAATAATAGTGAATTGAGAAATCCCTAAGAAAATCATTGACATATCCGAAGTTCGTCCAATCACAAACTTAATAAATGGTAACTTTCAGACGATACTAAATAAAAGCCCTATTTTTCCTGATGTTTTCTATGAAATAGGGATCGCCCAGTGGTAGATATCCTACCATTTTTATGACCTGGATTATCCACAACAGCATTGCATCTCTGGACAACATTCCCAACAAAAAAAAAAAAAAATAAAAAAAATTAAGTGCACGACTGATTCGAAAGAAACTTTCTCGTTCATCAAAAGTTTGGTTGGATGTTTTCTTATTTTATTAGGTAGGTAGGTAAAAATCTGACATAACTTTTGGGTTATTCATCTGATATGGCACTTTGTATCAAATAACAAATGTGAGTTTTTATAAGTTAAAAAGTTACTATTTCCTTTTACAAAAAGCGGGCAACCAAATTTTTCGCAAAGTTGGGAAGTAATTCTGAAGACCGACCTTAAAATAGATTCGGTTCAACAGTTCTTATTAGGAGAGGATCCACTAAAGACGACAACTTCTAAGAAGTTGCGCCTCATGCTTATAGTCTTAGTTATCACAATTGCAATCATAAGGTCATAAGAAACATTATAACAAAACGTTTGTACATTACGTTCCGATTATTTATTGCTTTAATCAAATTTGCTTAGTGTCGATTAAACAAAATGAATTATGACAATTTTCGTACGTTAGGCATACCTAATAAAAGCAAAAGCAAATAACTACAAACCAAGGTTTTAGTACTCCTTTATGGTGCCCCATAAGAACGAGCATAAAACCAACTCGAGCGTGTGCTTCAAATAAAACACAGCTTGCTTATAACCGCAACTTATCAATACGGAGCTTATCAACGCGTGGGCGTCTAGTTTCACCAGAGACCACCGTCCCTCCCCCTAAACTAATTCCACACTCACTTTTAATGCGGCCATAAGTGAAATTCGTGCATCAGAAGTGAATAACTGGATTAAATGTGAATCACAACCGAAAGTTATTATTACACGGTACGTATCTACTAGTGCGCTACTGTATCTATTCCAGTCTAATTGAATTGATTGCATGAAATCGAGTACGTTAAATGAAGCTGTTTCCACTATTCACCATATCCGTGGCGGATTATGAATGTTTTTTTCTTTTCCAGAGAAAGAGTGCTATTGTGAAAATCTTCCAACTAATTATTATACACCAATTAAATAAATACGAAAATGAGTGAAACCAAAAGTTGTGTCTGTTGTCGAAAGGTATATAGTTTGATTATGAGACGGAAGGTGTGCGAGCTCAATTAAAACCTTTCGCCTACATAACTTTTGGTGTTACAGTGGTCCATTGGATATATTTATCGTGCACCTTGAAATCGACACAAAATTGTTTTAATCTATTTTTAAACAAAACCATAAAAAAGAGTCGAAATCACTTTCATCCATAATACGCTGGAGCCTGCCAAGTATTATGAACTCTTGTGAGCCCACGATGAGAGGCGTCCACCAATTGGGTCAGCAGATGATGGCGTTACGGAGAAATTGAGAAATTTAGGTGAAATATTAAACTTACATAAAATATCGAGAGCTCGTGCTTTATTTTGTCATTTAGAGCCTTCGAGGTGACGGTTAAGCGTTTCATCTGTGTGTCTTATTTTTAAGGCTGATATCAGTTTCTTAACCCCGCAATCGGAAATGTGTAGCAAATTAAAGCAGAGTCGAGATTATTGTCCCTTTTTGGGGCAGATTTTGGTGACAAGCAAAAAAATATATTTATCGTTCTTGGTTTTTATTTCAAGAGGCTTAGTATTTCCATTTTAACAAAAAAAAAACAAGGCTTAAATTGTGTGTGCGACCGGTATATTGCTGCTTATTTGGTAGTGATTTCAGACAGCGAGTAGAGAATAAGATTCGAATGACATTTAATAAAAGGTGTAAGGCGGGCATTAAAAACTTGTAAAAAACACAAGCTTTGGTCAGAGTACGTCAAAAGCAGGATCAACAACCTCTTTGAGAAAACTTTGCGCTGTGATGTACTAAGATGAAAGGCATTGTGATGGGTAAAATTAAAAGTACGAGTCTGACCGCTTTTCGGGAAGTGACACAATTTGTGGATAATCAAGTGACGTAATCATAAACAGCAACAAATTTTACGAAGGAATTACTGGCCATATGTTTATGCACCAAATATCAGCGCCGAGAAAGTACATTTTTACGCTTTAATAAAAAAATGAACCTTCAATAACTTTTAGTTCAAAACAGGGTTTGGATATTTCTTGAGCTTTGACCAAAGAGCACGGTTGCCCACTTCTCCAAGTAAACAGGAGCCAACTAAGGCGTTTTTCGACTCCCCTCTAACTTCGGAACCAATTGAACCAAAAACTTCAAACCTGTCCAATTTACATAATTAAAAAGGTTTCAAAGTAATGAGGTGTACATGTACGTCAAGTTCTTAATTTAAGAAGGTAAATTTAAGATTTGAGTACATTTTTTTAATGTGTTTCTTCATATGTAAGGAAAATTTGAAGGGAAACTGAAAATCGTAAAAATTAATTTTCCATACATTTGGTATGTGGATTTTTTTCTTTTTCTTAATTTTGACCGTAATAAATATATACAGTGAGATCGTATTTGACAAAAATTATGCCTGATTTTGGTGACTCAAAGATTTTCTTTACGGAAACCATTTGTGCTAATTTGATATTGGATTTTTCGGTAATTTGTGAAAATTGTTTTTACTAGGAAGTTATGTAGCCAAGTCTTTCGTGCTTCGTCTTTCAGTGCTACATCGCTAGATCTCATCGCTCATACGACGCATTGCAATGTCCACTCATGTCCTTTTACTTCGAGGATGAATAACAATTTTAAATTAGTATGATCCAACCATCGACATTTCTGGCCGGGAAGAAGTTTGCTGAGTCTGCTTGTATATTTATAATGAAGCTAAAGTCCAAACTTGTCAATTAAAATTACCATTTTTTTCACATTGAACCTTCTTAAACTAAGAACTTTACTTTTGATGGCTGACGATAGTTACACCCGTCTTTGTTGGCTCGTTCTTACATTTATGTTTTTGGTGTGATTAGTGTCACAGAAACTACCCAATCATATTAAAACACTCCTTTGGAGTAAGATTTTGTAAAACAAATTATAACAAACTATCTTTTATACTGACAGAAATTTCAGTTAGCTAAGGAAACTCAAAAAATATTCATTAAAAAAGCTCGAAAAATATTTTTGCTTTCTAGATTTCGTCTTGGAATTTTTGTTCTTTCAAGATTTCGACATTCGATATTTATTTTAGTTCGATATAATTTCATGATACGGATGGTTATTTGAGAATTATCCTTAGGGAGAATTTAGATTGATGTTGACCCGCAGTGAATAGCATTTCCTTGTTCCGATTTCCTATTTGCTTAGGTGAGATGTCGCAAATTTTATTTGCGAACGTATCCGAACATCGACACTATGGAGGTGACATCTCCAGAGTCCAGAGTCTCCCTCAGCCTTATTACAGCCAAGGTACATCGTGCATTGTAAAATAGTGGCTTAGTAATTGAATATGTTCCTTGTATAGGTCCTAGTTTTATCCATTGAACAATACAAATTATGTCGACATAACCGAGCTACTATAATAATACCTATTAAAATTTTAATTGCTTTTCCTTGACGAAAATTATTGCCAAACATCATGCACCTATTTCCAATTTAAAATGAGCTCAGCGGGTGATAAGATTGAATATTTTTACTAAAACAAGCAAGTACCTAAAGTCCCATCACTATTATCTTCGCTGGCTTTCTCTCGAAACAAATTTACCTGTGTGTGTTGCTTAAGTTTGGTGTAAATTTGCAAAATAAAAAATTAAATTGCATTTTGCAACAATGTAACTTTTATAAATTACCAGCTTTCAATGGCAGTAAAAAATCAATCGAATGCTGGCCTAACAACTTTACACACTGTTGTGGAAGATTGTGGAAGATTGAATAACGAATGAGAAAGGTAGATGTGAAAACAGGGCTGGGCGTTGCACGAAAATAACTGCGTGCGTTGCCTTTATTTTTATTTTTCATAAATAGACGTGTAGTTATGTGCAGTAGATACAAGAGTGTTGTGTGCAAAGGGTTAGTCCAAATTGTATTTCCGCAGCACTTAAGAGTATAAGTAGGTACGTAACTATAAAAAAAAATATTTGTGCTAAAAACTAAAATCTTGCGTTACGAAAAATCACAAACAGTCGCGTCTCATTCCAATGGACAGATAAACAGTTTGTAGGCCAGAAAGAAAGCTTAAATCATTTAAAAATTACAGTTTGCGACTAATTTTAGACTTCATCGTTGAAATTTTCAACCGTTTACCATCTAAAAGAGAGTGACGTCCGTGTGTGCACTCATAACTCCAAAACGGATCGTTCGATTTTCACGATTTAGGGTTTTATGGATTCGTCCAAGGAAGGACATAGGCTACTTTTTGTCGAAATTAACACGCTAAAGGTATGAAAAAGGGGATGAAAGTTTGTGCGGGAACCGCACTTTGAAAAAATTAAGCTGCATAGAAAAACGGGCAGTGCCACTTCCAATACAACAAAAATTATTTATAACTATTAAAATTATATTATTGAATGCTGTCGGTGGTTCCCAGTCTTATTTGATCATGCCGCCAGTAAGAAGGTCAAATCTTTTATTTCGCAGTCGTAATCCAATTGAAGTACCTTCTTCTCATAAAAGCAGCTGAGCGTGATAGTAACCGCCTTGATTTTATCTCAAAATCGAATACATTTGGGGCATTTTTTTCCCATCCTAAGCACAATAACCCATTTAATCAAAAGAACGATACGATAAGAATTGCATTGAGGAACGCCACAATGCTGAGCTCTGATTGTTTTCTGCATTTTCTACAAAAATAAAAACTTTGTATTCACTTTTATGGCAACACTTATCGCACTCAATTTTAAGATATTATTTTTCTGTGATAAAATGAGTTTTTTTTTTGTCTATTAAATGTATATTTTGAATTAAGTACACAATTTCTCACAATAACATCTTGGTTTTTCATAGAAATACATACCAGCTGTCAAAATCCTACCGATGCTAAAATTTGCCGCCAGGGGTTAGCCTCCATTCGTCAATTGAATTGGACTTGCAAATGCGTACGGTCAGATATCTATCGAGAAGTTGCGTTGTGAAAAGCGAGGTGCAATTGGATTTGGGTAATTTTACACATTATTGAAAATTGAAAGTCGGCTCGGTTACAATTTTGTGCGCAACCTCAATGCACCGAAACTTTGTAACGGAACGCATATGATTGAGAAATCAAATATTAATCCAGCGACGATTTTGAGGGGAAAGTTCAAAGGCGAAGATGTGCTCATTGCGCGGATTCCGCTTATTCCGATCGATTTATGCCATTTGTACTTAATTGTCTTCAATTTCCCGTGCGCCTATGATAGCTAATAAGTCCCAAAGACTATCGCTGTATGTTTGTGGCATCAATCTTACATGCCCATTTGCCCATGTTTCTCACATCCTACAATGGTATGTATTTGAATCTAAAATCTTCCAACTTATATTTTTGAACAAATGTGGACGGAACGAAGTTCACTGCTTGTTCGCAGTGAGATGTGCCACTGACAAGTAAATATTCCAAGTGGTTTAGGGATTTCGAAAATCAGCTTTGACTGCAAATGCATTTCCAATATCCTGCCCTTAGACTATTTGGTCAAGCATTTCTGCATTTAGTCGATGGCAATTGGCAGTCCTTATTCTTTAGAGAAGGTATGTTTTGTTGTTGTTGTATTGTTTGCTTATTTATCATATTTCATTGAAAGGCAAATGGTGTCAGATACAAAAGCCGACATAACCACTTAGTAATAACTTTCAAACTAACGACTATTTATAAGCGTGTTCCATTTAAATGTCAACGCACTATGCAAGCACTCGAAAGAATAAGGTGAATCCCTCAAGATATTTGTTGCAATCGCGTCTACTGATAGGTATAATTGTCAAGGGGTAAACACTTGCCGCCATTCCCCTTCATTACTCAAGTCGATTTTCTATATCACACGATCAATTAATTTTTAGTTTGTCAACAAAGTTTTGATTTTCAAAACAACTTACAAAAAAATAAATAAAATGGTTAAGGGAAATATACCATTATCTTCAAGGCGAAAGAAATTCCGCGATACCTACGCGGGAATCACCTTCTGGAAGTCAATGCTACCCAGGCAAACAAGCAGCAGTAGCTCGAGCTATAAGTCCCCGGTGATATTGGCATATCCAGTTTTCGGCGGATTAAACTTGATATTATCTGAAAGTTTTTCCTACTCCGTAGTAAAGCGAGAAAAATAAAAAAATAAGTCAGTGTCGCACAAATGCATATCTGCACTCTACACCGAGAAACTGGTTCTAATACCGACTCCAATGAAGTGTGTACGAAATGCGAGCGTTCGAACGTCAATATGCAAGAAAAATCGCGAGTATTCACAAATCAGTACCTTAACATGCCTTTATGCAAATAAGCGATTTGTGCGAAGGAGTTTGTAACTTAATTAGCGGAGCATTTCACCGACTGGGTTATTCGGAAGAAACCCACACAATTGTTGGGCGAAATTTTGTAGCTTTCACCTGATTATCGGTGGTATTTGGGTCATATAAGCATCAGGGAATGCAGGTATGGGCTTGTTGGTACCTACGTCATGGCCTTTATCGATTGCTGTATTGTACGATGGAGGTTTGCAGGCGCCGAATTGATCCGCAAACAAGGCATTTGATTGACACAGGAGTTGGATACGCACATAATGTCTTTGGACTGTGTTGGTGGCTCGGACGCAGTATCAAAGTTTTGAGATTTTTGTGAATGCTAGTAAAGAACTCTGAGAACGGCTGAGTTTTTCTTCTTCACTTTGAGAGGAAAACTTACGGCGATGTTAATTTGGCATGTGCAAGGAACTTCTTGATAAGAGTTCTGGTTCTAGAAAGCAGATTGTCCGCAGTTCTTTACACCAAGATGAAAGGAACCTAGAACGAAATGGGCTCAGTGGTTATTGTGTTCACAAGGGGTTTTAGGTTCGGTTCCCTGGAAAAAATCAAAAGAACACGTGAAAGATGGACGGCTGGCAAAAATCCGACAGAATCAACAGCTGACCAGCTGCCTTTGGGAACGGCAATAATTTGCTAACTATATGTCCGTAAAATGTAACTACTGCTCCACGGTGTTCAGACTAGTCACATCGAAGAGGATGCATCCTTTTGTATGTGTATTTGGACTTAACGTTTTCCCGCCTGTCATATTGTCAGACATAACTTGATCTGCCAGCCACATTTACATCAGGCACTCACCTCACGTGCATCTTTTCAGAGTTACACGTTTCAGAATATTATAATCAGACTTCCCAGTGAAGAAAAAGTGAATGCGCTCCACATCGCAACACTCTATCACAGCGCAACTCATGACCTCCTCAACCTTATTGCCTACTCAAACCGGGTGAGGAAAATATAAAAAAAAACCGCAAAATAAAACATAAAAAGTTGTCCGATAAAAGTGAAACTTGTTACAGATCACCACAGCACAACGACAACCGCAAATACCCATTGCATGTGCTGCATATGCGTGTAACTGCGATATCTGTTCAATATTTGTGTGATGTAACGTAGATTAGTAAATAAACTACACGCGTGTATATAGCACATTCAAGCAGCTCGTGGCTAGTCACTGCCACACATAGCCTAGCGCAGCGGTGTGTCATTTAAAACTAAAGATCGACCTGGTTTTCCCACTCCACTTAGCACGATATTCGACACCGATGCGATGCGGCTCATTCGATTTTGCCATCTATACGCTAGTATCTATAATTTTGTCTGCCTCTCTTTGATTCCGCTTGAACTAGTGGTTTCGATCTTCGACTACCCCATCGGGCTAGGTGCGTGAGCGAGTGATTTCAGCCAATGACGACGAGTGGAAATGTACACACAGCAACACCATAACGTCTTGTTTGTTCGCAATTTGATTGTGCCAAACTTCTGGTGCCAATCCCAGTTGTCCGATAAAAGTTGTTGCAAGTCACACCTCATCGCCACTAGGTTTTTGTGACATTTCAATAACATTGATCACGCTGAAAGATCTGCGCGATCGTCAAGCCCGCCGGACTACACACCAGTTCGTCCGATATGTGAAGGTTTTAAACTTCGCGCGTGCACATCCGATTAAGATACAGCAAATAAATCTAGAAGCAAAAACGAATTAAGAAAGAGTCATGCCTTTAACAAACGCGTTGTAGTCTTCAATGAACTTTCACAAGGATAACCACTGTGCAAAATCGTAATTTAAATCTGTGGGGCTTCCATTTCCAGTCGGTTATGTCGACTGAAATGCGCGCACACACTCGCGCATACATATCACAGTGTATGCATGAGACAATCCGGAAACGAAAAGCGGAACGTCGTACTTGCTCATTCGCCGTTTAAATTGACGACCGGCAGGGGCGAGGAACAGGCGCATAAAAATAAAAATAATAAAACAGCAAGAACTGTATTTGTGGTTGAATATTTGCATAATTTTTGCTTCCTTTTTGTATGCGGCAGTCGGCATAGTCGATCGCTGACATAACTTCATGCGTAATAGCCATTGGAATGGTGGACGTTTTGACAGCAGCTACCATGCATGTGTCGGTATCGATGCGTCGCACAGTGGGGGTGATCGAAAAATTAAGGAGAATCTTAAAATAGAATAGAATCAGTGGTTATGTCAAAAAATGTAAACCAGAATGAAAAGATATGTCTAAATAAAAATTCGGACACACAGAGTAAGTAATAGATATTATTGCATAGAAGATTAGGAAGCTGTAAATGTTGTAAACAAGCTACGAGCATGCCCGCGACTTCGTATACAAGTAGACCGCTGAAATAAGCAGCCTCTCCCAAACATTCGTTTGTGTTTGTTTTTGGAACGAATGGAAGGGACCTACAATTTTATACCGAGTCCGAGTCTGCCCTTCTCCAGAAAATTTGCAATTCTTACACGATAACCCGGCCGATTGCGTTGAAAACCAAGAACTAACAAGAACGTGGAACGGGATCCATGTTAAGTTCTATGCATATGGATTAGGTAAGTAGTGATGTGTGTTCAAATCCACATCCAAACCAATATTGGATTATCTTTTTGGAAAAACATTACTCGCCTGTAAATAATAAATCAGCTACTCCGAAATTCCAATTTTAATCGGTAAATATATAATTTATTAATAACTCGACAACAAAACCACTTATCGCCTAGCTACTGCGTGAATTTGACCTCAATCGGTCAAGTCGTTACACGATCACAAACAGACGCACCAACGATTATATTTATATGAAGATAATGGAAGGTACCTACTGTTTTTGTGTCGATTTGGAATAACTGAATTGAGAAGCTTTATGCTGACAATTTTTCTGTATGATGAATCCGAAGATGAAGCAAGGAAGATATGTTTTCAATAAAATTCGTCGTGTCCATTGCGTCGACGGATTAGCCAACGAAACAGTCTGATAAAATCCGTCGCATATTCGTTGCACAATAAATATTTCCTGCAGAGTTAATTTCACTGATAAGCTTGGAGTGCGCAATTGGAGGCAGTCAGTTAAGGATCGTGCTAACTGGAGGAGCTTGTTAGTGGAGGCCCAAGTTCAACCCGAACTGTAGCGCCACCAAAGAAGAAGAATTTTACTGACAGCAATTTTTTTTTTGATTGAACTGTGATCAGCGTTTTGCCCAATGAATATCTTTGATATCAATTTGTTAAAAATGTCAACTAATTCCAAGGAAACAAAAATAGAAAGTAATATTTATCAGTAGCATCCAGCTTAAGCGTTGATTATGGTTCGCTTTCAATAAGCTGACGTCTGTTAGCTGAAAGCGTTGCAATGGGTCCAATGGGTGATCGTGACGGATGCAGAATTCTGAAAAGTCACAAGAAAAATGGCCAATGACAAAAAGAAGTGTCATTTCTGCAAACTTTGCCAAGTGTATTTTTCAACTAAAAAATGGCCCAAAAAAGCAAAAAAAAAAAAAATGTGGCAGGTTTTCGAAAAAAGTAACAAATTGTAAGTTAAGTCTCACAATGGTCACTCTGGCTTGGTCCATCCGACTTTCGTTCTTTTTCCCCATGGTACAGAACTGCAAGGGACGTTTGACTTGCCATTTGCAAGACTTAATTTTTTTTGTATTTTTGTACCCATCCTTGCGAAAACTTTTGCAAAGACAGAAAATAAATATTCACTCGGATTAGTGTTATATAGCTACTGCAAAAAAATTATACTTTATTTAATGAAACTTATTCTATTTAAAGAAATTGCTACAATCTCTTTTCACTTCATCGCTACCGTATTGTGTGTCGAATAATTACCGGCACGGCGGTTTCTGTTGATGCTAAAAGAATTTGCTCCAAAATTAGCACTGCATCTTTGCAAAACTCAAACTTTTAGTAAACAGGAAGTAGAACAAATACACAGTCTTAAAAAACAAGTTTTTGCTAACAAATTCAAGCTTCTGCAAAGGGGACGCGATGATTGATAGTTAAAGACAGAATTTATGATGCAGAAAAAAAAGAAATTCGATTCGAAGTACGAGCAACTTTTAATTGTTGTTATATAAATCCATGGTTGCTTTGTTCCTTTGCGAACATAAGATAAATCAGTTGCGCATATATGTTGCTTCATATTTATAAAAGCTCCTCCATAGTTAAAGCTCAGATGTCAAAAGTTGGCACATTCTGTCAATAACTTAATGGAAGTCAAACTAGTTTAGGTCTCATTAATAAACATACATATTTTTATTTTCGACTGTAAAACCGTCTACCCATCGATAGTCACAACTGATTCGAGTAGCATGGGTTTCCTTTGTTTGTTTGCTCAACAATTTATATTTTTGCTCACTCTTCCGACTGTAGTTTGTTATTTTTGTTTCACTTGTTTGAGACTACTTTGACTACTTTGTCTAAAAGTGTATATCCAATTCAATTCAAGAGTGTAAAGTAGACAAACTGTCTTTCGAGGGACATTAAAGGATTCAAATCCGAAATTCGATCTGACTTTTATAACAGACTGTTGTAATGTACGAACGAATACGGAACACACAGTTCGCTGATGATGTCATACGAATGTCTTCACATCCAGTAATTAAATCTGCTGCATAGAGGCATACAAATAAATAACATGTAGCCTCCCATTACTGAAAAATTTCCATTGCCTTATCTGCGCTTTTCAATACATTTTGGTAAAACGAATCTAAAGTTTCAATTTCAAGAACCCACTAAGGTGAAACCACATCTCAAAGAATCCATCCAGGGAGGGTGCTTAAGACTCATTAGACCAAGATACATTCATTAATAAAACAATTCAATATCGTTTATTGAATGCAAATTTCAGCCACAAACAACATTAACATATTTTCGCAATATATCCAACAATTGCTTTTACCAATTATTCTAAACCGATAAGCATTTATTACAACTGCGCCCATAAGTAGGCGGGTGTCCTTCTGATTATGGAAACTATGCGATTTGCGTAATACTATCATTTTCGTCTAAATTGATTGATTTCCGTTGTTGAATTTGAAAAGAAAAAGAAACCTGGGGACGCTTTCTGTAAGGCAAAACGTTCAACGTTTTCGTGTGCAAGAACGATTTACTTCTTTATACACTTACAGAATTTGACAACTGAGCTCTTCCGCGCGCAATTACAAAATAGCCCAACCATTATTTTATGCCCATAAGGTGTCGGTAATTTTTCTTACTCCAATGACACAGCTTCCCAAATGCATAAAAAAACGACATGTGTCAATAAAAGCGTCGTATGTAACCATTTTGTTTTTATTTCGTTGGCCAATTCGTCACGGCAATTCTCTGGCACATCTCGAATGTTTTCTGTTTAACGACGTGCCTCAGGTAAATATGCATCCCCGCACACCCGGAAGGGAAATCAATTTTCTTCGTATCTATTTGCGTATTAGCAGTTAGCACACAGTGGCGTGTAAAATTTGATTCATCTGGCACTTACGATATGCCGGGTTCAAAGTCTTGGAATTTGCGTGAGTAGGTGAAGTTTTTGCAATTAGCTTACATCCAAATTGGAAATGAAGACGACGAAAGAAAGCAACGGTATCTGGGCTTGTTACCTGTCAAATAAAATTGAAATAAGACTGCTGAAATAAATTATAAGAAATGGGTAGTTATAAATTTGTTATCCTCTTTTGAGTGATCTTTTCTTCTAAACGGGGAAAATCACTTTGAAAATGTGTTTGATAAAAGGAATGCTCAGGATGATTCATTTCCTCTATGGAAATACTGTCACCAAAGTTGTGGTCGGTAATTTCATAGAGTATTGGCTTTCGTTTTGAAATTCTATAGAAAAGATAAAAGATTTCACTACAAAAGGGAATACACAGCTTTAGTTGTGGGGTGAATCTCCAATAGATCAATAGATCATTTCAAACTAGGTATGAAATAGACGGACAGGTGACAGGTTCCCTTTCCTACTCCTCCCCGTTTTAACCAGCAATATTTTCCAATAATACCCCTTCCTCCACTCTCAATTGTGAATGCGTGTAAAACAGCAAAAAAAAAAAACAAACAAATGTCGCGGGAGGTTTAATAAAATACTGACACTAATCGATATTTTAGATCGTGGTATCTCTCCTTAAAGTAAGAAATATCAAAATTGTGGGAACATTCATTTAAATCGCCTATTAGCAAAAATTTCCAGTACCGAAACAAAAATGATATTATTTTTTTTAAATGTACGGGAAAGAACGAAGTTTAAAATGTATATCAGCAAAATTGTTAATAAACCTGTTAACTGATGTGTACCCTAATGTGTGTCACGCATTCAAGTTTTGCTGCTAACAGTTTTTTTTTTTTTAATTCATACGAATTCATATCATTAGTATAATCAGACATTTTATATTAATAAGCCTTTTTTTATTTCTGCTACAAAAAAACCACAACTGAAACGTTTTTGGTAGACACTTTATGAATGAAAATATTATGTATATTTACATAATTGTGTGAAAGGTAAAATATACCACCGTAAGTGCAGAAAAAAATCATCCAAAATTTTGTTGCAAAATGATGACTGCACATTTGTATTTGTTTCTTACCATAATTTATGATTTTTTTTCTAAATTTTTCTTACACATTTTTAAGCGACAGTAAAAGTACCATTTGTCAGTTGTGCAGCTTTAATACTGGTGTTAATTTATTAACAAATCGACTATTTGTAAAAAAAACGGTCGAAAGAAAAACGGTGTGAAAGGAGAAATAGGTTACGAAACTTAAAAGAAATCCAAAATTCATTGGGCGACTTAAAAAAAAAATCCTTTTCTTTATAACGCACAATTTAAACATTAATTGCCCTTCAATTATTTCGTGTGTTTGTTTTAAGTAGTTCCTATGAAATACTTTTTTGATTAATGAATTTGCGGTGTTTAGAACTAATTTTTATTGCATGGTGTCTAGCTAGATAATTAGTTTAACTTGATACCAAGAAATAAGAAAATCGAACAACTATTTATATAAAAAAAGCCGAAAAATAGCAACCGGGAACTGAGAAAAACTATCATTTACAACACTGCCCCACACTCGCTATTGAAGTGAGAATCCACCTCAGGCTACTTGACATCCGGCTTCAACCGGAAGTGTAGGCTGATTTTTTATTTTCAATATCCGTGTGCCACCTTTGATTAACATGGGTACAGATGCATGAATTCGAACTGGGCTACATTCAAGGTCAAATCTATTTAATGCTTAGTTTATGTCATTGGGAATTACTAGTCATTTAAAATTTAAATTTAAATAAAATTTTGTTTGTAGCTCACAATAGATTATTTCATGTGGAAAATACCGGCATTTTCAGTTAGTAAATTTAACATGGTACACTAAAATTATAATTACTACCGCGCATTCAGTCGTACTTAATACAAACAACGAATCGACTTTAAATTTATGAAAGCTCGCAATTGTGAAATTTTCATTTTGAAAATACATCATTTGAAGCCGGAACTAAACATTTCAATAAGTAAGGCTCATTGCGTTGCATCTATAATAATTAGAACTAGTTTCCCTACCCTACCTTTTATAAGGATGTAATTCTAAAAAACGTACCACAATTCATTAGTGAAACAATAGCGAAAAAGCAACATCTAGATATCGAAAATAGTATACATTTGAAAATAGTTTTACTCATGATTGATATCTATGAAAATTTAGAGCAACAAATTTACGTCGAAAAATGTTCTTTGCCATAGTAATTGCGTTCCTTTCGAATTGGATTTCAATCCAAGATGAGATATATTTGAATACGTTACTTTGGCAATATGGAGGCGACAAGTTGAACGTCACCAAAATGCGTTAAATTTGTATGGGGAATTCTCAACTTAATTTTACCAGTCTTAATGGCGACATATACCCAAGATTTTTTGTTTGTGCACATCTTTGCCATAGTACCGAATGATATAAGCTTCATTCTACTCATTTCTTTATAAATACTAAAAAAGTGTACGGAAACTTCGGATGTTGAAGTTTTAATATAATGATTCTAAGTAACCAGGGAGAAATATATATATCTATCTAAATAATATAAGGCACAACAGGTCCATTCATGACAACCTGTCAGATGTGAAAATAATCTCAAGGAATAAGGCGCATGTTGTGATCTAATATTCATACGGATAATATCGAAAGTGGAAATACTATATAATTTTAAAAATAATTTCTAAATCAAATCGTGGCACATCAAAGTTGCACTAAAAGCGAGAATAACTGCTGCTTATATATTGTCCTTATAAAGAATAAATTTTGCAAAATGTCACGTGGAAGTTGTAAATTATTATTGACATTTTTTTGCATTTTTTATTTTGTTCCTTTTTTTATTCGGTTATTAAAATCTTACTAACCTACCAGTTATTATGTTAAATTATCAAGAAATGTGTTGTTGTGGGCTTCATTTACGAGCGAGCAGAACAAGTTGTTTTTCGATTGTCAAATTATTTATCGTTACTGCTATAAGAAATATTGAATTTTATTTGCAATCGTGTTATGTTCAACAACTCCCCGTCTACCGAGACAGACCTACATGCTAATTCGAAACTATTTGACTTTATAAAGAGAGATGCGACGAGTCTGATTTAAATTTCCCTGTGGCGTTGTCAACAGTGACAATCAAAAATGCAAACAATTTCTCGAGTTCGCTGTTCAACTCTTTTGTTTTTATAAAATGTCTTATTAAACTAGGTATTGACTTCAAAAGATTGGAACAATGATTATAAAAAAAAATCTATTTTGTCATGCAAATTAAATTTAAAATTAGCTAAGAAAAATATTTCCAACCAATGACAGGGATTGATATATGTTTTTGACATCGGACGCGTAGTCTCCTCTAAAACTGCTCTTAGCACTGTGAGTCTGATTATATGTTAAGAATTGCGTTATAGAAACTAAAAAAAAATTAATGTCTAAACAGGATCCTAGGCCATGGCTCTCACAACCATGCCCTGCGCACGTGCTTTATTTGAGGGACAAATGGAATAGACCTTATCACTAAGCCCCATTTTAAACAAATTTATATCTAAGATTCAAGTGGGCGGCTGAACTCTCCCATTGAAAAATGATTTATGCCAAAAAGGAAATCAATATCTGTTAAATCAATAAATTTGCATTTACCACAGAAGTGGAGCCTCCTAAATATAATGAGGTTACCTCAATCAACTTTCTAAAAAAGTAAAATACATTTTGCATAAGCATAAATGATTTCTGCAACATCGTCAAACTTCGCATACATATTGAATTGAATTATCTAGTCAAAAATATCTCATCCATCGGTAATGTACTCGTACAAACACTTTGGCACCCGTAACTACATATCTGCCCCTATTAATCTTAGTGTTAAGAGTGACGGCAACTTTCTTTCTGATATCGGTCATAATGCATACCAGTTGTATGACAGGCACAACTTAGGTGGCATTAACCTTTCTTCCGTGCAGATATATATATGTACTAAAAGTATCGATTGGATAGCGAGCACAGATCTCGTCTATGGGATTTTATGACAAATGCGGTCTGTATTGTATTCGATGTGAATGAAAGTAAAAGTTTCGCTACGCATTTATGATAACGATGACATTTCAAATTTAAATTAATCTCCATTGAATGGAATAATATTGAACGTTCAATGGAGAGAATGATTGAAGTTTTTTTGTTCGTTTTGTTTTCGTTATTACTTGTTCACATGCTGCTCGGTTAAGTGAAATTTTTAAACAGTGAATTGCTGTGGTGAAAACTGCCAAAAGTATATGGGAAATGGGAGGCTTGATAAATGTTCGTATAATTGGAAACAACGATTGTAAGTCATTTATTCGTCTTCTGTTTTCGATGAAGTTTTCGACTGTTATCGGTTCGCTGTGGAAAGGGTATTACTAGTCAGCTGCGTGTTTAGGGGATTTACCTGATGACTGGAACATCAGCTCCATATGAGCCATGTGCAAAGAACAATCGAAGTGTATTCCTATTAAATGTCGCATACTAGACAATAATCTGTACTACCTTTCTGGGGAATTTACCATTCAACAAATTTTAAGTTGAGACGCATTATCTTTATTTATGGAGTTCCAAGTATGGTCCTTCTGGACTCTGAAACGAGATTTGAATTAAAGGCAATGTGTTCCGGGCGTTTAGATTGCAGTCGGTGGTACATAGAGTCGGACATTTGGAATCAATTTGACTAACGCGATATTGGGGAAGTTCAAAAATGTCCATATCGCATCACTCAAATTGAATCAATTTGAAAATTGAAGCTTTTTACACTTATATTATCGAGCAAGTAACCTGCCGATTGATCTTCTTTAAACACTATATCTTGGATTTTTACATACAGGCAAGTCTTTACATACAGTGCCCTTTTTTATATATTTTTGTGGTGCTCATTGTGACATCACTTACTTGTTGTTTTATTTGCTTAGTTCCTGTCATGAAATCTCATTAAATACAGCTTCAACCTTAGAGAAATCGTACTATACTTCAAATTGGTTTGAACTCCGCTTAAAATCTTCAACATTTAAAAAAGAAATCAGCAATTGTAGAAAAAAAAAGACCCTAATCGGAGCTTCAAATTTTACTATCAAAGTAAACACAATGCTCGGTTATAATCATAATTAGTGTCCAGGCTAGATTTTACGTATTTACACTGGGGAAATTCTCCATATAAAATTACCCATAGAGACCTACAAAATATTTAGTGTGAAATTATGTTTGGTAGGGCCACAAAAAGATTAGTACGGTCCAATAAGAACGAGGAGAAACAAAAAGGCACACTGCATTTAGTATTCGCAATCGTATTTTCCTTAACAGATATCAAGCTTCTCTTTTATGAAATTTTATTCAATCATGCCATGTTAAATCCCTCACACTTTTGGGCTTTCCATGGCCCTGCAGAACTATCAATCCCTCACTCTGTTTTAGTTTATGTCCGATGCAAAAGTCGAAGAAACTATTTCGGCAAAATACCTCTCTGCGCTGAAGTCATTACTTGAGTACAAGATTCCACCAACGATGATTACTTTCTGACATTGACATCATTTGATCTTGAGATGCGACTATTCGTTCTGCTGAATTAATTCCAAAATGGAGTTCTTTCCGGCAATTCCAGTAGTCAAAGTCGACAAATGTGCTCCACCAAGATCTACCTCCAGACACCCTTTTAGTTTATAAATGCTCTTTCTCAGCATTTTGATAAATGATCGTGCATAGAAATACTCGCATGAACTGCGCAATGTCAACAGCGTAATTTCCAAACGAAAATTCCCTCTCACGCAATTATGTTCAAAAAGTTTAGGTGTACGTAGGCTGAGACTTTTTTTTTTAACGCGACTGCTTTCAAAAAATAGTCACCACATCAATTGAGCAATTTCAGCGTAAACAGTTTACTTATTTTAATCTTGTACCGTAGGTCTGGTTGGATAACTTCTTCTGGCTTTGCGACTGTGAACCCGGAACGACAAAACGATTGCAATCTGTGAGTTAATTCGGCACATTCGCTTACAATGCGATGATCTGAATCTCAAAGTAATTATAAAGCTCCAGTTGCACGACGCCATGCCTCAATGGGCATATTAAGTCACATTATCACCAGTATTTGATAATAACTCAAAAAAGAGCGCAAAGAAAGCAATTCGTATGTACATGGGTATTTTACATGACTATGTACGCAAATGTAAATTAAATTCAAATGAAAATGAAACTTTTTTTTTCTACTTTGACACCGAAAATCCAGTGAAAGTTTATTTTCCTTTCGATTTATATTTCGGTGTTTTTGTTGCGCGATGATTAACAAAATTAATATTCTACATGCGGAGCTGAGTAAAAAATTTGTTGACTTTAGAATAATTGTGAAGAGCTGCGTCAGTTGTTCATTGGCAAAAAAAAGAAACATACTTCTCTTTCAAATATAGTTTGTGAACATGAGGGTTGTATTTGCACTTAACCTACTGCCAACATGTTGTCCGTCAAAACAAAGTCAAAAACAGAAATGTTTATCGCTTTGGCTGAGTAGGTACTGGCTTTTGTCTGTTTTGCTTTCACTTTTACGGTCGATTGGCAGGCGAGGCGACCCACACACAGCTGGAGTTTTGGCAGACAACTTAATAAAGTACGCGACGTGGTTGCACAGACTTGCTCACGCAAATTTTAATGCAAGCGTTTGACAGCTAAAACTGATTTTTTTGTTTGATTTAGAACCAGTGATTAATGGGGTGGAACTTATTATTAGCATCGTAACATCTACATCTATATGGACTCAAATTCTGAGATTGAAGATGCCGTTCAAGTGCTACCAACCCCACGGAGTTTTTGAGTTCTTTCAACACTTGAAAGCTGCAGGCATCTATCGTATACATAAGTTGTTTTAGTTTAGAGTGTGTCAAAAAAATGTCTGCTGGTCGAGTTTTTCCTGGTGTAGTTTGTTTCTCATAAATTCTAATAAAAAGCAGAGTTTGAAATATTTGTACATTCCCATGCTCTACTCTGTCGAGTGGAATAAATTCAAAAAACACTTTTATGAAGATTGTGATTAAGAAGGTTAAGCCTTTATGAAAAGCTGCCTTAAACGATATCTTCTTCGTATCGCTTTAGTTTTAAAATGGAAAACACGTTTTCAATTGCAAACATTGAAGTCTTTACACAAGTCTTTTGCCGGAGATTTCGCCTGCTCAGCTTTTGACTGCAAAACCATAAGTCACGGTAGACATTGAGCAAATAGCTCGCCTAGATATGAACGATGACACTTAGCGACTGATAATTAGTTCGTTGTCGTTGTCGAAGATAAACTGATTTCTTCACAACTCGCAAGGAAGCTATTGGGGTGATATTAGACAGGTTGGCTTACAGGAGGCAGATTACGGAAGACTATATCGATTTCGAGACTTTGGTGATCAAAATATGATAATTTATTCAGGGCGATTTTTTTTTTTCGTTATCGAAAGTTTTTGATGCATTTGTGAAGAATGAATTAGAAGCTGTTAAACTCCTTATTTTATGCGCTTAGTTTGTCAGTTTTGGAGTAACGTGATTAGGGCCCAGTACTCAATACCAGCAGCAATTTTATAAAGGCGGTAAGAATACTCATTTGTGGGGATCGAAATAGAGCATCTGCGACGACAGTCACCTGTATCGATAACTGTGCCAGTAGGTACATCTATGTTGGCGGGAGCTGTCTACCTTCACTCCCAATACGAATGGTAGTAAAACGATTTTTTAAGGAGCGTTGTAGCCGTCATCACATTAGCTGTCCGACACAGATTCGCCCAACGGTATGGGCTGGGCAATAACTGGGTCACTGAAACAAAACGAAGAAGCCCGCGGAGAAGTCCAAGCCTTTATCTTTCATCGCAAATGAATCTACCTGAAACATTCTTTCATGTAGATATTCACAGCGAATGTTCCCAAACTCGCTTAGGAGATCCAGATCCGGATCTTTGAAAGCCGCAGTCTGTTAAGAGGTCCCAATTGGTCGATAACAACCATGATACGCAAAGTAACCTGCAATGCTATTCTAATTAGCCGCAGCATCGAACCAGTATCGATGAAGAAATTCCACTCCCATCGTCATTGAGATTAAGCCAGAACTGCAGAAGAATTCGTTATCCAAATATCACGGAACTGGTTTATAAAAAATCGATTAAATCTGCCAAATGATCTCTGTCGGAAGGCTTGTAAAACGAGTCTTCCTTTGATATTGCTATTTGTTTACAATTTACAGGAGATTCTACATTCTAGTCAGCTACGAAATGGAATCCGTGTCATCGGGCAGGCCTCCTCTAGGTAAACCCAGGATAGGATAGTTAGATAAAGTCCAAAATCCCGTCTTTACTGAGGAATGCCCATGTTGACTTAGAGTCGGTCGCGGCAGATCGGGAGCCGTGAAGAGTTCACTTAAGCATTCTACATTCTCGACTCTTTTATAAAAGATAAATGCGATATTGAAAATTATTCAACGAATACTGAATTCTGTGTTTCCCTAAAATGTATATAAGTTTAAGGTTCCCTTCGCTAGGTTTAAGACTTGAAGAACACTCTTTACGGGAACATACTTATGACTATTGATTTTATTTGAAGATGACAACTAAACTCAATATATGGGTCAGGAGCATATAAGTTCCACAATTTCCAGCGGTTTGACTACCGCATACTTACAAAAGTTTAAAAACTCAAGAAAAAACACAGTTTAGAGTACTTGGCTTGGATGCAGTCTAATTTTCACCGATATTCTGTGCTGCACAGTACCTACATGGCTGCGTTCGAAATTATTTCCTTTTTTCGGCATGCTTTAAAGGCTACGAAAAAGATAAATGGGGCTATACGCTCGATCCCATTTGCTCCGGACTTTGAAGTTGATTGTAATTGTATGTACAGTCTGAATTGAGACTTACAAATTCGTGGGTGTTGCGGGTAAGATCTATGGTATTTGTTTGCTCGCCTATATTGTCTACCTGTTGAATAAACCTCTACAATAGGTATAAGCAGGGTCACAGACCACTAAAACCTCTGTTATTATTAGCTTTATACCTGCTGACACAACACTGAAATTTTCTTGCCTTTACAATCAAAAACTTACTGTTTGAAGATCGACATCGCAATAACGACTAGTAATTAATTTTTGTTGGGGAATATCTCCCTCGGAAAGAAGTTCCAATGACTTCTTTAGTAAATAAGCATTTTTCCAATTTGACAAAAGAGTGGCTGAAAAATCTATTTTGTCTGACATTCCCTTTTGATTATTGGACAGTTGCTTTCGGTACTGGTAGTGTATTGTCTCCGGCAAATACATCACTGTTCAAAATGACAGGCTTCAAGGAAGTGGGTTAATTAGATCTGTACAAAAATGGTAAATTTCAACTACAAAGCGGATTTTTTTTTCTTGTACCAGTAACAAAAAACCGAATGTATGGTTGAAGTAATTTGTTACCATCGTTGGCATTATTCGATTCATTCGGTTGACTCGATTTGAGAAAGCACAAATTCTGAGCGGAATTATTATAAACACATTTTTATTGAGCTGCCAGTTAGCAGGGCAATGGTCGCTGAATTTTGTTTTTCAGTTCATAAATTAAATGCAAATGGTTCCTACCCAGACTGCGGGTAGAGTAGCGAAGTCATTTGTAACAAGTTTGACACTGTAGGTCAATGAATTTGTTCAAGACAATCGAGATGCGGCGATTCGGACGCGATGACCTTACGATGATTTTTTTTTTTTTTTCTGGAAGCATTCAGTCATGAATAAACCAGCTGTTGCTCGAATTAGAATAGAAAAATGTTAGTTATCTGCGTGGTGCTAACTAGACAAAGGGCAGCCAACATTCTATTGGGAATTCTGTCAGGGCAGTAGTTTGAATAAAACACATGTTAACATTTAAAAGTGAACGAAGTCCACGAGTTTCCATTGGCAGCAAGAAATTGACGTAGCAGGCAACCGATGCGGGAACAAGATTTGTCAGTTAGGTAATACAGAGCGAAAACAAAACCGATATCATTACCATTTCTGAGCAAAGCTTCCTACGAAAAATTTTATTTCAAACTTTTACGAGAAATTATGACATTACCACAGCTGAGACCGCCCTACAACCAGGCGACCAACACGTTTCAGTTGGCTTACCCCAATCAGAACATGTAATTTACTCGCTGCGCATTTTCGTACATCAAAACCAAGCAAAAAAGCGAGATCCTAAAGGTAAAAACTGGTTTCCTCAAAGATATATATATACACGGACGATAAGACAGCAATTCTTGAAAGCTATATTTTAAAGGCACGATCGCAACAAAATCCGAGAAAAAAGAAACGAGTACGAGTACAGAAACGTTGCCAGACGGTCCAAATATTTAAATATTTCCCTCCAGATAAATTTGAAAAAAAACCCCTGATTTGGCTATTTTTTCGAGAAAAACCCCAAACTGTGATTATTTTTTAACACTTTTTTTGTACGACTTAAAAGAAGGAATTTAGAATTTGAAACGCGAACATGTAAGTTTGCTTAACCGAATGCTAAAAAGTGTGCGCCAAATAAACGCAAATGACAATGCATTGACTTACACAGCCCTTCCGCAACATTGATGAAATTGTTGCTTATATAACACTTAAAGATGAGGTTGTTGCTTGAATCCGGAAAGAATTTTTAACGAACTATAAAAAAAAAACCCTAGATAACTTGGAAAAACCCCCAAACTGGCAACCCTGAGCAAGAGTCAATGGGAGCGGTGACATCCCAAGCTTATAGCTATCTTACCTCAAAGGTGAGAGGTTTACTGCCCTACAGATTCCTGGAAGTAAGTAACTGTGATTTTACATCCATAGAATGAAAGCCAGGTACATCTACGATCTGCAGCGTAAAAATGCTATGGAAAATATGTGCTTTTAATGTGCAGCTTAAGCCAGCTTAAAGCCAGGTACATCTACGATTTACAGCGTAAAATATTAGGGGAAAGATGTTCAGCTTTTTGACTACCCGAATTGGGACATTTGTTAACGTACTTCTGGCAGCTTATTGTTGGTTTCAGTACTGCATCACATCATTTCCTGATTCGAGATACCAGCATACATTTAGCAATAGGACAAATCCGAGCTCAGTACATTTTTCGTTCTATAGACTGTTTAGTCAAGAGTCTTAACTTTGTGGTCAAACAAAAAAATAATGGAAGCAACGGGTCGTTATGCGGGACTTTAGGCGAAGCTTCTCACAACTAGTCATTTGTCTAAGTTTTTGTTTTTGGGACAAAGGGACGCACAGCTTTATTCGGCATTCATCTGAATTTATGACATTCTCGGGACAGTTATATTTTCGGATTTTTGTCAGATCTAAGCAGTTAAAACAACTTTTTGAGGTTAGCTATTTTCGGCTAAAATTTGTTGTGGTTCACGCCTAGATGCTCGAAACGGTTGGAATTGGCTTGAAAGCCCCCACAAATTGTTTTCCACACACTTACCTACTGAGTGTTCAACGACATCATGGCACAGGACGAGGACAATGTTAGCTACGACCAAGTTCGACCCATGCAGCAACGCATAAGTTTGGACATGACCTTGTGATAAAATTAATACCGAATTCCAAGCGAAATAAGAACTTTCCAACACCTGTCGTATTCTTGGACATATGTAAGTATCAATTCGACATGACAACGATTTATTCACCCGCACTCACATCCACAGACAGGTGTTTTGTGTGCGCTTGGAACTGCATTTACAAATTAGCCACGTTAAATTTCAAACCCGATTTAGTATTACAAATCGCAGTACACCACTCATTGCTGGATAAAAAGACACAACTCGATGATTTACATCTACGGCGACCTTTAAATTTATCATAGCACTGTTTCAGTGCTGAAGGTAGTCCCATAAATCACCAGTTCTGAGTCACAAAAACAAAACGTCTAGCTACTCATTGCATCAGCACGCTGTCGACATTTTTCTACGAGGTCTAAAGCGACACCCTTTCCCATTACATCAGCATTGCACTTTCAACTAGCTAATTAGACGACTGCTCTTTATCTGTACCCAATCGGGTTTGCAAGTAAGCAAGACAGATACGCAAATGATCAATTGCTAGCAGATAGCACCGCGGCGCGAGATGTACATGCGTCATCGAAGCTGATTTTATTGTTCACACAAAACAAAGACGAGAAATTGTTTTCAAGTCAAGGTCATGTAATAAAATGATATCTTCTCCATTGTGTCTGAATTGAGAGACAAGAAAATCCTGCTAAGATCTTGGTGCGATACGAAAGTTTTCTACATAAATTTGCAATTACTTAGTTGACATCTCTTTGGCGGTGCTGGCGATGGTGTTATAGATGCCGCTGTGCGAAGTACGAACACCTGCGCACCGGCCGTGCAAAGTTTTCTCCCCCTGAGGAGGACGACACTTTTTCCCCATTTTGCACACGAATCCACTTTGTTAGAGCCCATCATAAAATATTGTTTACATAGATCTCTCTGACAAATAATATCCAATACGTCGAATGGGATTTATCTTCCAATCTCAGCTGGTCGTATAGCTTATTTTTTTTCTTGCTTGCAAATTTCGTTTTAGTTTTTTTTTTTGCGCAGTTCATTTCTGTGGCAATTGATGTGTGCGCAGCGCGCAAGCGTGCGCAATGCCCATTAACACAAGTACAACGTTAATCGGCACGGCTAATGGCTAAGCTGGACTTGACTTTATATTTTTATTCGCTGCGAAAACTGGTTGCAATTTCGGGCCGACTCGCAACTAATGGTCGAACGGATTGGCTGGAATCGAATAGCCTAACGAGAGAGTCATTCGGCGGTTGTCTTATGATCTGTGTATTGGGTAATTTGTGTTATGGGATTTTAATGTATAGTGTTTGTTGTTGCATATGGATAGGGAGTGGTGGTGGGACGTGCGGTGGATATGCTTGTAAGGATTTTGGCAATTTATTTATGTTTTCTCTATTTTTGTCTTTGCAGGCGTCCGCGGATTTAACCTGGAAAAATGTTAAATTGTACCGATTTGGCGTGTGTGCTGCATCATCATCACTTCTATGCGCATTTACATCAATTGAAGCATCATCTGCAAGATGAGGATAATAATGGTGAGTTTTGTTAACCTGAGTAGATAGTATTCATCTGAATCATTGTTGTGTGCCATTCAATTAATGTTCATATGTGTGTGTGTGTGTTTTTTTTTTTTTTTTTTTTTCTATTGCGAAACTGCAGAGTTGAGGTTTTGCGAACGAGTTTGTGTTGCTTTTACGGTTACATTTAGTTATTTTTTTAAATGATCTATTCGTGTACTGCCCGAGTCGGACTTTCGACTGTTACGACAGTCATAAAGAAAGGAAATATTATATTTGGACACTAATGCAACGGGCTAATTTTGACTTTTGTTTTGGGTTGCCATGCTGTGAACAGTCTCGTATTGATCTATTGATGGAGCTTACAGTTTTTTTGGACTTGAATTATCTCAGCATTAGTCACGCAGTTAAAAATTTGATATATGTACCGGGTGCATTATGGAATATTATTTAATGTCAGTTAATTTAATTATATGCTTCTTTTATTGTTATCGAAATTGGTCAGCCAAACAACTTTAAGGTTAGAAAATGTAGTTCTAAAGATTTTGCTAAAGCCCGTATGACACTACATCTGTTTTGCATTATTCCTGCTTTTAAAATGAAACCAGAGCAGTACGAAAAATAAGAACGAAACTTCCCGATTGGTGTCCGAACACCATACACATCATACTTATTTCCAATAAGAGGTGTTATTGTGAATGACCCGCTATTTCGGTAGCTGTCACTTTTGAAGCTTTTATTCTTTGACATTTGACAAGTAGAAACTATGTTATTACTTAAAATGGAACGATACATGCATCATCAACGTCGTGTCTTTGCTGATTGGGTCCTTGAAATGCATGAAAATGAACCGGAATTCCATCGAAAAATCATCTCGACTGATGAGGCCCATTTCCACCTCGGTGGCTACGTCAACAAGCAAAATTGTCTCATCTGTGTCTCGGAAAACCCAAGAATTATTGTTGAGAAGCCTCTCCATCCTCAACGTGTGACAGTTTGGTGCGGTTTATGGTCCGGCGGGGTCATTCGACCATACTTTTTCGAAAATGAGGTTGGATCAACAGTTACGGTGAATGGATTGCGCTATCGAGAGATGATAAATGATTTTTTATGGTCGGAGTTGGATGGTATTGATCTGGACAACGTTTACTTTCAAAAAGACCGCGCTACGTGCCAGACAAGCAGCGAAAGCATTGATCTTTTATGGGAAAAGTTTCCGGACCGTGTTATCTCTCGAAGAGGTGATCACAATTGGCCACCGAGATCTTGTGATTTAACACCTTGTGACATCTTCCTTTGGAGCCACGTGAAAGATAAGGTCCACGCCAACAGCCCAGCGTCGATTCAAGACCTCAAAGATAAAATTCGTGAGGCTATCGACCACATAGGGCAGCCACTTTGCGATTTGGTTATGGAAAATTTCATGAAAAGGATATGGTCCTGTATGCGTGCTCGTGGTGGTCATTTGGCTGATGTTGTTTTTCATTATAAACGGCATACCTTCCTCTTTACTATGAAATAAACATACGATTATTTATCTCAAAAAATGGAATTTTTATTTTTATACCAATACCAAAATAGCACCTCTTATTGGAAAACCCTTTAGAAAAAAACCTAAATTACATATTTGAAAATAAGTTCGTTTGGAAATTTGTGGTTGGTTTTCAAACAATTTCTACCCCTTTCTTTATTCACTTTTTGTTTCTTTTACACGAAGCTGACCATTCAACATGATTAAATGTAGTAAAAATGAGCATAAAAGATGTATCCTTTTTCAAATTCATTTCATTTTTAAAAGCTATTGTCCTCTGGTTGTAGTTCAGTGAAGCTGTTCGGCACCGGTCAGTTTTGGTATGGGATCTTTGTAACGTCCGCCTTAAGTCTGTCGACAAGTTAGCTGTGTCATAGCGTACAAAAATGTAGGAAACCACTGGGAAATTGTAGCTTGCAAAAATTCTGTATACAGAGGTCTCAAAAAATCTGTTACGCGTTGAATAGGTCACTCCTGAACAAATTTAGCCTTCAGGATTTTTATTATGAGCTCCAAATCGGCTGAGAAGCTTTCGATGGAACATATGACACTGCAAACAAAACTTAAATTAAAATATCCTGTCCATTTTACAACCAATTGCCTCAACTTTTTCACTGGCGTTACAAAACAGCTAAACGTTTATTTTCTACCATACTTTTTTTACAAAGCTGTTTAAAAGTTATTTCTGTTGCTTTATTAACCCTACAATTTCCTTTCATATTTTAAGAAGACTACTGGTAAGGAAATTCCCTAATTTAAAAAAAAAAAAAAAAAAATTATTTAGCAAAGGAAAACATAAAGCGAAGCTACAGAGGAAACATGCTTATTTACACAAGATTATACACAATATTTTGGCTAATATGAAGAAGCACTGGGGTCCCTCGAACAAGACTGAATAAATGAGAAACCACGACATCCAGTTTTTCTCATTCATTTCGTTGGTTATGTGTGTACAGCGACATTGCGGCAGGCTATATTGCCAGGCTCATTGATTTTTTTCTTAGAAATGGTAGCATTTTAAAGCTTGCATGGTTCAGAGGATTTAGTTGCGGGCGAGCTTAGCTGAATGTAGGCAGGCTCTTTTTGGCTACCCCCAACTGGCAGTATGCAGAACTATTTACCTACTCCTTAAAAAATACTACAAAATCTAAAACCAAATATTCATAATAAGAATATCTATACTATAAAAGTGTTTCCGCCTTATACAAAAATAATTTCGTGTAATTTCTCCCGTTTAAAGCCTTTCCGTGCTTCTTTTTTATTTTACTTTATACAGATAAAATGTTTACCAACTGTTTCAATTTTGCTCGGAAAATATTTCTTACTCATTATTTGTCATCCGCACTGTCAGTCCTTCGACTCATCGACTTTTTAAAGTTGTTGGGGGAACGTGCACCTTACATTAAATTTCCTTAAAGACGAACCTAAAGTCTGTTCCAAAAATTGTGACAAAAGACTTCTCCAATAAGCTCTAAACAATTTCAATTTTTTTCGGTTAAACACAAAATACTTGACAAACCGATGACACGATCATTTTTTATCGTTATCAATGGCAAAGCTATGCCGCCATCACAGCTTACACCTTACACCGGGTGAAATCGAAATCTCTTGGGCAGGGCCAACTGTTGAATTATTCAAAAGGCAGAAACCTTGCGTCTGACGGCTTCGCATTGTATGACCCCCTCGCATCAGGGTGTATAACTGAAGTTTTAATTTGTAATTCGCTTAATTGGCATATTATTCCAGTTTAATTGTCAAACTCAATAACAAATGTGAACCTTTCTTTTATTAGTTGTCTGTTATAAAATTTGGCATTTAATAAAAAACGCGATACCTACTGTTTCTTTTTTTTGCAACAATTTCACTCTATACTAAGCTGAAATGAAAAACAGTCAAAAGTGAATAACATTCATGCAGCCCACCGCATGCTCACCTTGACTCAGTTAAAGGTGCGTGTAGTGTGCTGCTCGAGTGAGCGCGAGCAAAAGCTTGACAAGCATCGATTCTCATATAGCTTCAAGTGCGCTTAATAAGGCACCAAATTGATATGAGTAGCGTCACATCCGCGTCAGAAAATCGTTCCGTGTCATCTATGACATGAGTAGGTATATGAGCGAAAATAATTACGAGGCGGTTGGTTTTTTTGTTTTATTTTGTATGCTTCGAACTTAATTGCTAACAACAATTCATGAGAGCGACTCTTATCCTTGAACAAGACTTAGTGTGGACTTTCAATTATTGAAGATTCTTTCGTGGAGGAGTAAAGATCTCGTGATCTGATGATGATACTAGCAAACTCAAACTCTTTTGTCTTGCCATCACAAAAGAGTTTGATTTGCTTTCAAGAAAACTAAATTAACTTGTTAACCATTCTATTTGTAAATGGGAAGATGTATTAGTATGTCCGTGTACTCGTCATTTTATTCCATTGGATTAGATTGCGGCGCTTGAATGTTTTTTTTTTTTGAAAACGCTTTAAAATCCTTGAGTGTTTCTAGAGGTAAAATACCAGGATGTCATAAATGGGACTTTCTGGCTTTTCTTCCCAAAAAAAGGTCGCCAGCCAGTACCTACTCTTTAGACGAATATTATTCTCCAGCTGCTTTTGTTTTACTAACAAAAAATTCAAAGACAGCCTCAAAAATAGATCCACTGCCCTTCAATGTAAATTCTTCGTTTGCCTAAGAATTATAAAACAGTTCGCCCCTTAGGGTTTTTTTTCCGTCACCAAAAGGCTTCATCAGTTTTTGAGGGGACCAATGTTTTAAATCCGTTGAGTAGAAAAAAATTCTTTGATTTTCGGCAGGAAATCTAACTGCACAGTTGGCAGTTGGTGGGTGCCCTGCTTCTAGTTACACCGTTGACAGCTTGCTGTGCTCTCAAAATTTTATCAACATCTCCCTTCACAAGTTACTGAATAGCCTTTTTTTTTAGACCGTGTCTTGTGTTTTCGTCTGTGAAAAGTAAGATCTTAAGAAAGTTGTACGCCATTTCCTCGTATTAACCTATAAATCACACGGAAGAGATTACTGGGCATGCTGAAACTACAAAACTAGACATGGCTCTGGGTGCATACCTCGTTTCTATAGATGTTATCAAAGTTGGCTTTAATAGATATCCCAGGGTGGCTTGGAAGTATCAAATCTTGGAAGTTCTCCAAGATCTGTTTTTCTTAAATATTTGGTCAATTCTGAATGTACCTTAAACCGCACAAATAGGGGTCAATTAGGTTATCTAACAAGCAATCTAGGCGTTCACACAACATGAGAGTAAGTCCCTGCAAGCTCCTGTTATAGATGCATGTGTTCTTTATGTCTTTTAGTTTAACTTGTGTACAACATTCCTGCAGTAGTATCTTGAAATGGGCTCTCTCGACCTTTTTACTTATAGATCTCACGAGAAGCTCTGGCCCTATTTAGCAGCTTTGCCCAATTACATGCTATTCTTTTGTTCGTCAAAGAAGGGGTTCTCTTGTTGGTTGCCTTATGACAAACAGAGAACAGTTACTAAACTCTCAATCTTGAGGCTCAGAGTCACCGGCACCAAAAATCCACTTTGAAATTTATGCTGCCGTTGGCTTATTAAAGGTTTTGCTGCCACCAACTTTAAACCGCTCATTAGGAATGATACTAAATAATTCGGAGCACATTGGCAACTCGTGCGATGCTCTTCTCTCGTATTGTCTCGTCAGTTTTTCTGCTCCGATTAAAACGGGACTTTATTTTAACTTAATTTGCTTGTCCCGTTTCTGTTGAGGCCTATTCGAAGTCTTAGTCTAATTTGGGCTAGTATAGGATATTTAGTATTCATACTTGAATATTTTGGCCTCCTTCCCTCAAAGCACATACCCAAACTTCATTGCTATATTTTCGAGGGGACTGTATAATTTCAATAACTGCTTTTGAGACTTAATGTCTTGTTAATAGTTAAGTCATTAAGTCACAGCCCTCCGTTCAGCAAACATAACAATAATCATTCTCCAAGATCTGTTTGGAAGTCAATCCGTTTAACTATCTCTAATTGTGGCAAGGTAAAGCGATTAGCTTTTGCATATGCATACTTCCATGTCTTTCTGCTTTGCTTCATCATTCGTCGAGTTGCTTAAATTCCGAACAATTATACTGGCTACAAAAATATTTTCCATGCAGATTTATACCCAATAGTCATGTGAATTTGTGCAAATAAAAATATTTAATTTTTCCAACAAAAATTAAAAAAATATAAAACAATTATAAACAACTTTTGTTTCTTGTTCTTCACTTTCGCACACTTAACCACTACTTTGAGGCACACGTCACACATTAACGTGCGATAAGAAACAATATGAAAATTTTATTTACACTCAATTATTTTGGCCTGATGACCTTTATTTTGTTTTGAATTTTAAACGAATAAAAGGCGAGAGCACAGCAAAAGCTCAACACGAAAACGATATCCAAATTCAAACCGTAGAACGCAGAGTATACCTATACAACCAATGTGCCGTACCGTGACGCTCTTATTGAACTTGAATATATTTTTCGGTTTTTTTTTTTCACTCATATTTGATTGTTGTAGGAGGTTTCTTAAATGGCAACATAACGCTCGTTAAATACCGGAAGAACGTCCATAATTCCAATAAAAAAATAAACGTGACTTACGGTTTTATGATAGAAATTTTCCCCCGAGGAGTTTTTGTATTTTAAGTGACTGCTTTGTGTGTGGGTGGGAAATGAATTATAAAAATTCCAAAATAAACACAAAATATTTGCATACTCTTAGGATGGCAATCAATTCAGTTCATCCGATAAAGCTAACTGAATTCACCACACACCAGTCACATTGCTGCTGGTGTTGCGTGTTCCGGAATCGAGTGGAAAATATTAACATTCTCTTAATATATAAAGAAAACAAATTCTTGATGGCAAATATTTATAAACTTTTTCTCTGTTGACATACAAAATACAAAAGTATCATTAAATGGGTTGAAGCTAAATTGCGGACGGATAATCTTGTCGTGTGCGAATGCGATTTTGAAGAAAAGTCTACTTGAGGCAACATTGACCTTAAAAAGTGTTGTCGGCGTTATAGGTAGGTATGTATTTGAAGCTTTACATTTACCTGCGTGTCTGTTAATTATCGTATTTATGTTGAATTAATCAGTAGTAGGTTTAAGGTAGTTCCTTGCTTACTACACTTCTTCTTATCGAGATCACAGAGGAGAATCAGTTTTGTTTATGGATTGCGAAAATAAATTAAACTTAAATGTGTAACTGCAAATGCCAATATGCGAATTGAACTATCGGCAGATCCAATAATAACAGAAATCAAGTTATCTAAAACCCATATTTGCTTGGAAGGGGCAAGCACCCGGAGTAAGTAAGAGTTCTGTGATCACTCTCTTATTTCACCGACGCCTTTTCAGGACCCGTGTACACTTGCCTACACTCCTATTGGTATTCTGTATAATTGTGGCACGGGAACAAATGAGCACTGTTGCCAGAATTTCCAAAAGGGAAACGCTAGACTGCAGATAAAATTCTAGAATGTATGAAAAAAATGCTAAACAAAAAGTGTTTTCATCAGGTGGGAAAGGTCTAAATCTTCGATGCACTGTATATCAGCTTGACGAATGATCAAAATTCCAGGATAAAAAAAAAGGTCTAGAATTGAAAAATAGGAAATACTCCAGAAAAAGAATTTGGTAAGTCTTCGAGAATGCTAAATCAGAATGGCATCACTGCAAATAAGAGCACGGGAAAACAGCTACTATAGAACTGGACTTAGATCCGAGGCGGTGGCAGAGTTAATTTCCAGATTATTTAGTTGCCATAGATAAGCAACAAGTTTCTAATGTACTATAATAATTATTAAGGGAAGGTGGGATGAAATAGGAACCCAATGCAAATTGCTTGATATCTTGCTCTTTTTTATCTGATTTTAACATGAGTTAAAATTTGTTTTACTGCATGTATAAAATGACATTATACTCGTTGTAAATGGTTCCAACTCACTCTATTTCACTAAATTAAGTTTGCCAAAACGATCTTTAGAAGCTTTGAAGAAGTTTTTTAAAGACGCACTCATTTTGCAAACATTAATTTTGCTCAAAATATGCATTTTGGGCCAAAATCATTATATAAACTTAAAAAATCTATTTTTTTAGAAATATCTGTAATAAAAATTCTGTTATATGAATATTTTGAGAAAAACCAAGTGTGCTATCAATTTAGGAATTTTCCTTTTCGAGAAAAATCCCAATTTCAAAAGTAGCATTATTCACATCTTAAGCGAAAAACTGAACATGCAGTAATAATAACTATTCCTACCTTAATTTTAATATTAATTTGTCTTCAAATCGTTTTAAAAAAGTTTAAAATCGTTACATATGGGAGGTACCGTCAATATTGCGGCTATTACGCAAAATAAAGTGTCCCCGAATCAAATCCAGGTATTGACCCACTTTGAGTTCCTCGTAATGTCAAAAGTCGAAATTTTGTACGCAAACTAGAAAATTACAAAAGAAAGAAAAAACTGACTTGTCTTCTATTTGAACTTGTTTTGGTAGTGCTGCATATTCGAGCCGATTGAAAACCATTCCCGTTTACTAGATTTGTTTCAGTTTTTGCATAGGTACCTGTGTGAGAAAAGAGCTGAAGATTTGAAACGGGACTGACTTCAACATTTGTTAATTTTAATGAGTACAGCTCGTTTGCCCTTAAAATTGACCATAATAGGTTGATAGTACCCAAGCCTAACTTGTTACATTATTTTACTTATTTATTTTTCATTAATTTACTTTCCGAGTAGTCGGAGCTGATGGATAGCCCTACGACCATAGATATATTTTCTCAGAGCTCAGACAGTTCACAGAAACTATTTCTTAACTTAATACATATAGGGCCCGTAGCAAAAGTACTACTTTAGTGTTAAAAACTAGCAAAAATTCAACTCATTGTGAAAAACCCAAATTAAACGAAAATTACCTCAGCCATATATCTGTCATTTGCCTTTTTATATCCATACAAACAATTACTTACTTTTTAATTAACCGGCGACTTTCAAAGCACTCGAATAATTACGCATTGATGAGACAAAGACTTGCAATTCTTTATCAAAGTCCGTCAGGTGTTTCATCGAGTGTCAGCACAATGAAGGTGAAGAAACTCTACCAAAAAATGACTCATAACACCCTATCACTGCCGGCCTCTATCACCGTTGGAAATTTCCTCTCAGTTTGGCAGTATCTCTCCCCATCCACATTCCTTTACAATGCATATACGCAAATTTGCGGTACAAATTTAAAGACAAATTTACTACCCACCGAGATACCCTTTGTTGAACTGGATTTTTATTTTTATTTTTTTTTTGTTTCATTCCCAGAATTGTAGGTTATACTGCCAGATGTCAAAAATCTTTAAATAGCCGCCATAAAGTCAAAATTAACACACATTAGCCGAACACCGGAAGACAATTATTAGGTATACGAATTTAACAATAAAACAATTATTCGCAAATGAATTGGAAAACGAACCGCATATACCTGGCAATTATTGTGTTCGCCTTGCAATCATTTCGAATAACTTAATTTGGTCTCACTCGAAGCAACAATAGGCGAGGGAACGCAACCACCCGCCCCATAGGCAGATGATACCTCTGACCTTGTATACCACAACCAACCGCATATACAACGGTTATTGCAATTACAATTGCAGTAGCGATGAATGAATTCGCGTTATAAAACGCAGTATGTAATTGTCGCACCGCGCACCATCTAATACGCGAAGGGAATGTAAATATATCACGAAACGAGAGAAGTAAACCTATTTAAATATTTAATGTATCTCGAAATGGCACTTACGTGATGGAAACATTTGTATTCTTCAATTCATATCTGAATTATTGCAAATTGGCTATTCAACTTGGAGGTGGGTGAATGAGTCGCATGCGATTGAGCAGGATTAACCTCTGTTCCACGGATTGCATGACTAAATTGCGAGATGACTGTTTTGGGTGCATATAGCAGTAGAAGTTTGTTTGCGTTTCAAACGAACAGTTGCATTTTTAGCCGTTGATGCAATTTTACACACTCCACCTGGAAAGTGGTTTGTATTTGTTATTACTTCCTCATTCAGAGTGAAAATTCAGATACGATAAAGACGGCATTCGTAGATAAAGCCACTCAATACAGAAGGTGCTAAAAGGTACAGTCTGCGCCGGACGTTTAGCACCTCTTGCTATGGTGTCAATAAAACGTGTTAAAACGAAATGGAGCGGTATGTAGTTGTAGATTTTCCAATGTTCATCCATACTACTGCCTGAGAAGGTTGATTCGGTCGGTCACTGATGTCAGCTCGAAATACATGGCAGTTGAAATACTGCCTGATATATGAATGACGTACCTAACTATATGGTTGTCTGTATAATTTCCTGTGAAACACTCGAGCTCCTAGAAGCATCAGCTGAAAATTCGGTTTTTGGTAGCGAGAATGTGAAGAATTGGAACCTCCTCGTTCATAAGCTTTTTTTTTCAAAATCGTGGGAATACATATCTATTTATGGAACCTTTTATAGCGCTGGTCTACTTTCTGTCGAGTGACATCAAACCGATACCGATTTGCGATTCAGCTTTCGCCAAATTTTTCCACTTGTTTATAATTGGCGATCTGAATAACTTTGGTACCATCATCTGGAAGAATCGGTTTATTGTAGTTCCATGTCTGCCTTAAGCTAAGATTACGTGTGCCATTTTTCGTGGCAAATTTTGACTTGCAGACGTCATTATAAAGTAAACACTCGTCCTTATTGTGTCACTACGTGCGATCGCCTATCAATCGTCTGGTCACGCTGACAATAGTGACAGTAGAAAGAGTGATTTGTTGTGACGTCAGCATGTCAAAATTTGCCACGAAAAATGACACTTGTAATCTTAGCTTTACAATGCTCTAGAATGTCCCTATTGGCCTGGCACCCACGAAGTGTAACAATTGAACTGCTTCGGCATCTTCGTCTGTCAGGTGTAAGACTTAGTTCTTGTCAAAATCACAGTTTGGTTTTTCAGAAGGAGCCAGCCTTCTGTTCTCTGTTAGTCTAAGTGCATCTTTGGCTGTCACATTCTTCGTAAGAATGTTTTGCAGGCTCAGCAGTGATTCCTTCCAGTGCGGTGTGCACAGTTGTTAGGTACTACTGAGCGAGGTTTCGGGTCAACCACCGGAGAGAGGTTTGAATTTCTTCGCCACCTCTTGTCAATGTCCGACAACAACCACAATGTCGATACCCTCCTAGAAGAACGTATTAAGCTACATTTTTTAAATCTTACAGCAAACAAATAAAACTTCCTGTGATGGTAATTATTTGCGTATTTTGTGTCAATAAGCATATTTCGATTCAGATTTGCACCGCAAATTGTTTTTAATTATTCTATGAACGAAATGTCAATTAGATAAAAAGTTGTTGTTGCTTACAACATTTTTATGGTCTAAAGATTGTCGCTTAAAATATTTTTGTGGACTAAAAGTGTCGCTTGATACCGAGTCAAATGGCGGTACCACTATGTTCATAGTGCCAAAATCTGTTTAAACTAAGCGCCATGCGCAGCATTTTTTTCTCGTTGGGTGTGAACAATTGTCCTTCATATAATGGCGCTTAGCATACAAGTTTTGGTGGTTACAACAAATAACAGGGCATAAAAAATATCTACCCAGCATATATGTCGGAAAATTAAATTTGTATTTCTCTGTAGTGTCGTTTGTATCAATGGAAGAGACGTCAAACCAAGATCAAAGTCAATTGCTGAAAAATTGTCGCTTAAAACATTCTTTCCGGGACGGTATCGATTGTATTCTTTCTGAGAAAGATTTACTATTTAGTCGCTCGGACACAAAATAATAAAACTTTTGGTCTCGTTCTCGTTCGAAAAGAGAGGACAGCACTATATTATTAGCTTCGTCAGAGACGTAACTAACTCGTACTCTCCGATCTTGTCACTGTGATTCGGAAAATTCATTGACTTCGCTTACTAGTCGGTAAGTTTATAAAACTGGATAAATACCATATGTAAGCAAATCGAATTGAAAAAGGCGTCGTGTGAAAAAACTATTTTAAAAAGCCATCCTAACAAAAATACCATTGACTTTCGGAAAATGCTGAAATACCTGTTTTATCTTTAAGCTTCTAGTTGATTCGACTAAAATATATATTTCTTTTAAATAAATGTTTATTGTAAAAGTGCACATTAATTAAAATTGAAATCTATAGTTTTTTTTTAACATTTGAACCCCCAAAAAGGGGGAACGCGTGAGTCATTTGAAAAAAGAACGGCGAAACACCTACGTAATAAATTGTTACTCTCCTCAAAGTGCACATCTTATATTCTTATAAAGTTCCTACGTTTAAAAAAAAAAAAATTAAAATAGCCCTGCAAATATAATTTTTTTTCTTTGTCCTATTCAACAGCTCAAAACACAAAACAGCGCGTAACTATGGTCGTAACGGGATTCATTGCCTTGAGGCAAATCAAACATTACTAAAGAAATGTTTTAAGTGACCAAATGCTCATGTCATAAGCAGTAATTTCACCCTCAACTAAGTATTCATCTTTCCTCCCTCCGGGCTTTCAAGGCTAATTTTACAAAACAGCATACAGAGTTAAAGCTATAAATTATATATATCTATCTACTTAAGTGATATCATCGGTAGTCAAGTGAAAAAAGCTGCAAAATAAAGTCAAGTGATGGAAAGCGAAAGTGAAATTAATTCCATTTGTATTTTAGGTGCACGTGCTGACAAAATGTGTAGTTCCTGTTACAAAGGCATTGGGCGCGATTGTTTAACACGCGTTTTGGGTAATTTCTTCTGCATTGACATACACAGTTACTACCCAAGAGGTTCGAACTGCCTTAGGGACTGTAATTAAAACATTTCTTTAAATGCATCATAATGCTTTTCTGTGAAAATCGTAATCGAGTTGCTTGTGGATGTTTTCTATAGCAAAATAGATCTGATTCGGGACAGCTTTTCTCCATGTTGATGTTACAAATGATGCGTTCAGAGAAGTAGCAGCTCCACATTTAGAATGATTTGATACCTCACATTCTCTGGGGGTCAATTCTCGCTCTGTGAAAAAGTGAAAAGAAGTTGTTTTCAATCTTTCACCGCAATTTCGATTCTCGTTCTACGAAAATATGAAACCACACTTCAAAAAATTTCATATGAATAATTTTTTTTCACGTTCTGATTTAGAAGTGAATGTTTTAGTGACAGTTTTGAAATTGAGGACCTAATTCCAGACAACACAGTGTACGATATTGAATTCACCATAAAAGTTTCATTTATTAAGCGAGAATCGCTTTTTAGAACCGAGGGGATCAAAAAATGAAAGCAATGTGTGAAAGCGAGTGCGAAAACGATTTACCCGATTCACTCTTTCACAGAATTGACCCCCTGGTCTCTCTTTATATTCTCTGTGAGCTATGACCTCAACAGAACAACGCAAAGTATGAGAACGGACATCGAATTAGAGACCGAGTTCTCAACTGTGGCAAGTTCGGTACAGATTCATCTAAGAGGAGTCTGATCCGCAATCTGATACAGGAAAAATCAGCACTGGTCCTTCCGTCTGTGAAAACGACCCCGATATACTAAAACTTTTACAACCCTTTCATGCAAAGTGTGCATGCGTTCCGGAGCATAAGCTGTCAAACGTTTTCAGTAAAATATCTACCACTGACCTAGTCCATCTCCCGACTATCACTTTGTAGTTGAATTAAAATCCAAAACTAGTTCCCGATCGTTGAGAACGGTACGTTATAAAATCTTCCTCCAGCCAATTAATGTACTAGTTGTGGGCTTCTTTTTTTGCCATCCGAAACTGACTTCTCAGTTCGAATTGGTGCCTGGAAATATTTGACTTTAGTCCGAAGTATACTACATTAGTCAATAGCCTTTGCAGCTCCATTGCAGGTTTACAAACTTATTCTACATCCACAATGTGACGTATGCAAATTTAATATAGTTAATAGCCTCATTAAGAGAAAACGTTTGGAAAAAAAAAAACAATTCCAACCAATTTCCCAACCAACTTCCTCAATTTACATCACGTATTAACTATTTGCAAATCATCCCATTAATCTTCTTTCCCGTCATCATAAAAAGTGCATTTAAATTAATTCAACGTGAAGTACTAGAACACACACATCCTAACGTTGTTACTTAATATCGAACTATCCCCTAACATGCATGTATTACATAGTAAATTCTTGATCGATGAGATCTGGCATAATGTTGACATTTAGTCACTTGTAATGACACCGACTGGTTGAGCCTTAATAAGTTGACACATGTGTCATGTGTGTCGTATTTGTTCGTACATATTCGGGAAGAATATTTAACCTCAAATACTCGTATGTGACTCAATGAGTTCTTCTCTTTCTGGTTTTATTTTGATGGGTAGAATGTGTTGTTTTTTTGCTTTGTTTTGTCGGTTTAATTGTTGTGTAATTTGCTTATCTTTAGCAGGTACTTAAAAAGCGCATACCTGTGGCATAAATGACGTCAAGGGATTAAGTAAGATGTCGACGTTATGGTGTGCCTTACCTTAAAATTCAATAAACGTATCTAAAGTGAACGATTAATGCGGTCATGACTATCATACTGACCTTGTGATTGCAGGGTTTGCCACAAGGTGTCTGTCAGGTTAAAACTTTTTTGACAAAAGGTTTTATTCCATTTAAATTCAGCCGACCTATAAAATGTTAACGAATATCAGAATTCCCATGTTTCATTATGTATGCATCATATGCGACAAGAAAATGGAATTAGGCACGTATTTGGTAGGCCACCAAGACCACGCTGATAGGATTCGAATTTAGATGATGTCTAGGGAGTGCGTCCCTTACATGTTGTGTGGGTGTTTTATATGGGAAAGCGGAGTATGGTCAAATTTTCTCGCTAATTGAGCAACGTTAACATTCGTTAACAGCCCGGACTCATACTTGACAATAATACTTGCAAACATACCACATAATGCTTGCGGCATTTGCTTCATGACATCTTGATGAACGGACTTTTGAGAAACTTTTTTTCTAACTCGTAAGTTTCACTTAATTGCTTTAAAAGAAATTAACAATTTTTTAGTAGTTGTGACCTTGCTACCCTGTATTAAAATCCAAAGACTATCCAAACTAGAGGGTCAGCTTCCGTGCACCTTCCCGATTTTCCCCCGAAATTTTGTTCGAAAATCCTCTCCCTGGCGGTCTGTGTTTCTTGTCTCTGAATACGAGTTGTAGGTGGCACTATTTCAATAACAAACAATTCGTGCATGAATTTATAACAATAAATGTAGAAATATAAAGTATGAGAAAGTTTATTTTAGATAGCTTTACTGCTTGTTCTCTGTCCATCTTCAGCGCCAAAAAATGTTCATCCATTCACATTTCACATCTTTTTAATTTTATTAATATGAATTTAAATTTTTAACAGCAGAATTCATGCAGCTGCCTTAATGTTAACCCTGGGGGTTGTTCCAAAAATGAGTTAACAACATGCAAGTTTCCATTGGCGAATTTTAGGAAATATTCCCATACATTGAATTAATTTCTATCATGGAGGTGGTTTTCCAATTCGATTATTTGGCACCATATTTGTACAAAATCAAAATATTATTGGAAATTTTATAAAGGGTGTTATTTTGGTATTCAAACAAAAATACCACTTTTTGACAAAAATGATCGGATGTTTATTTCATAATAAAGACGAAGGTATGCCGTTAATAACGAAAAACAACATCAGCCAAATAGCCACCACGAGCACGCATACAGGACCTGCCCTATGCCCTCCATAGCCTCACGAATTTTATCTTTGAGGTCTTGAATCGACGCTGGGCTGTTGGCGTAGACCTTATCTTGGACGTGGCCCCAAAGAAAGAAGTCGCAAGGTGTTAAATCACAAGATCTCGGTGGCCAATTGTGACCTCCTCTTCGAGAGCTAACACGGTCCGGAAACGTTTCCCGTAAAAGATCAATGCTTTTGTTGCTTGTGTGGCACGTAGCGCCGTCTTGTTGAAAGTAAACGTTGTCCAGATCAATACCATCCGACTCCGACCATAAAAAATCATTAATCATGCCCAATTCCAAAGAACGACGAGGAATGGACAAACCTGGGTTTTCCTCAACACTTTGGGCTTCAGCAGCAATATTCTCTGTTGTTCTTGAGCGATGTGCACGGGTTTTATTCTTCACATCACTAACTTGTCCCAACAGCTCGAATTTTTGCGGTCCGACAAGGTGCTTCACGACGGCCAAAAAATGCTTTAGTTTTGCGAACTGTGACTGCAATATTTTCACCATTTTTGTAGTGAATTTTAATAATTTCAATGCGTTGTTGAAGCGTGTATCGTTCCATTTTTAGTAATGGCGTAGGTTTTACTTGTCAAATGTCAAAGAATAAAAGCTTCAAAAGTGACAGCTATCGAAATAGCGGGTCATTCACAATAACAGCTCTTATTGGAAAAACCTTTAGTGTAATAACATAAAAAAGTGAATGATGTTAAAAAAAACCTTTTAAAAATACTCTTAATACCGAAATGTGGTATTAAATTGGATTCTGTTATTTGAATTCCGATTTCAGATTTCGCGTATTCATTTCGTTTTCTCTATACATATATATATTCTTCTAGAAATTCTGTAACAATGTATTTTCAATGTGAACCCCTAATGGGCACAAAATGTGCCGAAGACAGTCGCCGCCCACTTGAAACTTGAAAGGCCACCATTAAGTCCTAGCACAGGATTTTCTTAGTATGCGTGCGCAGCAATGGCGCTACTTTGAATTGTACTGGAACGAATATGTAGGAAATCCTGTACCAGACAGGTAGCTTGTAGGCAAATTACAGTTTCTGCTCTCAGTTCACCATCTATTTTGGATAATATTTGTTTGAAACCTTTTGCGACATCACAATTCAAAGGCGATGTGGCATCACGATATTTCTTTAACGCCATCCTGTCCAGACAAACTTGGCATGACTGCTGATACTTGATATAATTATTCATGGATTTTCTATCACACGTAAAGTCCACGTAAAGGAGTGGTCGATCTGATTTTTGGATTTTTCTAAGATCTGAAGATTTTGTCGATGGTTGACTTTACTTGTTCAGAATCTCACAGCTCATAGATTTCGGGGTTGTATTTCTATTATATAAAATACTTTCTCCTATCAAAGGAGTATCAGCTTTCCTTTATTGCTTATCGCCAGTAGGCAAATAGTAACTTGACCGTATTTTATGTTAGTATAAATATTGATTGGTTAGTAAAGCTTAATGCCTAACACAAAAAATAAACAAATGTCTCCATAAATATGTGAATTTTTTTTTTTTTATCTTATGAAACTCTACAAACGTAAATACAAAGATGAGCACTTTTCAACGGTGTGAAGTCCAATAATTGTTTACAAATTTTCAGTGGACCAAAGTCAACATCTCAACCAGGTCTGAAAACTAAACTCAACCCTGGACGTAGCGTAAGCCGAGCTATTTACTTTCGAAAAAGCTATTCCCTATAATCACTCTATAATCTCGCAAAGTAAAAAGAAAACATATTCGATAAATAATCCCGCTATTGTGGAGACAACCAAGTTTAGAATTTATTATAAACACACGCTCTCGCTTCCTTCACTTATATAACATTGCAATTAATTACAACTTGTGCGAGTGTCAACTGAAACAAAATGACTTAAAAAACAAAAACAGAAATCAACATCGACTCACAGTCCCAGTCACAATATGCATTCGTAATGAATATCAGGCAAAGTGTCATTTACTCACCTTTAGTTGAGCAAATAAAAAAAAGTTAACCCTCTGTTGACACACCATTCCGTATTTATCTTTTCATCGACAACAGAGAAAGACAACTCGAAACATTCCTTGCGCGTAAAATTGCACAATTAACACGAGATACCCCGCATACATTCCGTGTGTGGTGTTTGGAGTGCAGCCTCTTTCTTAGGCTGCATTGCGCGACTGTACATTGTACAATGACCCTCGCCAAAACGAAACGAATTAAAGAAATATTGACCTTACGACCACATGAAACGACCACGGTAGGCCATATTCAGGGGAACAGGAAGTGCAACACCACTGACGCATATGGTGGCCTCTTTAATTGGAACAAAACTATGCCACGACTATCAACGGTTGTTGCGCTAATACAGATATGTACTACATAACGTAGGCGGTGTATTGCACTAACACAACTGTTTCTCGAGCAGCCTACGTAGGCGTCTCTTTCCCATGCACGCATGCATTCGCAACCGCAATAATCATTAGTCAAAAGTCAAAACTTAGAGTTCATTGCCAAGGTTTTGGTTCTCAGAAAGAGCGTTTTTTAATTAAAGATTGTAAACAACACAAGAGAGTGCACATTGAGCCTTTTTTTTTTTTTGTCCTATAAAATACAAATTAGGAAGTGGTTAAACATTTATTGTTTTACTAAAACGTGTGCTAAATTTCTTCTTCGACTTAAGTTTAAAACAAGTTTTGTAATATTTTTTTCGGTTTATTCCATATCCCACGGTTGATTTTTTTTTCTGTTTTGTTGATATGAATAAATAAACCAAAGAATTAAAAACTTGTCTGTTGGTCTTCGCGCTTTCATTCATTCAGAACGTGAGTTTATTAATCCGCTTCTTATGTTAATATCGACATTTAGCCATTAAGAACCTGCCAGAGATTATTATGTACGTACACTGTACAGTCTTGGTGTTAGTTTGATAATAATAAATCTGAAGACTATCCCTTACTTCGTATTGTAATTAATTTATAAAATAGGAATTACAAAAAAAAAAAACCAAAAAAAAAATGGAGGTGTGTGTGTTTTGAGTTTTTTGGATTTTTTGGCCTTGCATTTTTTAACTAGCTTTACAACACTAGCAGTAAGATTTGGCTAGAGGTTTGTTCTTATTAAACTGAGCAGGAAAATATTCGTTATTTATGGTAAAGCTGGTATTTGCATAATTCTTAAGAAATGATAGAAGCTTATAAGAAAAATTCGAGGTGAGGTGCGGCTATATTTTTTTTGACGTCATTTGATTTGGATGGAGAAATTTCTGAGGCAATAATTGTTGTAGAGCTTTTCGACATCACAATGGACCTTCAATGCTGGTCTAAGTGGGTCTTGACTCTAAAGTCGAGACCACCTAACCAAACCTAACAATTAATATTCGGAAACGCAAATGTTTGGAAGTCATATGACTTTTAAGGCCATATATAGTGTTTTAGTATTGCAGTTGGGGCTGAGCTTGGCTTAACAAATTTGCTGCCCGATAAACTGCCTTTAGCGTATATTAGGCTAAGGACAACATTAAGTTTAAGGTTAAATTTATGAAACTCTTTTTAAATTTGTTTTCTGAATTAATTAAATAAATACGACTGTGTTGCAAGTTGTGAAGAGCGAAATTTTGCTAAAAGGTCTGACTGCAACTAACAATGGAAAGAGCGGCACAAGTGCAGACGAGGCCTCGAAGTATTCGAAGTAGTAGAAACTCATTTTACATTGTTGTTGCTGGCATTTCGGACTAGGTCGGTCCTTTTCATGAAATTGATGTATGGACTCTTATGAAAACGGACCATACGTTTTCTCTAACGAAAAGCATATTAAAAGCTTAACCTTTTAGTGAATCGTCACCTTAAGAATACCGCTGCAGATGGATGCATTAGATAAGACATTTTTATCAACTTTTTGGTTTGTTTATCGCAAGCGTGCTTAAAGTATTCAACAAAGTACGTCAGCTTGTATTAACCAATTTTAAAAAGGATTATTTTACTTGAACTATTCCGTTCCACGGAATACTAAAAAAAGAAAAATTCCATGCCATTCTGTAAAATATTCGTCCTTGTTGAACACCACGCATTACGTCTCCGAGTAGTGAGCTATTTTTTGTTGGCATCAGCCGACAGGTCTTTGCTGTTTTCTAAAACAACGATTTCGTTTCCTTCACATATTTGCTCCGTAATTTATGACACCTGCAATCATTTCAACATGGTTCCATTTAAATTCAAGAGCAGGCAATAAATATTTATAAATAAATATTTTCCAACTTGTCCGCGTTTCTGAATTCAACACTGAACACACATTAAACAATAATACTAATACGTAATAAAAACACAAGAGGACAAAATTACACACAGAAAAAAAGGAAACACTTTGTTGAAACAAATAACTGCCGAAGCATGAAGTCTGCAAATTATATTTAATTGTTTCTGGGTTGCTACTCGTATTTATCTATGGCCAAGCGGAAAAAACAATTGCGTAACAATTATATTGCCAAAAATAACTACGTACACGGTTTATTATGATAAATTTACCGACAAATTACTATAAATCGTTGACATTTTGCCGTCATCAGTTTGATAGATTCATAGATCGTAATTGTGGTGTAGTGTTTTCGCCCTCTATAGCTAATGCGTACTGTACGTTAAAGTACATTACATTACAGTGAGGACAGTCTGAATGATTTTTTTCTTCTTCACGAGTATGGGTTTGTGGTTTGTGTATTACGACTTTTTAGGTGTTCACTCATATGAAGGGATACCGCCCCAGGCTTGGCGAACCGTAGTAGATTGGTACTTCTGATGGAAGAGGCGAATGACGGACATTAAAGTAAATTGAGACTCCAGAGATGATTTCTTTTACAGTAATTGTTTGCTTATTTTTTTTTTTTGAAATTATTGTAAACAAAATTATTTATGATTGCTGAATTTTTCATAATTAATAACTTCTGTAGGTAGAGGTATACTGCGCAATAGCCTTTAACATTTTATTATGTTCCTTAAGTATTTCGGAATGAGGTCCAGATTGTGGCGCAGTGTTTGTCGGATTTTGTTTGTCGTTTAAATTTTGTTGGCACTTGTGTTTGTTTTAATATCTATTTGACGATCGTGAAAAACAGCCGCGATTCAGTTGGAATCATCCAGTGGTTTAATAATGTCTGTATTATCATATCAGGTTTTTTGGGCTTTGCTTTTCACAAAGTGAAACCATTGTATTGTGAAATAGCAAACGGATGACTTGTTTGTGTACATATTTGCTTGTCGAAACTTTGATTAAAATATGTCCCCTAAGAACGGGTATACTGCTAATCATGTGCACCTTTACTTTTTTCCTCCTTGAAGATGATTTAAGCAAATAAATAATTTATAAATATACCAATCGTGAGTTTAAAACTCTGTATGAACTTGCATACTTTGCTCCAAAGGTATTGCCGCATATTTGGCATTTTTACATTTGGTTTTGATTTAAAGAAAAGTGTATACTAAAAATCGCTCATACGTCAGTCGCATTCGAGTCTATTCTCTTCAAACTGTCAAAGTGTTACACAAAGTCCCTATATTTCTGATTAGCAATAAAAACTGAAAACAAAAATGCAAACTCCGACCAACACAAATCTGCCAATTAACATATTCACAATAACAAATTTCTAATTTAAAAACAAAGAAAAACAAAAAAATCTTCCTCTCTCCGTTGGTTGGTATTTTTTTGCTTGCATAAAATAAACTTATTTCCAAACCACACAGAGAGCATGCGACTGCATTCAAATAAGCATTACCCGCACTTTGAAAACACTTTACTGCTGGCTACCAAGAATAATCCAGCTCTTACGTAAAATGGAAGACAAGCCGTTATCGTTTATGAAAATCAACAGAAATTGTCATTATCACAAGATCTGAATATTTGTCTACTCATCTAAATAAAAAAATCTAAAAATAAAGATATAAAAATAATTATTCTCAGAATAAGTCCGCAATTTTTTCACAAGATCGTATCAAAGTTATTCCCATTTCCATAAGTACCCAACCCACAACCGAATCAATTCCTTTTCAAATCGAGATGGTGCTGCGTGTTGATGGAAATGTACTAAATTTAAATGTTAAATATTTACCTTGTCTTGATAAGTTTCGAGCAAAAAACTACCATTTACACACGATACGTAAGTTTGCCTAGCGAATAATACACGTCTCTCTATCTCTCGTTTGTGTAAACAAAACAGAAAATAGACCTTAAACAAACAATTCACGGCAAACACCTGTCATGTATGTGAAAAAGTCTCAACTTCTCACTTAAAATCTCTCAATAGTTGTAGGGGTATAAGCTTACCGTTTGCAAAACGGCAACATTAGCTTACCATTTTGTGTGTACCCGTTAAATTAATATTTTCCCGCCTTAATCTGTATCTCCTTCATAGTCCACCAGCCGGTACAACAACCCACCAACCAAGTACCCGTATCTACCTGATTTATAAAATAAAAAAAATAAAATAAAACTAAAGACAACCATACACAATGATGACAACCAGCAACAACGATGACGACACACAAATTAATTCATCAGTGTCGCTCGCCGTCGACCAGCAACCAAAGTCTACCTGATTTTCTGATGCTCTGCGCGCACTGGAGTATAATATTAGTTCGAGTTCTTATTGAATTGTTGCTCAGTTGTTGTTCAGATATTCCCGTGTTGTCACGATATTACTAGAATCGAAACAATTTCTTTTTTTTTTTTTAAATTCGCGGAACAATATTCGTTCTTTCTGTATCTGTGCAGCCGCCTTACTATCTTTTACAAGTATCTGGTGTATTTTTGTTTTGTCTCAGCTAAATGCATATTCGATACAAGTTTTGAAAACTGAAAACAAACGGTTTCTTGTCGTCGGTCGCTTTAAGGAAATACATCGCGTCGGTTGTGTTTTTTTTTCCGTTGCTCTGCGTTTGTCACGTGATATCGTTGATTTTGAATTCGGTTCGGGGGTGAAATTTTGTTGAAGGGTGAACCAACAGTTGTTGTTTGTCAAGTTAATAAAAAATAAGTTACCTAAAATCACAGTATTTATTATTATTTTATTGAGATTCAAATTGTGAAACATACAAGAGTTTAAATTTTATTTCAAGGAAAACGGAAAAATCCATTCAAGTTTTTGTGTGTGTAAATTATCCGTTTTTGGATTTAGTCTAAAATTAGAAACCCTTGGGAAAGCTCTTCCCCATTCGAGACGTTGTATTCGCATCAAAACTGGATTACTATCAATATCATGTCCTGGGAAACAAAACGAGTACTTTGGTGCCTCCATTAGGTGGGTTCATGTCTTTAATAAATTAATACAAAGGATTTTTTTTTATTTTATTGTTTTCCTTTTTAATGTCTGTTGGAATCCTTTCTTACCATAAATTTTAGTCGTTATAAATGGGGGATTTTTGTGTTACCTTTTTTGAGCATATCTTTATTTTTAAACCTGCTTTTATTCGGTTAACCTGTTTCTGTGGGATAATGCAAAAATGATGGAGTCCAAAAAATCAGAAAAAAAATTGTTTCTTTTTTTCGGGTTAACCAATAAAAATATATTTTTTTTTTTGTTGCGAGATTCACCTTTAGTTAACAATATAATTGGAAGTCATGTAACATTTAATGTTACAATTAAAGAAAATAACAAATTGTTTCCATGACAAGTTATTGAACCTTATGTGTAGGGGTATAAAATAAACATTAGATGTCATAAAAGTGACTCTATTGAGCACGTGCGTTGTTGTTTATTTGGTATTCCTATACACACGCCTTCGCATAATTAATTAACCATTAAATTGCGATTTTGGTAGGTATTTTTATTTTGCTTATGACTGTTTTATTATTGCCGATAATGAGCAAGCCAATGAACATTCGCTCATCATGTGTGTAGACAAGGGTATACCTGTCACATACCTACATAGTTTTGTATATAAATTTTATTTGTTAAAGTTGGCACTTTTTTATTTTCGTCGGTGCAGTTTGTTAAGAGACAAGGATTCCAATGGGAATTTTAAGTGGAACTCGTCTTATTTGACAGAGCCATTCCTTTTTTAACCCCAGTTGCGCATCTTACTGGGGTGATAAATGGACTTATATAGAATCTTAAATATTAATTTTTTTTTGTTGGCAAGGCCTTTATAAACAATGCCTTCCTGCAGTTGACATAGTGCGATTCTTCAGTAGATTTCCAAGATAACACACTTTTCAAAATTTATAGCAAAGAATGTAGAAAAACCTAGATATTGTTGGCGACAGCGTTATCTTGGTTTTACTCTCATTCACATTTAAATAAATTTCTGTCGCTTTTTTTACAATATTTGCAAACGCACCAGCACCAGCTAGATGTGTTCTGCCAATGATGTCAATGTCATCATTGTAAACGAGTATTTGCACAGATTTTTGGAAATTTACTTCTCCGGCACTGGCATTCTGTTGTGTGAGTTTGGCGCAATGTTCTTAAGTCACATGATAGCGCATCATCTTAATCCTTTTTGTCATACAATATCGTGGTAAGATTGTGTCTGACCTTTATGGAGCTGAGAGCTTTTTCCATTGTCATTCTGTATAACGTGACGAGTTCAGATGATAGTAAGTCAAAGATGACGAAACAGAATGCTACCTGCAAATCTGTAAACGGATTGTGACGACTATCATTCTTGACCGCTTTTGTCTCCCCACAATCTATCGTAGAGTAAAAAGTTGGTGCAAAAGGTCCATATAATACCCTAAATCTAGTTTCTTTCATTCACTGAGGACCTACAGGGTGCAAAACTTTGCTAATAGCCACCAATCAGGCCGTTGAAAAATGGTCTTAGGCGTGCTTTAAATATATGGGACGGATAGGTTTTTGAAGAAGGTGCTAGGGAGACAACTAATTTAACCAGATCAATGACTCTAAAGCTACGATTACGATGCCACTTTTCATGTCACATTTTGACATGCTGACGTCATTATGACACAAACATTTGTCCTAAATTTGTCACAACGTGTGATCACCTGTCAAGCGTCTGGTCACGCGGGCTAGCGCACTCTCACGGAAGACACACGAGTGACCACCGAATGGCCGAGTTTTTGTTATGTCAGCATGTCAAAATGTTGCCACGAAAAATGACACGTGTAATCTTTGACAAACTTATCAATCTCAGTCTTGGAAATGAGTTGATGTATGGGCTCCACCGAATCGTACACTGCTAGCCTTATTAGCTCAGACGAAAGATCTTCAGGTCTAGGGGCTGACTTCAACTTCAGTGTAGATTTTGCTGTTCTAACTTTTGGTTGCGTGGATGGAGGCCTTCGCTTTTACTGTCTATAATTGTCTGCCTGCCATCGGAATTTGTGTCTTCTTACCCATTAAAGTCTGTAGAAATGGGTCACGGAATCGGACTTTCCTTCTTACCAACTTTATTTAGCCTGTTTGCATGAGACTCAAAAAGTTTCTACCTCAGACTCAATAACCGTCCGTCCTTTAGTATCACATAGCACATAGCTTTATTTATACAGCCCATTCAAAAACGATCTTGAACCATCTGGGATTTTTTTCCTCTTGGCGATCCTATGCTGTCGACTTGTTTCGGGTTTGGCTTTAAATTCGAACGACTTTTAGAGTTCGCTGTTATATCATCTCTTCCCTTTCCCCTTCTCGCAAATAGGGAAATTCGTCAAAGAATTCCAGCCAGTGCTGAAAACCGGCTTTTCTGAATTGTACTGAAAACCGAGACGTACAAAATAGTATTTAGTTTTTTAAAAGTATAAGTAACCCAAACATTAAAAACAAATCATTAAGTAAGGCAAAAAGAAAGCACTTATCTATGTCTGATTTTTTTCAAAAATTAAAAATAGTATAAATAGTACTGACACTTGAGAAGTTGTAAATACTTGCGTGCGTTAAATAGTACTCAATTCAGTACAATAGTAAACCTATTTGCAACTATGATTGCGGCTTTTTCTTTCCGCTCGCCGCCATTAAGCCGAGCCTTGTTTATCTCTACAGGTTTCCGTCTTTGTACTTCAAAAATCAAAACCTTTTCGTGAAATTTTAGAAAAATGTTGTAGTCGTTAAGTCGTGTTTTTAGTTGTTCCTCACATATATATAGATTTTATCTCTCCAAATATTAGAGTTTAAAAACGGTGGGTCTTAAAAAAAAACTCCCCAGGGTGTATTTGATGACCTTCATTTCCTTCTTGACAAACAGTGCACGAGCTCGTGTTATCATTGTTCGTTGAGCAACGATTTCAGAAGAAAAAGCTGACAACTAATTTTTTTCCAACTATGTTTAGTGTAACAAAATGTACATACCGGACCGAATTGAAACACGGAATTGATCAACTCATCCCTTGTCATGCCACTGCTGCTCAAAGGATAGCTGCTACTTTTGTGATCGCTTTATATAAAATCTCGTTACATCATTTATCTACCGAGTGCGTTAAACGCTATTGTAAAAGTCTGATTCTTGGCATAGTCTTCGAGGGTAGGGTAAACGAGGGTTGTTCAACTGGGTGTACGATGAAAATTGAATGAGTTGATCAACTAGCAGCACATGGCTTTTGAACGAATGCATGAGTCGATCAAAAAATTGTTTATTCTTAAGTTGAAATGCGTGAGTTGTATAAGAGGATATACATTTGTTTGAATGTTGAGTCGGTCACGAATAAGAAAACATTATAACATGTTGGATTCATCAACAATTTTTATCCGAATGCACTGTCTCTACATCTTTGCTTAACACAACCAACTCATTTCATGGATGAGTGCGAAAGCTCTGGACCCACAAAATGACTCAAATGAGATGCACAAGCACAATGCTTCCTATGAACTTTGCTTGCTGGAACTCTCATCAGTTGGCTGAAAGTAAATTTCCAGAAATTCGATGTCTGTATCCCGACAGCGTTTTTCCTTTCTCATAATCGGTCTGCTGCCATTTCTATGTATTACCCACCTGATTTTATTGTTTAGCTGCAAGTATGTTTCGATTACTCATCCCTTTGTTTCTGAAACCCGCCGACGCTGAAACTCTCCTCTGAAATATGACAGCATAAGGAAATGGTGACATCATGGCAGCTATCCTCGCCTAGGTCAATGCTAATCGCTACAAACTCAATGACCTGCATCATATAGTCCTTGAGCTTCCATTGTCACACCGACCTCCGCTGTCGAGAGGAAAAAAAATATCATATTCGATGATTCATCACTCGATATCCTTGGGAGGAATATTGTATCACAAAGAGAGCTTTTCCACTATACATGCATAAAGCGATATTTTACTCCACGACATCTCCCATTTGCAAAAAAGTTCACATTCGGTCAAGACTCTTGCGCTCTCGTGTTGAGAAAACTCTACTATACCATTGTTTGCTTTTGGACAGTATCCAATAAAAAGCCCAGACTTTCAGACGGCATTTCCATCCTTGACACCTCCGAGTACAGACTGAAAATGCTAGTTGTTGTCTTTCGCTGTTCTATCGTTCCGTTTCCATGGTCTCGCGTAGATACTACTTTTTTACGTTCCTGACACAGTGGCGCGGCACAACCATTACGCATTCCCTTACACTGTGCTAACTCCTTTCGGTGTGCTATATACAGATTTTTGTGTTCATCCGACGACAGTAGGTACGAGCTGGAGGGCTATATGCACATTGCTTAAGTGCATCGCGAATATGGGATCTGCCTTTTGGTATACAACAAGCCAGTCGTTGCTGAGCTACCAACGGATAAACAGCATTCGACATCATTAGTGGTTGCTTGGTTTTTCGCTTATTTATTCCAAAGTGCACAAGTTGAAGTTGTAAACAAACCGAACGCTATGATAAATCGATTCGAGTGTACTAGCATTTAATAAAGTTTCACAAAAGGCTTAGCTATAAAACGAACAACTCAAACAGCGGCACAATGGGTGAAATCAGTGAGCGTTTAAGGAAGCCAAGGTCGTTGATTATGAACAACAGCACGAAGGAAAATTGGCGAAAATTCAAAAACACATGGAATAGCTACAATGCAGCCAACAATGAGTCCGAGGAAATTCAGATTGTTCGCTGTGTGTCATGTGCAGGTAAATACGAAAGGAGAAATAACAAAGAAGTCAGATTTGAGATTTTTTCAACCGGCATGGCATGAGGGCCAGCCGGTATTGTGAAATGTTAATTTTTGACCGAGTTTGAAAAAGTTCGGTTTTGTGAATTTCTGGGCGAATCGCGAAACCATTCCTTATCCAGGAGTGACAGTTGGTGCAGTGCACATTTACGCAAGTTGTAAGCGACACTTGAGTGTGTCGGTCAATTTATACGATAATTTTGAATTTGAAGACTCCCTAATTTCTGTTTTGCAAATTAAACCCTTAGCTCTGTATTCTGATACTAAAGTCCTTTTCTATATTTTTACGATGCGTTTGACATTCCCTGTTGCGATAATGAACACCATTGACACCATTTTCACTTTTTTGTTGATTTTTCTGTGATTTTTCCATTCCTGAAATAGGTATAACTAAAACAACTATACACAGAGAGCTAACAAAGCTGTTCACCAGTGTTATCATTTCTTTTCAAGTCATTCTTTGTCATTTCATTTAACGTCACCTAGTCTGGACGACTTTTTGCATTTTTTGGAAACAACTGAATATGATGACCTGTCTAAGAGAAGCCTCGACACTATCCCGCACTTTCACCTGCTCTAATTCTAGTTCAGGAGAGATAGCTCAGAGTGTATAGTTTAGCTTGTAGTGCGTCTTGCGGCTTTAAATTCTACGTGCTTTCTTTTGGGGGTCGGTTTATTTATTTCGCAACATTTTTGTGACACCTGATTTTCTTTATTTTTTCCCCTAAAAAATATATTCAATACATTTTCTTGTGGCAGCTTGTTTGTTCCTTTGACAAGTGCTTTTCTGGTGAAAATTAACTAACCGACTGAAAAATGATTCGTGCTTATTTCGGTTTCGGCATTTTACAATTTTCTGTCCCTCTTAAAATTAATCCCCTGGCAATGTACATTGATTTGCAAAATGTCTGTTGCTCTGCGGCGACACCCAGATAAACCTAGATTTTCTATGAACTTGAAGTGTATACTGAGCCTCCTTGTGAACCATTTTACCTAGGAGGGAAGTCTGTTCTCTATACGTTCATGCCACAACACTGCGGCGTGTGTTTGCTGTTTGGGCCTTTTTCTTTGTTAATTTAACTATAAATAACTATAAATCAATACGTAGTGTAAATGTACTTCTTTATTACCTACAATCGTAACTATTATTTGTTTTTTCTTATTTAAACACATATGTTTCAATATTTACGAAAACCGTCAACACTATTCTTTGTTTGAAAACTTTATGACTCACAAATGTATGTGATGGCAAAGCGCCAAATGGGATACCGAACTTGAACGCAAAGAATATTATTCTCTCCCTAAAATCGATGGAGAATAAACTATGTTCTGATTGAATTCGAAAACTGGTTCTGGGTACAGGGTTGCTAGTTTGGCGGTTTCCCCCCCAGTTTTTATGTTTTTTTTATGTCTACGGCAAAAATCTGAGTGGAGAAATTGGTTAGGGGGAAATCTGTTTTTTTTTTTTTTAAACTTAGTTTTATTTATGTTTTGTTATTATTATATTATAAATATTAAATTCAATGAGGTAACGTAGAGATTCTTCGTTATCTTCTGTCCATAACCAAATAATTTAAAATTGAGCATAGGATGAAATAAGTGGGCGTGTTTTTTAAAAATGCTGTTCAATAATCGGTCGATCCTCCCAAACTATATTTGTCAGTACAAATTCCCAATATCCTTGGACTATTCTACAAAACAAGTCTCTAAAAAAAATCTCATAAGGAATAATTATAGTTTTTGTAATAGTTCCTTAACAATTTATCCGAATTTAACAATTATTTTGACCGTCTGGCAACCCTGTCTGGGTATTTATTTTTTTCCTCCCATTGAAGTCATATTTTCCACGGTACAAACATATATATGTAACTTGTGGCAGAAAACTCCTCCACAGCGACCAATTCAGTTGTCATAACGGCCTTGCCTTAAACGAATTTAATTATGAAGGGTATCTATATTTTTCATTTGACAAATTAGGTCAAAGTGTGTATAAAGGCGCTTAGTCGTTTGACACGTGGGCTATTAGTCATAACTTTAATTTACTGGCATCCATTATAAGACTGGGTGATTTGTATAATATTCCATCGACTGACGCCGAAAGTATGTATCCCGTCAAATTATTTAATTGTTAAAGTAGAATGCTTTCCGAACGGTTAGCCAAACAATGAGATCTCAAACGTTTTGGTAATCGTCCGTAAAATTTACTGTGTCATCATTACACAAGTCATAAGGATGTCATTGTACAATGGAAAGTTGGAATGACTGGGCAGGGCAATTCCTTGGGAAAAACTCTATTTATTGTTACTGATTTGGGAAATGATTTTCAATTATGTATGAATACAATAGGAGGAACTATTCCAAAGTATTTGAATTTTGTACATGAAAATTATTAAGTTGCGGAGATAAATAGTCAAATGGTTGAAAATTATCAGTACGAAATCAGAATATTCTATTTAATAACGAGCTCTAGGGTTAATCTTAACAAATATGGCGATTAACGCGCACCATGAGTTGGCGAATTAACATCCAAAAATCCGTATGAAAATATGTTCCTTATCCAAATCTAACAAAAAAGAGTCAAGTCAAGTATGATGCTTTTTTCATTTCATGAGTTTTTATTGGAGTTCTGGAAAGTTTTCAATTTCAATTTATTATAATTCTAAAATATTGTGGTACATTAAGAACTCGAAGAACTCAATAGAAATACTTCGTAACACATTTTCGAAGATGAAGTCTTAGAGTTCCCCTTTTTTAAATCGTGTCCTTTTTTCTCCACTTTTTCATTCAAAAGGCGCAACAATTGGCGCTTTTCCCCTCAACCTGGGACCTCTGGCCCGAGAAGTTCTTATAAGTTCTGAGTATCGTCCCGGAAACGGCTCTCTGGAAAGCATATCTACATATTTTGTTAACATTTATGGTGTTTAATTTATCTTATCTCGCTCTTCTTCTTAACTGCAATTATGCAAAAAAGAAACAAGCTAAATGTGTTTGGCTAGACAAGAGAAACCTGTACCCCCGTCGAAAAAGTCTGTAAATTTGTCAACAAACAATTCAAGCCTTTTTATTTGTACTCGTACCATACTTTTGTTGTTTTTAACAATTAAATGGAAGCTGTAATGCAAAAGTCTACGATGCAAGTTCTATTTACGTGTGTTGTATAAAAATGCCACTATCCTTTCACATTTTATTAGTTGAAGCTATTTCTCTTACAGCTTTCCACTTGTATGTGTCAGATCAGAAATATTTTACGTGGTGATGCATTTGCAAGCTTTCAATACTGTTGTGAAAATCACAGAGTTTAGCGATCCGTAGCGTTTAATCTGAAGACAATGGCCGCATTCAAGAATCTAGTTATCTTAAGTCGACTAGATTGGTCTGGATAAGATGTAACGTGAAAGCAAAAACTAGATTGGTCGGGAACGTCACTTTTTCCTACGTTATCCACGTATCCGAATTGTCAACTTAGTACTCAGTCACGAATTTCTTCGTGATTCGTCGGCTACCCCTCCATAAACGTCAACTGAAACAACCGCTCATATGAACGATTACAGCCAATCAAAGCAGAGACAGATCTAGTCGGACAGCTGTCAGTCTTACTAAAATAGATACTTCAGTCCCCTCTGGTCTAAGTCAGCATTCACATGAGATGCGTTTTGCGTTTTGCTTCGGTTCGACATGGCAAACATTTTCCACCAACAACTACGAGTTCGCTGAATGCCTGGAAAACCCATATTGTTTGTAACACGAACTAAGCCGTACCTCAACAATATTATATAAACGTATACAAATAAAGTAAATAGTGTTAACGTGTTTGCTCCCATTAAGCAATATAATATGTAAATAGTAGTTATAAAGTAACAGAGAAACCAATGACTCGTAGAAAACGTGCAATCTCGATTAAAATGTGATTAGAATATTATCCACCAGGTTTGTCTGTATGCCGGTGAATGTTAAGTATCTTTTGAAGATGCAGTTACAAAGACTGATTTATTTAAATCTAATGAATCCATCGCTCAGTCGGGTCGAGGAACATAAGCGATCAATCTTTGTTCCACAGGCTAATGACACTTGAAATCGTTTGATTCAGAAAATGTGTGTTAAGCGGCGAATGATATTCAAATTTTGCACATTGAAAAGGTGCTTATTATGCGGAGTCTTCAATACCTCACCTAATCCGTACGCTAATTATGTCAGTGAGGTGTTATCGAGTGGGAGTGTGAATAAGAATCGAAGACAAGCATCTTACGGATCGAAATTCTCTTGAAACGAGATTCTCTTCGAAGTCGAGAAATTTGACATTTGGAATATGCGAATATTTTGACGGATGATCCGCATGTCCGTCACGATTCCGCTGTAAAGCTAGTATGGAGAAATTTATGCGAACATAAAATTCCACGCCCATCAAATAAATAATATTATACCCGTATTGACGCGATGTTTCGAGGAATGTGTTTTGTTACTTAATTGCGGAAGGTGTTGATTGTTGTTTGCAGTCGCGATTGCGATTGATGGTTGTATACTGAAATTTCCACAACAATTGTTAGCAGCGCTTCTGAGATTTGAATTTAATGAGCGGTGCGGGTTTTTGTTTTTTTCATCAAAAGGTTGACTTACGTGAATAGGTGGTTATTGGCGTTATGTAAGAGTTGATAAAATGTGGGTGCTGGGTGCTTGAGCTGGCAGTGAGTGTTGTTTGTAATGCTTAGCAGTTGAGCAGCAATACAACTTTTTATGACCTTTACAGCCTGTTTGCGGAATTCGCTGCAATTCGGATAAACCTCAGAGCTAAACCAGGAGGGCATATGTTTTCGCTCAACGAACCGTGCGTGAGCTATTTTTAAATATACAAATAATACGAACAATTATGGAATCCATAAAAGTTGAGGTACACTCTTAAATTATGAATAGGTCTCCTATATGTCACTATAAACCTTTTGGCATGTTTCCTCGATTTATTAGCTACAGACTAAGTGCTCTGGCTTTCGGAAAGCTTGTTTATTGACACCGAGTTTCTATACCTATCCCCGAGAGAAAACTCGGGCCCGGGACTGTAAAATACCGGGCCTATGTACGGGCCTATGTACGTAAGTGAAGGAATTCAAAAGCGTTATAGTTAAATAAATATTCACATTGAAAAATTTGAATGTAGATTTCTTCCGGATCCGGGTGGAATCCTCCCTTGTGAATAAAAAATTGTTGTCTTTCCCTCGTTTACTTGAAGACCAACTAATTCCACCTGTTCTTCAAAGCCGTGGAAGCGTCTTTCATGACACACTCCGATAATGAACAGATCTATTCAAAATGTCGTTTCTTGGGCCGAGACCTACCCTGCAGAAGAAGTCGCTCGATAAAGCTGTTTCTTTTTCGAAAATCAGTGAATGCTCGAATGATCATCTTCGCATTGTGTCGCTGCACAGCTTGATCGCGCCATACCGACAAGAAGACATAAAGAGCTTCTAGCTGTTATGAAGAGGTGCTGGAAAAATGCGGACTTAAGCTTACCTGGCGGCCTTGAAGCTACACTGGTATATACCGATCAGTGAAATGCAAAACTATTAGAAGTGTTTAAAGAGTAGCTGCGTTAGTTAGATTATTTTCGACACAAAGAAGAGATTTCTCTCCTTGTTCTTAACTAATTGACAATCGGAAACTACGTATGTTTTTGGTTAGTTTGTTTAGGTTTGTAGGTAGACCCGATTGTGAATTAGTTTTTTTTTGTATCTGAAATTGAAATTTCTATCTTCGTTTAGAATTTACAATTTGTTATAGGACAATTTACATAATTTAAATACAGAGATATAGCAAATTTATGTCTCTCTGCTGGAAAAAGTTGACAAGTGACAAAAAATAGATAAAATTAGAAAAATGTTCGTTTTTGAGGTAAACAACGACTAAAAAACCTCAATTTACGGTTTTTGTTAATTTTTTTGATATTTGAGTTAAAGATTTCAGTAGGAAGGGTTGATTTTTGCTCAACAATTGAAATTTCATTTCTTTGGAAGTCAACAAAGAAATTAAAGTCTCAAGCTGTCAATCAATGGAAGGGTTTTTGTCCGTCTAAGAGAAAAAAAAAACAATTTGTGACAGATAAACCTGCCGGCGTCGGTCAATTCACTGCGCCAAAAAGAACCGAAATTGTATAAAATCAGAAACATAAAAGCTTGGCTAAAAAAATTCGTCCGTCTTAAAGATCTGTCCGCCCAAGGGAAGGGTCACTGTATACCGCTTGCAAACAGAATAAAATTACAACACCTGATCTATGAGACAATCACACGTGTAAAAGTTATTTATATTTAGTTTGTCACACAACAACTGCAGAAATAACAATTCAAACATGTATACAGTAACAGTACAACTTCCTTAAAAATTGCTTTCGTGTTCCATTCTACACTAGGAGTGCCTATAGTTTTTACAGAGAAAAACTCATTATCACATTATCACTCCCCTGAACCACTCCCAGGCGTACTTTTCACCGAGAACACTCTAAATTCCCATTAATTTCCTAAATGGTAACTAATGACCGCTGTCGTCATTAAGGGGAAAGGCGACACAGAGAGAGGGAGAAACGGAGAGGAAAAAACCCCGAACGCACATTCCCATCTGAAAAAGGAATCAAAGCAATAGACACAACCTAACCGTTGAAGCGGGTGCGGCAGGATAAAATAACCAACCTCGCTGAATGTATGATTGCGTGCACCTGGTCACGTAAGCCCGGTCCAATATAAATGCGCCAGCTAATAGAGAAGAACTAAAAACAAAATACCTACGTATACTTTCGAACCAAATTTAGAACGAACATAAATTCAAGTGGCTCCTTTTGTTTGGGCAGCTTTTTCTATTTTGTTAGTAGCTTAAACTTTTTCATTCATCAAAAGGAGAATGACTCAAACCGCATAGGAGAAAACGAATGCGAAAAGTAACAAATAAATCAGCAATTGATATGCGATCAACTTCAAGGTTCACTTTCAACGCAAATCAATAACCGCTTAATGGGCTGAAGCAAACTTGTGTATGCATTCAAAATTGCTTGTTTAAGTTTATGCCTCACTGTCAATATTTGCCTCATAGATAGCTGCTGTATATGAACGAGTATGTGTGCATAGATTGAATAGTGCTATCTACTGGGCTATTAGCGTTGTAATATATTGCGGATTTCGCACAGTGATATCTGCATAAATGAAGTATCTAACATTGGCCATTAGGGCTGAATGGGTGCTCTTGTCGCTTTAAGTAGTTATTCAAGTCGTCGCATTTGATTGCGTTCTGTAATGTTTCGTGATCGGTTTCCTGATATATGGGTGGTTGGGAAGTCCGGGCAATACTACGGAATTGGTTTTAGTATGTTCTGGTTTTCTGGCCATGTGTGCAACGTTTTTGTTGCAGCTCTGGGATTTTTTTTTTAGCTGTTGAACATTTTTTCCAGTGTCTAGTCTTCGAGCAATTTTTGATCAAGTTGTTCCCCATTTAGCAAGAGCTCCACTCTTTTTACAAGCAAGCTCTGACTAAATTATTTATTTAACTTCAGAACTCAAAGATAAAAGAAATTAAAATTAAAATTTAAACATTTGAAAGTCTTACGTGGGCTGAGTTAAAAATCTTTTGCTTGTTATACTCACGGATATTTGTCCGATGTTACCGAGAGGTGGCGCTGAGAGGTAATTTGTGTTTTTCCCGGAGTTGAATCTGAGATCTCTGCCATCACAGTACTCTCTACCGCAAGTTAAATATGAGGCTCACTTTTTGGGTGGGGTTACCATACGTACCTCTTTTGTGGGACAGTACCCCGTTTTTGTCTTAAAAATTACTCTGTCCCCCAAAATTTAAGGTACGAAAGGGCGACAGAAAATATGTCGTTATTTGCATTTTTTTTTTAATCTGAAACTGAAAACTAAGAGCATTTTGATGTTCGTAAAAGTTTTTGTCCCCCAATTTAAAAATTGTCCCCCCTTCCCTAGAAATATATTAAGTTCCGGGTTTTTTTCATTTTCCAAATATATATTTTCAAAAAAATTCCGTAAATGAAACAGACTTGTGAACTTATTTTTTTTTTTAACTTCTGTAATTGGGACACACATTTTTATTTTTTTGCTAGATATTTTTGGTCTTTTTGCAGACCTCCCGGAAGTGAAACAACTATTTTTGTTCAACCTCAATGAGTGAGAAACTGGGTATGTAACTGGAATACATATATAAGTGCTACAGAAACAAATGGCCCATTAGCTTCCAACTAACCAGGTTCGACTGTACAAAAAAATAATACTTGAACATTGTAGTTATTTGCGTTTCTGTGATAACCTTTCTGTGGAAATTATTTATTTTTATATTCGTCTGTTTATCTGTTAGTTATAGACAAATCATTTTTATTTGTTTATTTAGTTGGTTGTGGTAAAATCGGTTTATTAAACTAAAATCTACCTACAGTCACGCTTTGTGCTTGCGCCCTTCAATTGATTTATATTTACTCAAGCGAAAATGTAATTTTTCCCACACCGATTCTTTATGATTATTCAATTTTTCTGTATATAAATCTATGTATATTTTAGTCTTGTAAAATAGATAATGCTGTAAGACCTAATCTGGCTACGAAACGTTATACAGTTCGTTATAAAATAAAATTAACTAACCAATTAGGGGTTGTGTTCTTGCATAAATTAGTTCCATGATTTAACATACTGGCGATGGAAGTTTCAAAGCTTTCAATGAGTTGTATGGAAACTTGTAGTCAATTAGACGTATTAATTGCACTTAGGCGGGTTAACATTGAACATAAATCTTCTAGGCTAATGGAGATGTACTTGTCGTATGAGTAAATGTGTTTGTAGGCAGCTTTGAATCGGATTTCTAACTCAAATTTGGTGGCTAACTTTGGATCATCCAGGGCTTTTATAACCCCCTCAAGGAGCGTTTAATATTTAGCACGAAGAAAAAGTTTTATTTCTCACAAAGTTCAAAAGAAACGTTCTACATACAAGTTCAGTTGTCAAAATTTGGAATTTGGTGTCATAGACCACCAACGGATCGTTTGACACCATAAGAAACATAATAAGTTCTTTACCCATTTTTTCGGACATTGGCATTATCACCGCACTGGCTTCCCGCAGGCCAATCAAGCGACCTTCTCGACCTTTTATAAATTAAGGACGTCTGCTGTCGTTCTTATGGCTGCCCCTGCATACACATAGTACTGATTTTTCTTCAAATGTCCATATTATTCCTCTTGGTCCTCATTTTCGTGATTAGTTTTTCTGACGACTGTAAAGTCGGGTAGTCGGGCAGAAAAAAAGTTATAAATCTCTCGAGACTTCTAACATAACATTTCCAGTGACTTCCCCAGCACAACGGAAGCTAGCAGGTTCTTTTTTTCGGATTGGACAAATATTCTTCTCTCTGACGTGACTATTTATTTCCATCACACGACTTCCAGGGGAGCTGTTACAGCAACTTCTGTTTCTTCTTTTGATCCCACTCCCCTCCAAGTACTCTTTTGATAAAACTGGGAAAAAATTATTCCGAAGATACACTAACTTTGCTAATATATACAATGGAATGAGAGTTATAACAAATATAAAATTATATTCCTGAACTTTTTCAGTAACAGTATCTTAATTGTTGGATGGTAATTTATCAGCTTATTTCGTATGCTAAAAAAAGAAAATTTGAATAAAAAACAGAAAACGTAATGAAAAGAAAAAAAGAAAAAAACTAATAGAATTTGAAAATCGCAAGAACCATGCGGAGCTGGTGTGTTTATGTGCTCGCCTTATAAAGGCAATCATCTCCTCTCCCTTACAACCTAAAAACGTGATGGAAAATTTGCTTTTCAGATTCACAAGCTGAAATTGTAACTTTTAGGACTGAAGTGTAACTTTTTCGTTTTGGAAATTCGTAGTAAAATGAATATTAAGTTGAATATGCCCACATACTTTTAACTACATATTTACTTAGCTCATGATTTAAAAAAAAAACAATTTCCCTCCTTGGCCTTGAAAGAAAACAAATCGATATTTGGAACACCAAAATACAAATCTATATAAATACAACAAAGTCGGGTTAGTTACACCCTTTATAACTCAAGAATGGCTGGACCGATTTTGATGATCTCTGAATTGTTGGATTCATTTAAAAAAAATGAACTGGAGACAAAATCGGAGAGTGTCACTTCAAATAAATAAAACGAAAATATTTGAAATTTCCAGCGGATAATGGAAAATAATTCACGATGAAGGTGAGAGCTGAGAGGGCCAAATAGTTGGATTGTGTCGTGCTGCCCATTTTGTCGAAAGTCTTTCAGACTCATATCAATGTTGAGGTATGTCAAATCTGTGTGCAAATACTTGACTTAATGCGGTGTTTGTGACTAAGGCTCCTGACAAGTATGATCAGGTGACTCGCTATCAATTGGGCCGGTATTGATCTGCAACTAGGCTGTGTGGCGTTTTTTTTTCGTTTCCGATTCCGATCCATTGGAAAATGGGCAATAATAACAAAAACATTACATTCAAAACAAAGGAATTCAGACTTTTAAAGGATAAAAGAATAATAATAGTTCTGTTTCACCTCAGGATTTAGGCCGAAGAATGTGCTAATGAAAACATGCCTTCAGCAATTCTACATTGTTCTTAAACATAAAACCAGCACATTCATTTTGAACCTAACCTCTGTCCAAAACATGAAAATTCTTGCATTTTTTAAAGATTTTAAGTGTTCAAAGTCGGCTATGGTATACGTTACTCATTATTAACACTCTCAATTTCTTAAATTTTATCATCAGGAACAAATTTTAGTACCTATTTAGGTAATAGGAAAGAAATTGTGTCTCCTCAAATAACATGGTTTGTCGAAAAATATTCTATAGGCATAAACACTTCGTCTTCGAAATTTATTCGTCCATGGGGCCATGTAATAATGTTTTCCATGTAGTGTACGTTCATGATTTGGAACATAGTATCTTTTAAAGAAGGATTGTAACTGCGTAACTTTCGAAGCAAAAAAATGTTTGGTAAACTGTAACTTTTTCGAGTGGATTGTATCTCTGTAACTTTATTTTCTGATTATATCCAAAAGATACAATTGTATTTTCCATCACTGCCTCAAAATGAAGTCAATATTTGTAATTGCGTCATTCGCTTGACCTACTATTACCTTTCGGTCAGATTGTGCATCTCAATTCTGAAAGACATTTTATTGACAATTGGGCGCCACCCTCTTACAGTCAGCCTAATTCAACACCAACCCCGATAATCAGTCAATCGCAGAGGTCGGCTCAAGCAGAAATCAATGGAAAATACCTTTTATCAAAATACAATCAAAACAAATTAATATTCAATTAACACAGGGCACAATATAAGTATACCCCCATAAGGTTGGGCGTGGAAAGTTTTATATATTTCTCAATCATGATCACTATCCCATATTTAGAGATGTGGATGCCATACATTGGTGTATAAATAATGTGAATTGAATCACTTAAGTCTAATTAACAAAAATGAAAATAATTTGCGGAACTCGCAACTTTGTGGCAACACTAAAAAAAATTATAAACACCACTTCAGCCTCCTGAGAATCTCCGCCATTGACGTAAATTATTAACAAACATTTTTTTTATCCGAAATTATAGTTATGGGTAAGCTGTTAATAAGTAGGGAAAACACACACACTGCTTCAATTAAGCAGTTTTTGCATTGTCATAGTTTTAAGAGTCCACTTCAAAGTCCAACTTGAAGGCAAACAAAGACTGTTGGTCAACAATTTGTTATTCGGGTACACTACGAGACAAGCTTTTAGCTGTATCTCCCACCAGCCGAATAATGAAAATAATAAAATAAAAAAACAACAATTAGGTAGGTATAGATAGGTATAAGCCACTGAACCGGAGTGGAAGCACTTTACTGTTTGTATCCAAGCAAAGATAAAAGACAATGAGCTACTAACTTGAATTGAATTCCACATGGATACAGATTTATTATCACGACAATTGTAAATAGAATACAAATTTTCTTACTGTTGAACAGAAGTCCACTCGTATAAGACAGAAAGTTTACAATCTTCTAATGTGTAGGATTTCTTATGCCGACAAAGTTGTTTGTTGCTAAACTTGTATAATGATGAGTATTTTTAGGGATCGCGTCGAAATGCTGTTTTCAAAACTCGGCCTTGGAAAATTCTGTCATCTCAGACAAAAATTCTGCTGTTCAAATTTAAAGCAAATAAATTCGGGTTAATTTTAATTTTTTACAATTTACAAATATAAACAAAAAATAATAATAAGAAAATAGATATTAAAAAACAAATTTAAATTTATCAAAAATTTAAAATGTAAAGTTAATAAAAATAAGATATAAATTAAAAAGAACAAAAAAAAAAAATTGAAATCCATTAAAAAAAAAAAAAAATATCTATTGTAAGAAAATGCGAAATTTTGTTTAAAAAAATTCAAATTATAAAATGAAAAACTTCTCCACATCTCTCCCTTACAAAATTCAGGAAACAATTTCAAGGATTGGATAATGTTAAAAAGAGCGCGCTTTTGAATCTTGAAAGCTGGAGTTTTGATTTTTAACTAGGCCTGCATCGCTAAGGCAGGTAGCAGTCATAAAGTTATCTCTACCCGATATTATTCTTGATAAAATAACGTGGGTAGTTATCTAACCTTTTTGATACCTGATCATTAACTTTACCGAAAAGGAATGGTAGTATTTTAAGCCGAAATATTTGCTTCCCATTCGCATGCATAAGTCTGACATCTCCACTGATCTCTGTTGCGCCTTTTTCAAAGACAATGCTTATTTTGTGTACGGATTATATTTGAAATTATTTGTTTGTAGTGGCTAAATTGTTCTTTAATGGTTATACTCCTAAAAGCTCTCTTTGCCTTCCTTCCTCGCACAGAATTGTTAGCAGTACCCGTATTCTACGTCATTCACAACAATGACCCAACTTATTTTTTGTTCTTCCTATCGTGACGGAGTGTGTACATTCTACGATTGTGGCTAAATGCCAATGGCCCACCCCTAGTTGGCTCGGCTACACCTTAATTCCATCAAAGTGAGTTTCTTCACGCAAGGCCATTTTTTGCCCTTGGCGTGTTGCATACCATTCGAACACACCCAAAAATGTAAACTGTTGTGCTGATTCATGAGACGACCACACTTTGGCACACATTTCGTCTGAGTATATTCACCTTCCAAAGTTCATAGTACCCCACACTTTCAGTTGCCAGAATTTGGTCTTCCCAAAACAAACTTGTATAGACAAAATTTAAAAATAGTCTCCGCCGCAATCAAACATGAACACGTCGATAAAAAAAAGCCAACCCCTTGTGTTATCTCCGTTTGTCACGTGCTAATTTATTTAACAAGCACTCCACACGGGCTGCTGAAACTCAAATAACATGAACTTCCGTGCCATTTATTTGCCCAACATCTGACACTTGAACAATGCAACAAAACTGAAGTGCGACAATCAAGTATTAATTTAATTACTCACCTTCATCCAGCCACACTGTTCAAGTATCACACTGACAGTCACAGCCTAAAAACACGAGCAAATAAAATAGGTGACATCAATTCGAAGATTATATTTTACATTAATTCCGGTCATGAATGATGACCGAAATCATTGTTTACTCCTTCAGGCTGGACTTTGACACAGTGTCGCGTCGAGTCAGTTGGTTCGCTGGCTGTATTATTTCCGTATGATTAATTGTCAAAATATGTTTACTTAACGTCAAATTGATGGGCCGTGTCACGGTGGTTAATTACAAACATGCGACTCACATTTAAACGTTTTGTTATATCTTTTATCATTAAGTTGTTAAATTGATACCAGAATCACTTGGTGGAAATCACTTTTAAAAGAAAGCATGCGTTGTTTCTTTTTCTTTGTTTCGCTTATAAGCCTATTGTTAATTTCAAAGTTTTATATTCTCTTCGCCACAATTAGAAGTGCGTTCCGTTTTTAGAACAGGTCCGATCGATGGCGTATGCCGTTCAATGGTGTTAATCGATGGTAGGAATACGGTTTCTGGCTCAATGTTCCAAGTTATAAATATCTTGTTGTTCCATAATAAAGTCATCTGAATTTCACAAATTTAGCTACAAGTTGCTAAACTTTAAATCACGAATGGTTTATAAATAGAAAATGGAAAAAAAAAAAAAACAAATCAGCAAAGTGGATGCTGGTAAATCACGCCATCTTAGGGAACTGCGAGATTTTTAGAAATTACAAAATTTGCTTGAAAGTTACCTTAAAATCTAAATTTGGGTCAACTCAAAAATTAAAACTAGTGGTACTAGCTTGCAAATGGGTTCTAGCATTTTTTATGGATAAAGCAAACTTTAATACTTTTGTGTAACAATCGTTCTGTTTCACTTTTCGAAGTCCAAGCCATTATGTTTATGTTCTCGTTGTAATTGGTCAAAAGATGCCAGACGTCCCGGTTTTACGACTGAAATAAAGGCATACTAGTCACTCATTAATAAAACAAATAAAAAAATTGTAATATAGGTATCTTATGTATTAGTTTAGAGCAAATTTGGAAATGCCCGTTTTTTTCGATATTTTTGCCATTTGTCCCATCGAGGTGAGACCAAAATCTTGCAGTGACTGGTCCCTTTATCCGTCCGAATTCTATTTTCGACAGATTAAGAAGTATATCATGATTTTCTCCATAGGCAGGGAAGTTCTGCAGTTTTTTCGAAGATACAATTTGAGTAATATTTGACTCATCCGAAATTCTGACACATAATTATGCTTGTACGAAAACAGTCGTAAATTTGTTTATTCCCGATCGCCCAATTAACAGCGACACGGTTCTATGGTTGACGGCCAAGCTCGGGGTCCTGTGTTAATTTTGTAAAACAAAAGCTGGTTTCAGTTGAGAATTGCTTTCTGTCTGATCATACAGTTCGGTAGACATGGTAAAAATGTCACTTGCTCGCTAATAATAAAATAACATATTTTTCACATAAGTTAGCAATCAGTCGACACGAATAAATGATTTGTTGCTGCTCGTGGCGTACGCCAGGTTTGATTTAAATATTTCAGAAAAAAATGAGCAAACACTTAATATAAGGTGCAGAAAATCACACTCGGCAATCTTGGCGAATAGGATCCCGATATATATTATTTTGGATGACAGCTATTCTAGTGTCGTTTATAGTGCACGTGGTGTTAAGTATTTGGTTACTTTACTTGAATTTGGATTGTGTGCATAGAAGATTGATTAGATTAGAGCTGGGATTGACGTTTATTTGCATTTGCGCTTGTTTTTCAGCAAATATGTACCTAATCTGACAGATAACATTGATTTAGCTTTATTCTTGAAGCAAGTTGCAAGTCAGCCTGGTCGAATGCGCCTTTTGGGAATTATTGGTTGGCGAACACTAGGAACAATTGATGGGAATTTCGCCAACCACTTACACGGATTTTTGAATTGATGACCAGTCTAAAAACCTCGCCACTTTTAAATTTCTGTAACTAACTTTGCTACCGATTCATTGATTAATCTTTTCGAAATATTTGTTCTGTAGAATTTTGCTGAAGAAATCGTCACTGGTTCCAGGCCACAATACGAAATACTACTATCAGTGGCCATTGGCCTTGTTTTGATGTAGTATCTGCCTGTCCGTCCACAAAGCTTGTTTATCGGATCCTCCGGATCTCGATTCGTTGTCTGCGACTCATGTTGAAATTTTCCCCAACATGATATTACAAGAGGTGTATGAATAAAATGAAAGGATGTTTTGTCGATTTGGTGGATCTATTTAATTAAATTTAAAATGCTAAACAAGTTATGGAAGCTAGCAACAAGTAACGTAACTCGAATTCAATTGATAGGGAAGGTATATCTTATTCAATAGTATCTCCTCGATTTATCGGCTACAGTCATCACTCAGAGATAGTTTTAAACATTTAATCTGATACGTCAGGCAAAGGAAGTGTTGTTTTTTTTTATATATTTAATGATTAAGATTATATCGTGTACATGTCTTTTTATAGTTATCCGTGTTTAATTATTTTTTTTTTTTATTTTTCAGGTAAGTTCACTTTATGAGTGTCACGACTCAATGTATAAAAAAGTTGATGACTTAAATCAGATGGAACTTCACAAGTGAGTTTAAAACAAACATAAATTCATTTTATACATTTTGACGTACAAGCCATTTGGTAAATATAGCCCAAGATTTTCCATTTTGTTTTGTCGAAAGTTCGGAGGAAAAATGTACTCATTTATCAATCTAAACTTTGTCGATTTGTGTGTGGATTTGAAGACAGGCAACATAACATTTAACAGGAACTCTATTTAATTTACTTCCAAAGGCCAACTTATTAAGAAGCTATACAAATTTAAAGTTTTTCATGGACGCTATATGGGATATAAGCTTCGTCGTTTTCAAGCAAAATTTACAATTTCAGATCTCAGCTCATAGATGTCTGTCATTGGGAATTGTTTGTACATTGACTGGTGTTAGTCGTGTTTGTTGCTTAATTTTTATCGAGTTTTAAAGTGGGTAAGTGGGAAATAGTAAAAAAAAAAACAGTCAAGTATGTCCGCTTTGCTTATTTAATATAAGTTTTTTTTTTTATATTTCTCTCACTTTTTTAGAATGATAGAATCGTTTGCCTCTCATTGCGTTTACAACATATCTACTCGTATTCGGAGGGGACGCAAAAACGAGGAAGTCATTTTGGTTCTAAAAGCAGATAACGTCCAAAGGGAGTATATGCTTCCATTTTCGCTAATATTCCCCGGTATTACAGCCACGTAAAATTCCGTTTTAATGCACAACCTCATCTATCGCCTCTATCAGGTTATTGTATTGGTACGAAGTCTGAAAAGGATTTTGCTTCCAAAGAAGTTGCTCCATCAGAAGTTGGTCGAACTAAAGAAAGATGCGCCTTCACTTATAGTCTCCAGTCTTTTCAAACGTTTCAAACCGTAGTCGAAACCTGTTCTTTTAGATATATAGACTTCTCTCTTCGATCTGAGATGCTTCTTGAATGAAATTGTAAGAATTTAATTAAATCGTCGACAGCTTTAACGCAAATCAATCCACAGCCGTCCACCAATCCGCACTTGACCGCACCGCCCTATAATCACTTTTCAATTATCTCCCGCTGCCAATCTTTTTCGGTGAATAAACATCAAGTTCGATCTCTGAAAGTCGCCGACGAAAATAAAAATACAATACACTCAACGTAAAATTGATGTTGGCAAAAAATAAAAATATAATTCTTACGGAAAAGTACTCACTGACAAATAATGAACAATTTAGAAAGGCAGACCGACAGTCGGTCTTATGTAAGTACCTCAACTGTCAACGCAACTAGTAGCCTTGCATGCACCTTCGAGGCAGCCATAGAGCAATATTTCCGAACATTATTGAAACAAATGTCACCGGCAGCACGCAAAGAGCGAACAAAAAAAATGAGGGGAAATCCACAAGGTGCAGCTGTCGTGTCGTGTGCGTTACCTTGCCTTGAACTTGAGACAAGATACTCGGAATATTGGAATTAAAACAGCGTACTTATGTAAAACTTACAACAGTTTGTCTGTATCTTTCTGAAAGGGGGAACAGACACAACACACAATACAGTGCTGCCACCTATGTCCGCATCTCATTCTGCTCGTTTGAAGATCGTTTCGCGTCGCCGACTGTCAACTGACATGCGACCATGATCATGAAAACGGTTTTCCCCAGTGATTTGCCAGTCAAGTACAATGTTTGCATCTCGTAAACATGTCGTTTGAACAAATCACAAATTGTATTCATCTGTCCCGCCAAATGGTAAGTGGAAAATGGAAAATGCAAATGCAGATATACTGGAAGAAGACCGGAAGCCTCATAGACGTTACCAATAGCGGTGCCTGTGTTGTATATTGTTGGCTTGATTTGGTACCGCCGCCGCGCCGGCTGGTGAACTTTTCCTTTTACAATGAGGTAATCCGACTGCGAGTGAGCCGTGAAAGGGGCCATCTCATCTCACCGGTTGGTGTGGCATTCTAATGACGTTTGGAGAAAGTCTCTCACTATGCTTCCATTGTGATTTTTGTTACGCGCGAGTGTATTACACTATAACTGCTTCTGATGCGGTGTTGTTCTAGGAAGTTACTTAATGTCGAGCATGCTTCGGTGAAGGAATGGCCCGCCGAGTGTAGTAGAGAGTAAAAGTGTTGGGAGTCACGAATGTTTGACACTTGATATGTAGCGCCTGCCGACGCCACCTGTAACAATGTCCGATGACAATTGACGACTTTGTTCAACAGTTGAGTGTTATGCTGAGCTTGTCATTTGTCATTTGGACTTCCTCTGAAGTAGCTGTGAGGTGTTAACGGTTCTACTGACTGAGCAGTAGGTGCGCTCTGGTGATTGTGTATTGAATTAATTATAGGGAAACAAACAATAACTTTTGTACGTTGTTCCTTGTCCAACACTGCTGCTGTCGGGTGACGTTTCAATGTCAATGAACTCGGGGTTCTGTGGTTGAATACGCGTCACGATTAGCGGTGACGGAAACTTGTTTTGGCACTTGCTGGGAGAAATCAACGAGAACACGAAATCTGAGTTTGGTGTGGGTGTTTCTGCGTCTTTTTGGCATTGATGGACACTTTGACCGATTTTGTTATACTTTCGTTGGCTTGAGTTGTATTGAGCGCAACGATAGCTCCGTCACAGAGCTAGCTGAGGCACGTCGGTGATCAAGCTTCTTATGTTTTGTTTATTGCATTACACAGTTGAGCATCCACACTGAAACCGCAGTGACTAACAAGTGATTTGTTTTCCAAAATTACACAAAACATTGAACGTTCGCTTTGAATAATAAACAATCGAATGAGTGGATCAATTAGTAGTATGACAGTTTTCAACAACTGATCAGCTGTAGGTGAAGAAAGAAGGTTATTCCAAAATTTAATTATAGTGCACCAACATGGTTGGAAAATTTACTTAGTTGATCAACAATTAATACAATTCAATTAAAAAACGTATATAAATTTATAAAAAAAAAAAAATTAAAGTAAACAAAAAAAAACAAATAAAATTTAAACTAAAAGGAAATTAAATTCAATTTTGACAAAATAAAATAAAAATGCTTTATCTATTGAGAAAAAATAATACGCAAAACTTAATTAAAAAAAAAATATTAATATTAAAAAGAGTTGTTAAAAAAAATTTTTTTGGACATGAAAATTGCGAACAAACAACAATATGTGTGAAAGAGAATGAGTATCTATTGGAAAAGTTCCAATGAAGTGTTGAGTATTCATTGAAAATTCCAATTGGAATCGATTAAGAGAACACACTAATAAAGAATGAAAAATGGTTAAAAGGAGCGTACTTTATATAGTGATCGACAGTTTTTTGTAAATGTCTTTTAAAATACTAACTTTTCCACAAAACGGTCTTCGGCACATATATAGCTAGGTACGAGCATGATCTACAAAGAAAAAAGTTATACAGTAGAAATCGGTTATAACGATATCGAAGGGACCTCGGAATCGTTATAACCGATAGCAAATTACCTTGAGTTAAACGGAGTTTTGCCGGGACTTTGAAAATATATTGTTATATCCGGTTCATCGCTATATCAGGTATTGTTATAACCGATTTCTACTGTATATCCATTTTTCTGTAAATCAAGAAATAAACAGCTTTTTCTGCGAATGAAAATATTCTTTTTTTACCAAATTATTACTCTAATTCCAGTGGATGTATCTCTACCAGTTGTCGTTTAAAAAGAGCTTATACCGGATGTTGTGTGCTAAATTTCAGCCTTCTACGTCAATTAGTTTCTGAGATAGACCAGGTACAAAATTGGTCTAGTGGTCGGACAGACGGGCAAAAGCGATAGTAATAGGGTTTCGTTTTTTCCCACTGGGTATGGAACCTTAAAAAAAAAAAATGTTCTCTACATTTCTGCTTTACAAACTTCAGCAAACAATAAAAAATGGTTTGAGACATTTTAAAAAAGCGCGCGCATTTGAACATTTTTAATTGTTTGCAGAATTTTAAAAGCAGACTTTTGTAAAAAGAATTTAGACCCCAACCCGTTCAATTCTTATTCGATTACAGAGTTGAATTAAATTCATAGTGTATCTAGTCTACGACCGGCATAATAATTTAACTAAATTAACAAAGCATCTTCGATGCGCTTGTGATTATCAAGAAGCTCAATCTTTTCGACTTTATAAAGCTTGATAAGCAAATACTCTGGTGCATCTCAGGCAGATAGAAGTGATGCTGTATATTTTTCCTCAACCCATCGTCGGTCGTGGTCTTGAACTATGCACTACGCATGATCAATTAGGTGTGGTTGCCTTACCTATACTTGCAGACCTTTCTTACTGACGTACCCAACACGTGTTTGCTTTTACTCGAAAGCTGTTAGTGACATGCATATTCACTTCATGGAACTCTCTCTACCAAGTCACGGTCTATTTGTTAAGCACAGATGCGAAGTAGGTAAGACACAAGATTAAAATCTGCTGTTTTGCATATACTGAATGAACTTCACAAACCATTTCCCCACAAATGGTGGTAATGTAAACGGATTTGAAAGGTCATAACCGTTTGGCATTGAAAGGAAAAAACACATCTGTCATTCTAGTCATGTGTCACGAATTCACGATCTTCCAACGCCCTTTTTGCATACTTATCCTCAGTTCTAGATGCATAAATTAGATACATGGACTCGCTCATTAATGAATTCGTAAAACACGATACTAATGTTGCCGAAGGAAGGCATATCAAGCTGCAGTCGTAGCTCATTATGCACTGTATCTAAACTGTATTGGAGGTACCATAAGACCGCCTTGTTTGGTTACATAACTACTCGTTCTTAAAACCTTTAAGAGTTCACTTGCAAAATAATGATAGTTAACTTAAACCCATCCATCTATCCGTTGGTAGAATATGCGAACTTTCAGTAAAGAGGCCATGCAAATAAAAGGTACCTCAAAGCACTTAGATATGAGTTGGTTTCTTCGACGCCGAAGTCAGGTCTTCAGATGTGATTATAATTTTATGAAAGTAAAAGTAAATTCTTCCTTGTGCAATAAATAAATAAGTAGTTAATGCAACTGGATCGGGTAGGGCCATAAACCCAGCTTATCACAACCATTCGTTCTTTCTTAAACATGCCCAGAGGAATTCGCTTGGGTTTAGTACTTTTACCCGTAAACTCAACAATTTGATGATTATATTCAAGTTACTTTGTGTAGTGAAGAATTAACCTCTGAGTTATTGAGGGTGTCGACGATTTTCTCTACATCCTAGTGACACCAGATTAGACCTGAGCTACTTCGAGTTTTTGAATGAAACTTCTTATGGGTCTATCTGCAGTAATGCCAAAAACATCGATGAACCGCAAAGACGACAAGCTGCATAGTGCAGGAATTCCGAACGCCAATAAATCAAAGGAAATAGCTCTCTAAACAGTTAAATAGTATCTTTGATAATTCGAAAATGGGACATAAAATGGAAGGGAGTAGCTGGCGTGGTGGAGCAGCTCGGACAGTTTGGAATATGGAAGAGAAACGAAAAGGCGACATACTCAGAGCATTTGAGAGGAATTTCATTGGAATGCCCGGAAATACCTATCTAGCTAGAATTAATCTCCATTAGTCTGAGTTTCTCGTTTATCCATTTTTTGTTTCCGGTTATCACGTTCAAAACTTTGGGCCGCCTTCAAATCGGTTCCTGAAACCTTCATTTTCTGTACCTTGTTTTCTTATGAAAAAAAAAACTGCCCCAATCAGACTCCATTAAGTGCATTTGCCAAAGAATTGCCTTCCCCATTTTCTTTGTCCAATTTACACCGCAAACTATCCCCATGGACTTGATAATCTCAACTGAGTTCAGTTCCTAAGCTCGATTAAACACGAAACCAATCTCATCCGCAAGGGCATTCAACACGGCGTGTACCAGTACCAGATGAAAAGTCCATACTTAGAAGCAAATGACACACCACAGCTCCAATAAATCCGATCCGATGAACTTATATCTATAATCCACATCATTAATCGAAAGCCGACTAATTTAGAAGTCGAAGTTGTTGTTCTCAGCTCACAGTCGAGTATGTGGTGCACAAAGCCGGCATCGCCACTCTCCTGGCTCGGTGTCGAAACATTCAAGTAGCAGCAGTGATGAATGAATAATTTAATTACCATTCGAATGCGATACCAAACGCTGCTGGTGCAAAATATGGGTTGACCTTCGACAACACCGCTATATGTGTAGTGTGCCTGTGTCCACTGAAGCTAATAATAGTCATAATGGTGGCGTGCAACACTTGTTCTTTAATATATTCACGCGATGACCGAGATAAAGCGAATTTGCAAAGAGAAATAAAACTTCAATTGCATATTCATACGGAAGATACTTTCGAGAAAACTCGCAAAATTTCTCCCAGAAGCTAAAAGCCCACTTACTCTGAACATTGTGTTGGTCACTTTGCATGGCCAATCACATGCAATTACTCATACTGCCCGACGACGGCGACGACGATGATGATCGTGATCATGCATCATCAGTAGCGGACCATCACAGCTGATGATCCCCATTAGCCATCATATCCATTATAGTGGTGACCGCACTGCGAGATATCTAAAATTAACGCGATGTGGCTTTGTCAAGTGGGACAGCGCACCCTGCGAGTAGGAGCGCAGCATGCGAGCACTGTCATCAACACCGTTCAACTCAATTATTGAGTCAAACGATCAATTGACACAGCGGCGCAACGCAACGTCACGCATCAAAAGCTGCACCTCTAACCGAATTGACATTTTAAAATGACGATTGACGAAGACGGTCATAAATAAAATCAAAGTGAACTGACTGACTGAAGTCAGCTCACCAGGCAGCAGTAGCGCTCGATCGCTTACGCTTATTAAGTGGAAAGTTACTCGTTGCATGTGTCGGTGTATCGCTGCGAGGGATCGGAACGCATTCCGATTTTGCGTATTCACATCAAGTGCGTGCGCGTGCAGTCGTTACTGGCTGAGCTGAATGCGCACGCTGAAGGCGAACAAACTGTCGTAGACTATCTGACCACAGAGAGGTTATTGTGTGTGAAGTGTATGTCATAACATTAAATCATGTGAAATGCGGTTCAAGGAGCACCATTTGGCTTGGATTGGATCGGATCATGTGAGCAACGACGCGACGGGGAAAAGCTGTACTACGAATGATTGGTAGTGTGCGGTTTCATCCGCGCCGCCCCATTGTCAAACAATTCAGGTTTATTTGCTGTGTCAATTTGAGTTAAGTTGGTGCGTTGGTGCTGTACTCTCTGAAAGTTACCCTGCTTAGAGTGCAAAGTTGCTGTGGGGGATCTAATTTAAGCGAATGCTTAATGCATTTTTTATTTTCATGGTGGAGACATAAATCGTACAAATCCCACCTGCGAGCGATGATTTGTTGATTGTGACAATTTACTTGAAGTTTGCTATAAAACGCAGTTCCTATGCATTAATGGGTGAGTCGATTTTGGACAGCTTTTTTTTAAATAAAAATATGCAGATCCTTCTATCATTCCGTACTGTGCGCGACTCATTGTTCTACGGGTAGAGCTTTTAAATATAATCATGTTGAACCCCATCGTTTTGAAAGGTCATTGGGAGGTACAATTTTGCAAAATAAATATTCATGTAACTGCCCAGTTATGGATGTAGGTCTCGAATGTTGAAATTTGTATTTACTAAGCTTGCAAATCGCGGAGTTCCATTTATCGTTGAGGCAAATTTCTGAGTTTAATTGTTTAAATTAATCAAATAGTAATATTGGAAGTTATTATTTTTTTTTTTCTATTAGATTAAGACTTGTTCAAATAAACGAGTAGGGCTAAATAAGAGTATAGAAATAGTGGTTTTCGAGAACTTTATGTACGACCATCAGCGTTGTTCCGGCGCAATTTTGGAGTTGAGCCATTCTCCGAGCCGTTTTAGTTTGAGCCAAATTAGTTAAATGAAAACGAGAAGAGGGAGTGTTGATGAATAGTTAAATTCAGAGGAAATGATGATGTGAATGATTTCAATGGGAGCAGACAGCAATCAAAAGGCAGAATTCAAAATCGAAACAACTTAATAAGTATCTATATATTTATGATACAATACCAAGTGATACTCAGAGATGAGATGAGTGAAAGATTCTCTCTTGTTTCAAGCTTAGCAGCACAAACGACGAAGAACAGCACAAAGCAGAGTACAAAAACAATTCCCACAGAGCAAGTAAAGCAACCGTGCGTGCAATGCTAATTGTTCGTGTAGTGCGTAAACGTGTTGTTGCGACAAGAGAAAACCTTTGACATTGGTTGTACTAAGTACAGTGAGGCAAAATATAGTTTCTACGGAACAAAAATAACTATTAACAAATAGCAAATTATTAATCAACAAATGAATGACAAAAAGGAATTGAATAAAAAAAAAAAAATACTATTTCTCAGCAGGGAGTTTGTTGTGATTTCAAGAAAATAAATGCAAAACTTATGGCTGCGTTCACTTGGTGCATCGTTTTAACTATTTATTGTTTTGTGTCTGCGTTCAGTCGAGTAAATTCTCATTTCTTGGTTACGGTTATTTATTTCTTAACACTTTTTTATAAGAAAATGATGTTTAAGTTTTGTGCCAAATATGAGCTATTTCTCTTTGGCTCGGAGCATTGAGCCAAATTTTGGACCAATTGTTTTTTTTTTACCACTTCAACTGAATTGCTTTTCATAATCTAGATCCTTGAATGTATTTTTGTAATTTTTTTTTATAAAAATTGTGAAAGTGTCCTTTAAATCGGCTGGAAAAAAATTAGTCAACTTCACAAAAATTAACAACATCCTTGCAGTGAAATGTCTCACATTTTCCATTTATCAGAAAATCGCCTGAAATAACGATTCGGACTCTTAAGCAAATTCTGCAGGATCATTGGGCGCCATCAAGCATTGAAGAGGTTAATTGTTTTTGGTTATTCAATGTAGCAGCGTTGCCAGACGGTAAAATATTGGTTCCCAGATTTGGTTACTGTTTCAAAAAAAAAAAAAGTACAATCCTTCCGGTTAATAATGGAAAATAATTTCATTCAAATGGCTGCCTCGGCTGGCCATGCAGTAGCCTACACGATCGGTCCAATTTTTAAGCACATTGTCGATTGTGTGCAGCTGTATTTCACCAATAAGAGGCTTTATTTATCTCAATTGTAGCTGAACAACAAGTAGTAAATTCAAAAATTTGCTCTGCCGTTCGTCCTTTGAAATATGGTTCGTTAAAAAAAAAACATCTCTCACCGCGGTCATTGTGATAATGTCGAGTATAAACCATAGACAGAATGTAACTTAAACCCCCAATGACAGTATATTGACTGACTGATTTTGAAATTATAACAATTTGTTTGTTGAAACTTTAATTAAATTTGCATATTTGTAAGTGCAAAAAAAAGAAGAGGTTTTAGCGAAAAAGTAAAGGTAAGAAATTTGCTTTTACCTTTGTAATCTGATCTACTGGCATAATGCATCTGATGTGTCACGTCAACCATACAATAATTTAATATTTAATCTCTACCCTATACGGCATTAACAAAGTATTAATTCTTTTTCAATCTCATCCAATTTACAATAACATCAATCAATTCCATTAAGAGTAATCATAAAATTGGATCATCTCAACTCAATTGCTGTGATCAACCACAGTAACCACATTAATCGCTCCTCACAATGCTAAAATAATTTAATAAAAAAAAAAAAAAATTAAAATAAAGAACAAAACGAGAAGAAAAAACATTCCAAACCTATCGTCTCAAATTAGTAGCTGACTTGTTTTGAACATTGTAAACGTAGAACATTACGCTCGCAAGTTATCGCCATGTCACGCTTCAAATTATAATAATTATAATAGCAGGCAGTAATTATAGCTTATATAGTTTACAGCCGTAGGAAAAACTGTGTGACACAGAATGCCTTAAATACTTAAATATATACCAATGTTATATCTATGATAACCTGCATGTCATTAATGTCTGTTAATTCCACATCAAATGGTTTATTGGGGTCGACTTCTCTCTCTCTCTCTCTCTCTCTCTCTGAAGATTCCAATTGACATCTGACATCGGAAATCAATTTCATTAATGAGAGTTCACCTCTCATACATGTGATTTGGTGTTTCAATTGATTTCGTCGCATGAATTGGTTCACGTGATGAACACAGAAAAAACAAATTTAAATTGGGTTTTATCAGCTCAGTACTTTATTGTTCACAATTTGTTGTCTGCGTGAAAATTTGCAATACATGTGATTTGTGCAAACAAAAAATCAGTCAACTTCATAACAGTAGAGCTATTATGAAACTGTTCACAACGAATGGCGAGGCCATGCCTCTCGCAGCCCTGATATAGCGATTTTGGAAATTCAAGTAATCTGCTGGAAGCCTCCATGTCCAGCTTGGAACTAACGTCGCAACATATTGGAGATGGATTGGAATGGTCTTTCATGACCTTGAGAAAGCCGGTGCTTATCACCTGCTGTATCCTTTGTCCTTTATTTGTTCAAAAAATGCGCTCTGCCCGAAAATCGGACACACACTCGGGAGTATTGAGTGTCCTCACAAGACGTCTCCATTCATATAATAAATCCCTTCGGAGTGTTTCGACAAGAGCCCTTGTGAGCTACTTTTGTTTTGCACTCAGCTGCAACCTAAACGGTCTAATAGATTTGCTTCAATCGTTGTATCTTAGTTGGATACTTCATACTTCATACTTCGAGGCATAACTGCTTCACCAAATGTTTTTTTTTTGTTTTTAAACCCGTAAACTAACCTATTGCCTATTGGATTTCCATTTCTTAATCAACAGAACTTGTCATAGAACACTGGCAGTATGAGGTCGCAATTAACGTGCGATCTAGTCGTACACACTTTGTGATTAGATCCATACAAATTTGTCACAGCTTAAGATAACTAATTGCGGAAAACAGTCGACAAATTATGTATACATGTCGTGACAACGCCTACAATAACACTACTCCCTACAGGGAACGTCTGCCAGCTATGACGCACCAATTTCAACTTCAACTCAATTAAATATTGTTTCTTTGATTATTTCAACCAACGCAGACGTGCCATCTTAATTGGATGATTTGGCAATTGCCTGCATAAAACAATCACTTTATCTAAGAACCAAATCAGAGGTGTTGGTCTGATTCGGTTTTAGCCGAAAATTGTTCATTGCTATCAATATCTTCAAGTTTATGTCCATCGTTAGAAAAAAAAACCAAAATACATTCTTGTTTGTGTATATACCAAAAACCTTCTCTTAAGCAAGTCTCATGATCCACAGGCTGGCAGGTAGTGTAAACTTGTTTACTATTATGGTTAACTTTTATTCCTTGTTGATTCAGTAAATGTTTCATGAAAACAAAATCTTTAGTGCAAATTGAAGAACATTTTCTACACCTGGCACAATGCGTCAGTTGGCAAATTTGGTTTGTTTGCATAATACCTCGAGTTGATCTACTGAACATAGTCAGCTTTTACTGTTGTATGCCTAAGCCATTGTATAACTTGTGAAATAAGTAGTATTTGTTGGCAAGCATCACCTGCTTTGTAGTCACAGTTGTGAACTAGATGGTTCTCCTTCTATCTGATTACTGCCTTCAAGACGATATGGAATCTGCTAAGATGAAGCACACATTTTATTATCACTCACGTAACTAAATAACAATTACTTTGCAACGTAACTTTAGATAGTAAAAAATTCCATGCAGCTCATAGTTCTCGTTATCATGCGCACCCGTATAAATTGCAAGCCATAGTTCTCTAAACCATAAAGTCAATACAAACAACGTCGCTATAAAATTACATAACAATTAAGTGACACTCGTTAAACCGTTCACGAGCAGAACTATTACTTTAGATAGGCACCACTGACTCATGATGATCAGCTATTTTTATTCTGAAATTAATTTATATTTAGAACAACAAATAGTGAAACGTAACAATATTTTTAGCAATCAAATCAAAACAAACAAATAAAAAGGTTGTAAGTAATTCATAAAACGACTGTAAACGTTTATTCACGTCGCCTTTTTTTCAACTGGCATGACTAAACTTTTAAACCTTTATTTAAATACAAATCACATTTCACAGGATTGTACAAAATTATACTTATAATGAATAATAAATACTTAATAACACTTATTAAAAAAAAGGGTTTTGCCGACAAAACTTGGTTTCAATTTTTTTCAACGGTATGCTCTTTGGTCAACGTAAAATTATTTATTACTAGCTGACCCGGCGGACTGCGTTTCCGAGCCTGCGCAATTCACAAGCTTCTTTGTGTAATTCGGTCAATTCAAATTTTATGTTCAAAAGTTATATTAAATACAATAGAAATAACTAAAGTATAGCAATGTCGATGTGTTTCAATCAAGCCGTGACCTTCCGCTTTTTCACTAAAGACGGTACACGGCGTACAAAAAGGAAGGTTTTGCTCACACGTGAGCACGCCACATACAATTGACCATGTGAGAAAAATGGGAATTCAAGAATTGATGCCACAAATATGCAGCGATTGTCCTTGCGACTTTTTATTTGTCATAGTGAAAGCGAGAGAAAGCGGATTCCGCGGAGTTATAATGTTTGCCTTGAATTTTTCAGTCGAAAAGTCATGGAAGACTTCGATTTCAGATTCTTCAGAATCAAATCAAAAAGTTTCGGTGGATTGGGGTTGCTCAGCAAAATTCTAACTGAGCCGACTTTGGATTTAAAATTGTGTAGCGGTAAGCACGGAACATCCAACGAATTTAAAAATTAAACAATTGAAATAAGTTTTGTTGTATTGGAAGTGACACTACCCGTTTTTCTATCCAGTAAATTTTTTTCAAAGTGCGGTTCCCCATGCAAAGTTCCATCCCCAATCTCATCCCCTTAGGCTTTTATTTTCACAACATAACGTAGCGTATGTCCTTCCTTGGGCCAAGACGAATCCACCAAGCCCCAAATCGAACGATCCATTCTCCAGTTATGAGTGCACACACGAACGTTAGTCTCTTTTGTATATAGTTGTACCAGCCCGGTTTTGCCCCTGCCTTTCGTTTGGACCTATCGGCTCTAAAACTATCTTATCTTTAAAACTGGAACTAAAATTACCCATCCACAAAATTTCATTGAAATCGGTTGAGTGGTTCGGGAGATCGACAGAAACGCCACCTATCGGATAGACCGTCGCGGGCCAACATTAAATTAAATGAAGGGGCTGAACTTAAGACAAAAATCTTACACGATTTAATTAAATAAACATATTAAATCCGAAAAATATCAGCAACGATTGTTCTTGATCGAAAGAACAGTGTTTTTATAAAAGCATTTTTCTCTAAATTCTAAAACAAAAATTAAGTGGTTGCATCAATTATTCCAAGTTGACATTTTGTCAATATTTTGGCATCGTCTGGCAAGCCTTTGGTGACATCCAAAAAGTCTTGGACCTTCATATTTGTATTTACATTGTAATATCGTACGTTTTAGGAGAAATTTGTGCAGTTGCATTATCAATTCAAAATTGGAATTCTTAACTCACTTCCGCCGCACGTCTGGCAGGGTTTTGGCGACACCTAAAACGTCTTGGATACATAAATGTTCTCACTGAAGGGGTCATACTCTGTTATTTGCCAGTAGATTCAAGTGGTTGCACCAATTATTCCTGTTTTGCATTATAAAGGATTCTTAATATGCAGTTACTCCCCTCAGCTGCCATTACGTGCTGCCAGACGGGCATATTTGAAATCATTGGCATCAGAGCAATATACGTACGTAAAATTTATCCGGTTGCCTCTCGCGTCCAAAATTTACTGCGGGCTCTTAGACTATTTGATTTTCGGCTCAAAATTGTGCGTTCTTAATGAAGGTACAAATATCCAACCAGTCGTCATGTGACTTCAAAATATGATTTTTTAGAAGCACCCGGGATCAGAAGCAGCAGAAGTAGAAAACTCTGGCCTAAGGTATCGCGAATGAGACGCACAACTTCGTAATTACTGTCCTGGTATACCCAGGTACGTGTGAAAGTAAAAGTTCAGCGGTATCCTTTTATTGCAGGTTGGTAGAATTTTGTTGACTCTCTGTGTCTATACATCTGACACTATTACTGATCGGGTAGATTAAAAGCCTTTTGAGAAAAAACTCACCGGATCGGAGTGGTCTATATACAGGACAATTTGGCACATATAGCTCATCCACGACGTAGCATAACTAGGAACAGCTCACCCCATCAAAATATTTTGCAAGGAAAAGAGGCTTTGCAGGCTTTGAGTCGTGAGCGAAATATTCTACTGCTGATAAAACCCCATCGAACGATTATGATCACAATTTGTCCAGATTGCATCTTATTTTTGCATAAATAGACCTTCAAGTGGTGTTCTAACGAAATAAAAAATATAAAAATTGGATCCACCCAATGGCAGACTAATTTTAATATGATAACCAATTTAATCTAGTTACCCGCACTTTACAGTCAGCACCCTCCTGCAGCTGTTTAATTAAAGTAAACGAAGCCAATGTGAACAATTTGCAAATAAATAACAATTGTTCGAGTTTAATCGCACACAAAAACTGTAGACTCACGTACACTCGGCGAGATATAAATCAAAATCATCACGTGAGCTTCTAATGCGATACTTTGTTCGTGATAGTTTAATAATACCTTCTTTTAGATAAATTCGCAGATAAAGGTGGCGCACACACACGAATTTGTGATGCGATAGATGCAATGGCGTGTTTTGTGCCTAATCAAATATTGGACCGTTGCAAATACAGTTTGCGGTTGTATCTTGTTTCGTTTGAGTGTATAATGCAACAGATCCGCACTCATCGCTGTTGGTTGCTAAAGGTTTTTTTATTATTGTCGATATGGTTGGTTCGTAGTGTTAGGAAATTTATACTTTGAATTACCTTTAAGTCAATCACGAGCACAAAAGTAGACACTAATGACCGACGACGCGATGCATAATCTAGTGTTCAAGTTCAATGGTTTTCCTGAATTTCGTTCGTTACAAATCGTCGTAGCCGTAGGCCGTCCGTGTTGTCGAATGTAAACATTTGTCAGGCGGCAGCTTTGGGGTGGATAAACCGTTTGTTTAATCTAAATTGTCTACCATGCCACTGAACCGAACTGATGGGACAACTTGATTGACGAGAATTAAATTTGAGTTTGTTAAATTGTTGCCCTTTTGGATGTGTGGATATGGATATGTCTCTCATGACGGTGATGCTATCAACCGTGGCAATGAAAATTTTAGTTGATCACCATTTTGCCCCAATCTCCCTCTCTCTCTCTCGCGATGATATCAATTGTGTTTATCGGACTATATTGAGATGAATGAGAATGATTTCATTTTTATTCGGATACGAAAATTGAATATGAATGCGAGTTTCTCGCAGAATAGCCGCACACATGTGCTACGGAGCTGATATATTGTTATGGTAATCAGATTGATAGTGGAAGGCGAAACTATGCATACTGTTTCGGGTTTGGTTAGGTTGAATAACTTTTCACTAGTTTAATTGATGACTAACCTAGCACCACTCAAAAGTTGGTGAGCATGACAAATCAACAAGAGCAAGGTTAAAATTTAAATTATTTGAAATATTCATTTGCTTCATTTGTTGTTATCTTCTGCAAAATTATTTATGGTTCTTCTAAGATAGGATAATGATAGGATAAACTGTGAATCAAAATAGAATTGGATTTACTAAAAAAAAAAAACAGTGACACCATTTTCCATGATTTCGTCATTATATTCATATAGTTCGATTTTTCGTTTCACACACCCAAAAAATCCAAAACCAAGAATTCTCGCATTTATCTTCTTATAATATCTGCCTCCTTGATATTATTTAATGTCGGAATCGAGGAGAAAACTTGTCTTAAGCATTCCATTCACTTGACACAAAAATCCAATACACTTATTCTAGAACCAGCAACTGGGTCGATCGCTAAACAAGTCGGAGCATATCGTTTACATGCTTTGCCTCAATTATCTTTTAAATTTGTTTACAAGCAATAGCGATCGAAAAAGATCTGATTTGCGTATACGAATACCTTCAGACGATAACTTGTGTGTAAGTAATACAGATTTGCCTATACCTTAGCAGATGTTTCTGCTTTAGATTTGGTTGGCTTTTGTTGCAGTTAGTTGAAGGGTGTTCGTATAGAAGATTTTCGTGATCCCAGCATGTTTTTTTTGTTAAGGAAAACGTGCCAAAATGCGTTTGGCAAATGCTTTAAATATTTTCTAAATTATGCTAGTAAACAGATTCAGAAAAATGGCTAAAAGAAATTTAACAGAAAACTGAAACACCGATGGGCCCTAAAGGCCCGTCAAAAACACCCTTAAATATGTTGAAAACAATGAAAAAAAGGTATTGGAAAACGTTTCACAAAAAGTGTTTAAAAAACACACCAAAATGCGTCAAAGAGGTCGAAAAACGTTCCAAAAGAAAACGTTGAAAGCCGTTGTAAAAATACGGCAAAAAACACAATTAAAAAGATTTAAAAAAAACCCAAAAACATGTCAAAAACTCTCGGTAAAACGCGATCAAAGTCTCCTCAAAAAACTTGTTACGAAAAGCTCCAAAAACACTTCGACAAATAACTGAAAAAAGGGTAATGAGAAACGTTACAAAAAAAGTTTTTTAAAAAAAACACAAAAAATGCGCCAAAAAGGTCGAAAACCGATCCAAAAGAAAACATTGAAAGACGTTGTAAAAAATTCGTAAAAAAAAAAACGCCCCGAAAGACACGTCTACAAGTCGAAAACGACCAATAAAACTTAAAAAAAAAACAAAAAGCACTAAAAGAGCATCGGAAACCGTCGCAAATAACACGAGAAAAACACCCTAAAAAGCAGTCGTAAAGCGACACAAAATTACCGAAATTCTCATCATAATAACGCGTATCGAAATGGCCCAAAAAAGCGTCGAAAAAGCTTCGTAAAACGCACCAGAAAAAAAAACTCGTTGAAAAGCGCAAAAAACAAAAAACCCTAAAAAACGTCGTAATTTCTTGCTATACACTGCGCCAACGATATTTCTACAGCGTCCAATAGCAATTAGCATGCTTCTGTAGCACAGTTCTTGCCTCTCTAGGACTACCTACCAACTTGAATAGTCAAGCAATAGTTAAGCTTGTTGACTGCCTCCAATACTTTGACCAAATGATTTAAAATTTCTCTTAACTTAACAATAAGAACGCAGCACTCAAGTTCAACAGAAAATTGCTTGTGTTTCCTCGGAAAACGCATATGACTGGGTCGCATGAAACTTTTTCTCCGTTGAAATTTTAAACAAATAAACTTTTGGATGACCAAATGCACCTTGTCTATTTACTGATGAACATCCATTCAGTCAATTTGTACATGTTTTTGGTTCAAGGTTGGCGGTTTGTTTTCAAGGTCAAATTGATGTAAGTCGTTATAGATTTGGACGGCCAATTAAGCGCAAATAATTAAGCCAGCAAGCTTCTCAAGTTTTTTTTATTTTTTATTTGAATCACATACAGATTAAAAAGTGATCAACACGTTTTTTAAATTAGCTTAAGTTAGGGGCATTTAGTATTAAAAAAAACAATCTCGGGTTCGTGTGTACCTTTACCAAAACGCATTCGAGAGGTCTTGGATCGTCCGTATCGCTCTACATATCGCCACACGAAATAGTCGGAAAGTATGATCTTGGTGACCGAAAGACTGATCCATTACATGAGATGATATTTTCAACAAACCCAAAGTTTGTCAAGTTGTTTGGCATGTGGTGCCAATTGATTGAAACCGCACCAAATTAACGAAACACAAGTAGCCGCTGATAATCGTGTGATGTGTTTTTTAGACTATAACTGACCTTAAATAAGCAACCCTGCTTACCGGCTTATCTCACCGAGTTGTTGTTTAAACTATTACATCATATTTGCTGTATGACTTGGCAAAAATACGCTGAAACATTCACACTCATTACTTCCATGCCGCTCTGGCAAACTTGCCACTTACCCTTCCTTTGCAATGTAACAGGAAAGTAAATCATCCGGAAATTAGCATGACCTACATTGATTGTTCTCGTCCCCTATTCAACTCCAAGCAGACGATTGCGTCAAATCTACTTACCTTCCACCACTATGTACATGTTTACATTGATTTACACCTTACATGAGGTGTTTGTAATAACAAATGTTTTCAAGGACACTCCTACTGAACAATCAACAGTTCTAGCTCAACATTTCGTGCACGTCTCATATAGAATCCCCGACTTTCAAAGCAGACCCCTAAACCTAGCTAAAGTAATCGAAACGCTCTATGATTTATGACCAGCGTGCTGATTAGTGACTGGACAAAGTAAACTAAAAACACCACAAATGGATAAAAAATTAAATGTTCAATCTGAATCGCTTACACTCAATGTGTGTAACAGGTACGGGTCGCTGAAATCACTTCCGAGACGCGTGAATTTAGTCATCAAGTTCCAGTCACATAATCTAATCCGTTTTTATTGAATCTCATTGATTTATAACCATTTTGATGCCTGTTGATTACCCGTAATTTATTATTGTTGTTGGACTTTAAAAAAAAAACAACCAGCCAGCGGCGGAAGAACGAACAAAGTTCCTTCCAATACCATTCATTCTAATTTCATTCACATGCTAGGTAGACAGAAGTACGTTCGTTAAATTGAAAACTATTTTTTTTCCATTACAAGTACGAGCTGATTATTTCCGTATGTATTTTACTCATACATTTGCAATTAAAAAAATTAAATTGCCTAGCAGTACATACAGTTGAATCTCCTAGCTAAGGGCGTACAGAGGAGTAACTTAGAATGTGAAGGTAAGCTTGATTTTCCAATCGAAATATGAACGTTGGCCCTTAGGTTATAGTTGTTCAAACAAAGTGCCCAAAGTACATCTTCGAGAAGTTGTGCTGTTCCAATAATCAAAGGCACGACTCGCAACACCCTTCGGCGAAAAGCTATGTTTGTTCGCATGATTGATTGAACAAGAGGTGAGATTACCGCCCTGGGACTTCCAAGATTCATTTCTTACAGAAAAAAAAAACAAGGAAATAATTTGAAATGATTGGTTTTATTTGGCATTTCAAGTGACTCGATTGGATGAAAGTAAAAAAATTACACTTTGACTCTGATAGTATTGGGCCTTCTTAGTTGTGCCGTATGCCCTTAGATTTAAGTTTTCGCGGCCTTCAAGAATGTGAAAATTTGGTAAGACACTTGGCTAACCATGTGCCCCACTTAAGAGCAAGCAGTTCGACCTTTGTAAGCATTTTGGGATGTGCTTTTTGTCCTGTCCGGTCCGGGATCTTTCCAAAGACGAACACTAACTTTGGATAGGAAGGCGTCATTTTAACTTCGGAAATCACTTAAAACTACGATTTTTCTTAACAATTCTTCAATCGTTATACATATGCTAGATTTAACTCGTATCAGCCAGACAGCGAACGTAGTTCCGGACGTGCTCAACGGCGATTGTTGTTTCGAGGTTGGCGGGCATGAAGCGGCGAATGTATTTCCGGAGTCAGAGGACAGACAAAGGAAGGCGGGACTTCCGAAAATATCAGCAAAGGCCCACGAGTGCAATACTGACAAACAAGTGGACGTGAAGCAGAAAAACTCAATGCTGACACTGCCGATCTATCGCAAAGCTTTCATAAGGAATATTGACCACCAAAACCACTGAGGGCCTTACTAATAATCATTTTTAACCTTCACCTTTGTAGGGCTTCGAAAAATGTTCCCTGGACAGTAAAAATGATTATTGGTATTGAGGTGAGTGATTCGGTCATACTTGCATCTTCGAGTGAGTGCGACTTCTGTTAACCACAAAACTTTACATTTGGTTCCACAGGCGATACTCTCGCTTTCGTATCGCAAATAAAAGCCGTTTAGTCTCTTTTGGGGCGTCCCAAACTACTTATTACCCTTGAAGTATTGCACTAACAGTTTTTAATAACATTCTGCATGCTGTCGAGTCATTCAATCAAGATAAAGGTTTCAAATGTTTTTATTGCATGTAATTGAACCTTCCTTGATTTTACTCGCGCACCACCTATCGTGCTTTTTTTAAATTATCGTAAAAACCTTTTCCGTCACTTGGATATCAGTTTTCCAAAGATTCATCTCAATCGCTGTAGCGGTTTGTGCGCCTATCTGTAACAAACTTATGTGCACACATTAATTTTATTGTAAACAGATTAATTGCGCCTGCTGTAAGTTCTTAGTCCTAGATTTATAAAAACAGTATGCGTTTTCCTTTAGTCTCTTTCCGTCTGAATGACTGGGTGAAGTTGTAAAATATCCTCTCAAAAATTCTACAAATTGTGCCTAGTGAGCAAATATAACGATAAAAGTGAACTTCATTTGGATTGCTTTTTAACTTTCAGCAGAAGTATTAGTCTTTGACGCTTCCCAAGGCCCACCAAACGTTTCCTCCTTAAAAAACTTGTGAATATTTCCGCATATAAGTCGGGTAATACTTTAATAGATATCTTTAGGGCTCTATTTGGAACATTATCCAGTCCCGGAGCCCATCTATCGCGCATCTTCCTATAAGCTTCATAATTTTTTGCGTGTTGTCATGGATATTAATAGTTGCCCTCTCGCGGACACTTTGGCTCCACAGAGCTTCTCTTCTGGCAAGGGAATAGGGTTGTTATTGTTTTGTCGTAACAATACTGGGACCTACGAAGAAAGTGTCCCGGGGCTTTGAAAAATAAAATTAATTGTGTAAAATGTACGTAAAGCTACCTACATTCGTTTTACTCGTATTTTTTTTTTTGGGACGAATGGAAGAGACCTGTATTGTATACCGACTACTTCGAATGGCCAAATTAAGGATCTCCTTAATGGAAGTTATGCTCTCGAATGTTTGTCAGGCGTTCATTGTCGAACAAATTTTATGATGTAATATTTTTATATATTTTTTTCTTGAGATCCCTCGCTCAGCAGACCAGCACAATAACGACTGAGCCACAGTGGCCGCGGCTTAGACGTCATACAAGTTTAAGGCTTAATCTTGAGAAATCTCTGCACAAAGAAAGCACCCTGTAATATTTTTAAAGAACTGTTTTTTAAATATGTAATAGCTTTTCTAAAGGGGAGTCTGAAGGAATAAATAAATTTCAACTACATTGGGCGCTGTTTCGTATTTCGGGCTATCTTTTTCCTTAAAAAAAAAAAAACTGTACAAATTTCTTCCACGAACGCCCAACTCAATTTTGGGCTTAATATCGTTTTGCAAATATTCTATTAATTTTTTTTGTTAAATAAAGAGTAAAAATATTTTCAAACAATCCGGCGCTTTTAAAAATTGCCAGCACTCTTGCAGTCAAGTGACATCGAACAGTCGTTCAACTTGCGTGCACAGTAATTTATTTTGGAGGCCTTTTGATTTGACACAAGCTACAAAATCCAATTGCAGATGATAAAAGTCAAATAAAATTTGCGGCGCACATAAATGAGATTGGTAAGTGGGAAAAATACTATAACTTTAAACGATTTTTGGGCTTCTTTCTGGGCAACGATTTTGGGCTACATTTTTCTTAAAGTTTTGGCACCTGAAGCAAACCAAATTCTGGCAACCCTACTCACAACACGGCCAATTATTTCAACCGCGCATTCAACTTCAGTCGTCTTGAAATACAGTTTCACACGTTCTACTATTTGCACGTGGTGAGCATCTCTGCTTCAAAGTGCCATACCACAAAATGCAAATTATTTAAAGCTTTTTGAATTTCTTTCAGATAGTTTAAGGTGCCATTAATTAAGCACTTAAAGCTTGACGGGCAGGCCCAAGAGATCCAGTACAAATGTTCAGTGTCATGGTAACATCCGAAGATGTTATTGATACATTCATGCGAAATCAATTAAACTTGACCGATTCATCTGCGATTCCGCAGAAAAGCGTTCAGTTTGTGTATTTGACTTTGCAGTTTGTGTGGATGTTTTTCACCATTGCTTTCAATATTTTGAAGAAACACCTGCAGAATGCCAGCGAGATACACACCGACGAATCGATATACAAAAACGAACACCACACTCCTAAATAAAGACTTTTTAATCTACCTACCTCGCACTAAACCACAAGTTGAGGCGTAGACTTGTTTTGTTTTTATTCCGATATTATCGGTAGATTTATTTTCATTATGGCCTTTAGCTTGACTCTCCGTTGTCTGAGCTGTCGCAAAAACAAGCTGGTTAATTAAATTCCATTCTTAGTGCGATCATCTGTTACGTACGAAATTGTTGATAACATTAATCGGCTGGTGAGTCAGCAAACCCGATCAGGGGGATTTCTTCCTAATTCAATATTCCTTGAGTACATAATATCGTATACACGTTTCGGTATCGCCATTTGGCAGCGCGTCAATGTCGCTATGCTTTTGCGTAAGCAACGACATATGAGCTCACGCATGTTGTTGTCAGTCGATGAGGGATCTCGGACTCGATCGAAACAAAAACCCTAATCGAAAATTTTGTCTCGTAGTAGCAGTGGTTCGAGTTATTGCCGTTGATAACATCTGAAACACTCAAGCACACAGTTCTCAATAATGATTACAAAAAATAAAATAAAAAATAAAACAATTTGACGTTCCTAGATGCGTAGCTTAAGTATTTGTTGATACATTTTGTAGAGTAACCTTTCGAAATGGGGTGGACTTGTTGGAGTGAAACGTCTACGATTGTGGGGAATGTGCAAAAAGCAGAACTGTGTAAGCATTAAGCGATTTATGTGATAATTCACGAAACGGCTTTAAGTACACGGTTAAGTATTTGCAATTACTGTTGACGGGATGGAGTCGTTAATTATTTTGTTTGTTTCGCTTTTATTGCTGCACGGAATCATTTGAGGAAATTATATCTAAAACACCTGACGATTTAATTGATGTGATTCATAACAAAAAATTGTGTACTCATTAATAGAGGACCGTAAAGACAGTTTGAGGCGTTTATTAAAATTGCTACAAACTACATAGCACATGCGGTTGCATTAGATCGACAAGACTTGCACAGACCGCAACCGCATGTCGAGAAGTTGTTGAATTTGGGAATTTTGCAAAGTTGTGGTAAGACTGAGTGACAAATCTCCACAGCCCAATTTGAAAGTATTGCCGTCCTTTGCAATTGGAATGGAACATCCATCCGGTGAAAGATATAAATCTAACACAGTTCGCCCAAACACAGCTTGTTCGGTTTGTTTAAAAATAACAAATGGTTCGAAGGCGGGGACCGTCAGTCAGGTCACGATGAAGGTTCTTGATTTAGTCGGAATTAGCCCAATCTTGTCTACGACTTCAAGGAGATAAAAGCCCGACTGGCGGGTGTTTTAAAATCACTCTCCTCAGGGCTTTCAGGCTAGGAAAATGCAGGCGTAGGAAGAGTCGGCAAACGTGTATCCACTCTTCGCATATAATTCGCGAAGACATGCAGGGAGAAATATTCTCCAATAGAAGTTTACGAAGGTACCTAGGCAATAAATAAACCTATAGGATTTTTGTTCGGGTTTTTTCTTTTTTTCTGCACTGGGTAAGTCGGTCTTTGGCGACCTCTCGGACTTTTTAGGCTTACAATTTGACAACAATGACATTTTCCTCTTCTTTCATTTACAAGTCCCGTGACCAAAAAATAAAAACATATAGTTGGCGCAATAGATCCGTAGAGAACCCTATGCCTAGCTTATCACAACTATTCAATAAGTGATTGAAAGAGATCAACAATTTAATGCCGGGTACAAACGGGTCATTGCGAACCTCTTTCATGACAGTTGTTGTACTCTCGGATGTTTGTCTGCCGTTCGCGAGGAGTGTCGCAGAGTGGAAAAAACCTTTATATGTCGGAAAGATGAGCAAATGTGCCTTTGGATTTGACATTTTGTATCCCTCTTCCTCTAAGACGGCGAATAATTATAAGGACCACCTGGCTAGCAGATCTTTTCCCTGCACTCTTTTGAAAACTGGTCTTTGGCTGCTTTAACAATAGGTTATTATCGCCATATATATCAGTTTTGAGTTATCGAGTCGCCCAAGTGAATGCATACTTCAAAGGCTTCCTTTTTATATATGATACCTTCTTAAAAGACCTTCTAAAATCCTCTCAGAAGCCATAACAAATAAAATGAAAATAATACTATTCAAAGGCACGTATGTACAATACCCTTTAGCCGAGATTCTCACAGCCAATCGTGCTTTGGTTGTTGGAAGGAAGGAAAGCGCTCTCACCCCAAACAGCTGAATGAAGAAGCTTTCTCATGACATTTATACTATTTGTAATTGAATTGAATTTCTCCGAGGATCGGACCTTAGACTCAACTGGGTCTTGAAAATGCAATATCTCTAAAACCACTCAAACAAATTCAGCATCAATTTGAAACATGCAACGAAAATTAACTATACATTAGCACCCGTATTAATAAAAAACCTGCAACTACACTCCAACTCTTATGTTACCTAGCACCTTTAATAAATAACCTTAAATAAATAACGTAGGTAATAGTTAAATTTTCTTATTAATATATGAAAATAACTCATATAATAACTAACTAATGTTTTCTCTAAAATACCTACTTAGAGATGGTTTCACCTAACCAAATTGTAGTAAGAACTATTACTGGTTGGCTAATAAATATTAATTGTGACAAATGAAAAATAATATAAAGGAAAAAAATATTTTCTTTTGAAAATCTATAAATTTATTTTTGGAATGTTTTATTTGTAAACATTTTCATAGGGTTTTTTTTCGGTTTTTGTACCCTTTTTTTCGAGTTGGGGCGATGGTAACCGAAAGTATTCACATTTTTTAAAAACACAGACAAACGGTGAACCATTTTGTTACACCAATTTAAATTTAATTCTTTTTGTCATTTTGACGGGAACCATTTTTTTAAAGAGTTATTTAAGTGAAAGTTACGAAGCGTTGGTTATCTTCTAAAAATGTTCAGCAATTTTAGTTTAACGAATGTGTTTGCCAATAGTTAGGACTAACATTTAGTTACGCGGCAATTATTAATACGGCTGTGGGTCTGCATAGCCAGATTTATCCTTAAAAATATAAATAACGGTGAAGATCCATCTGAAATTAGTTCCACAAGACTGCTGCCTGCACATCGGACTTGTGCATCCCTATCCAGAAGTCTGTACTTGGAATTTCAGAGGAGTATTGTTTTAAAAATACTTCCTTGCTAATTATATTCACATCGTAAAGTTAATCATCCCCATAGCAAACACTTTTAGCGCAATTTTCTACCATTTCCTCTATTAATCACTCAACACACACACGACCAGTGCCAAGTCATTTCGTGTCATGTGCGGTACATGATATCAATCAATTAGATTAAATTTTCGAATTAAAACGCCACTGCCACACCATTGCAGTCATTTATAATGCCATATCACACGTGACACAATAGAGCCGTGGTATTAGTTGGCTATCCCTTGACGAAATCACGTAGGAATCCACTCAGCACGCTCATGCAACTATATCAACAGTCATTACCAAATCCAAAGAGCTCGCGAATCGCTGTGATAAACCTCAATCTCCAAACATAGTAACGAAATCTCAGAGGAAAACGCTCCGACTACTTTCGCAAGGATAGCAAGCAACACGAACTTGTAGACTCTCTTTCATAACTCTGTTCCGCTGTTGTAGAACGAGAATAAATTCTCAGCAAAGCTTTCAGATATGCGACGCGAATGCTGCCACCAAATACTGTTCGACGTACAGTGGAGAGCGTAGACAGGGTACGAAAGCACCACTAATGGGGCGGCTCTCGCGAAAACACGGAAACACCGACAAAAATCGTTTAAGCTTTCAGTTGACAGCTGCCATACCACCACCGATCAAGAATAAATTCAGTTTCGAACTTGTTGTCGCCCCGACAAAGCAACAACAAAAAAGTTTCGCATTCAAGTCACCCGTATACAGGTTACAGGTTTTTTATGGCACCTTTTCTCTCTCGGCTTCCTCTTTGTTGTATCCGATCTAGAGAGCTTTCGCGATCAGTCTGCGCGGATTGGTTTCTGTCTCGGTTTCGATCTCGGCCTACCCGTTTTATCGGCGGCATTCTCGTGCGCGCATCATTTTCGCCGGCACAGTGATAACATACACACCGTCTCGCCACTTACTGAAGGGATAAAGTTAACGATCGCGCGCGCATTTGTTTGCATCTTCCTAGTTGATACTGTCGTGTCGGCCGTGAAAATCGGTGTGGTGTGGAAAATTCCTCGCTATCTCAGTGTCTTTCTGATAAGCGTATCGCCGCGTGCCGTTCCGTGGTCGCTGACTTTCCATCGGCTGCGCCTTGTGTTTACACAGCAAGTTTAAATGTCAACGAGATCAGGTTGAACGGAGGCTACACACCATCAGTGTTGTCATCTTGACATGTGATGCTTTGTTCAGTGTAAATATAGTTGCTCTACACTTGAGAAGTACTGCTTAAGAACAGCGGCGGCATGTGATTTATTAGATGCGAACGCGAACGAGTGCAAAAACTGTACGGTGTGATCTGTCAAATCAGTTTTGAAACAACCTGTCGGATTTATCGCAACCGTGTGTTTTTTTTTTTTTTTTTGGTTTAAAGAGGCCATATCAAGATTAGATCGAGACTTTTGACTAAGTCAAGGGCTGACAATGACCAGATTACCGTGTTGTTAATGTGAGATAATGTGTGATGTGTGTTGGTGGATTTCTGTTTCGGTTTTATTTCAAATTTAGAAATTATATCTGATCTGTGTTTGCTTGAGTCATGCAGTGTTTAAAATTATGTGGCTAAGTTACGACCTGCAAGTACAAGCAGTGTTTATCTCGAGTATTTACCAGATAAATAAAACCTCGGCGCTGGAATAATAATCATCGTCTGATGTGTACCTACTTTACGGGAGCAAGAAGTTAATCGATGGACGTTTACGAGTAGTCTTTGTGATATTGTTGCGATTGAGGGCTGACCTCGAGTAATGTGATTTCATGTGATTTTTTCGAGTGAAGGCATTGCCAGTGTGGAGGCTCGAGGGCACTTGTCCTTGCTCTTTACGAGGGGGAGCAAATTGAGCTTATCACGTCAGCAAACACGGGAATGAATTTTTGTAGCTGCCTTATCGGACGAACATGTTTCGCCAACGCCAACGCTCACTGTGGCTATTGTTATTGTAGCGGCGAAGCTTAAGCTTAAGCGAAAGCTAAGTGGGCAGGATTATGAAGGGATTTCTGTTTCGAAAACTACCCTGGCAATTAAGAATTTCCGTTACTTGATAGATAAACAATAAATTTTTTTAATGGAAATGTGCTCTAATTGTGAGCAAGTTAAGAAAATAAACTTCAATCTGGGAGTAGATACTCGTACTTTTACTAGAATGCTTAAGAAATAAAAACTAAAACTATTTTTACGACCTCTTTAGTCCCTCGAATCATTTTCGTTTAAGTTTTCAATTGGCAGATGGATAGAACAATTCTAAGCTATATGCAAATGCTGGACTTTTATTCGTTCAAAATGCGTGATTTGACTCTAGCTAAAAAGTGATTATTGTGTTAAGAGAGTTGAGTTTTTGGCGCCCAAAGCTATGCCAGGAAAGACTATATTTGACTGAAAGTTAAGGTCTTCACTAACCCAGAGTTCTAAAGCTTCCCTTGAACTTTTGTGCATTTTGTATTCAATCCAATGAGAGAGTTGAGTTTTTGGCGCCCCAAACTATGCCAGGAAAGACTATATTTGACTGAAAGTTAAGTTTTTAACTAACCCAGAGTTCTAAAGCTTCCCTTGAACTTTTGTGCATTTTGTATTCAATCCAATGACGCGAACAACATTGTCCTGAAGGTGGGCGATTGTTGGTGACCAGAGATTTAACGTACCTAACCCCAAATAAAAAAGTCTTGAGTCACATGAGAAGACTCTTTCGATATCTGCAGTTTTTTCCAACTGCACCAGAGCCCAATCAGCGAATGTGCGTCGTGTGCTGGTAGGCTTGTACTTAGCAATTTGAATTTTCTACGTATAAAGGACCAAGTTTTGTGCTAAATTTTCCAAGTTTAAGCATAATAATGAAATATTAACTAAACCCACCCTCTAGCTCATACCAAGAATTGTGGGACAATTACCTACAAACAACCTTCAGACCAGTAATTTTTGAAAGTATTTATGCAGTCAAAGGCACAATCCCGCCAATCCTTCTAAGGAAGTGATCTTCCATTTTAACAACTAGATATTTGCTTCTATCTGGCCTATTTGTCTTCTGGGATCTTCCCAAAAATGTAATCTTTAGCATTTGCTCCATTAAGAGGCGAAACTTGTTCTCCTAACAAGATTTGCCTATTTTCTTGGGGGTTGAATCGGAGAGCCAGCGCTCAATATCTACCTACTACTGAGCCACGGCTAAGATTGTCTCAAAGATCCTGCTGGGTGCAGTCCACCACACAAAACCTTAAATAAAGACTTAAAAGCATTTCTTGAACGTAATCCAGCTCAATCCAACGTAAAATTACATTCAAATTGCATGTCTTTCTATTTCGCCATTAGTGACCCGTTTCAAGCATTTTTTTAAGGGGATTCCAAGTCCTTAAGCACTGAGACGAATCCCGGTCAATTGTAGTCAAAGCCGAAACCGCTTTTTTTGGTGTAGTTGGGGAGGAAACTCTGATTCTATTCGACAGCCGAGTATTGCTGTCCTTCCGCGAGGCTTAAGCCTGCTCCGCTCGGGTCACAAGCAACAAGACGACTCTATCCACTACACCATTGCCACCCTACCATAATAAGATCATCTGTGCTTAAGCTGGTGCCAAAAATTATCCAAAGGTCACACGTAAATTATCAAACTCTTGCACTGCATCATTAATCGTATCGTGACAAACAATTTCAACATCGGCTAGAGCTGGATTTAACTCACGCAATCCTTCTCTGATTCCCCCTTTAGAGTAGTAATATATTCTTTATCGGCCATCAATAGTTCCTACTAATAGGTGGTTCTTCAGTCCAGGTGATCTGTATGCGAGGTTAATGTGCACCTATACGTCACTGTTCAGCTTGTTGATTTTTGTTTCATTTAATCTCCTTTTTCGTCAATGAAAACGGGACAAAAGAGAAACCACAAACTTCAACTCCACCAAAAAGGCTTATTATTGACTTATCCTTGCCAAACTCGCACTGCTTCAATCAATACTGTTACTATATTAAAGTCAATTTATAGGAAAGAGCTTTGAATAGTATGCAATTTAAAACTAAATCACAAGATGCCCACGCTTTGCTGTAATTCTTAATTTCCCGCACTGAAGCCTTAAGTTTCGTCGGCGTGTCAAAATTTGACATGAAAAGCGGCATGTGTAATCGTAGCATCAAAATGGATGTTGCGTGCCAGAATAAATCCAACACCATTCAGTTTGGGACTAAGATTGTAACTTATTTTCAGATATCTGTTAAAGAACATTGAATTTTATGCAACCAAGTAGATGTACTCTTTTAGTACAACGAAAATAAAATCCTTCAAGGCTAAGCCTGTTCAGAGCAGACAAGTATCTATTGTTCTTAATAAGAAAAAACACTGCCCGCAATATCATATCAATAGGCGGCTTATAGGAAATGGAATTTTTCTTTTTTTTGAACTCTTGTTCTTCTTGTCTGCTTATTTATCAGGCAAACACGAAATCAGCGTAAGCGCACATTACCCATTGTCTCCTTGCAAACAAAAAATAACTTCTTGTACCCACACCGGTAATCGCATTTAAAGAAACAATCAATACGTGATCAGTCATTCAAATGTGCTATTGACTGATATCTGGGAACCTAATTAAATAATTTCACATTAAGCTGTTTACGGGTATTGTTTTACTGTGCCAAATAGTGCGTGTGTGTGGCGCCTCAACCAATACATTTAACCCAAGTACTCGAAAAATTATTCATTTATGTATTTACGTCAATGTGTTGTTTTTTTTATTATTATTGTGATATTAATCACACTTGCCAATTGATCATTTGCAATGTGACTTAAGTATGATTCGAGTGCATACGTCATAGCAGGTACTTTAATTAAATAAACGAGAAGTACTAAGTTAAATAAGGGAAGAACTGGTATTTGCCTGCGTTCGTTTGCAAATGGAGTAAGAGCCGGCGCCCACTATTGGACTTTCTGTTGGGTAACTTGTTGTTGACCACGATAAGTAAATAACAGATATATATATGAAGGAGGGCACCTTTATTACTTACTTGGGTAGCAGTACAAACTACCGCGAGCCGGGGCTTTTGCACATAAACCGCTCCTTTGGTGGGATCTTTGTCTTTAGTTGTGGGTGCCGCTTAAGCGAAGTCATACCCTACTGCGTTGCGCTTCAGGAGTCAGGACCGGAAACGGTGACTATTAGGAATGGATCGTTGGTGTAAATTTTGTACATCCCAAGAATTTTAAATGAGTATCCGGTCGATGTCAAATTAAAATTTGTATCAAAAACACTACTATTTAATTCGAGCATATCGTCTTAGTGAAAATTGGCTTAACAGGAATCTTATCCACCTCGGTTTCTACGCCATGAGCTCGACTGTGATCATGAGGGTCTATCCTACCACCTGCCATGTAGCCCAAACATCGGTAAACGTTACTTTACTCATAATTTCTTACGTGATATGGACAGGGTCCCTTACTTTACTTCAGAGTAACAGCTGTCTGTGGTGGCTTTTTGTCCAATTATTAGTTTTTACCTACGACGTGTCTGTATAAGCTCTCCAGCTAATAATGTTCCGCTCCTTGAATAGATCGAATGGCATGCCGCTAAGTTAAGCAGCCTTGTTAAACTTAAATTTCAAGATTGTTGGCCGTCAGATAGGAGAAAGTCGTTCGTCTTTCGATTTCTTTTGCCTAACAGAGGAATTTGAACCGTCTTCGCCATATAACCGTCTGCAGAGTGATCGCTTTCTATATGTACAACGTTTCCTTGCTCGGGACTTGTTGCCTTGTTTTTCACCTTAAATGTGGTAAAACTTTCCAATATTGATTCTCGAAAAACTTTATATCGCATTGCTCTCATGCTGTTTCGTTTTTAAGCGAAGAGGCTGTGCTTTCCACGGTATACCCAAGAACCTAGCTCTAAAATCACGTTAGACATTCTTTACGCAAAAGGCTAAAAGCCGCATCGCAAAACTCTAACCAATCGTAAAGCTTTCACAAAAGTGTGTTATCTGACACTCTTGTCTTCTACCAGCGGCTTACGTTGTAAAATTTCACCCACGGTTTATTCCTCTAACCTCAAAAATATCAAAGTCCCTATAATCATCTCGATTGAAATACTCGAATCAGCATTGTAAGCTGAATCCGCCACAGCCACCAGCCAGAAAAAAAATGATAAATGTAAACCGAACCAACTTGCGGAAAAAGCAATAAAATCGAAGTCTTAATCGCACTTTCATCCCCATCTACGTGATCAATCAGCAGATATGCAGAAAGCTCGCTTTTATCTATAAGTACCCACCGGCTATCTGTCGCAGTAAATAATTCTTCAATTTAACTCAATATTCTTTTCCATGCGGAGACGTTCACGTCTGCGTAGGTTTGAACTACGAGTAAAGGTTGCCAAGCGACAGTCCGCCATACCTTGTGCTTTTATATCATCACCATTTTAGTCACATGGACTAATATTTTCGTCTTTGGATTTATTTCCAATTTTACTAGGTATATCAATTTGTATTAAAACCAAACCAAATCGTGTTATCTTATCCAACAGACAATGCGTTCCACATAGAATAAGGGTGTAGAACAACTTCGAACGATAAATGATTGATAGATTGATTTTAAAATCACTGTCAAAAGGCACATGTCAACAAAAAGAAAAAGAAGAAAAAAAAAATACAAAAACGATAGGCCCTGGCTGTACATTATAACATCAACCAACCATCGTGATTAGTCGTTGTCAATATTAGAATATACCTTTATATAGAAAAAAAAAGAAATTATAATTTATATCTAACCATCGATTAAACGGCAATCAGTGAACTTTAGTGGTATATTGCACCTGTGAAGTGTATTGCATTTAATTTGTTTCTCGTGCGGAATACCGACACAATTGTTCTTATTTCATCATAATGAAGCTGAAGGCTATTCTCGGCGTAGTTTTGGAAAAACTACAAGTGGGAGAAGTAACCAATTACAATAATGTTACAGCGCCAATAATCAATGATATTGTTTACATCAGAGGTAAGTCAAGGTTTTGAAGAGGTCTCTTTTCTTTTCTTTTTTTTGTTTGTGGAATTGTATAGTATTATATTCTCCTAAAACATTTGTGTGAACGGTTTTCTTTATAACTCAAAACTGAAGATTTTCAATAGACTCACTTGACAATTACTTTCTGGACGGTTGTTGGTCTTATCTTAAAGTGGCTTAAGGGTCATCACATACACACATTATTCTCGAATCCAACAGCCTTAATGTCTTTATAGAAAGCCTCTATTTACGTATTTATATGCATTTTCCAATTTGACTTAAAACCGGTCTGTCTACACTGACTTGTTATTAAGTATACCTTGGCAAATAAACCCAACATTAAAGCAAACAAAACTTCAAATATTGATGTACTTAGTGATTGGTGACCTATTGCGAAGCGATGTCCTAGATTCACTTTCTGACAGGGGAAAAACTGAAATTCCTTTTAATGAGTAAGAAGAACTAGCGTACCCGTGCGAGAACCCTCACATGTGGAAACCGGAACCCATCACTTTCTTCATACAAGTTAAAGACGTTAGCAAAACATTAATTTTATATACTATAATCAGTGAGTACGGTGTTGGTGTACCTGTCCAAGAAACCAAACATATGCCTGATACATAACCTTACGCGATATTTTTAAAGAATCGAATAGACTTGATGTGTATTTGCTTGCTAGGCTGATAGGTAATACACACACAAAATTAAGTTAAGTGGATCCAAAATGTTTTGTTTATTATATATTATTCACTAATAACTGAGTATTAAATAAACCAACAGCTCCCGCGCACCTACCAAATTCCACAATTCCACCGCAAATTTTGAAAATAAAATTCTCTCTTAGATTTCCTATATTGACAGTTGAAACTAGATTTTGAAACTTGAATACGTGTGAAGAGTTATATGTTTTCACTAAATACTCTAATTACTCTTATGCTGTTATGACTGTAACTCAGTGATGCCAGATTTTTTTTTGCCAAAGTTCCCCATTTTGGGGAATATTTTTGAAAATTTTCCTCATTCCGTATCCGTTTTTTCCCCACTTTTTTCCCCATTTCAATTCATTGAAGAAAAGTGAAAAGGTACCTTAAGATGAATTTAATATAATAAAAATTTGTTTTCTCTTATTAAGAGACATCCTTTTTTAAGAAGGTAATGCAAAATTCATGTGAATTTAAAACATAAATAATTAATTGACTATACGTTGGCCTTAAAGTGAAGGGGTCCGCCATCTAACTTTTTTTTTTCAACTAGTGCTTATTGATAATAATAATAAATAAATATAGAAATACAGACTAAGATATTAAAATCTAATATTATTGGTAGGTACATTTATTCAAAATGCATTAGAAAAAGCAGGTAATCCATAAAACACAGCGTCATATATGGCTCAACTTCACAGCTGATATTAATTTGCAAAAAGGTTGCAGTTATGTAATATTCAATTGGGCTTCTTCAGATTTGCTCTCAGATATCGTGTGCCTTGTCGAACATAAAAACGTCACTTGCTCTTTTTTGTGTTGATATTCATGCGACTTGAATATGTGTAGTCTTGGTAAATCTGAAGTAAATCTAGGAAAATATCTAGATTCGCAAAAATGCTCTGAAACCAAAAAAGTGCTCTGAGAGCGCCCAATCGAATACCACATTAACGAACTGAATGTTAAAATCAGGCGAAAATTACACATGTGAGGAAAGGTGGTGCTCAGTTCGAAACGCGCTGAAGGCTAAATCGCTTAGATGCTACAAACGCGGTGATGTTCTTATGTTCGGGATTTATTTGGAAGTTAACTACACGAATTTTGTTTTTAAAATATGCAAAATTGATAAAAATGCGTGTTTTTCGTTTTTCCCCATTTTAAGAGCACTTTTCCCCATTTTCCCCATTAAGTGAAAAATTCCCCAAAATGGGGAAAAATCCCCACATCTGGCATCGCTGCTGTAACTCTCTTTCGCTGTCGACTCTCTTTCGTGGCGTCGTTTGTACGGGCATTATGATTATCTAGCTGCGTAGTTGAAATTTAATGTAGTAAAGTTCAACTTTTTCAATTGTTAATATTTAAAAATAGTAAAAATGCACAGATAAGCACCCAGAAAATCTCTTATTTTTGACACTTCATTTGTTGAGATTATGGTTGAGCGCGTGAACCGCAAGAGGTAAAAATACACTTCATAAACTACAGAAATAATATAGAGGGGATTGAGTATTAGAATTCCTGATCGAATTGACAAATGGTGACATTTTTTATATTTCGATATGATACCTCTCGCGGGATACTCTCCAAATTACTTCTAAACCCCTCTTGTGCGTCAATCGCCGATCCAGCTTAATAATCTGTTGACGGATTATCTGGTTTACTCCATGATTAGCTAAAAGGAAATATAATTAAAAAATTCTGCGTTTTATTGCAACAAACTGGAGATTGGAGTCAAACACTTCTGTATCAATAGATAAGGTCAATGCTTGTGGCTACTTTATTTTCTTCGACACTGTGTACTATTGCCCTTTATTGCATCGAATTTGTTAGGTTGCGTTAAAATCGTGAGATATAACTTATATATAAAATCTCTTGAACGATGTGTCTCACTATTTTATACATATTTCTTTTAAACAAACGAATGCATTCCACCTCTTCAACAGTTCAAGCTTGCTAGGAATGCACAGCAGTTCACCCTCAAGACTATTTTCGGTCGCACTTTTCGAAGTAAAGAAATTAATTACCAAGCCTTCTTAAAAGACTGTGAAAAGCTTTACCAATCTCTGTTACAATTTACAAACGTTCAAAACCATTGAACTTTAATCCACGGGTGCTCAAACAGACTAATTCCTTTTTCACACCGAACCGAAAACCGGGTTTTACCGAAAAACACTCGAAAACTTCAGTTTTCAAAACGAGTCGTTTAAAGTCGTCGAACCTTTTGCAATGTCAGCTGACCGAACAAATGTCACAAATCACAACTTAAAATCATTTTCGACACTTAATTAATGAGCTTATGTTATTTTTAAATGCTCTGAATTAATTTTATTGGTTAAAAAATGCGATCGGAAATTGTAACCAAAATAGTTTAAACAGAAGTTTAACGACTAGGGCTTCACAGCTGATTGAAACATCAAAGGAAAACTAGTTGGTATTCGGTGTGAATGCATCGACGAGTTTTCGACCTTAAAAATTCTCACGGACATTTAAAAGGAACCCAATATGGAGACACACCAACCTTTCTAAAGCCTCTTTTCCGCATTTTGCTAAAAATGAATTATGAAAATAATTCGTTTTTCCTAAGGCACCCGTGATTTCCACCGCAAAATATAGAACGCGTAACTTTCAGCACACATGGTATCTATCAATCCCAGCACTATCTTTACAATTAGAGTTATTCCCTGGACTTATTAGTCGTGCGACGGAAAACACACACGTGTACACCTTCCCTTACTGTATTGCAGGTACCTACGTTTGTAGTTACAAATTATCCACTGCTTGAATCATAATTGTTTATTAGTTCGAAATGATGACGTGGGATATTAATGGATTGGCATGCGTCCACAATTCTAAGCTGTTATCACAGAACATAATTTCGTTATTAAACTGTAAAGATAGCTGGTTAGATTATAAGTTGTTAACTTTATCATTTGAGTTGAATGGCTATATGGGGCTGATGACGTGACTAGCCACGACGTCTGAAACTTTTACCTTTTCTCTATATCTGAAGGTAATTAATGTGCAATGTTGTGCTATAAGTTTTACAAAGTATAGTCTTTTCGCATATGCTGAATAAAATGCGAAAGATTCTATCCAACATCTCATTATATTTTTAGCATGGGTGCGAATCGCCTGACGCTTGAACGATCAGTATGTGACTGGTTAACAAAAGCACGGTGCTGCAGCGAAAATGTTTTCCGAACGCTATTTTTTGCGAACTCGTCTTTAATTGCGGCGTGGCCTATTGACCATCAATTGAAGCAAGAAGACTCCTGGTCAATTAACGGCACAGTTACCTTCCTGACAGGGAAAATGTTTTTTCAGAGAATCATGTACCAACATATAGATACAGAGAATTAACCACGCAAACAATCACTTAAAGGGATCTGATGATCAATTAGCGGTGTAGGTACTTCACAACCGATGTGTTTGTAAACAAGTTGTTGTTCCACTAAACCAGCATCATGAGTAATCTCGTCGATTATGCAACACCCAAACTAATTAGTTTAACACAACCAATGAGTGCATACTTATCGCAAATCAAGTTTCTATGCTGAGAGCTGGCTTCCAATTTGTTTGGCACAACTTTTGTGGCCAGGTCAATATATCGGAGGTCCAAATGACGCTATGAACTATACTTTGCAGTCAGTTTCATTTGACAATATCTTCTAAGCGGCTTGGAACGAAAATACAAACCACCTTACACTTCTCATCTGAATTTAATGTTCTCGCACGACATTCTCCCATCAACCCAATTTTGTTCCACTCCCACTAAGAGATAACCTCATAACCTTGTCATCATTGTAAATATAGTACCAAATCCCTGGCGCCCTTAATTTAATCCGCCGTGTTCTATAAATTCCAAATAAGCCGAGCCCCCTAGCCAACAAGAAAAAGTATCTCACGTTCTTTCTGTCGAAAAAGAGAAAACACATAAATAACATACCTGACAAATAATTTCGCAAAACACCAACAACAAAATTAAACAACAGATGTAAACAATTTTCAAAAGTTCATTGCCAAACCAAAGAAGCGAATTATATTCGTCCGACAAAAAAAAAAAATGAGAACAGTCTATCCACGCAGCATTCAGCTTGATTAATACCACGTGCTGCACAGATATTTCACGCACATACAGCCACTTATCTCTGTTAAATTCCGCGCACACAATATAATTTTTATTTGTATTTTGTAAAATAATTTGCTAGAGTTTAATTAAATTTTGCAAAATAAACAGAAAAATTAACACAAAATTAAGCCGAGGCTTTTCTCCATTTTTTTCACTATTTAAATTTCCATGATGTATCAATGCCGAATTAGTTTGTTTATATTTTTATAACTATACAAATTAAAACAAACAAAAGTAACATTTTACTATTAAATCTCCACCGGGTCGGGTTGGCGTTGTGTACGAATTCGATTCCAATTTATTTTACATGAAATTTATTCAATCTGATGATGCCCATTAGAAAAATTCATAAGTAAAACAAAACACGTCTCCGTGTCAATTTATATTAATTGTCATGTCACTGTGTGCTTGGCTAGTGGTTAGGAAAGTTACAGAGAGCTATACAGAGAAACCATATCCTGTTTGTTGCGAATTTTGTACGTATGCAAACCAAAGAGCTGTCGTTAATCCATTCGTTGATTTTGGTCAGAATGGGATAATTTAATGCAACTTTTATAGTGTGTTTTGTTTTTGAAATGCATGAGGTGTATGGAACAGTTTGAAATTGTTGCCGTGCTTAAAAAAATGTTCCTTTGAATTAAAACCATCCAAAACAAATTTACTTGGCTATGGTTAAAAAAAATGCAAAAGCATATTGCCAATTTTAATAAATAGGGCGCAAAAATCCCGCTAACTAGAGGTCCACCTCGGACTGTAGCGCCACCTAAGTAAATACCTAACCATAAAACATATATTCATTTCTTTATCAAGTATTCATTATATATTTCGTTTTACTTACATAGCTACTTACTACAAGGCCTAAGCTAACAAACCTCTTCAGTTGGCCTGCGGTCAGATTCACGAAGAAATTTGCTTGAAAATAGGGCAAATCATTCGAGAACATTTCACCTTACAGAATGCCAACCCTGGTCTCAAGTGCTAGTTGTTGTTGCGGCAAGTTTCATTGTAAAACAGTGGGATCAGGGAACGTCGAAGATTCTGGCAGTCGCTGGCGATTGCAGGTCTTAGAAGCAACAACAATAAGTTAGTGATCCGAGTAAATGGTTGGCGTTCTGAAGGCTGTATCCAATGGTAACGAAAACATTGGGTACAATTCTCTCAAAAGCTTAAAAGCTTTTACTAATATTAAAAAAACAAAATGTAACACCTGATTGTTAATGCACTGTACTAATAACAAACCTTAGCCTCGACTTTAAATTTTCGGAAGCTAATAATTACTAAATTTTTGTGGTAAATATAGTCACTGTGAACTACTTAACCTCAGTATAAACTTAAAATCATTATTGCAAGGTCCAATGATTCAAACATTATTATTTATTGAGATTTTGACTTAAAGAGTGAGCCGGGTGTGGCCCCATTTTCAAATTGTTTCATCCCGTATGGAGGGTTTCAAGCAGCATAACTTTTAACTAAGCGTAGCTACGAGCCCTGGGGTTCTCACAATCCAAGCAACCCTAGAGATGGTTAATCGAACGGCGCGAGATCACTTTTGTGAACACTGTTATAATGAATGCGGATCATAGTCGGAGAAGAAGCTGTCAGAGCTTTGGATGCGAATAGCTTAATACTTTCGCGACCGGTTGTGCCGTTTTGTGATCAGCTAACAGGCCAAAAGTAAATCATTTTATGCAAATTTTCCCAAACATCTCTTGAAATTCTATAAATAAAATATAACTGAGATGTTTTTTTTTTTAAAACCTCCTTCGACGATTTTGAAGAGGAAATTCTGTTCTTTCAAATGCATTCAGTTTTAATTCAATCGCTTCATTAAAAACAAAATATAATTTGTTGCACTTTTGCTCGATTTCTGGGTAGAGGCCTCTTAAGATCTTTTATTACATTGTTCGGCCATGATTTAACCATCGTCGTACCAAAGGTTTCGCAGTCTCCCTTTTTCAAAGCCTGCGACCCTTTTATTACGTCATTTTCAAAAAACTCTACCGCGATCGCACCCACACCCAACTGACTAGCCAAATCGCCGCATCAACATGCCGCTTGTTGCACTTTCGCCTATTCTCTTTTGCCGCCCCATTCGAATCCGGCTTGACAGATCGGAAGAAAGTTATCATTTCGACTTGTAACCTCTCGGGCAGCGGCGGCTGCATTTGTTTTTCCGGTTTTTTACGCTCTACAATCGTTTCCTCGTTTTCCATTAACTCAAAGTGCAATTGATTTATAATAAATTTCAAAACAGAAACTCTTACAAAGTAGATATACGTATGCGATATAAAGTGTCACACTTTTCACCCGCTTTTTGGTACTTCATCCCTGATTGACCCCCTGCCACATTCGGTAGGACTTTTTTTCGGGCGGTGCAAACAATCTACTCTGCCATGCATTGTATATAATGATGATGGAGATGTTGTCAATGCAACGCTTTCAACCTTGTTTATGCAGCCGGAGTCAATGATTCAAACTGCAACTGTTATATCAGAATTATTTCCGTCGCTCTCCAATATAGCTGTCCACTTTTTAAAGCCATCTACGCACTAGTCTCGATGTTAAACTCTCCAATTTTGTTTCATATTGTTCTTAGCCATGTGTGTATATTAGACACAAACAAAGACGTTCCTTTATGAAAACTTCCAAGATGATGTTCGCATTTCTCTAAGACTAATTAAAGAACGTAAAACAAATAATTCCAACACTTTTTTGCGTGCTACTCTTATAAAATATTCCCACTTCCTCAATTAAAGAACTATAAATTACAGTAATACTCCCGCATATACCTGGCAATAAAATTATTTTTATTCACAATAACAACTTATCATTTAGATTATAGGTAGTCCTGCAGTTGTTGTGTCACTTCAAATACAAAATTAAATCACAACCAGATAAAGCTTATCCAACTCGTAATCTAAATTTTGAATTATGTATATTAAGAAAATATGACTGAAATGCCAGGTCAGGAAAGCATTTATTTAAAAAAGAAAACAATTGCAATAAATTAAAATCACGTAAAAATGCCTAGACAGACGCTATAAAATGTTTTTTTTGAGATACCGCGCAGATCAGGAGAACCATACTACAAACAACTGAAAAGTAATAATGCAAGAATAATTACAGTCATAAAGAGAATACAAAGATAAATGACCTTGCCCCTTTACAATTCATAAGTACATATAGTACATCCAGTAATCAACAGACCTTAATCCACTATCGATATTTTTGCTTTTCTTTATCAGGAGCCAAGGTAAATAAATAATAATCAAAACGATTATCTTTCTGTCTTGTGTTTGTCGTTTGGCACTGTGAATGGCAAGTCAATCCCAAAAATTATACTCAATTGGCAATACGCTAAAATCACCTAAAGCCATAAAGATAAGAGCAGACAGGTTTCCCTAAAAGATAAGTTCTCCGTGGGATGGTTGTGGAAAGAGAAAAAACTGTCTCCGACTTTCATGTTAAACAAATATTAATACCACACCATATCGAGTTGTCAATTGATATTAGCAAATCTAATTTACAGCTGACTTGACTGAGTCTAGTTCGAAGCAGATATAATGACAGTCATTGCTTACTGTCAACAAGGTTTGCATTATAAATTATAAAAAAAAAATTATCAAGTCTAGCTCACTGGAATGAGTTTTTGTGAGTTGTTACAAGGAGATGTTCATTGAAGATCCTATCTAGAGATGTCGATAGATCAGCTTGAGAAGATTTTGGCAGATTTCGAACTAGATTTCGAAAAATGACAAAAATGTGATTTAATCAGTCATCTGGGTCACGCTTAAACTGAAAACAAGACTGCGCAGACAATATTTTTTGTGTCAAATCTGTAGCGTGACACATGTTCCAAATTTGTTTGTGGAGTTTTTGCAATATGCCAAAACCTCAAAAAAAAAAATATTTTCAGTGTTTCAGTTGCGGGACCATAATTCGAACAATTTTCTATATTGGTACCACGTACCTACTTGACGTTCTTGTAGAAAAGAGCTTGTCAAATTTGTAAATTTATTAAAAAAAAAAAAAGTGCTGGGAAAGAAAACACGGTTCCTAGTTGACATATTTTATTGTTTTCCGAAACGACGGTAAATAAGGGTTTTTTCGTTTGGATGTGAATCATTGAAAACGTTCAACCTGTAGAACCAATTGAAACCAAAAACTTAAAAGGAATTACCTAAAAATGTTTCCCAAAAAAAACACCCAATTTCCGAACAGAATCTTAAGTTAAACCCCCTGTAGTTCAACCAGTCAATTTTCTTTAAACGCTCAAGATTTAACAACTATCTATTGAAACGTAAAAAATATTTGAAGTGAGTGTTAAAAACGATTTTTCGTTTAACATACTTTTGAGTAGCAGTTATAGGTCGGTCTCAAAAAGGACTCTAAATTCAACCACGGAATCTGTAAAACAGAAGATTGGAATAAAAAAAAAAAAACCAGAATCAGCTGCCAAAATCTTATTCGGATACCAAAAAAAGCTTTTTGAGAAAAATCCAAATGCTGGTAATGATTGATATAATTAACCAATTTATTTACTTTTTTCCTTACATATCATTTTTTGTTAAGGTCTTATCATAATCTTTTTTTTTTTTTTTGTTGTTTATATCCAGAGTTATTTTCCTCCTGTGCTCTCCCTGTTTTCTTGAACTACCGTAGATCATGCTCGCAATGAAAGTAGTGGCGTGGGACACCGCCTTGTTTGTTTCAAGCCTTAAATTTATTATTCTACTAACTGCGTGGCTTATCTCTAGTTGCTAAGAATTATTTACATTTCAGAACGTGATGGTCACCTGCAATGTTACATTTCTTTTTTTCTTTGAATTTTGTGGACTTTCAAGGGATTATCTATGTCCTTGTAATGGCGTGCATAGGTTGTGTAGTATTTTTAGCTTTTGGGTACAAGAATTGCTTTCAACGCCATTGACTTTCATCCAGCGGGTACCTGAGCGACAAAAATGTATACCTCTTTCCACAAATGACTGCATACTTTCCGGCTGATTCAGAGCCCGACACTATAATTTGTTTTACTGCTGTTTTGTCTACGTAATTACCAACTCGCGCCGTTGAATCGACCAACATTTCTGTCGACTCATTTGAGGCTCACAGCCGTATCATCACACAAGTCCTTATCAATGCCATCGATATTTTTGAATTTACCATCATCTGCCGTTTTCCAAACCTTAAGTAGTTTAATTTAGAAGAAGGCTTTTGGACTCCGTTCAGTCGAGGATCATAACTCGGGCAGTATTATATTTTTCAGTCACCATTTTGGAATGACTTACTTGGAGATAGACTTTTTTGAAATCCATATGTACAACTTTTAACCGTCACTTCGACAGCATTTCATCAGGGCAATGGATCACCTATTCAAATGGCTACCCAACCAGGTTTACACGTCTTTTTGCCTGTTTATATTTGTGCAACTACATCTTTCGACATGTATGACATCACTTTACTTCTGACTTAAACAACAAGTTGGAAGAAAGTGTAACAGGCAAACTCGGTTTAATGTTTAGTCAGAAAAAGTCCCTTGCAAACATTTTTAACACCAAACGCAATTGAACTTCCCTTTAAAAACAACAATTTGAATCTTGCACAAATAAATTTTATTTTGCAAAAATGGGATTTACTTTTTTTTTTTTGTTCGAAGGTCACAGTATCCCTTTCTTAAATTAACAAGAATTACATTCAAGTGCGAAAAGTCAAACACTTCGGGACGTGTGAGTTCGAAATGTTTTAAAACATTCGCACTTTGTACAGTCCGTTGAATCACATTAGCCAAACAAAGGCGGGCTATCGATAACCGTTTTACTACTTCAGGTAGATTAAAGTGTACTCCTGATATATATTTTGCTTGATAGATAGGCGAATTTTTGGTTTTTATTAAAAATAGGTTTCGCGTATTAATAGGGTAAATATTCTTCGGTACAATATATAAAACTAGTTCACCGCGGTATTTCCACTGTCTTAATTTGTTACATGAATGCAACAAAAAAAATAGTCAATCCGATACTAATAAATTGTACAAACAAGTAATAGTTTATGTAATTAACAATCTAGTTGTTGCGCTATTTGCGTAATTGATTTAAAATTAACTAACGTTCATCTATTCTCTTTTCTTACAGCCCTTGGAGATGGGAGTGACGTAGACAACAGTGACAATACTCAGGGAACAGTGAACGACACTGGTAAGTCTACATGTGCGTGGTTGTGTGTTGAATTGTCAAAACACGTATTTTCATTCAATGATATTTTTTTTATTGCACAATTACTCGTTTATTCTTGAAATCCCATAGCAGGAAACGAAAGTATGATTTAAATAAGAAGAAAAAAAATATCCACAACAAACTTACGACGTATTTCGTACAAATCTCGTGTCGCTTGTTAATGATTCTCGTGAATGTAATCATTATTTTTGTTTGCCATATTGCAACAATTAGATAAACGATATAAATTTACGTAACGTAGGTGTTTTTTTTATTGTCAACGTGGAGAAATGTACTTTGTATCTAGATATAGCAAACTACTTTTGTGCGGTTATTTTGCACATTGACATTGCAAAAAGAAAAATGCGTAACAAGCCAACTGTCCTCAATTTAATATTTTTGTTTCCTTCAATTGAGATGAATTAACAATATGGGCAGCAAGCAGTGTGCCATCGCCATCAGATGTGAACATGATATTTATTTATTTTTTTCGCGTGATCACTTTCATGTGCGCCTAAATCGAGCCAATGAGGATTAAGTGTGTTTTTATTTCTTAACTCACTGCTTATCTTCTATAAGTCAAAGGCATTGCCCCCTTTTCGTCAATTAAAGCCAAATTTGGGAGAGAGTTTAATTTGTTTGTATTTTGTTATTTGTTTTTGCGTTTTGCAGGGTTTTTTATTCAGAAAACATGGATGTGCGTTTAATTGATTTTAATTTACTTAGAAATAATGCTGACATTTTTATCAATGGAATTTTATACGAGATCAAAAAATAAGTACGAAAGTTGAATAACACCATGGGCTTTCCTTTTCAGTGTTCGAACTTTTTCTTATGAGATCTGATATATCCACTCATGCGCTATAGAATTCTATGGGTGGTAAAACATGTGGCATCATATTTAGAAACAATTAGAGTCCAATAAAAGACTTTCACGGTATTCCGAGAGAAACTGTTGGTTAATCGTTTAGAAGTATCTTCTTAACAAGTTGTTTAGCAAAGTTGTTTTCGTAGTAAAGCCGGAAAATAAAGGGTTTTCCAATAAGAGGTGCTATTTTGGTATTCAAAGAAAAATTGATAAAATTTTTTGGAGATAAATGATCGGATGTTTATTTCATAATAAAGATACCTTCCTCTTAATAATGGAAAACAACATCAGCCAAATGGCCAACACGAGCACGCATACAGGACCATATCATACAGGCTGCCCTATGTGCTCGATAGCCTCACGAATTTTATCTTTGAGGTCTTGAATCGACGCTGGGCTGTTGGCGTGGACCTTATTTTTCACGTGGCCCCAAAGGAAGAAGTCGCAAGGTGTTAAATCACAAGATCTCGGTGGCCAATTGTGATCACCTCTTCGAGAGATAACACGGTCCGGAAACTTTTCCCATAAAAGATCAATGCTTTCGTTGCTTGTGTGGCACGTATCGCCGTCTTGTTGAAAGTAAACGTTGTCCAGATCAATACCATCCAACTCCGACCATAAAAAATTATTTGTTGATGGTGTGTCTGTGATATGTTCAAATATCCAATTTCATTTCATTCTTACATCTTTGTATTCGTCAATCTTTTCTAAGAACTAACCAAATTAATCGACATTGAAATCGAATTTCACGTGTTTTTCTTAATCTCAAATGTCTAACAACATGTTTTCATTGGCAGAACTAGGCTGATATCGAACGCACTTTTAAATATATCCAGCACCTCATTCAGCACATGCAAGCAGAAAATCGCTTACCCTGTGAATTTTCTTTTTACCAAATGTTTCGGCATTCTCTTTATTAATTTTAATTTTGTGTATGGCAGTAAAAATATACTTCTCTTGAACTATAACCGAAATAAATTAAGAATTAGGTTAATAGGAAGGTGGTGAAGACTTTTACTAAAAGCCTGATAGCTGATGTTAATGTTGTAAGAAATGTCACAAAAAAACAAACAAATAAGTTTGTATTTGCTCAAAAATGTCGTCTGCCTTTACCAGTAGAAGGCTGTCAACAGGTAATTAGTTGAAATTCAAATTTGGGACTTTGCACCAACCGTCACTTTTATACCATTTGCACATTTTACGACCATTCACTGCTTAAAGCTCGCTCTTAAACTTTTTTCAAATCAATACAATTACGTAGTTTTCTTCGCTGTGCTTACTGACAAAGTTCTGAAAGTTAACTTAGCTGAGCTTGCAACCTATCGGCACAAACTTTCCAAAGCTCGTTGTTGGACAACGAAACGCTTTTCTGCTATGCTGACAACAACACGGTTTAGTTATTAGCTTTATTCAGCGGGAACATCATCTGTTATACTAGACGCTTGGTAGTATGTTACAAGTTTTTATTTAAATAAAGTTCAGTTATTGTGTATGGTGCGTACTTTTTCCTTAGTATAGTGTAATACTTCATCAATTGGCTTCTTTTTTTTTTTTTTTTTTTTTAGTGTTTGCATACATAATTCAAAACAACTAAGTAAAAAATTAAATTTTGTAGTGCTTAGTTTTGACTTCCTATCTTGTTTTCTTTCGATTATGTATTTTATATTGTGATTTTGTTTAACAATAAAATTGGAACTGATGATTCCTTTAAATTTTTACAGATTCAGACCTTTCCTCGCTTTCACATGTCGGTAAGTTGACTGACAACTTTTCAAGATTCTTGTTCGTTTAGGGGTAGACAAGCTTTAACTCTTGATGAGTTTCACTAACATACATGTACACATATTGATTGTTCATACTAACTCTGAAGCGTCTTTAAGGTGGTGGTATATAATGAGTCTTTCCTTTTATTACTTCCCCCAATTTTGTTTGTGATATTTACAAAATGTAATGAATGTTGCGATATCTTTTTTTCCGATCTATTGTTTTATTGATTGTAAGTTACAAAAAAAAACAACAATGGTGTTTTTTTTTTTTAATTGGATGTCCTATTCTATTTTTTCGTACACAGATCATATGCTTCTTAATTTCTTACTTTTGCTTGGCGCTTTCCATTTTCTCTCCTCAGGGTTTCGTGGTTTGTATTTATAACACTTGCTTTGGTTCAATCTACTACATGTAGTAAGTTTAGAATCTGTCGGACTCTTCGTAAGAATTTAAAAATTCAGTTAAATATCAAGCCGCTAAAATATTGTTGATGTTTTTTTGTATTTCTTTGATTTGGCTTTTTGATTTTTTTTGACATATTTTAAAGCAAACGGTTTAAGAACTTAATAGGTGTATTTTAATTTTTATTTTTAGCATTTATGATAACAAACTAAGATTTTTTTATATACATAGTATTAATTTGTTAGCTTCACAAATATTTAGTTTAAGTTAAAGATTGACTCAAATTGGATACATGATTGATCAGAGCTACTATTGTAATAAAAATAATAATACTTGTACAGCCAAATTCTCTAACAATAATAAAGATCATAATTATTCTTACTACATTTTTTTATATCTATATATTGTCTGAGTTATATAATGGCATTTTACAAAACAGCTTATGGGTTCAATCAAGCATTGCCTATTGAAATCCAGGCCAATTTCCTTAAAAAAAAAAAAAAACAAAAAAAAAACTCATAAAAAGCGAAGTAATAGTTTAGCGAAAAGTAATCTTGACTTTGTGCAACAACTTTCAGGGAACTTTAAGCTAAAAAATGGCCAGACTACATTCACGGGAAACTTACATGCAGATACTTGCTAACTTGGTGAATTTGTGCCTAGTGAAAACCTGTAAATCAGATTTGAGAAACATGGTTTACTTCATTGAAATCTAGATACAATTATTTCGTTTAAGAAAGACTCAAACTGCAGTCTACAGTCCACACCGGTGGCTGGATTTGAAACTCTCTGTGACAATACAAATTTTTTTGAGCGTAGTCCTGAACTCAGTGGAGTTGACTTTGCATTATTATTCTTAATATCATCAAGTAAACAGGAATTTCAGTGGCTTTTCCTTTTACAATACAACATGAAAGGTCTGATGCAAGTGATAGGAAAAAACAAAAACAAATAGAAGTAGTAAAATGTGAATTTGGGCACGTTATAAATATTTAAAAAAAAAAAGAGTGAAATACATGGTTGCACCCGTAAGCTATACTAAAAGGAACTTCAGCCTAAAGTGCAGTATACTGCTCGACGTAAATCTAACCTTTAAAATAAGAATTCACCTCCGATGTCAAACACATGTTTGTAAAAATATCTATTAAACCAAAGTGCGTTATACAATACTCGCCTTTTATAATGACAGGTAAGAGCAACATGTAAAAATTATAAAGGACCGTTTACATTCAAAGTTTTTTAACTGAACTCTGTTCCTTAAAAAAAGCCTTATACTGTACCAACTTTTTTCATTGGTATGAAGAAAATGCATTCTCTACAGTCTAGAGTCTACATAATCGAAAAGTACTCCTAACATGAGAGCGAATTGGGAACAGGCGAATCGCGAACAAATCAATTTAACTGTATTTATGAATTGAGAATTGTGATTTTGTGATAAAAGTATTGTATTTAATTATTGTAACATTTAAAAATAAACTAATCTCAGTCGATTTAAATAGCGTAATTTACAATCAAATCACTGTCGCCAACAATATTCACAATCCATTCGTAGTTCGCGCTGCGTGGCTCTAAAACATTCACTTACCTGTCAGCATACTTCGACAAACAACTGTGCCGCTAAATTCGAGCGGAATACTAAAAAAGCTTTTCTGTAAAACCATTATTTTTCCTGCATGAGAAAAATGCTGTCTACTCACAGGGACCACATCTTTTGGGCCTCGCAAAACATTGCATACTTTTAGATGTCGGAACTTGTCATTTTTTCATTTGTATATCGGCGTAATGAC